>JAVUPR010000428.1:7200000-7815000 GCA_036785695.1 Gentiana straminea
AGATTAACACATCATAAAACGAGGTGCAAGATCTCTCAATCTAACTACCTAGAGATTCAACCTATCAACTTTCGTTATGTCAAGGTTAAAAATCTCATCTTTCCTATGGTGATCTAAGGTTTACACCGACTTTCGTCATACGGTAAACATCAATAGCAATACAACTTTTGTTATCGATTGCATAACACATAATCAAAGGAAAGAAAACAACTTTAAAATTAAACTCACAAGATCATCCATGGACAAGAAATAGAAGCCGTGAAAAGTATTACATGACTGCTCCAAGTTCAAAGCTTCGAGAGATCATCATGGTGATCGAACAAGAAAAGGAAAACAAAAGAAGTAAAACCTAATCTAACCCGGATCACCCAAGCACAAGGCTTGGGTGATCGGCCTTGGAAGCCAAGAAGGAGCGGCTGCTCTGTATTTTTGGTGTGTGGAAGAAAATCTGATCTATAATATCTCTCCGAATGAATTGGGAGCTGCTGTATTTATAGGGAATTAGTGGCAGAGATCTTGAACGCCAGTTTCAGAGTTTGAACTCCAGTTCAGGCATGTAGAACGCCAGTTCTGGCTGTGGAACGCCAGTTCCAGCTGTCTTCTGAGCTCTCAGCATTGAATTCTGCTCCTCTGGAACGCCAGTTCTGATATGGGACGCCAGTTCCATCTTCAAAACGCCAGTTCTGGCTTTTGAACTCCAGTTCCACCTGTGCTTAGCTAATCCGATGATTCTTTGTCCTTATCTCTTAACACCCCATCCTTATCCATTGTAACAAACCTTATCTCTTGGATATTCTAGATGATTCATGACTTGTCCTCCTTGATCTTATCCTTTTGCCACTTGTCAATTCCAAACTTCAACACTTGTGAGCTCCTAATTAATCAATGAATAACACCAAAATGTAATACAATTCCAAATTAATAATAAATCATCAATTATGCACAAGATTCATTACATTTTGAAATTAACTCATTAAAAATATCATTTACTCAATATTTGAATATAAGGCTCGATTCCTATGAAAATAATACGAATATGGGGGAATTTTATATAAAATATATCGTTATAAATCATACAATTTGACCCTGAACAATGTTCCCTACCCTGGTCTTCTCAAGTAGTGTCTCCAGGCGAGCAATCCTTTCTCTATCATGGAGTAACATTTGAACCATGGAATCGAATTGCGACCTCTCAATAACTCGGTGACGTTGATCTCAACTTGTTCAATTTTTTTTGCATCATTGTCTCGCATGCACTTTATCATTTCAATATCATTTTGAAGGACACCGATTGTGCATTCAAGTTTATCTCGTTTTCTTCATCAAGTTCACGGAGGTAACATCTTCATGTGGCCTAATAGATGAAGACACCTTGCCATATGGCCCGAGTAGATGAAGACACTTTGCCATATGGCCCGGTAGATGCGGACACCTTGTCCCGCCATATGAAATAGTCACATTTGACTTCATCATCCCGCAAAATAAGAAATTCCAATTATTATACGGACACATTATCCCTTGAAAGTAAATGGAAAGTATAACCAAAAAAATTAGTCATACCGGCCAATAAGGACAACCGTAGAACGAGTCTCCCGGGTTAGCATACGTTCCCGAAGTCACCAATTTTGCAGGAACGCCACATTTGCATAACAATGTACGCTCATGAAATGTCCCAGATTCATTTACCTTGCTAGAAGAACTGGAAATCGGAGAAGTACCCTTCATATTTTGCTTCAGGTTCGTTTCAGAGATTGCAGGCACTATGAAAAGAATTGTGCATAATTGAGTATTAAATGGTCTGTCTATATCTCAAATAAATAACTAAACGCCCCTAACAAGTACTCCCGATTCACAAGAGTGCAATCTATGAGTGAATTTGACTGCTTCTTCGTTTCAAAAAAAACATAATTCATAAGAGCATAGTAACTCACCAAAATTAGCTCTGTTAAGTAATTGATGTCTAGGTAAATTCACCCCAATATGTTAGAAATTAAAGAGGTACATCGGAAAGCCCCTAGAAGAAAAGCTAAAACAAAAGAGCAGAGTAACTCACCAAAATTAGCTCTGTTACGGCATTGATGCCCTGTTAATTCACACAAATATGTTAGAAATTAGTTCAAAATCAAAAAAATGTAACAACATTCTGGAAAAACAAAAGAGGTACTTCACAAAGCCCATAGAAGAAAAGCTAAAACAAAAGAGCAGAGTAACTCACCAAAATGAGCTCTAGTTGGTTTCTTTAATGGAGATTTTGAAGGTTGAATGGTGGGAAGATCAAAAGAGGGAAACACATCAATGAAAGGGGTGGGGGTGTACTTGGGTTGGTTAGAGGGGTTAGTTGTGGGTGAAGAATTCGAATCAAATCAAATAGGGGACTCGATTGAAAATTTCTAAATTTTCGCCGATTCTTAGCGGGAAAGCGGGCCCCCAAAAATTTTGGTTGCAACAATTGAGAGGGGAGCGGCTTAAGGGCGGGAATTGATGATGATGGAGGGGGAGAGAAGGGTTCCGATCACAAAATTAACAAAAAAAAATCAAAATAATTATTCTAGTTACATCATTTGATTGATTATATTTATTTATTTATTTATTCTAGTTACATCATTTGATTATTAAAAAAAATAGTTAATACATACATCTTCTTACTACTAAATAAAAATTAATAATAATAATTAAAACAAAATTAAACGGACTCCGATTCCATTAGAACTACTTATTGAGTGACATATACTCACGTAAGACACCCTAAACGGACTTATTGTGTGACATACTCACGTAAGACACCCTAAACGGGTGATTGAGTGACATACTCACATAACACACCCTAAACGGACATATTGAGTGACATACTCACGTAAGACACCATAAACGGACTGATTTAGTGACATACTCACGTAAGACACCCTAAACGGACATATTGAGTGACATACTCACGTAAGACACCCTAAACGGATCGATTGAGTGACATACTCACATAACACACCCTAAACGGACATATTGAGTGACATACTCACGTAAGACACCCTAAACGGACCGATTGAGTGACATACTCACATAACACACCCTAAACGGACATATTGAGTGACATACTCACGTAAGACACCATAAACGGATCGATTGAGTGACATACTCACATAACACACCCTAAACGGACCGATTGAGTGACATACTCACATAACACACCCTAAACGGACATATTGAGTGACATACTCACGTAAGACACCATAAACGGACCGATTGAGTGACATACTCACGTAAGACACCCTAAACGGACCGATTGAGTGACATACTCACATAACACACCCTAAACGGACATATTGAGTGACATACTCACGTAAGACACCCTAAACGGACTGATTGAGTGACATACTCACATAACACACCCTAAACGGACATATTGAGTGACATACTCACGTAAGACACCATAAACGGACTGATTGAGTGACATACTCACGTAAGACACCCTAAACGGACATATTGTGTGACATACTCACGTAAGACACCCTAAACGGACTGATTGAGTGACATACTCACGTAAGACACCCTAAACGGACATATTGAGTGACATACTCACGTATGACACCCTAAACGGACTGATTGAGTGACATACTCACATAACACACCCTAAACGGACATATTGAGTGACATACTCACGTAAGACACCATAAACGGACCGATTGAGTGACATACTCACGTAAGACACCCTAAACGGACCGATTGAGTGACATACTCACATAACACACCCTAAACGGACATATTGAGTGACATACTCACGTAAGACACCCTAAACGGACCGATTGAGTGACATACTCACATAACACACCCTAAACGGACATATTGAGTGACATACTCACGTAAGACACCATAAACGGACCGATTGAGTGACATACTCACGTAAGACACCCTAAACGGACTGATTGAGTGACATACTCACATAACACACCCTAAACGGACATATTGAGTGACATACTCACATAAGACACCCTAAACGGGCTTATTGTATGTCATAAATCTAAAAAGATCAAATATCAATAGTGAAAATCACCGTAATGTCAATTGTCGTGACACATCGCACTATCATTACTCGTCTGTGAAAATGGTACTACTATCTATCTACTCGCTTAAAAACAAAATGAAATGAATAAAAATGAAGGGGGAATGGATGGTCCGCGGTCAACAATGGACCCCTGCCACTGATTATGTCATGTTTTGTCCTCTTTCTACTTTTTTTTCACGCCTTCTATGCATGCGATGAGACGGTATATTCTCTCTTTTATTTCCTTCTTGTTTATCACGCAGAGTAGTTGTTGTTTTTTTAATGCAATCCTCTTTTTTCACGCCTTCTATGCATGTTTTTTTTCTTCCTTAGATTCTTTATTATTATAATTTATAAAGTATGAAAATTCTATAATTACATTATTTCTCCCCGTTAATTAATATAATCTTTTTTCTTTCTTTTATATGAGACACTAATTAATTTTTTCATTCAACTCACATAAGCAATACAAATCATTTTATTTTCTTATAAACTACATATGATTCAAGTCTGCTCATTTCCAAGTCTGTTAAAATAACAACATACAATTCAAATTGACACAAGCTTTAACTTGTGTAACATATACAAAACCAGAAAATTAAAATTAAAATTAAACAAACAGACATAACAACAACAAAGTTTTTCAGAAATCATAGATAAAATGTGGCAGATGTGCAATCCTCTTGATTGATCTTCCTCTTGTAGGTCTGCATCATCTCGTTCAGATTTGACACCTCACAATCTCTTGATTCAACCTCCTCAACCACCTTCACGTTGATGTTCTCGGTTTCATGAAGAAGTTCCCATCTCTGTGCCATCATGTCTTGCTTTTGCTCCTCCAGTTGGTGCATACATGCTTTAACTTGTGTAACATATACAAAACCAGAACCAACCCCAAGGAAAAAGCATAACAAACCAAACTCATGGCAATTTCCAAAGAACAGAAATATTTCAGATAAATATATATTATATATTATACAATAAACATGAACATAAAAATAAAAGCATTAGTTTCAGGACATGAAAATAAATTATACAAACAAAAAATTAAAATTAAACCCAAAGTTTCTGCAAACAAACAGTAAAATTAAAATTAAACAAACAGACATAACAACAACAAAGTTTTTCAGAAATCACAGATAATGTGGCAGATGTGCAATCCTTTTCCCCGTCGTCTCATTGCAAACCTGGACAACTTGATTGATCTTCCTCTTGTAGGTCTGCATCGTCTCTTTCAGATTTGCCACCTCACAATCTCTTGATTCAACCTCCTCAACCACCTTCACGTTGATGTTCTCGGTTTCATGAAGAAGTTCCCATCTCTGTGCCATCATGTCTTGCTTTTGCTCCTCCAGTTGGTGCATAAATTCCTTCCTTAACCGCTTCATCTCTTCCTCCAGTTCTTGCTTGAATATGATTCGAATTTGTTGCCTTTCTTCCTCCAGCATTTTCATGAATTCGTTTCTTTCCGTTGCCATTTTTTTTCTTTGATGTGCTTCCTGATTTAGAGATATACGGTATTTATCTCAGCATCATCCCATAATATATATAGCCTAGGTTAACCCTAGGTTTATTGTAGCGTTGCAAGCAATTAAATGGATGCGGCGTTTCACTTTTCAATAACTGACTTTGTAGTTGAAACATTTCCAACGCTTCGTAAACCTTCATGACTTTGGTAGTTGAAACGAATCGAAGCCTTGTATTCACATTTTCTAAATCAAATTCCACCTTTTATTTAAAAAAACCAAAACAAATTCATTTTGAGAACCTTTCCTATAATAATTAATCCTTGAATAATATCACAACGTACTCAATCAACTACCTTATTATATCGTGAGTATTTTAATATTAAACCATAGCACTAATTAAGGAGTATGGTTTTGTTTTATTCTATCGTGATTATTCTTTAATTATCTTAATATATCTATCAAAAAATCAAATTTTCTACCCAACTTTAACTTTGTGTCCAGCTATATTAATTAAGGAGTATGGTTTAATTTTATTCTATCGTGATTAATCTTTATTTATCTTCATATATCTATCAAAATAAAATTTTCTACCCAACTTTAACTTTGTGTCCAGTTATATGGTTTTGTTTTAAACTTGATTATAGGGTTTAAACTTGATAATTAGTTCCAAAATGAACCTAAGTAAGAAATGAAGTACAATTACATGCACAACCAAAAATGTAAATGATGATACTAACCTTTGGCTATTATTCCATCATCCTGCCTTTTATTTGAATAACACACATTAGCATTTATGCCAGAATTATTTAAGGCAAGGATATCTTCAACAAGCAGTCTGCCGTCATCATTCCTAGATCCACCATTAATAGCCATTACAGAAGAGACAGAGTCAGATTCCACAACAACCTGGGAGACACCATAGTCCTTAGCAATCCACAAAGCTTCTTTGATAGCCAGCAATTCTCCTTGAAGGATGGACTTTCTTCCCATAAATCCCACGAATCCTCTATACAATATTCCATTTCCGTCTATGAAGACCCCACCAATGGCCACCATGCCTCTACCATTCTCATCAATATCCATGCAGCTGTCATAAGTGTTGACCTTAATCCAGCCCTCAGCAGGAGGTTCCAAAGCAATCCAATGAGGCTCCTTCACAACTAGAATACATTAATTAGAACATTCAATAGTCATAACAACATTATACATGTGTTAAAATCAAATTTAAATCAGGATTTTTTTTAATACTAAGAATGGACTTTAGGGAGATGAGCCCCACATGCTGTTGGTACAAGAGTCTCCAGTCTGTACTTGCATGGTTGCTCCAAGTAAAGGCAGGTCCAGAGTAGCCCAAATCTATCAAGTTACAATTGCTGACATTGAAGTTGAAGTTATCAATCCTACAAAGATTATTCTCAGAGATGGCAGCATGAATTCTATTTGGGCGGGTTTCAATACAGTTAATATCGAGCAAATCTGAATTCCAAATGATACAAATACCTCCGGATCTTCCAATAGGAGGAGGATAATGTATGGAACCCGTAAAACCAATCTTAGCAATGACTTTAAAGGCTTTTTTCGCTCGGACGGTTTCAAGAAGGATCGCCACATCGGGTTTCGTATCAAAAGAAACTCTTTGATGTGCCTCCTAAATTCTTTGGAGCCGCACCTCCGCAATTCCAAATGATGATCTTAATGATACCAAAGTGTGATGAGAGGGGATGTTCTCAAAAGAAGAAAAATTACTATGAATCATTGCTTCCAGGAATTCCAACTTGGGATCCTTCGGTCCTACTGATGATAGACTCACATTCCACATCCGAAGCATCTCCTTCCGAGCCTATGGCTATTGTGCGTCCTTCACCCCGTGCACATATTCAACCATCAAACAAGACTCCACCTCCCCAGAGTAGATGTATATTTGAGTTTAGTTTGGTCTGTGCCATAAAATTCTCGCCATTCTCTTCAATAGAGGCTTGGTATTGTTGCTTTGTTAGGTTGACGAGTTACTTTAAGCAAAAAGATTCCCGGGGTCATTTTACGACTTACTTTAAGCAATGTCTGTGACATTGTACCATTATTGGTACATCAATATTATTTTATTAATTGTACTTTTCATTTGCAGACCCCCCCTCTTTTTATTGTACTTTTTATTAATTGCAGAAACATATTTAAAGGTTCTTCTTCTTTATTCATCCAAATCCCCTCCTTTCTTATTCTACTATTTTATTAATTGAAAACCTTAATACCCTAATTTATTTGCATGCATGCAACAACTGATGTATAAGAAACTACATCCATACGTTTCAAAAAACAAAAGAAACTACGTCCATGATATCATTCAAAACAAAGAATAAAACACTTAAAAAGATAATATTATAAATGATTTCATAAGAAAAAGTTATTACATAATATCAAAACAGACTGATAATATTATAAATAATTCAAGTTCATAAATTTTTTACAACATAATATTATTAAATAAAATACAAATATGTAGATAAAGTGGGGTTTGGATGGGGATGGGATTTGATCACATGCCGTGATCCGAGAACTCTATAACATGCTCTCTTATTGGGAGAGTTTGTGGTCGAACCCCAACTCCACTTGGGGCCAAAGAAACATTATTGTTCCCCGGCCATGGCATCATGCGATAGTGCACGAATGCAGATGCACATCGCACTGCAATTTTGTAAGCATCATTGCACAGTCGTATCGATCGTTGATTTTCTTTTTGACTGTTTTGATGTTGTCATTGATATACGCCACTTCAAGATACATGGAATCCGACTCCTGTGTCATCCATATTTTCAGTTGATCAATTTCATAATGGCATTCATGTCTTCGCACGTCCAATTTTCTTTCCAGTTCTTCAACCTGGTTTCTTAAATCTGCGATCTCCTTACTATGCTTATCCATTTTCTTCTTCTGCTTTTCTGTTTTTATTTGTAATAAATATGAATTGTACACCTGTGGTTATACTACTATTTATAGGCCCATTTTATCTTTCTTTAAAGGTGGTGGCGTCTCTTCGATTTACCCTATATGAGACCCTTCACATTAATTGATATATGTATATAACTCTTCGATTTACACTACCATGACACCCTTCACATTCGTAACTGTATCTCTTCAGCGTAGTACACTACCATCACACCCTACATATTCGTATCTCTTCGATATACTACTGTTTATAGGCCTATTTTATCATTTTCTAATAGTTTAATTCCAGTTCTTACCCGCAACATTCTCAAACATGTCTCATCCACCGAAACAATCTTGAACTTGTGTAACGTTAAATTAAACTTGTGTCAACACAAACTTGAAACTGTGTAAAGTTATAATTAAGAAATGAATCCATTATTATGTTAAGGGTCAATGACAAATCATCAAATATTATAATGTTAATCAATTACAATTACAATTACAATTACAATTACACCTTTACGTTAACTATATTGATTTGTATAATTCTTTAAGAATCACTAAATTAACTTCTTCATTTCAATGGGTCAAATTTTCTAACAAATAATGTTAACCAACTAATGAATCAAACCCTAATTCTCAAACATGGAAGAAAATAACAATTACAAATACAATATACATGATAATAAGAATGAAACCAAATTTCTCCTTCAAAACATTCTTCTTCAAAATAACAATTACCAATACAATACATATTAATAATAAAGGAACCATAGTTCTCCTTTAAAACATCCTTCTTCAAAACAACAATAAACATTTTAGTTCTCCTTCAAACTTCAAACCACCCCCATTCTTCTGTAAATATTAAAATGACATAGTTTAATGATAAGTCATAACCAAAACCCTCATACATGGTTAACACAATTTTACAATGACATATAAATGCATATGCAATTTATATGTCTGCAAGTTCCATGAAAGCAATCCCGCAACCAACTTCTTTCGCCAATCCGGCATATGCGCACTCCGAATCAATGATAGATCCACTCCTCCAAGCATGAACTCCACGAATTTAAGAAGGAAAATGCCACAATCACTCCTACCAAATTACAAGAATTACAAGATAAGTTAGTCACGACAACGAATACCTTAATAATCCATATATATATTGCATAAATTTATGAAACGTACCCATTATCTTGAGATGGACAATCCACGCTCTTCACCGCTAGTTTTCTCACAGAATAATTCTCATAGCCTTTTACATGGTTCTTCAAGTAAAAGCGGTATCACAACTTGCATAGGCGTGACACAACTTGCAAGAAGCACTTTTCGACATGCCCCGGAAGGTGTCATACACGTAAATTATCCTCCCACTCGATCAATTTTCGAAGAAACCAATGATCCCTCTCTATCATCGGCACATACAAACTTGTGCAACCTTCCCATGATTTGCTAAATTCAGAGCTGCGCCCTTCACAATATTCATAAATACTCTATCAAATCGTCCTTTGCATACTGTATTAATTCCTCCTTTGCTTTTCTTTCTCATGTGTCGTGTGTGAAAGCCTTTGACATAACTTGCAAATAGCGTATCCATGACACGTGCATTTTGGTCAAACATGTTCGGGTCCACTAAGCATCGCCGTCGAATTTCACACAATGAACTATCCATTACCTGAATATCAAAAAATATATATATACTACTAAACAAAAACATACTTTTTCAATCTAAATTGCTGTTAATTTACAATCTAAAGCATATACTACTTACGTTGCTTGGCAAGCTCGCCCCCTCACAATTCCTTTCAAAATACTTGCTTGGATGTCACAGTCAACCAAACTCACCTGTACACTGTATAAATAAAAAGGAAGAAAAACTAATTAATCATCAAAATAGGGTTTACAAATTAGGGTTTACTTCAACCGTATGACATTCATACCTGTCTTCACATGAATCTATAAACTGATCAAGACTTTTCATCATCACGGGATCCATTTTTCGGAACGGATTATAAGCATCATACTTATTCACTTTCCTTTTTTTCGGTAGTTTAATATAAGGGCTGCTAATTGCTTTTCTTTTTTCCGGCGGCGTCGGTAGATTGAAACGTACAACTATATAAAACATTCAATGACGTAATTAGTTTGGATTATACATATATCTACTAACATAAGCTCAAATTAATTATTTTTGTAATTCTACCTTTAACAACTTTTTTCCCGCCCGCTTTTTCCAAATCATCCTCATTTAAGATGACCTCGGCTCTCTCTTCACCTACGGCATTACCCAATCATAAATTCAAGAAACAAAATTTTATGAATAAACTAATTCTCTCACCAAAACACATAAAGGACAGATTTAATTATACCTTCGCCGTTTGGGTTTGCCTCACCTTCCTCCCTTATATTTACATCTACATCACATTCCATAACCTCGTTTAGCTTTTCAGCAACTTCCTCCTCCATTTCAATGTCCTCATTTATCTCTTCACCCACGGAATTTCCTAATCATATTTTCAAGAAATTAAATGTTATGAACTAATTCTCTCATCAAACTACATAATGAACAAATCAAAATGATAGGTTTCACATTATACCTTCGCCGTTTTGGGTTTCCTCGACCGTTTCCTCAACCGGGGCTTCAGGTTGATCCCCAACCTCTTTATCACCCTCGCTTACATTTTCAGGTGGGAACTCCCCTACCTCTTTATCACCATCCCCACCTCATTCACAATAGCAGCACCTTCTTCCTCAATTTGAGTGGCCTCAACCGGAGCATGGACTTCATCACCTACCTCTTTATCACCATCGCTTACATATTCATGTGGGACCTCCCCTACCTCTTTATCACCATCCCCAACCTCATTCACAATAACAGCAACTTCCTCCTCAATTTCAGTGGCCTCGTTTCTCTCTTCACCTTCACTTTCATTTTCTAGTGGCAACTCGCCTACCTTTTCATCACCTTCCCCGGCTTCCTTCTCTTCAACTACGGCATTTCCTAATCATAATTTCAACAAATACAATGTTATAAACTATTTCTCTCCTATATAAACAACATAAAGGACAAATTTAACTTTACACCTTTGCCGTTTCGGGATGCCTCCACAGTTTCATCTTCCATTTCATTCAACTCTTCATTAGAAAGACGAACCTCCATCAATTTAACTTTACGCTGGAGCGTATCCACTAAAGCGCACATTCTTTTGTTCTCTTCATCAATTTTTACCAACTCTTCGCACATTCTTTTGTTCTCTTCACTCACAGCAATTTTTACCAATTCTTTTAGCTTTTCATAATCAACGTTACCCGTTGATTGCTCAGGTGCATTGTCATAAGTAGTTTCTGTTAGGTGTGATGCCCGAAAGACAATTTTTTGTAATTGTTTTATTTAATAAATGAAATGATATTATTATTCATATTTATTATTCTCATAATCACCGATGTGACAATAGTATTTACACTACAGAAAACCCTGAGTATATCGTTTATGTAATCACTTAACTCAGTGTATGAGATATACACGGGAGGATTGAGTTAGTGAAGATGTACTTAAAATACAATTAGTCCGTAGTAAAGTTAATCGAGAGTATCGGGTCTCCCCTTTAACGTACTATTAATGCGCCCATAACACGATAGGTGTGATCGTCTTATCCGGACTTTCGGTTAAGGGAACCTAATGGGGCATTTATATATGATAGATATATCATATAGGGCCGGACCGATTTGATCCGAGTTATCAATATAATTCCGTAATTGAGAAGTCTTATCGAATCATTAGATGATCATATTATGGATATATCTTAATCCCGAGGTGATCGCAATGATCGCTTGAATCGTATGAGGTTTGACTTGACGGTTAAGGATTACACCGAGTCCGTGATCCGAATTACCCCATCTTGGCATTGTACCGGATTGAGTGAGTAGTCCGTGTTATCACGTATACGGAATCCATTCCTTCCATTTATGGAAGTAGATAGACAGTTCCCTTACGAGTTAATCCTAGACATTGATCGATCCATGGGATTCATATTACACCGATTAGCTACCAAAGTGAGTTATTTGAATTATTGATCACTAGGGGGTTAATGGTAAGTAAGGACAAGATGTTCGAAAAAGGTTAACGGTAACTTCCCGATTTAGAATGAACAAGCCTATGGAGGATTAATCCATATGAAATGATTATATCGTGGACGCTTATTACTTTCTCGTGAGGAGATAAATATAATCTTATAATCGGAGGAGTGCGCTCACGGGATTATGGTGGCATATTCCCGTGATTGATTTATCGAATATAATTATTCGTTCATAAGATAATTATTTATTTGATTTATCGGAGCCGCTGATTATTTGTCCATGGTCCCCGACGTGCCTCCTATTATAGCATGTATATTCTCGGACGTCGAATCCTAATAATATTAATTTAGTTCATGTTGGACTTTATTAAAACGATATGTGAATTAATTGTTTAGTGGACTATTAAATTAGTTGGGCTAAATAATTAAATATGTGGAAAAGACATTTTCCATAATCTTGGCCCAATTATTGTGTAATGGCAAAATTAATATTGACTAGGTCAATATAAAATTGTGGCGCCTCATATGTCTTTATTTTGACAAGGAATTAGTTTTCTTGTGTGTTAAAAAGACATGTGCATAAAATATTTATTGGATAAATATTTATGGTAAATAATAAAGATAAAAATATTCTTGATTTGTTCTAGAATATTTTGAGATTATCTTTTATTTAATAGGATTATTATAATTGATTTTGTATTAATTATAAAATCCTTGGAGGACAAGGATTACTCTCCTATATAAAGAGAGTTCTCCCAAGTCTAAACACACAATAAATTTCGACTTCTCCTCTTAGAGAGAAGAAGTGATAATTTCGGCCAAGGGGTTTAAGGGGAAAATCTTGGAGATTTTCCGGGTAGCATATCGGAGGGGTTCGAGTCGAGAATTCCTTCCACCGGGAATTGCTTGGATCACACGTGCGGAAGATCGTGGTGCTCTTCACATCTTCTTGCAATCTTTCCTTTGCGGTTCTTCAACTTGGATTTAGAGATCCAAGAGGTATGTTCTACAACCCCCCTTGTAGATATAGATCTAGTTATTTTATTACGAGTATTTTATAGATCTAGATCCATAAATCGCTTCCGTTGCGATGATATTTTCCTAACAGTTTCATCATCTTCAACTTCAACTTCCCGGAGCATCACAAAATAAGCTTTTTCCTTTTCAGCTTCGGTTGGAACCAACTTTCGAACTACATCCACCTGCATCATGATTAATGTGAAGGATGCATTTACATACCAAACTTAAGATACAAATTAAACATCACTACCTCTCCCGATTCAAGAACAACTTCAACTAATGCAGAGTTGACCCTTTTTGCATTTCCCCACTTCATCATCCTTGGGAGATCATTCTCATCAACAATCTCGGAAAACTTCCTTAAAGAAGGAATTGCTTCAAGTGCCCAAACCTACGATGCATTTACATACAAAAAAAAAATAACAACATACGTATATATATATGGGGGAATGAATTAAAACACCAGATTTCGCTTTTACATACCTTCAAAGCATGCGGGAAACCATAGAAAGTATATGCGATCGGGACCTTTTTGAGAACATCTCTTAGGTCTCTCCTCAAAACATGTACAGTGCTTTCATAAGACTCATTTCCCCATGGATACTTGTTGAAAGCATCCAAATCATCAACCAACTGAAAAATCCACCAATCCACCGCACGTTTCTCTTCCGATGCCCACACAACGTACGTCAAGATAACGATCAACCCCAACTTGTAACGGTCTACATCATTCTTAGTGCTATTAAACTTTTGCCACACATGCTTCCTATACACTGACGTAAGGTTTTTAAAATACTTCTTAACTAATTTAGACTCTTTTCCTACGCCTTTCTCGACATTGCTATCATTGCCAACCAAGAAACCGGTAACAAGCGCAAATTCTTGTACACTTTGAATCGTATCTTTTTGGCTCCAACTTTGAACCAAAAAACTTCTCGATTTACAGGGTTCGCCAACCTCATTATCAACTGATGTACTATCTGGTTGGCTGGCAGATCCTTCAAATGGATTAAATGTCCAAAACAAGACTGTTCCAACTTTGTTTTGTGCTTTGTGTCAAGCTTTTGATAAACTGCATTTGCTTTACCAATTTGACATCGGTTTACGATTTCACATTTTGCAGTCCTATCTTGTCCGCTAAGTGCATAAACCAACGTCATTTTTCAACCAATCTATTACCAACAAAAAATAAACAAAAGTATCAATCGAATGTAAGAACAAAGGAATTTGAATACAATTGAAGCAAATAACACATTTTGAACAATTTTCATCACCGCCATTGTTTAAGCTAACAAATTTGGTTACACAATTTGCTTTAACCGATCCCACATCATTCAACACCATAACAAATCACACATCTTCCTATTCTCCAAAATCATATACATAACAAAATTTAAACTCAACCCAAAAAATCAAACTTTTGTAAATTCATTAACTCGATTGAATTATAATCCACATGCGAGATACCAAACCCCAAAATAATACCTTTTGCGAGACTTGCTCGGTCGGCTTCTTCAACTTTCCGATCACCTTCCTCAACTACCGGTGAGTTTGCACACTAAGCTCGATTGTTGACAAGACTTTTGCTGATCCTAGGTTCGAATTTGGGTAGAAAGACGGGGTGATTTTGGGTAGAAATGACAAGAATTTTGCTGAGCCTATTTTGCTCAATTCACGGTGGTAAAATTAAATGGATGGTGGAAATGAATAATGAGGTTAAGGAATAATTGGATGAAGGAGTTAAGGGATTTGGGGATAAATAGAGAGGGGTATATCAGTCCATCCAGGATTTTATAAGGTTTTTACCCTTTTTCAATTTTTTTAAAAGTAAAAAACAGGTCAAAGCTTATAATTGCAAAGCACAAATTTCATAAGCTCATCGGTGTCATTCCCCCTTTAAATTTGTCACTGAATATAATTCAGCTATATTTAAGATCACATCACAATTGAAACTATGTGGTGAAAAGGTGACAGATGAAGACATGTTGGAAAAGACTTTTTCCACTTTTCATGCCTCGAATGTGCTCCTGCAGCAACAATATCGAGAGAAAAGTTTTAAGAGATATTTTAATCTCATTGCATGCCTACTATTGGCTGAGTAAAACAATGAGTTGTTAATGAAAAATCATGAGTCCCGCCCCACTAGAGCCAGTCCATTCCCTGAAGTGAATGCAACACAATCTTCAAATTTTGGCCGTGGTCGTGGACGTGGTCGCGGTGGAGTAGAGGCCGTGGTCGTGGAAAATATGCAACACATCATAATGAAAATCGTGGCAATGACAATCGTGGCAAGAAACGAAGCAATCCACCAAGATCGGATCATAACAACAAAGAAAAGAAAGTCTGTGGTGACAAATGTTATAGATGTGGAATAGATGGACATTGGTCCAAGTCATGCCGTACGGCAAAACATCTTGTTGATCTTTATCAGGCATTTCAGAGAAAGCCAGAAAACGGTGTTGAGGCAAATCTTATTGATTAGAAGATTGATGATCTGAATTTTGATATGCCATTGATGTCACCCATGAAAGTTGCTGATTTTTTCAATGACACCGTTTGAAGGCTCCGGTTTATTGTGTCTTTTGACACATTATTTCTTTTGTCATTCTAATAAAGTTGTTTGTGCCCTTTTGCACTTTATTTTATTTCATCCCAATAAAATTGCTTTAGCAATTGTTTTAGTATTGTTTTATTTTGTCTTTGATTGAGGTTGATCTAGATTGTAATATGGAGTTTTATTATTAATAAATCCAAGTGGATATTTTGATTACCAATCTTTGCTAGTTTTTCATTCTTTATAAGTTACTTTGAAAATTAAAGGATACCATGTATTTATTAGTGTATATACTTGATGTTACATATGCATTTGTATCATATAAAATAAAACGCGTCATCGAGCAAATTTTGAGTCATTAATGATAAAATATTTTGACGCCCAAAAAGAAAAAAAAAAAAAAAAAAAGGATTTAACGTTTTAGATTGTAATTAATAAGATTACATCATATGATAGATAATATTATGCGCCAGATTTTATGGGCCATTTAATGCGGATTACAAAATCCAAAATATATCCACAAGAATAATGTGAGCCATTTTATGATTGCATCTTATTTTTGTTCGGACAATTAAACATATATGTTCATTTATTTAATTATTCTCAAAAATAATAATAATAATAAAACATATCCATTTATTTATTTATTGCTGACACGCCACTAAACATTATCATCATTCATGTTAAATTGTTATTCTTCATTTATCTATATCAATTAACTCCTTTGTTTCCTTGACTAACATATTATTGATTTTTTTTCTTGAGAGAAAAAAAATGGAAGCCATATTAGTAATTTCTTTTTGTTGGTGTATAATACATCGGATTATACATGTCAATCTCTAGAAGTGGATGTGACTAAACTCAATATTTACGATGTGTCCGTTCCTAGAAGGGAACGTAGACAATTAAATATTCTAGATGTGTTGAGATACACAAGTCAGTTCCCGGTGTGAACATGACAGAATCTAGATAATGTATACCGATATTTAAAGATGTATCGAATCACGTCAGGCAGTTCCCTGAAGTTAACATGACACATATGAGACTGTGATTTTAAAAATCATCATAGATGGACTTGGGGTTCATCAAAAGCACTGAGGTGCTCATAGAAATGAATATGAAATTCATAGAAATAAATATGGACTCGGATTCCATATGAAAGGGAATGATGTTCCTACGAATGACTTAAAGTCTAAAATAAGAAAATCCAGTAAGAACATCGTGACACTTCTTTAACCCGCGCAAAAGAAAGTTATTCATTGCGATAATATGCTATTGTATTGTAGCAATATTGAAGGAAGCGGTTTAAATTCAACAAAATGATTATCAAAGAATAATCATGAAACTCAATCCATTTGATCTAGTCCATTCCCAGAAGTGCTTGTCACCAGATTCATGAAAGTGGTTTAGGTCATATACATGTCTGAATTCGTGGACAAAAATCATGATTAGTGTATCCTTGGAGGATATCATCAAATTTGTCTACTTGGAGGGGAAGAATTGTCCACCAGAAGTGGAACAAAACGAAATTAAATTCTAGATGAATGATGAAAATCGATTTTCATATTGTGGTATTGGAAGACCACTGATCGCGTACATGGCGTACGGCGAATTGATTTTCACGATGTTGCATTAAAAGGCCACTAGTTGCGTACTTGTCGTACGGCGAGATATCCGGTTGAGAATAATGAAGCTTCATATTTATTGTAAAAACAATATTTTGAAACAAAAACTATATGTTACGGTCATTATGAAAATGATCCAGAGATATATGATAAATATTGTTTATCATTGTTCAAAAGTCTCAAACGCAGTAAATTGTGCGATGTGGATTTTAAATTGAGACATCGGAAGAATTTAAAAAGATATAGATCTCTTGAAGAGATAATATAATTCTTCCCGATTGTGTATATCTCGTAATGTTTGTTGATACTCATATAAATGGATACACATTGACATGTAGAATCCCACATAGGGATATCACATTAAAATATGTTGAATCCCACAAAGGGTTATTGCAAACTTAAGTAGATATGACTTCAAATAAAATGTTTTTCCAAGATTAGGGGAGGAAAAGTAAACTTGGAGTTTATAAATCTTGTGGAAAAACATTGTATTAACGCACATTTAATCACCGGAGGCATTTAATTACTCAGAAGAGTGAGCCAGTTGCAAATGATCTGGTTGGAATAAATGTTGCCCAAAGGTTTATCCTAGGAGGATAATATTTGTCCTAGAAGGAAAAGTCCGAGAAGGACAGAAAAAGTCCGAGAAGGACAGAATATGATACGTATCAAATTAATGAAGATAACGTTGTAAGCGTCGAAAGACCAATTGGCTCGATAATGAAAATTCCTCAGAATGGGTTATGACTATATTATTATGAGAACTTCGGAAGAATAAGCATATGCTCGAGCAGAAAATATATAGTCAAAGAAGCTCCGGAAGAGCAATGGAGTACTCTAGATGAGTAACGAAATCATAAACCTTTGACGAGGTCAATGCTAGAAAATGCCAACAAGTGTTGATAAATAATATGGGTGGAACAAATAATATGCAATTGTCATACATACATGAGGTTGGAGAAAATGTACCTGAAGTTCACTCCCTCGTATTACTTTCTTGCGACCCCCGGAAGAAAATGTAACGTTCTTGGAGAATCTGGAACTGCGTATTGCAGATTGTTAATTATGTTCACCGCTTGGAGCGTGAGAAACCTTAATGTTCCAACAAATATAAATCTTTTAGTGTTGAGATAATGAATTAATGTTATCATTGTTTGAATTAATGTTATCTTTTAGTCTTATGAACGAGGTTCATAAATGAGGCAAGTATGTTTTGATATGGCAAAATCGCCGGAACGATTATAGTGCCTCAAGCACATGAGATGCGTGAAGCATATAAAGTGTTTGAAAGACAATATTGAATATGTTACATGTCCTTTTGCATTTATATCAGATTTGTTCTGATAGAATAATGAAAGGAGAAATATTGTCTTATTGATTCAATGAGAAACGATTACAATATATAGGAAGAGAGAGGCTTGTCCAACAAGCTCAATAATAAAGATAAATACATAATTTAAACTAATATAAGATAAATCTAATTATATCTCTAATATTCCCCCTCAAGCTCATGGGAGCGCAGCGAACATGAAGCTTGTCACTTGGAGGCGTTGATGACGGTCGGAGGCATCTCTAAACAGTAACCGGGATGAAGGAGTGGTGGTGGGTGGAAAACATCATGGGACGTAATTTCAAGATATACCAAGGAGAACCGATGAAATTTGATGGGATATACCCGTGCAGAAAATAAAATATTTGGGGATTTACCCATGCAGAAAGGAAAATTTCACATACTTTGTCCAATTCACAAGACAGAGGACAAGTCGTGGAGGCTAAAATTTTTGAGGGATATACCCTAGCAGAAATTAAACATTTATGAGATATACCCGTGCGGAAAATTAAAAAGAGGAGGGCGATACCCTAAAATACGTTCCCAAAATTTCCTCATACCCCAAATCTTTACCTCCAGGACCAAAATTAGAGAACCCAATAGTCCATTAGTCCATGGGAGGAATTTTGCTGTTGCAGATTTGAAAATTGGAACACTGCTGTGAAGGCTTGAAGAATGTTCGGCCCACCACACCAGTCGTTTCCATCCTTCTCTTTCTTTCACTACCGACAACTTTTTTTTTTTTTTCATCCATCGAGCCTGTCTTCATCCAACATCTTGTAATAAAATTAAATAATACCCAAAATAATAATACCCAAATTTTGGAGCCACTCCACGGCTGCAGTTGGCGGCGGGATGAGCGGTGGAAGGATGTCGCCGGAGAAGAAGGAGACTAAGGCGGCAGCAATGACTGTTGGGCGGTGACGGCGGCTTCTTTATGGCGGCGGCACGAGCCTCTTTCCGACCATGGGCCGCGCGGATTGAAGGTTATCGCCACGATCGGCTGCAAATATGAGAGAGAGTGGGGGCGGATCTGCTATGAATTGAGGGTGGACCTGCTGCGAATTTGAGCGGCGGCGATGGCGGTGTGGGCCGCTTGGTGTTGCGAGGGAGCGTGGCGGGCAGAGCCTTGGAGTCAGCCATGGAATCGAACTGCTGCAAAAACAGATGCTAGGAGTGGCTGCAAAATGAAGGTAAGGGAGAGGGCTACGTGGCTTGGAGCAGCGATAGCCATGGATGCCGGCGATGGTGCCGATGGCGGCGAACGGCGGTGGCGGCTAGGGTTTAAGAAAAAAAAAACTAAATAAAAAAAAAATCTTGATATCAACGTGAAAAGAAATTTTTTTTTTGGAGGGGTGAGGGTTTGATCACTTTCATGTTACAAACCCCCACCCGGACATTCTTTTTCGTAAGGTTTGTTCAGGATCAAAATGACGTTAGTCTAGAGCTCTTTTTTTCCTGTTTTTTTTTTTTAATTATCAAAATAATTTATCTTCTCATTGTCATTGTCATTTTCCGGTAATCATGGATATGGTGCCACCAGAGGAGTTATCGGTGACCGATCCCGACGTCGGCAAGTTCTCTTCACTCCCTCAATCCGTCACGGCTATACTATCTTCTCTTCTTCTCCAACAACGTCGCTCATATCCGGCCGCTTCTCCGGCGACACCTTGCAGCATCTGATAGCAATCTGCAGCAATCACACCATCGCATGATTAGCACTTCTCTGCACAGCAATCTCCACATCAAAAACCTCACCGGTCCACAACAACGATTTGTGGATGGAAAGTGGTCCTGCATTATTATTTTTTTCTTTCTTATTTTTCTTTTATCCCATAATTTCCCAGCCTCTCCTCTCGTCTTCCCCGTATCTGTCTTCCTCTCCTCTCGTCTTCCCCGTATCTGTCTTCCTCTTATTCTTTTTATATTTTTTATTTTTACAATCCTCTGCTCCCTTTGCATCACCGCCAACTACTCTTTTCCTCTCATTTATTGATATACTCTCATCTTTTTATTTATCTATTTCGAATTTTATTAAGTTTTTTTTTATGACTCCTCCACGTTTTAGAGTCATCCAATTGTTTTTTAGGGTATATCCCTCCGACTATTTCCTAGGATCTATTCCTCCCATTGTTGCCTCCTTTTTCTCTACCTCTTTCAAGCTTTTTGATCCCTTGCAGGTTCCAGAAAAGCAGTATCGTTTTGTGAAGCCGTTGTTACCGTTTGATTCGGAGAAACATGTTGCAGACATCAACGAGTCAATCTCCATATCCATTGCAATCTCATGGGATTGCGGGGGCGTGCCGAGAATACTCTAGAAGATCTTGCAGAATCCGCATAATAATCATAGAATATTTTATAGAATATTTTGTATTAATTATTTTATTTATTGCCTAAGACTCGACACATTATATATTTGTAATTTGTCTATTCAGTTGAATCAATGGAATATAATCTCTTTTACATTTCTCTGATACCATGATAGAATAATGAAAGGAGAAATACTGTCTTATTGATTCAATGAGAAACGATTACAATATATAGGAAGAGAGAGGCTTGTCCAACAAGCTCAATAATAAAGATAAATACATAATTTAAACTAATATAAGATAAATCTAATTATATCTCTAATATGTTCCTTTCTTGTTTGGAATAGCTGACTTTTGTTCTGGATTTAACCAGACAATAAAGAAATCAATTTCTCAAAGTTGACTCGGTTGTCCATGAGACATTGCAAAATTTTCAAATAATCAAAAATCCATGCCATATGGGCATTGGCAGAGCAAATGAAGGGTAATTTCTTGTCCATAGTTGGTTCATTTTACAAAAGGTTTCTCCGATCGTGTGAGTTAAGTATCTGTTTTCATCAATTTCTTGTCTTTCTTATTGCTTAGGTTCACTTTTCTACTTGCCTAGCTTCGTCTTCAGGCTTTTATTGTTTTCGTTGCTCTTTTGTGCTAATATATATGCTCAACAAAATATAGCCATGTAAAATAAGATATGTTTTTGAGATATGTTACCTCTTTGATGCTCTTTGATGTTGTTTTACATTCACGTTTCCTTCTAAGGCATCTTTATTCAGGACTTGTTTACCTTCTTTATCTCATGAGCTCGAGTCATACTATTAAGTATAGCGTTTCACTGTTAACAGCTTTACGTTTTTTCATTTTTAACGCTTCATAACTTTTATGCTCTGATTTTGTAGGATGGAATATCTTGTGAGCTGATAGACCTGATGACCCTAAAGGACAAAGCTACGGTAGAAGCCTCTGCTAGAAAAAACTGGAAGGCTTCTTGTTAGTATTTATATCTAATCCTAGATCTCCTATGTTAGTTGAACTACAGTCCTTATGAACTAATTAAATGGTTTTTGACTTATAGGTCAGCCTTGAAGCTCCTGTAACAGGTGGATTTGGTGTTGAAATTTCATCTTCTATTCTTGAACGGGGCTTCTTGAGAGTAAGTTTTTAGTTGCTGATATTTCCGAACCTATTATTGAATGTCATGATTCTTCATTCATATTCAGATCTTGTTTTCTAAATGCTTAACCTAGTTGCCTGTAGTCTGTTTTTGTTAAGTCTTTTATGAATAGCGTAAATTATGTAAATCATGTCTATGGTCAATTATTTTCTTCCTGTATCTATCGTTGGCACATTTAATAAAAAATTACTTTCATGGAAATCGATTTTGTTGAATACTTATACATTTTCTATATACTTGTACATATACAAAAATCTTCATGATATAGCCATATTTATCCTAGTAGAATTTTGACTGCCATCTCACTACAGTTGAATGCTTTACTTGCTACCTATGGGTCCTTTCATTGCTCCTTTTGACACTAGTCTAGTATTCTATAACCTATGTTATAATTTTGGGTCGGAGATGATTCAAATATATATGTTTTATTGTGTTGTTCATTATTTTGTTCCACTGACTCTAGTGTTCTTTCCGTACTACTTATTGTCATACAACAATGTTGTGATACAGTCAAATCTATTTTTCTGAACAAAGGAAAACATGGGGTGAGGCTATGTTCGAGGCTGTACGAATGATTGCTGATCTCGTGAAAGCTAACAATTGCCAACTACATCCTGATTCCGTTGAGGTATGGATTCCTTTTACAAATTTTTTCAATTACTAATTAATGAAATCTATTACCCTTTATAAGCCAAAGGCATTTATCAGATGGTCAAACTGAATAGAACTGAAACGAATCACATCTTCCATCAGCAATGTATGGAATATGACAATGACATCCATATCAGAGATATCGGTTTGAAGATAATCGAGTCACATTTTTCTGGCAACCAAAGACTGATGTCAATACCGTTACATATGCAGGAAGGTGGTGTTGAAGTTGATACTCTAGGATAAAGAAAAGATGTTTTATGAATGTAAGTGCTGGAATCTCTTTTACACGGTTTTTGGTCCTATTTTTTTGTGACGGTATATTTGAAATGTGTTGAAGATAAGAGTGAATGAGGGCCATTGGATTAGTGTGTTGTGTGTATGGTTAAGATGAGTCCATGTGTCTTATTTAGCTTACATTATCTTTACCTAGATTCTCTTTTATATATTGCTGAAAATGTTGAACAGTGTACGCATGACAAATGAATATCTATCAATGAATCTGTTATTTCTCTCTTCCCAAGTTTTCTAAGTTGGTATCAGAGCCAGGTTGCCGGCGATGGATACTCCGACGACAGAATCTGGAAACATGGCTAGTTCCATCGGAGCTACCGTATCACCGGTACATGCAGATATCAGTCCTCAGTCGGTGGTAGGCACACCACCACTCACCACTTCAACCGTTGGAGCTCGAATCCGCTTTATGGATGCGTTGGCGGTGTTTCCGGCCTTAGTATGCCGTTTTCCGGCGGTGTTCCTTCTCCCATTCCTCAATTCCGGTCAGAACCATATCCTTCACTTCTTCGTTCTCCTGGTTTTGGACTTCTTCCTCCAACTACACCACCTCCCTTTACCGGCCATCTTAATCAAACATGCAATGTTAAGCTTACTCGTGACAATTATCTTCTCTGGAAATCGACGGTACTGCCAATTGTTCGCGGCCATCGCTTGGATGGATATCTTCTTGGAACGAAACCTAGACCATCCACTACCTCTCCCAGCCTGCGGGTTCTCAAACTCCGGATGAATGGGATGTGACCGATTCTCTTCTTGTTGGTGGTTCTTCGAGCTCTATGACGAAGCGAGGCCCTTGTTGAGGTTGTTGGATGTCAAACATCTAATGAAGTATGGGTGACCCTTGAAAGCTTGTTCAATAGCCAATCAGAGGCTCGGATGTTGGAATTGAAAAATGCTCTGACCAAGGCAGAGAAAGGTTCAAGAACTATGGCTGACTATCTAGCTCAAATGAAATCATATAGTGATAATTTGGCAGCGGCTGGGTACCCTATTACTCGATCTGAGTTGATACTGGCTGTCTTGGGTGGTCTGGATAAAGAATATGAAGCTGCCATTGTTAATATAACTGCACGAGTTGGAGCTCTCACTTGGCGGGAGGTTCGATCACGGCTTCTTATTCATGAAAAGTTAGTAGCAAGGTTTCATCCTCTTGGTGGTTCGGTATGGCTCTTCGGGGGAGGCCGCAGGTGCCAATTTTGTATCAAGGACGGTGGATACAATGGAAGACCTCCCAACCACAACAATTCCTATGGCAGAGGTAGAGGAGGAGGTGCCAATAGAGGTGGTAGAAATGGTGGAAGAGGAAGGGGAGGAAGAAACAATGGTCATCAACAGCAGTTTTCAAGTGGAAATGCAAGTAAAATGGCAGTTTTCAAACATCTAATGAAGTATGGGTGACCCTTGAAAGCTTGTTCAATAGCCAATCAGAGGCTCGGATGTTGGAATTGAAAAATGCTCTGACCAAGGCAGAGAAAGGTTCAAGAACTATGGCTGACTATCTAGCTCAAATGAAATCATATAGTGATAATTTGGCAGCGGCTGGGTACCCTATTACTCGATCTGAGTTGATACTGGCTGTCTTGGGTGGTCTGGATAAAGAATATGAAGCTGCCATTGTTAATATAACTGCACGAGTTGGAGCTCTCACTTGGCAGGAGGTTCAGTCACAGCTTCTTATTCATGAAAAGTTAGTAGCAAGGTTTCATCCTACTGGTGGTTCAGGTATGGCTCTTCAGGGAGCTGCAGGTGCCAATTTTGTATCAAGGACAGGTGGATACAATGGAAGACCTCCCAACCACAACAATTCCTATGGCAGAGGTAGAGGAGGAGGTGCCAATAGAGGTGGTAGAAATGGTGGAAGAGGAAGGGGAGGAAGAAACAATGGTCATCAACAGCAGTTTTCAAGTGGAAATGCAAGTAAAATGGCATGTCATTTGTGTGGAAAAATTGGGCATCGCTAATATATATGCGGCATAGATTTGAAACTGATTTCAACAATGGACCTGCAGATAATGGCACTCCCAAACAAATTTCAGCTTATGTTGCAAGCCCACAGAGTGTTGCAGATAACTCCTGGTACCTTGACAGTGGAGCCACCAACCATGTTACATCAGACCTCAACAATCTTCATCTCAGCTCAGGATATAATGGTAATGATACTCTAGCTGTGGGAGATGGTAAGGCATTGCACATTAAACACATTGGCACTAGTAATATTCACACATCCTTGAGACCCTTAGCACTTAATACCCTTTTACATGTTCCTGATATTACAAAAAACCTTATCAGTGTGTCAAAATTGGTGTCTGATAATTCTGTTGTGGTCTTGTTTACTGACTCTCTTTGCTTTGTGAAGGACAAGAATACCGGCCAAGTTCTTCTCAAGGGTCTACTCAAGGATGGATTGTACCAGATGGAACCTCAAGCTAATCACATTCAGAGCTCTCCTCACTCCAAAAATAGCACTAGTTCTTGTTTAAGTGTGTCTAGGTCATCTACTGCTGTTTCTCTTGATGTTTGGCATAGAAGGTTAGGGCATTGTTCCCATAATGTTATGAAACAAGTGTTATCTGATTGTAATGTCTCTATTAATGAAAAGATGACCTTCTGTGAAGCCTGTCAATTGGGTAAATCCCATCTATTGCCTCATGTTTCTTCTGATTCCTGTGCTGATCATATGTTTGATCTCATTCATACGAACATATGGGGACTGCCTTGATAACATCCATAGAAGGATATACCTATTATATTCACTTCATAGATGATTGTACTAGATACACTTGGATTTACCCCTTGAAACTTAAATCTGAAGCCCTGGACACTTTCAAACAGTTTAAAACTCTGATTCAAAATCAATTTGGTACTACCATCAAGTGTGTTCAGTCAGATTGGGGTGGGGAGTACAGAAGTTTTGAGCCTTACTTAAAACAGGAAGGAATTCTATTCAGACACTCATGTCCTCATGATCACAGTCAGAATGGTAGAGCAGAAAGAAAACATAGACACATCATTGAATTAGGATTAACTCTTCTTGCACAAGGTTCACTGCCTCTCAGATTCTGGTGGCACAGTTTTGAATACAGTGTATATCTCATAAATTGCTTACCTACCCCTGTTTTAAAAGGCAAATCCCCTCATGAGTGTTTGTTTCAAGTTAAACCCTCATATTCTCTTCTCAAGGTGTTTGGCTGTGCTGTCTATCCTAATCTTAGATCCTATCATAATACTAAGTTCCAGTTTCATAGCAAAAAATGTGTTAATCTTGGTCTTAGCACTAAACACAAAGGGTACAAATGTCTAGATGAATCAGGAAGGGTTTATATAAGTATTAATGTTGCGTTTAATGAAGAAGATTTCCCTTTCTCAACTGGTTTTCATCAGGGACCTCACAGGACTGTCACACCTCTTTCTGAATCTGTCACTATAACACCACTTTTCTTTGATGTCTGGCCAACATTTCACAATGCTTTTCTTGCCGGTACAATCCATCCAGAGAAGACTCAATCACAGTCAGGTAATCTCTCTCTAAGTACTGATCATACTGATCATAGCATGGTTCATTCTACTCCTGTTTCACAAACACCACTTAATGTGTCCAACACCAGCCAAAACATACACACACCAGATGTCAGCACACACAGTGTTGAAGCTGCCATCCCTGTCAATCCTGATACCAGTTCACAGAGCCCTGTCATACCCTCATCTTCACCAGATTCTATACCTTCTCCTACCTCCTCTCCACCTCACACTAAAAGTTTAGTCCCAACACACACAATGCAAACCAGGTCAAAGTCAGGAATTTTTAAGCCTAAAACCTATAGTGTCTCTTGTGTTAATGTGCCTGCCTCAGCATTTCCTACAGAACCCTTGAATGTATCAGAGGCATTGGCCAGTGCAGAGTGGAGGAAAGCCATGGAAGATGAGTACAAAGCCTTGCAGCAAAACCACACATGGGACCTGGTACCACCTTCACAAAATCAGAAAGTTGTTGGAAACAGGTGGGTATTTAAGGTTAAGTTGAATACAGATGGAAGTGTACTTAAATACAAAGCCAGGCTGGTAGCAAAGGGTTTTCATCAAAGTTATGGGATAAACTTCACTGAGACCTTTAGTCCAGTTGCCAAATCTACAACAATTAGGGTTATTCTTGCCGTGGCTGTGTCAATGAATTGGCCAATTCATCAAATAGACATCAATAATGCATTTCTGAATGGGCCATTGAAAGAACCAGTGTTGATGTCTCAGCCTGAAGGTTTCATTGATCCTGATAGGCCTCACTTCTTGTGTAAACTGAATAGGGCTCTTTATGGACTTAAACAGGCCCCTAGAGCCTGGTTTGAAGCTCTAACAAGTCAGCTGAAGGCATGGGGATTCATACAAACTGTTTCAGACACCTCTCTGTTCATTTACAAGACAGCCAAACAGGTCCTGTATTTTCTGGTGTATGTAGACGATATCTTGATCACAGGCAATTCAGGGGAACTGATCAAAAAATTTGTTCAGCAGCTGAATAATGCTTTTGCCTTGAAAGATCTTGGACAAGTGTCTCATTTTCTGGGAATGCAGGTGTTCAGAAATAGCTCAGGTTTATATCTGAATCAGTCTCATTATGCCATTCAGTTACTAAAGAGATTGGGACTTGATCACCTCAAAGGGTGTCCTACACCTATGATAGCAGGAAAAAGTCTAAAACCTAAGCAAGGTATACCTCTAACAGATCCTAAATCCTATAGAAGTGCTATTGGAGGCTTGCAGTATCTTACTTTGACAAGACCAGATATCACATTTGCTGTGAACTGCCTTAGTCAGTTCATGCAAGATCCTTACACTGATCATTGGATAGCTCTGAAGAGACTTTTGAGGTATGTCAGTGGGACTTTAAATCTGAGCCTGCATTTTAAACCATCTTCAGAATTATGTTTGACTGGTTTTACTGATGCTGATTGGGCAGTAGATGCCTTTGATAGAAAATCTGTTGGGGGCTACTGTGTTTATGTTGGAAATTCTCTTGTTTCATGGAGTTCAAAAAAACAGGGAGTTGTATCAAGGTCTAGCACTGAGTCTGAGTACAGGGCATTGGCTGATTTATCTGCAGAAATGAAGTGGCTGAAACAACTTATGGGCTGAGATAGGGCTGCTGATTTCTGGCATTCCTAAGGCCTGGTGTGATAATACTGGAGCTACTTCTCTAGCTTACAATCCTGTTTATCATGCTAGGACCAAACACATTGAAGTGGACATTCATTTTATTAGAAATCAGGTTTTGAACAAGCAGTTGCAGGTCTTATATGTCCCCTCTTCAGATCAAGTTGCTGATTGTATGACCAAAGCCTTACCTCCCCAGTCTTTTACTTGTTTTAGAGGCAAACTCAATGTTGATGAAGCACCATTTCGTTTGAGGGGGAAATTTGTTGAAGATAAGAGTGAATGAGGGCCATTGGATTAGTGTGTTGTGTGTATGGTTAAGATGAGTCCATGTGTCTTATTTAAATGTATTTCTTCCATGCCAGGTCAGTTCTATCCCTACTCTGGTTTCAAATTCACTGCAATTATTTGAGATCCGTTTTGGGTTTGCTTTTATTGAGGAGCTGAAACCACATCAAGTTTCCATTCTTTTATTGTAACTTAGTATGTTGTTTTTTTGTGTGGCTTTCATGAAATTGATTGCTTTCGATTTTCTTGTGTTAAGGAGCCTGCTGAAGTTGATTAATAATTGCAAAAGTGCAGTGCTAAGGTGTATGATTTATAATCAATTATTTATGTAGGTCAAATGTCCATATGCATACCGCTTTATTTCTGTTTCTTTAAATCGTGTATTTAGGCTTGAAACTTAATCAGGCCATAAATAAGAATGTTTCCACTTTGCAACTAAGAAGCTCGCTTGTTTTGCAAATTAGTCCACCTTAGCCACCCAGGCCCACCCTCAGTCAATTCATTACGACCGAATATACAAAGTCTTGGTTCTACTTTCTGTTGTTTCTTAATATACTCTTTTATATGTTGTTCACTTGTTTATCAAGCTTCAGTAGCACGCATGTTTTGACACTCGGTTTTATGAACTTTAGGCTTTGTGTGCTCTGTTAGTTGTTTGTCAATCCGCCTATGTTTCTCTTCTGAGTCTATTGGTTGCTGCTTTATGGTTTAAACAGAGATCTCTTATCGTCTGCCTTGCTGAATCGTTAGTACGAGCTTCTTGTTTTTTTGATGACAACAATGGTTATTTTTTGTGTTGTGTTACGATGTTCTTGTTTCAGGTGGAAAACCTTATGTCCAAATCTATTTTGAACGATAGGTGAGATGAAGTTGCAACAAATATGAATGCTGACTTTGAAACTGTGCTTTATGAGAATTTGTGGCGGTATGTTTCTGTTTGATATTGATTTAGCTCTAGATAGATATATAGATTATATGGGAGGCAAGAACTTCTTGAAATTTGTTTTTTTTGGGTCACATTTTTGGCTTAAATAGACAAATCACAATGTCTTCTACAACCACACATCTGCATAGGTTGAATTACGTTACGTGTCTCGTTCTTTCACAAATGCACAGGTTTGATCAAGTATTTGATAAGGGAGTCAAGGTTGCCGTATGCAGTACTTCCAACGAGAAGGCGGTATGGTAACTAACCCAGCATGTTTTCTGCTCCTTAATTAATCGATTCAATGTTCCTTTTTTAACGACTCGAGTGCGCATTGTTTAAGAGACGATTAGATGATCTAAAACAGCTTTTAAAAAGCCGAATGTGTATATATACCCATCAGTTTTCTATGGGAAACCGAGTATATATGCTGTTTTTTTTTTTTTGAATTTGCAGGTTTCTGCTATGGTTTTGTTCTTTGCTAGGACCATCGAGAGCGGAGAAGATATAAATATTTGCTGGAGATGTTCCTAAAAAGAAATCTGATCCAGTCAGTAACTTTTCTTGCTATTTCTTTCTGTCATATATATACATATATATAAAGTGATCAATGTTTGTGTTTTCATCTTCTATTTTCTTGTTATTTTCAGGCAATTTGCCAACATTTGTCCAGGTGCTAGTGTTGTTTTACTTCTTATTTATCAGTATATATGTTGCATGTTGTGTTTTTTTTTAACTTCTTTTGGTTGTACTTGCTTCTGTATACTTAAAATGATGGCTAATAATTGATTAATGGTTTATTTTATGTAATTTTTGTTGATAGGTATGTGTATTTTTTAATATGTTCTGTGTAACATATTTATATTATTATTATTATTAATTTTATTAAAATTTTCATTAATAATAATAATAATAATATATTAATACTATTATTATTATTATTATTATTTTTTATTTTAAAAAAGATGACTTCTAGTGACAAAGTGTTTGTCAATATTAAGTATTAAAGGAAAACGGTGTATCTACTCTTTGGTGATAAAATAAATCTAGTGATGAATTTTTTGGTCTTTTGTGACAAGCATATCGTCACATTCGATGCTTTATGGTGACAAATATTAAGTACAGTCACCAAAGACTTAGAAAGCTTTGGCGAAATATTAAGAGTTTCTCACGATAGATCATGCTTTGGCGACGAATACTAAACTTATTACAATAGAAACCTTTAGCGTCCCTGCTTAGACAACAGACAGGGCAACGAAAAATTTTCGTCGCAAATACCTCTACTGACGAAAATCCATACTTTTAGCGACGAATTTGTTGGTCTCTTTTTTTGCAATGCCTTTTGACTTTAAGATCTCTGAAAAGGGAACAATCCGGCAATGAGTTTGTTATATATCCTCTTTAGCGAGGATGGATTCTTCAGCTTTACCCTAAAATTATGTATCATATACACTACCAAAAAAAAAACTCATTATGAAACAAAACTTCAGTGACAAATAGTAAAATAGTCACAAAAGATTAGCTTCTTGTGAGTGGTTTGTCACAAAAGTCGTCCTACTAGTGACAGAAAATGTATTGTCACAAATGGTTTGATGGTTTGTGACTAGAGATACCATGTCATTGGTGGGTTAAATGACAAACTTTGACATTTGTATTTGATGACAACATATTTTATCATGAAATTGTTGATAGTATTCATGACAATCATATTTTGACTTTTTTTTTTTTTTTTTTTTTTTGAGTTTGAGCTCGAGTTGAGTTACTCGAATGCTTAACAAACCGATTTCGAGATTCAAAAGTATCGTAATAAAGTTGATCGCGAGTTAATCGAGCTAACAAGGTCGAACTCGAGCTCTAAAGAATATCGATTCGGTTCGGCTCGATTGTACACCTCTTATAAACAAAACAAAACAAAAATACTGATACTAAAAAAAATTTAGAACACCCACTCAAAAAAATAAAATAAGAACGCTGCTTGACTATCGCTCCCGAGAAAACCTATCCGCCCCTTCAATAATCGATCTGCCTTCAATTCTGCAGCCTTCTTGTATAATTTCGGTATTTCTCCTTCTTCTAGTCCCTTAATGGAAAAAAGAAAGCCTATTCATTGAGTAGTCAGGTCAATAAAACCTTATGTCGTGTTGAACGATTTTCCTCGATGATCGAAGGATCAAAGATCGTAGACGAATCTTCATAAGAATCTATTGAGGATCTCAACTTAAAAGACAAAGATCTGAAAGATGAAGGGGGTATTCGCTCACTGAAAAGCTCTCAAATCTGCTCGGACAGCCAAAACCCTAAAAGCATCTTTGAGCTTCCCAGCTTCATGTCATCTCAGTGTGTGCATCTGTTCAAAGTCTCAGCTTCTATTTCAGGTTTGGTTTTATCAATTTTTGGTCCAGGTTCAGTTCATCAGCTTGCCTGGTGTCTCCATTAGTCATGTTATCTTGCTCTTGATGCATCAGTTAATTAAGTCCAAGTCCAGTCGATTTCGTGATGTCTTGCATCGTCCTACCCTATGTCCAGGTCTCAGATTAAGTTCAGTCCTATATGCACTAGAGTTCTCTGCAGCAGTTAGACTTGTCCAAGATATGAAGTCAGTCTGCTAAGTTTGTTGTGCACTACAGTTGTTTGCATCAGCTTAAATATCTTGCCATCTGTGAATGAGTATGCAATCTCTCATCTGTGTACATGCAATATAGGAGTCCTAGAAAAGTGCAAAGCAATGCATGAATGTCTGTAAATAGAGTTGTAATGCATGAGATATAAAATGCATTTGTGTGTGAATGCATGTGCATGAAAATTGTGTTAAGCCTAGTAATAAATTTGTGATGATTTGCCTAGCTAGTAATAATTTTGCATGTGCATGAATCAGATCTCAACACTGCTTGAAGATCTACATAAGTGATTTGGCAATGATTCGACAAGCTGACAAATGCTGTGCTGTTTATGTTTGTGAATTAGCCTTGGGAACAGTAATTGTAATGTGTACTATCTTTTCTTGTTATAATGCATATATATATTACGTATACAAGGAAACATTTTGTCATATTATTATATGTTCAGGTGGCATCATCGTTGAATTGTTCCTACTGTTACATACTGCATAGTGGTTCATCCATCTTTACATGGTTTGGAAGCCTTACAACCGCCGAGGACCAAGAGCTTGTTGAGAGGCTGCTGGATGTGATAAAGGTCCCGTACGACAATGGATATGGATACTAGCTAGCTAGTAGTCGTTTTTCTTTCTCTTATTATATATAGTTTTGAAGAGTGTCAGAACAATTTCACTAATACGTACATTGGGTGAATAACCTGATCAGTTTTTCATCTATTTTCCTTTTTGGTTACATGGAACAATTTCACTAATTTGTAACTAACTCTGTGAATTTTGTTGTTCTATAATTTTACATTACCAGGTGGAGTGTTTTGACTAGTCTTTGATATTTCTGAATAATTGTAAAAGTTCAAATGTTGATTCTACTGCCAATTTGTCCTTTACAGGTCACTTTTGTATGTGGAAGGAAATCTGGAAACTAAGCTTTATTGATATTTTATATATAACTGGTCTTGTCCGATGTATATATACGATCGAGAAGTTGGAGTCTTGTCTTATATATATATATACCAAGGTAAATTAGATTTCAAAGTTGTACATTTTTCTGTGATTTAGTTGCTAGCTCAGCTAATTAGAAGTGTAAAAGCTTAAATGATGATTGTCAACAGTTGGGTTCATCGTCGTACGTCTGATAGAACATATCAAGATTGCAATCGATGTTTACGAACCTTGGAAGGCATCAATGATTCCAAGAATGTAGAACATGATATTTGTCGATTAGCGATATTGATACTGATCGATCATCCTCCTGACAAACTTGAGAGTTCATCATGATGAGAAATGGTTCACGGCAGCATTCAAATATCTTTGAGACAATACCTTTCACCAAGGTAACTATGATGCCATTGTATCAAATTTCCTTTTTGTGTATCAAATTTTATTGTTGTTAATGTCATATGCAAATTGGTATCAAAGAGTACGTTGTGATAATAATATGCGAGAGGACTATCTTATAACCTTCATTTAATTGTTTTCACCATTTAATTTGGTATTAAACTGTAATTACTGGCCACAATTGAATTCACCATTTGGATTCTTCAGCTTTACCGTACCCCTAAATTATTATCAGATACTTAACCTTTAATTTGGTAGCTTTGAAAACCCCAAACCACAAGATATTTCTTCTTCATCCTGCAAAAGAGCACACAAAATGCAAGAAAACATTCATCTTTTAGGTGAAATATCCTTTAAAGATGAACTCATTGAGATATATAAATAGGAATACTTCCCTAATCAATGAGACTCAAATAAAATTTCAATGGTCTCCAATATTGCTCTAGGCGCCACATCAATGGTGTCTAATTAATGTTCTTCATTATAACGTACACCAGTTGCTTTCTGAATCCATCTTCAAAACCTCCTCCCGATGTTCCTTCTTTAGGTTCAGACATTAATTAATTGTCTATTTTCTCCTCATAATGTTCGGCATTCGGCAGTCAAGTCAGAGGTGGTTGTCGGAAAGTAAGAAGGCGCATCCACCGCTGACAGTGACAATACCATCAATATTCAATATGAGAACGAGAGGAGAAGGAACACAATTCGATTGGCCTTTTTTTTTTTCGTGGGTTGAGAAAGTGGAGTTTTTCATCATCTCTTCCTTAGAAATTAAGAAAAATAGAGAGATGAAGAAAACAACAACATCTCTTTATTTGGGCTTTTCATTTTAGATTATAGGAATCGGCTAATATGGAGTTATTAGATCAAATTAGGGTTGGAATCGAAGTACGGAAAATCCAGGTATATTAGATAGAAATAAATAAACTCATGCTAATAACGTGTTAAAAAACTAATAAATAACAGAGAGAAAAAGAAAAATGTGTGGAATTTCAAAAGTATCATGAGGTATTTACAATAGATATTACAATATGAACACGATATAATTAATAAACCAAAAAATCTTGTAATTTATTTTAAATAATAAATAAACATATTTTTATCTTTTTTATAACAAATTATATAGCAATAATATTTTACCTAAAAATAAAGAAAAAGACATAAGACAAAATTCATCACAGCCTGCTGTGTTACAGCGTGATCCGAATTCCACAAGAAGGGTGATTCAAGTAATCAAAATTCGAGTATCGGTAGCCGGCGGCGAAGGCTCGTCGTTGCTACCAACTGCAGATACCAATCCGCCCTCTGCTGCTTCTTCTTCGTCCAAAAACAGATCCTCCGACTTCCTAAAAGAAGCGTGTAAAACCACCATCCCCCATCCAACTATATATGACACCAACACGTTCAACCCCCCTCCGAGCACCACTGCAAAATCCGTCAAGAATACCAGACTCAAAATCACCACTCTGTCGTTGTTGACCAATCGATTCAGCACAACTAGCTGATGTTCGCGAAACAAGTACATATACAACCAAACCACCAAGACTATGAAAAATACTGTAAACTGAATTGGATGCAAAATATAACTCACGAAAGGTGCCAACAAGACTATCTCGACATAATTCACCCGAAAGTGATTGAAAATATGCCTGAACCGCGAGCTGAATTCGCCGAAGGAGCTGGGGAACGAGTAAGAGGATGGATGAGAAAAGAGCTCCGACCATGGCCGGCGAGTGGTTGAAACTTCTTGGCTTCTTGTTCTAGGGAGCTGGCTGATCGGCATTGCGACAATTAGGCGATGAGTATCTCTGCGACAATGGACGAAGGGAGAAGACTATATAGACCGACGACCCCATCAAATGAGGCTTTGAAATTCATTAGTATTATGTAGCGTGCAAATTATTTGCTACTAGTTTTTTTTATGCCTCCTAACAAGAATTGGTCCATGAAAAATCGAGAATTCAACATTTTTTTTTTTTTTTTTTTTTGTCTTGGTCCATATTCAAGTCTTTGACAAAGCGAGATTCCAACAAAAAAAAAAAAAGATTTCCTCCACTCAGAGGCTACGAAGTAACGACACTTAGATTTGTATGTCGTGCGTTGTGTTTGACACGATACGCTACCGACACGTGTCGACGTATTAAAATAAATTTAATTAAAATTATGATATCCGACATGTTGTCGATACGGCATCGATATTTCCCCGACACTTCGAACCCAAATTTTTTCAAATTTGTTTTTTCTTCTTCATTGAAGTTTTCTTTAATAAAATGTTAAAATACATGATTTCAATCTTGAGTATCTTGAGTATAATTTAACAAAAACACGTGTATTTAATTTGTATGTTTCTTGTTGATAAATAATCATTTTTAAACTTTGCAATATTTTGAAGGTGATCACAATTTGATTTTTACTTTGGCCATCGTATAAATGTCGAATATATATATCTATCATGAAAGGGTATAACCCCCTCCTTACAAAACAAAATACTCAATACTGATTGTTGAGGAATCGTGCTATATCAATTGTTTTCTAAATCGTTCTACAAGATTTTTGTGAATTTTTTTTAACAGGGGTTAATGAGTACAAAATACTTATTACGCGTAATCATTTCAATTAGTTTGAAAAAGAAGAAGAAGAGGGAATAGCTACTTAAATAGTAATCCGAATTGCCATGAATCTCAACGACTAAGGATTTCCAAATTTTTTGAGGAGTTCTTCGTGTCGGAAGAAGGATCCACTTATTTAGCTATGAATAGTCATGCATCGACTTCCGGGAAAGAGTAGAAGAATGTGACCTATTATGGGACAATAATATATATATATATATATATATATATATATATATATATATATATATACAATATATATATATATATATATATATATTTGTGAAAGTCGAATATATATTTTAGATATTTATAGAATTTACGTATTACATATCTCATTTTGTCTAGTTTTTCAGATTTTTGTGAATCTTATTTACATCATATAACGTTAATATATATATAACACGTATCAGTTGTTAGTAATATCATCCGCAACGGAAGCGATTTAAGGATCTAGATCTATAAAATACACGTAATAAAATAACTAGATCTATATCTACAAGGGGGTTGTAGATCATACCTCTTGGATCTCAAAATCCAAGTTGAAGAACCGCAATAGGAAGATTGCAAGTAGATGTGAAGAGCATCACGATCTTCCGTACGTGTGATCCAAGCAACTCCCGGTGGAAGGAAATTCTCGACTCGAACCCTTCCGATATGCTACCCGGAAAAACCTCCAAGATTTTTCCTCACCCCTTGGCCGAAAATTATCTCTCTCTAATTTGCAAGAGTGAGTCGAATTTTATGTGTGTTAAGGCTTGAGAGAACTCTTTTTATATAGGAGAGTAAAACTTAACCTCCAAGGATTTTATTTTGCAATTAAAATAAATCCATTAAATAAAAATAATCCCATAATATTCTAGAACAAATCTAGAAAAATATTTATCTTTATTTCTTTCCATAAATATTTTATGCACATGTCTTATTAATACACAAGAAAACAATTTCTTGTTCTATAAAAAAGAGCATGGGGCGAAAATTCACATATTGACCTAGTCAATATTAATTTTGCCATTACACAATAATTGGGCCAAGATTATGGAAAATGTCTTTACCCCATATTTAATTATTTAGCCCAACTAATTTAATAGTCCAATAAACAATTAATTCACATATCGTTTTAATGAAGTCCAACAAGAACTAAATTAATATTATTAGCATTCGACGTCCGAGAATAGCTATGCTATATTATGAGGCACGTCGGGGATCATGGACTAATAATCAGCGGCTCCGATAAATCAAATAAATAATTATCTTACGAATAGAATAATTATATTCGATAAATCAATCACATGAATATGCCACCATAATCCCGTGACTGCACTCCTCCGATTATAAGATTATATTTATCTCCTCACGAGAATAATAATAAGCGTCCATTGATATAATCATTACATATGGATTAATCCTCCATGATCGTTCATTCTAAATCGGGAAGTTATCGTTAACCCTTTTTAGAACCTCTTATCCTTATTTACCATTAACCCCTAGTGATCAATTAATTCATACAACTCTTTGGTAGCTAATCGGTGTAATATGAACTCGTACGATCGATCGTTTTAGGATTAACAAATAAGGAAGCTGTCTATCTACTTCCATAAATGGAAGGAATGGATTCCGTATCCGTGATAACATAGACTACTCACTCAATCCAAGTATAATGCCAAGATGGGGTAATTCGGACCACGGACTCGGTGTAATCCTTAACCGTCAAGTCAAACCTCATACCGATTCAAGCGTTGACCGTGATCACCTCGGGATTAAGATATATCCATAAATATGATCATCGATTGATTCGATAAGACTTCTCGATTACGGAATTATATCGTGAACTCGATCAAATCGGTCCACCCCTATATGATATATCTATCATATATAAATGCCCCATTAGGTTCTCTTAACCGAAAGTCCGGATAAGACAATCACACCTATTGTGTTCGGGCGCATTAATAGCACGTTAATGGAGAGACCCGATACTCTCGATTAACTTCACTACGGGCTAATTGTATTTTAAGTACATCTTCACTAACTCAATCCTCCCGTGTATATCCCATACACCGAGTTAAGTGATTACATAAACGATATACTTTAGGGTTTTCTGTAGTGTAAATACTATTGTCACATCGGTGAATATGAGAATAATAAATATGAATAATAATATCATTTCATTTATTAAATAAAACAATTACAAAATTGTCTTTCGGGCATCACACCTAACATCAGTGTCGTGTCCTTAAATTTTGATAATTAACCGTGTTCGTGTCGTGTCGTGTCGTATGGCGTGTGAGTCAGGGGCGTATCCACGTACCCGGGGGGTCACGTGACCCCACTCAACTTTATAAAATAAAATAAAATAAAATTCCGAAACGACGTCGTTTTGGTAAAAAAAAATCAAAGTTTGATCTAATTACCTGCCCAACCCGGTTTCGACCTGAAAATTTTGACCTAATTACCCGTCCAACCCGAATTTTTTTTAAGGTTACTACACTTTTGTATCGGGTGACCCCACTAAACTTTTTTCCTTGATCCGCCACCGGTGTGAGTATCCGTATTTGTGCTTCATGTTAGAGGACTTTATTTGTACTCATCTAATCCACCTATATATCATTCTATACGTCACACCATACTTAAATTAGGAAAAGGTCGTAGATGACGGATTTACATCTTATTTGTGAAGAAAGGACAAGAAAGAAATGCACTGGTTGTAAAGGACAGAAAGTAATGTATATCCAAAAATACCCTTAAATAATATTTTCCTTTTATTTCATGCTGAAACCGTTCAAAATTCATGAGTATATCATGCTCCACGTTTATTTGCGTACATTGCTCCTGATTCTAATCTGAAAGATCCCAAAAAAAAAAATTCTCACTGATGAAGAATAATTAGGGTTCTTCACGATTGGAATGAAATTTCACAACGGAACAGCAAATTGATCACCATCCGACAAGGAAGAATAAATCACGATGTGATATTGAAACCGCCGGGAATCGATCCAGCCGGAGTAAACCAAATGCTGATACTGAAACAGCCTGAAGTAGGAAACCGCCGTCCCTTTTGTTTAGCGAAATTCGATCAAATTAAGACTCCTATTTGTCCCATTTGTTTAGCCAAGCTCCAGCCGGGACTCGATCCTTGATGATGCATTGTTTCTGCAATCCAATTGTTTCAATGAATATTGTTGTTGTGAATAATCAAATTTAGATACAGCAAAAAAAAATTGGAAGTATTTTAAGTCATTCCAAGCTTATTTATCCAACCTAATTATATTTGGCAATTTTTTTTTCGGTTTTGCTGCATTTTTGCAATTTTTTTGAATCAATTGTCTACAAGCATTTACTCACCCAAGGTATTCATCTTTATTGGCATGTATGATCAATTGTTGTTGTCATGGAATTATCAATTGTTGTTGTATGAATCCTACGGTCTGTATTTTTGTTCTTGAAGAATTGTTGTTGAAGAATTATCAATTTTTTGTTCTTGAAGAATTATCAATTGTTGTTGTATGAATCATACGGCATGTATGATCAATTGTTGTTGTATGAATCCTACGGTCTGTATTTTTGTTCTTGAAGAATCCATAATTCGATTTAATGCATAATCATGGTAGTAAAACGATTCAATCAAAATATGCAGAATTCATTTGAAGATAAAACCCAAATTCAATCAAAGAATGTAGTAACACCACTATGCACAAGACTTTTTCATCATGTAGTAACACCAGTTGTAACACATGCCTTTTTCATCATGTAGTAACACCACTATGCCCACTCCATACAAAGAATGTAGTTACGCATTATGTAGTATCACAGTGAAAGTCCACATATGAAATAACACGTATTTCACGTTGGTTCCGTGAACACCATCCGACGTAGTAACACCACTATGCAAACACCCTCAAACATAGTAACACATAATGTACACCCCAAACCCTGAACATTAAACCTTAAACACAAAACCCTAAACCTAAATCCTAAACCCTAAACCCTAACCCTTAACCGTGAACCTTAAACCCTAAACCCTAAACCCTAAACCTAAACCCTAAACTTGAACCCTAACCTAGCAACGAAGGTTCAGGGTTTAGGATTCTGTTTTAGGGTTCATTTTTAAGGTTAAGGTTTAGGGTTTAGGGTTCAGGTTTAGGGTTTGGGTTTAATGTTTAATGTTTCGGTGGTTCATGTTTAGGTTTCAGGGTTCAAGTTCAGGGTTTGGGTTTAGGGTTTAGGGTTTAGGGTTTAGGGTTTAGGGTTAAGGTTTAGGATTCAGGTTTGGGGTTCAGGGTTCAGGGTTCAGGTTCCGGGTTCATGTTTAGGGTTCAAGGTTCAGGTTTAAGGTTTAGGGTTCATGGTGTAGGGTTCAGCTTTTGGGTTTAGGGTTCATGTTTAGGGTTTGGGGTTCAAGGATTTAGGGTTCAGGGTTATGGTTTAGGGTTCACGTAGTCACATCCAAATTTACGTCAATAGATATTTGTATTAAAAATGTTGGAAATCAGAATGCTTTGTTCTTCAAATTAATTTTAGTTGCAATATATCATTAAGCAATCTGAGTTTATTAATACGTGCAACCTACAGTGCAGAACAACCGATTTATGTGTGCAGCACCTGCACATTATGTCTCAAAAATTTTCCAAGACATATATGGATTTAGACCACATGTAGTAACACTAGTAGTAACACATAACATGTCCATCTTGTAGTAACATCACTACACATGTGTAGTTTTTTTGTCCAAATTTTTTAGTAAGCATTTGTAGCCATTTACATTTAGTATTGCCGAATGAATACATCCTTAACAACACTGACACATAGAACTACATTCATATATTAAGTGTACTTTAACAATACACCGTGAACGTAGTAACATATAGTGACACCGTATACATTGTGACGTAGTAACACACAATACACTCGCAATGGTACGTAGGTACACATTCATACACGTATTAACACATTTGTACTGCCCCCAAGATGTTTCAGTACATAAGTTGATTTAATGCATGTAGTAACAGTTCAAAACATTATAGTAACAAGTCTGTCCTAACATGATCCCAATTGCGTAGTAACACGTGCTTTTCATCAAGTAGAAGAACATTAGGTATCACCCAAGACATGTAGTAAATTCACACACTGAACACACGGATACGTAGAAACACACAATATTGTTACATTGGCATGTAGTTACACACTCATGCACGTAGTAACACATGTAAAACATTTTAACTCACTATCCATTCTGTATAACAATTTGTTCATATCATTGAAAAGCCATCTACGCAATCGCTTTCTTACTAATTTGTAATCGAAATGCAGAATTCGATTCAAAATATGCAGAATTCGATTCAAGATAAAACCCTAATTCAATCAAATTATTAAGACTGCCGAGCCGATCCGCCCAATATATCACTAAAACAGAAATCAGATCAGAAGGTATTAACAGAAAACATTTCTCGATTTTTGTCTGTTTGGGAAGAAAATTGACACTTGCTCGGTGTTACTGCTTTTCCCAATGCCTTTCGCCATATCCTCCCATCAATCCAATTCTTCAACTCCGGTATCTGATGTTTTTGATGTACAACCGGAATTTAATCAAAGAGGGAGGCTCCCCTGATTATCCGGACTGCTTATTTTCGGTCCAACTTCCTTAGAATCAAACGCAGTAACAAACAGGGAATTGAGGATCCGCGATTTTCGGTGGGAGTTAATTCGCCTCTCAGTTTCCTATTCTAAACGCCATATTTTTAGGAAGAAAAAAAGGAATGAAATTAAATGCATTTATTTCCCTGAATTTGCAGTGAAAAATAAAAAAAAATCTTACATTATCATTAAGGGTGTTTGTGTACATCTCTATTTTTTTTGTCCTTCCCAACCATCTTTTTTTTTTGTCCTATTTCATCATTTAGCATCTTATTTTGTCCTTTAGACCCAACACTCGTACTTAAATATCAAAACTATCTTTGCATCACTCAAATTTCTAATGTTTTCATTCCTTAGTTACATCCCGGTTTTAATTGTAATTTTGTCATTTTCTATTTTTACAACACAGTGTTTCTACACCAAAGTTATTTTATTACAAATATGTCTCTTTATTCTATTGACCTTACATACCACACCCTACTTATACACCCTATAATCCATTTATCATCATAATCATATTCAATAATCATAAATTTTTTGTCATAATTTTCATCTTCATCCCCAGCATTTTCAATCTATTTTCTTCTTCATCTTCATCATCTATATCCACCATCCCCACCAAACTCATTTCCAAAAGAAGTATTTCTAAACATTAGCTTAAAACCCTACATCATACGAAATCGATAGCTTCGCTAAGTGTAAAATAAATCACAACTCAACCATGGTATTGAATCCTCATTGAAGAATGTAGGTTTTTTTTTTTTTTTTTTAAAATCGATAAAATGCTTTTAATCAAAATCTTGTTTGGCTATTATTTTGTTGTGATATATATGTATAAATGCTTTATTTTTTAGAGGAAAAACTTCTTAATTTGTTAGTCTTAATTTATCCACCAAACAAGCTAACACCACATGCGATGGAGGAGAGGACCCCCATGATTTACTTCCTACCAAACTAAGGTCTTCCTTAGCTAGATAGTGAGCCTACCAGATCGTTTAACGAAAGAAAATTTAATGAAAGAAAAACATCTAAGCTTGTTCGACAATCCTCTATATATGATACTTTCTATATGAGACAAGTCTTGAGCTTCTGAGTTAAGTTTTTGGATGATGGAAAGTGAATCTCCCTTAAAGATGACGTTGAAGAATCCCAAGTGATAGATAAGAAAATAGCATGATAAATTGCAAGCGCGTCATCGGTGTTCACATATCGTATCCTCCTTCCAATTTTCTTGAGAAGGGATGTAGAATATTGTCACCATTAGAATTTATGAGGACGCCTCCTATGGAAGCCGAGGCTCTTCAGAATGATACATCAACGTTAAACTTGACAAGGTGAGGGGAGGAGGTTGCCAAGTCACATGCAAAGGTTGAACTTCCGACGGTGAAGCATGCAGTTGCCGAAGAAGCTTGAAGATAGTCATTTGCATCACTATAGGCGCGATGAATGAGCGATGATACATATATGTCATTTTGTTCAAAAACCCAAGAACATCTAGCTTTCTAGATGATCCATAAAAGATTGATTATAAGTACCATCTCATATTTTTCCTCTTTGGCATTTAGAACGTCAAAGGAAATCCGCAAATGTGTGGACTCTCAGCTGCAACCAAAATTTACCATTTGGGACTTTAATCCACACTGCTTGAGGAATCTCACGTTCTAAAAGACAATGCCAAATGGTTTCTGGAAGATCATTACAAACTTTACAAATTCCAATCCTTAGACCTCGTCTTTTAAGACCCATTTATGTCGGGAGAGCGTTATGCGTAGCTTTCCATAAAAAATGAATAATACAGGGTATGGTCTTCAAATTCCAAATCCGGGTCAAGAACTTGTTAAGAAATGAGGATGAAGATGGCAACTCTCTAGTTTTTTCTAAGGATGAAAGATGGCGGGACAAATGATACCCGGATCGCACCAAGTTAATTCCATTGCTGGTGTAATAATGCCAAATGAGAGAATCCTCTTTTCTTTGTGGCGAAAGAGGAATGGTTAAGATAATATTGGCTTCATACGCATAAAATAATCATTAGGTCTTCCTTCCATAATCGGGTTGAAGGGTGGATGAGGCTATTGATGAGCTAAAATTTACCCCTCGAAAATATATTTATAAAGACTCGAAAACCGTGGGTAAACTAACTCTCTAACCGGCAGTGGACCGGGTCAGATTGTTAGAATAGCTACAGGAGAACGAGGTCGATCCCAAGGGACAAGTGTTTGTAAGTACCAAAGTGAACGTGTGTCTTAGTCTAGGCGATCAAGTTTTTGGAAGGTTTGTTACTACACGACACTAAAATAATTTTTTTTTTATATCAAGTCTAAAGAGAGAAAAGAGAGAAAGAAAGTTAAACTACTAGATTTTAAATATAGGTTAAAAGACATAGCCGAACCATGATCAAAGTAGCTAATTTCAACCCTAAGGATAGACAAAACCGGGAGTGTGCATTATAACAAACGAACTCTCACATTCAATCTCACGGGTGCGTGCTCCTAATTCTGATGTTAAGATCTGAACAACCCTCCTTTAACATCCTATGTGAGGTTAATTAATTCTCTTTTTAGAAAACTGATTATCCTAACATGATTAAGTGCTGTGAGACGCTTGATATAACCCTCATTACGGAAACAAGCTCCGAAATCCCTCGGTCGAAGTTACTACCGATTCATACACATCAACGCACTACACCAAACATCTTAACGAGAATGTGTCAAAGCAGTAAACCGAAGCTTTACCTAATCCATGGTCTACCCGAAAGACTCCGTGAAACAACTTGTCATCGTTGGCTCAAGAACCACCCGGCACTTCATAGTTCAACCCCCGGGGTCTAACACTAAACTACATTAATCTAGACTACCACATTCAAGTTACTATGTTGATAATAAAACACCAATGAGCGCGGGCCTGAATTCACGACCTAAAACCCCGGTATGTTTTACCTCCCGATCTTAGAACCATTTTTCCCACACCACTCTCTCTGAACAACTCTCAAGAATGATGTGTGTGATTTTTGACCTAGGTAGCTAATCTAACCCAAATCCGTTATAACAAGTTCTAAGACGTGAAATATGTGAGATTCAACAATAAAAAGCACAACACACTCCCAATTTTATCTTCCAAAGGTTGATTTCACCAAATTTTACATGATTTGGCTATGATAAGTTTAGCTACTCATAACAACGGTAAGGGAAAATATACTATACATATACATAGATAGGGGGGAGGGGCCATAAGGACAAAAATTAACAGAAATGGGTCTGGAAGGACATTTTCTGTTTTCAAAGATTATAAAGGACAAAAACAAATCTTTTGGACAAAAATACCCATTCACAGTAACATCCATCCAGATGCAACAATATTCATGAATCATCAAGTAACATTCACAGTAACATTCATCCAGATGCAAGAACATTCATGAATCATCGAGTAACTCATCCAGATGCAAGAACATTCATGAATCATCAAGTAACATTCACACTAACATTCATCCGGATGCAATAACATTCATGAATCATCAAGTAACATTAATGAATCATCAAGTAACATTCATCCAGATGCAAGAACATTCATAAATTCATGAGTCATCAAGTAACTTTTGCACACGATCGACTAAACAAGCGAGTATCATTCATCCACATCATACCGTAACATTGATCGGCACATAGTAACATTTACCGTTTCAGTAGTGAATCCCAAATCCCAAATTCTCAAAAACAAATAGTAACAAAAAAAAAAAAAAAAAATCCGGCCAAAAATCCAATTTCCGGCCGGAAGAAGAAGAAGGAGTTTTGATGAACAGTAAACTTTTTCCGGCCAAAAAACAATTTCCTGCCAAATCCAGTTCCCGATTCAAAAAAAAAACAAAACAGATTCATCAATCGGAGCTCTCTTCTACAACACCAAGGTTTCAGTCGCCTCCCGTTTTGCAATTATTTTCCTGATCCTATACCCAATTCTGGTTCCTCAATCTCTGCAAAGAGTCCGACAAGTATTAGTGTGATTGTGTCCGAATTTAAGAGGGTCTTTGTAAAACGATTTCATCTTCATCCTTTTCAATATATATATAGAGTTAATCCTATTTTTGTATAGACCGGTTAATTACATAAAGCATGGTTCACCACCACCACTTCTCCGGCATGGGGCACCACCACCACCATCATCATTACCATGCTCCCATGAGCCACCGTCACCACCACCATCAAGCCGGAACAGGTGGTAACAACAGCCATCATCACCACCATCGCCACAGCAGTGATTAGCAGCAACCAAGGACCTGCAACCACCGGCCGATGTGGATTGCCGGAAACAAATAGCAACAGCAGCAACAACGATGCCTGCAAATCTTGCCAAAGAAACCGGCGCAATTGGAAGAAGGAAGGGAAGAAGGAGGCGCAGTTGGAAGGTTAAAGGGTATTTTGGGAAGTTTGTATAGGTTTTGTCCTAATTAAATTTGTGTTTCCTTGAATCCTGATACTTTTATTAATGTGTCCTTCTTGGCAAAAAACTATACATAGATATATATAAGTGCATAAAAGTAAATAAATAATATATATATATATATATATATATATATATATATATATATATATATATATATATATATATATATATATATAGTTATAAGTGCGTAAAAGTAAATAAAAGCTCGAAAACAATAATCTATTGATAATTATCCCATTACAACGATATTTTAACTAATTTATATAAAAACATATACATATATATATATATATATATATATATATATATATATATATATATATATATATATATATATATATATATATATATATAGCCCCAAAAGAGATGAAATGAAGAGAAAATGGAATGATATATATATATATATATATATATATATATATATATATATATATATATATATATAGATCTAGTGATCACCAACGATGGTGATGAAGAAATAAAAAGATGGAGAAGATGAAAAGAAGAAGATCTAAGAATAGATATATATAAGGATATATATATATATATATAAAATTATATCACAACAAAAATAAAAAGAAAAGAAAAGAGGATGATCATGGACGATGGAGAAGAGGGGAGGGGGAAGAAGAAAAAGAGAGGTTGGAGAAGAGAGGTGAATGAGCAAGCTTTTGTGTTGATTTTGGGGTAGTATATATAGGAAATATGTGTATGTATGTATATGTATGTGTATGAATGACCATGGCTGATGATGATGATGAACAGCACGTTCACTTTCATCATTGAAACAGCCGGATCGATCCGGGAGCATCTAGGATCGATCCGGGTCAAAAATCTTGATCCGTATTGTCAAAATTCGTCTATACGGTATCGCAGTTCAGTAAAATGGCCATATCTTGAGTTGTAGACATCCGATTGACGTGATTCAAAGTGCGTTTGAAAGATTATTTGAAGATCTACAACTTTCATGAAGGACACTTCTTCATAAAATGCCGTTTTGATGGGTCATTCGTTCATCGAAGATATTTCTCGATTTCTACTAAATCGAATCGATTAGCCACTTGACCACTTGACTTAGTGACTTTTTATATCCTTGAAAATGTCGTTACTCGGGGTCTTGGTCAACCTATAATTCTACAATAAACCACCAAAATACCAAACGTAAATCCGACACGACACTCCGGTTACTAAACCGGTACAAAACTTATAAAAACACGATAAAAATACGATATTTTACATAATAACTACTACTAACATATTTTTTTGAATCTAAGGAATTAATGACTTGAAATGATATAAAAGTGCTCAAAATGATATCAGAAACGGAGTAAAAAGTTATAAAAATAACTATGAATTTTTCCCTTATCAGCTATCTACCTTCAAACCTGCCAATTCCAACGAGGTAGGATGTGCTTGAAAAGCAGTAATGAACGGAAGCCACGGAACACTAACCACATTGATCAATAAGTAAGCCATGTATCAATAAGTCTCGGTCACTTAAGATGCTCCTCTAGGTTGTTGAGGCGGATGATGTAAAGTAGGAGGACAAAAAAGTCTTACAAGGGAAGTATTTCGCCTTTAGTATCTTAGATGATGTATCTTTGGGATCATTCAAGATTTTCCAACCTTGTATAGCTAATAATGATTTATTGAAAGTTTCTAAGTCCCTGAATCCCAAGCCGCCTTCATCTTTTGCTTACAACATACAGACCAAGATTTCCAGTGTATCTTCTTCGCTCCATCAGTGTCTCCCCAAAAAAACCTCTTATCATCTTTTTTATTTATCCTATAAGAGTCTTAGGTAACTGAGAGCATTGCATGATGTATTATGGCAGTGCCTAAATGACCGATTTAATGAGGATCTCTTTCACAACAGGTGAAAGCAGCTTTTCCTTCCATCCAGATAGCTTCTTTGCAACTCTATCTTTTATATAAGCGAATATTTCCTTTTTAGATCGTCCCGTGATGAAAGGGAGTCCCAAATACCTCCCTTCTCCCGAACCGAATGGCATACCAAGAATAGCAAAAAGTTCCAATTCAATTTCTGTATCAACATGTTTACTAAAGAACATGGAAGATTTTTGTAAATTTACCTTTTGTCTCGACATCTTCTCATACTCTTCAAGGATTCAAAGAATTTTTTGGCAAGAGGATTTTTTGAGGCTTCCACGAACAGCATACTATCGTCGGTGAAAATGAGATGATTTAGCTCGAAGGCCCCTCTGCCAAAACTAAATTTAAGAGTTGTGAGCGTTGTGCATATCTCAACATTGTGGAGAAGTCTTCGACACAAATAATGAAGAGAAAAGGCGATGTAGGATCACCTTGCCGAATACCCCATGTTGGTTTAATCACACTAGAGAGGTGACCATTGATAAAAACTTGATAAGAACCCGAAGAGATGCATTTCATTATAATCCCAATTACAGGATCGGAGAATTTCATGGCATGCATAACCTATTCTAAAAAGCTTCATTCCATTCGATCGAAGGCCTTCATCATATCCAGTTTTAGCGCCATATGAATATTACATCTAGAGCTACCTTTCTTCATATAAAAGTTTCAAAGGCTGAGATAACATTGTCAGTAATGTGTTTTCCTTGGATAAATGCTTTAAGATGCATGAAGTAATGGTTTTACACAAGTCTTTCATATTTGAAATTGGAATGATGATGAAATTCATGTCTTTAGATTCGTCCAGAACAAATTGACCGTAGCAGAGTCGATCCTAAGCAAATTCAATTGATGTAGCAGAGTCGATCTCAAGCAAATTCAATTGTAGCAGAGTCGATTCTAAGCCATTGGATATCCTTCATAGGTTTGAATGGAGCATAAAGCATATAGCCAACATGCATCTGTTGGATTCCTTGAAGCTATCAAAGCGACACAATTCACCACACATCATTATTATTCATTTGTAGTTAATAAGTTTTATTATGATATCCACATTGGGAATGTTGAAAAAACATTACCTCTTTATAAGCGTAAAACATAAAAATATTGTCAACTCGGATAAGCTTTTTTAGAACAAGCGAGAACGACGGGTCTAAATAGTAGACCGAATCCTTTATTGTTCACTTAGCGCTACCAGACCCAATGTCTGAGGGCGTTACATACTTCACAACTCATTATCTTGTAATGGTTACATGTTATGCTACACACCTCATAATAATAACTGGTTTTACCTAAAAGAGAAAATTAATAAATTTTTTTACTAACGATGATCAAAATCGTTAGTATAAAATTGAATTTTGATTCGGGTAATTGATTTTGAGAGGATAACCCAACTATTGAATTGATGGTTTTGTTCATATTTGTTGATGAGCCAAAGTGATTGACTAGACCTGCGTACCCAATTGATTGAGATCAAGCAAAAACGTAGTTCTGATTTTACGAGGGATGACATAATTTTATAAGACTCCATTATGTATGAGTTAATGTTTGGCGTATGTGATAAAGAATATTGCTGAGATCATGGAGCGGTTTGTAGCTCGTGCGATAATGGGACAAAAATTAAACTATTGTGACCCTTCTCATCGTGGGGTACCATCTGCTAAATTGCCTGACTACCATGCCTTGACGTCCGAGGTCGACGTCGATCTTCCATGAGCTGAGGATCCAAGACCGAGGTGAAGCTGCACTGTAACACAAATTTCGTTGTCCCGCAATTAAATTAAAAAAAAGACAAGAAAATTGGAACACGTATAATTTTATTTATTTCGAGGTTCAAGTGGATACAAATCTCTAGGAAAATCCCTAAATCTACGGGATGCCTTTGATTCTCCTTTATTTCTCTAGGGCCACAGGGACTTTTTCTCGAGCTTTGTCTGTACTCCTCCAATTTGTTAGGAAGAATGCCGGGTTTGTGGAAGAACTCCAGATATGACGGATGATCTTCATTTGTTGGAAATGAGTTGGATGTCTTCGTGCTTCCTTGATATTCTCTTTTGATTTCTCCCATAGTCGTAATGACTTGTTCTCGGACTTTGTCGATACTCTTCCGATTTGTTGGGAATAATATTGGATTTGTGGAAGATCTACGGATTTGGCGGATGTTCCTCGATGTTTGTTGAAGAGCACTGGATATAGCGGATAATCTTCATTTGTTGGAGAACTCCGGATATGGCGGATAATATTCATTAGTTAGAGATGACCTTGATGCTTTCATGCTTCCTTGATCTTCTCATTTGATTTATTCAAGGGTCGCGGTGACTTGTTCTCGGACTTTGGCGGATAAGTTAGAGAGACATAGGATTTTCTCTTGTTCTCGGACTTTGAGGCTTCTTTGTTACTCCTTTGATCTTTTCCGCGATGGTTGAGCAGAGGGCTTGATGCTTTCTCTCTAACTTTTTCACCAATTGTTGTTATGTTTATGAACTCTCGGATATGGCGCGAGATCTTGGCTTTGGGTTCATTTCTCTCGGATATGGTGGAAGATCTTGGCTTTGGGTTCATATTCGGGATGAGCTTGTAAGAGCTCTTCCATACCTAGGCCGACCTACCGAGGTCAGGAAGTAGCCGAGCAAAGTTCGGTTCGGATCCTTGGGGCTTTTGGCCCTTATGATGTTGGATCTCTATCTATATTTGTTATTGTGCTGATGTGGAGGTGACACGTGGCGAGGTACTGATCCGACCCTCGTTATAAACCCCCCAGATCCAGCTGAGCGCTTGAGGTCAGCTCGGATCTGTTTCAGGTTGTAGCTCGGCCACGGTTCTCTAGACTTGTAGAGTTGATACGCAGCCTATTCTGCCAATCTGGCAGAGTTCCGTTATATCTCTGCTATGACTTTGCGAGATTCGAGGCGTTTTAGCCCATGATGGTGGTTGCGCGATGGCGCTCAAGAACAAGGACGAAGAAAATGTTGTGTTTGTGATTATGAGCTGAGACGTAGAAGGCAACCTACTTACCCTTAGCTTGTAAGGGATCAAGCCCAATCTACGTAGTTCTTCGAAAATGAGAGCCCCCTTTTGTCAAGGGTGCGATGCTGCTATTTATAGGGCCATGAGTTGGCTATCACCAGGCTGTTGGACGAGCTGGCCAACTGGGAAGCTTCCGAACCGAGATCGGTCTTAGAGTGCCGAGCTGAAGAGCTAGCGAGCTGAGAGCTTTGAGGCCTGTTAGCCAAAATAGTAACGACCAACCTTAACCGGCAGAGTACCGGGTCGGAAGTACTACAGTGGTGAGCAAGGTCGTATCCCACGAGGAATCAATCGAGTACCAAAGTCATTCTAATACTTAGTTTAGGTTAATCAAGTTCATTCAAGTTCTGATTATGCTAAAACGATATTTAAACGAGAGATAAAGAAAGAAAAAGACATAGCCAAACCACGATCCAATCGAATACTTTCGCCCCTCTAATCGATTATTTGGGAATAGAGACTACCAACCAACCATCCTAATGCTTATATCGACTTGTTCATGGGTGCAAACTCCTAAGATAGTACTAGACGCCATGCAACAACCTAGTACCATTTTCCCCGGTTCAACAGTCCGCCTTTAAGGATTTAACTGACCGAAACAAGATTAAGGACTAGAGCCGCTCGATTTACACCGACAACCCTCATTACCCAATCGATCTGAACAACTCAGTTAATTGTAAACAACGATCTTAAAACCCCTTTTCCCACACCCCTTCGCAACATACATTTATAAAAGTGGTGTGTGAGTTCATGAATTAGGTGTACAGTCTAATTCAAGCATTAAGAACAAGTTTTAAGACATGAATTCATCGATATAACAACAATTAAACACTACCCATTTCTAATTTCATCCATTATAGGGTGATTTCTTCAACATTCACATGATTTGACTATGTAGTAAGTAGCTACTCATCACAAAGCATGAAAGAACAATCAAAGAGAAGATTAAAGCCATAAAAGAGAAATAGAACTAAAATTAATTACCAAATCGTAGAACAAGTCGGATCACTTCAAGTTTCTTCAACACCCATGTCCAAGGATGGAGATGAAGACCCAAGATGATCCAATCCAAGAGTAGAGAAGAAATCTATGCTAGAAACTAAACTAATTTAAGTCTAATCTAAGGGAAATGGGGGTTAGGGAGGATTTAGGGAAGTAAAAGGGAAGAAAAGGGGAAGGGGAGAAGATGGGAATGAATAGTTAGGTAAAAATTCGATCCAAATTGGGTTTATATGATTGAAAATTGCTATCTGCAGCACTTGGCTTGCGCCACTAAAGGTTTGGCGTGCGCCACTAAAACTCCGAAACTCTCTGAATAGCTACAGTGACGTTCGGCGCGCGCCACCATAAGTTGGCGTGCGCCGATTTCACAGCAGCTCAGAAAAATCGCCATAACTTGAGTTTTAGACCTCCGATTGATGTGATTCAAGTTGCGTTGGAAAACTCATTCAATTGTCTACAACTTTCATGAAGACCCAAGTCCAGAAAATGCTTTTAGATTGGATCAAATTGCTGATGAAGTGAACGTATGGTGAAAGCAACAACTATTTTTGATCAATTTTTATTCCCGGGCTTCGGTTTCGTCATTCTAAGCCTCGTGCCTTAACTTGCGGGTTTACGAGTCACCTATTTCCTGCATTTCACATGCCAAACAACATACCGAGCGTAATTCCACAAGAAAACTAGGGCTCGAAAAAGGTCAAAATACCGTAAAATGTTGAGCAACGGGTAGAGAAGGGGCGAGCGGGTCTCCCCCCAGTGCTTTGTATAAAGCTAGTTGCTTGTTGCTTCATTCCCATTGCCTTGGCTTGCGATGGGAATCGGGCTTGATCGTTCTTGGCTTGGTCCAGCTTATTAAGGGGTGGACTGGCTGGGCCGAGGGGCCTATCCGTTTCTGGGCTTATGTATGGGCCAGGTTCTGATCCACGGGCTCTTTTTGGAACTGGGGGACTCGGACGGATTCAATACATCAATGGCCCCCTACTCATTGAGCTTTTAAATGTGTAAATGAAAGCCATTGTGAAAAGTTGTAACGACTGGATACACCGTTTGTTGAGGTGACTGTTGCACAGCGATCTGCGGAGATAACATAAAGCTCATTTGGCGTAGTCTGCCGGTGCCGTGCTTAGGTGGCGACCGGTTATAAGTGCGTCATTCTTGAGAGCGTAAGGCCACAATTTTGAGAAGATTCGCTTGGGGGTGAGCTTTAAATACGTTGCCGAGCTGGAGTCGGGCGTATAAAAGATTCGCTCGAGGGCTTATCAGACTGACATCTAGCGTCAAGTTTCTCAGTGAGCAGGGCCAGATGAGACTGACTTCTCGCGTTTTCAAGCGGACGGGCTTACGATGCCACACTATTAAGCGGACTCAATATACTTTTTAGTTGACATATGCTTGCTGAGTCATAGCTCAAATTGTCTGTCTTGTAGACTTTAGTGAGTCTGACATGTGGAACAGGAGCCGATCTCTTGGGATGACTGATGTGGAGCTAGTTGACGATGTCTTCAAGGCCATAGAATACGCAAGCTTGCTTTTCTTACTCGAGTGTTGTACTTTGATAGTGTTTCTTACTTGCAGGGAACCTGGATTGGCCAGGACGTTTTCCCCGGGCTGGGAAAGTTTACTGGATATTTGAAGAAGATTACCGATCTGAGGCTAGGTCGGCCTAACCATGGCTACACTTTGGGGTGGATAAGGCAAAGGGTCAAATTGCTGACTTTGTTAGGGACAATCTCCTCAGCAAGGCTTTTTATAAGTTGGGCATGGGTGCGGTCTATGATAACCGTATGAAGGACTTTCCGGAGGGAGTGGACATTGTGTCCGAGTACTCTTACCGTGCTGTGGCTACTCTTACCTTGTTTCTTGCTTCTTCAGAGCCACCACAGAGTCCATCCCCCCGGTTCTTAGACTAGTAGGCTTGTGGACTTGTAGTTTTTTGTTTTGAAATGAAATTTTATTTCAAATCAAATTGTAATATGTACAATTTGATAATAGAAGGAGTATCTCGTTAAGTTCTCGGGTTTGTCCGACAGACCTAAAGAGATGAGTTTACAAACTTCTTGAGTCCGACCTGCGGAGCTCAATTGAGTCCGACCTGCGGACTTTGGTTCGAGTCCAACTTGTAGACCTAATGATTTTGTCCGAAAAACTTCGCTGAGTTCGTCCTACAAAGCTCAGTTCGAGTCTGTATTGCAGACTTAGGATTTATCCTTTGCACACTTTGCTGAGTTCGACATGCGAGGCTTAGGCCGAATCTGTCTTGTAGATTTGATTTTAAGCTGGTTCCTCACTACGGAGCTAGGATGTCAGTCCTGCTGACTTGGAATTTTACTCTTGATGAGTTTTCTTAATCCGAACATTCAGTCTCTTGAGTGCTTTTCATTTTATAACTGGGTCGTCTTGCCCCTCAGTATGCCATGCTCTAACTTATAGTTTTTGGATGGCATACTTGGTTGTTTGTTTGTCTAATCTCGAGTCTGACCCGCAGACTTAATAAATTGAGTCTGTCATGCAAACTTTATTAGTTTGGTCTTTGTTGATCTTGTTGAGTCCGACCTGCGGAGCTTAGGTGTCAACCATAGCGATTTGAGTGGAGTCTGCCCTGCGGGGCTCGGCTTGTCTGGCCTGTAGACAATTTAGCGGACATGTTTGTTTGGTCCGACGCGGGAGCGCGGATTTCATATTTTGGCCAACTGAATCAGAAGTTTTGCTCACCTCGCATAATAAATTTCTGCAAGTTGGGTCTGATTTTTCAGACCTCACGTGTTTTTTGCTGAGGCCGACTTGGTGGAGCTCAGATATCGTATTTTAATGGAGTCAGAAGTATTTTTGAATATTTCAGTGAGTTTGAGCTTTTGCAAACTCGATATATGTGTGTCTGTCCTGCAGAACTTAGTGACAAAATGCACAATGGAATGAGTCAATATTATGTCGAAATAGCGTTAAGGCGAACCTGATGGGATGATGTCCTTATCGCGGGCTAGACCGCTTGGTGCACCAGAGGTGTTGTTGATCGTACCGATGGGGCGATGGCGTTTAGAGTTTTTGCATTCATGGCAGCCAACTGTTCCGCACATTATTGGGCGAGCTGGGCCATTTTGTACTGACTTCCCGCATTTATGTTTAGGACGAGCAGGGCCATATTGAACTGACTTCTCTTTTTAAGAAATGACGAGCGGGGCCAGGTTGGACTGACTTCTCGCATTAATGTTTAGGACGAGCAGGGTCAGATTGGACTGACTTCTCGTATTAAGAAATGGCGAGCGAGGCCAGGTCGGACTGACTTCTCGCATTAATGTTTAGGACGAGCGGGGCAGATTGGACTGACTTCTCATTTTAAGAAATGGCGAGCGGGGCCAGGTCGGACTGACTTCTCGCATTAATGTTTAGGATGGCAGGGCCAGATTGGACTGACTTCTCATTTTAAGAAATGGCGAGCGGGTCCAGGTCGGACTGACTTCTCGCAATAATGTTTAGGACGAGCAGGGCCAGATTGGACTGACTTCTCGTTTTAAGAAATGGCGAGCAGGGCCAAGTCAGACTAACTTCTCACACTTTGTCGAGCGAGCTAGGCCAAATTTAAATGACTTCCCGCATTGATTTTTTGCCGAGCAGGGCCAGAATTGTCTGACTTCCCGGACTTGGTTGAGCAAGCTGGGCCAATTTGTACTGACTTCCCGTATTGATTTTTTGCCGGGCCGGGCCAGAATTGTCTGACTTCCCGGACTTGGTTGAGCGAGCTGGGCCAGTTTGTACTGACTTCCCACATATTGTTGAACGTGTGTTTGTCCTGCAAACTCAATAAAGACCATACGTAATGGAAAGCAAAATAATATTAAATTAATATACCATTTGCTTATTTGGCGTAGTCCGTTGGTGTAGTGCCTAGATAGCGAGCGGATTTACATAAGATTTGCTCAGGTGAGATCTCCAGATATGATGCTGAGTTGAAGTCGGTCTTATAGAAGGTTCGCTCGAAGGCGAGTTCCAAATATGATTCCGAACTAAAGTCGGTCTTATAGAAGGCGAGTTCCAAATATGATGCCGAATTGAAGTCGGTCTTATAGAATGCTCGCTTGAAGGCGAGTTCCAAATATGGTGCCGAACTGAAGTCGGTCTTATAGAAGACTTTTCCCACCACTCTTTAGGTCAGGAGAGTTCCAAAAATAAGAAAACTCGTCCCGACTCTTTAGGTCGGGAGAATTCCAAAAATAAAAAGGCTCGTCCTGACTCTTTAGGTCGGGACTCGGGAGAGTTCCAAAAGTAAGAAAGCTTGTCCCGACTCTTTAGGTCGGGAGAGTTCCAAAAATGAATAAGAAGTATGATCATTCTAGTTGTAGATATAAAACCTGATGAGAGCTTGTATCTTGAGAGCTCGGATCTGGAGAGTTGGGGAGCTCGGCTCGGATCTTGGAGAGTTGTGTTTTTTGTGATACAGCCGCAACTTGCCGGTGACGACCGGGCATCGAAACGGACTCCGATCGGCATGAAATTTTGAGAGCTAATTCTTCCATCATTCTTTTTCAATCTAAACGGTGGAAATTTTGTTTCGACGGCTCAATCTCTGGCAATTAGCCGCCAATGTGACTGCTGCGTTTTGGTGATACAGCAGTAACTTTCCGGCGACGATCGGACATCGAAATGGACTCCGATCGGCACGAAATTTGGAGGTCTTAATTTTCTTCAATCTGAACGGTGGAAATTTTGTTTCAACGGCTCAATCTCTGGAAATTAGTCGCCGATGTGACTGCTGCGTTTTTGGTGATACAGAAGCAACTTGCCGGTGACGATCGGGCATCGAAACGGATTCCGATCGGCACGAAATTTGGAGAGCTTATTCGTCCCGTCCTTCTTTTTCAATCTGAACGGAGTAAATGGTTTTTCAATGGCTCAATATCTGGAAATTAGCCGCCGATGTGACCGGTGCGTTTTTGCTACTAGATTTTTAACAAAGTTGCCAGTAGGAGACCCTTCTTCTAGTGCCAATTGACGATGCTGGAAATCGTCGATGATAAATACCGGGATGTTCTCCTAATGACAACCTGCAAAATCTTTAGGAACAATAAAAACGATAAAAAGAGGGGGGTGTTTTGGTGGTGGTTTAGACTGCACTTGAGAAACTGTATCTCAAGCTGCCTACGTATCCAATGCGTGTATTTGAATCAAGTCTTCGTAGTTCTTTAGGGATTGTTTATATAGAGGGGTGTTATACCCTAAGCCGTCATAGGCCTTGTCCTTGTTGGGCTTGGATTTCGTGTTCCCTAGGGATTAGATAATTATGGATTGAGCCCCTTGATTTTAGGAGATAATTTTGAATGTTAGAATCAGTGTTTTTATGATTAGGGATTCCTTCCGTATTTATCTGATGTTAATGCGCACGTAGGAGATTAGGCCCGAGATAGGCTCGGGCCGAGCTTGTAAGAGCTCTTCCATACCTAGGCCGACCTGCCGAGGTCGGGAAGTAGCCGAGCAGAGCTCGGTTCGGATCCTTAAGGCTTTTGGCCCTTATGATGTTGGCTCTCTCTTTCTATATTTGTTTCTGTGCTGATGTGAAGGTGACACGTGGCGAGGTGCTGATCCGACCCTCGTCAAACGACATGTGTCATGCTGATGATCTAGAGGTGACATGCACTATGCAGGGGCGGAACCACCCATAGGGTGGGGTGGTCTCAAGCCCCCCCCCCCTCCCCCGAAATTTTGAAAAAAAAAATTATTTTTATTATTGTATTAGTAGTAGTGTTAATATTAGTATGTTATGTGTCTTTTTCTTGAACAAAAGACTTTATATCTTAGTGGTTTAAGAACAAACCTTTTTTAGTCTCCATAATTCTAGGTTGTAAGTTCAAATCCCACTACCAACATTTTTTTCTCGGATTTTTTTTAGCTTTATAGTCTATATACCAAGACCACCCCATATTTCTTTCCCGGAATTTTTTTTAGCTTTGCAGTTTATATTCCAAGACCACCCCGAAATTTTTTTCTGATTCCGCCACTGACACTATGAAGTGACGATCTGTACCGCAGTCTTTTGTAATGTAAGTCCCAACACTGGGCTAAGCCAAACTCGGCCGATTTGTTGAGAAAACCTGAAATAGACTTTTGAGTATTACGTGTATGAGGTAATGTCATACCTATGTCATTTACCTTCATGTATCCGGTAAAAAAAACACATTATGCATCTGTCAAATAGATTTTGTGAACGAGTGATTATCGAGGAAATTGATAATACTTTGAAAATGGAAAATTGGCGAGAAAAACAATTTACAACATTAAAGAGATGGCAGTGATACTATTATAACGGTTGACACAATAAGTAGCACGTTTCAAATTTACAACATTGATTATAAGTAAATGCTTATTCCACGACAAAATAAATGAATATAAAATAATTTTATATTATTAATTATCGTAGGACTTATTTTATACTCCCTCCGTCCCGTAATATAAGTCTTTTTGGCTTTTTAGTGATGTTCCAAAATATAAGTCCTTCTCACAAAACAATACAATATTAAATGCATTATTTTCACTTTCACACTAAACAATGTAATATTAGTAGCCAGTCCCAAAAAACAATACAATATTTTACATTGAAATCTTAAAAAGTAACTTATTTATTATGTTTTCTTAAACTGTGCGAAATGGTCAAAAGGCCTTATATTATGGGACGGATGGAGTACTATAGATTATTGTTGGACTTATATCAATTAGTACATTTCACATTAATGATCAATTGTTAAGTCATTTATAATTTTTGTTGTGAAATTATTATTACTATTAATTATAATTGACAATATATGAACAGATATACTCTATCCGTTCCAAAATAACTCACGCAGTTGTTAAAATCATTTGTTTCATTTTATGTTAGGCAGTTACATTTCCAATTCATCATTTATTGTGTTTTTCTTACATATACCTTTATTTATTAAGAAGTGAGAAGATAAAAATATCATTGCATTAATGATAGTGTATGGGTTTTTAGTCATTTTGACATTTAAATTAAAGCATTAACTCACATTCTTAATATGCGTGTTTTTGACAATTACTTCCTCCGTTCATAATTATATGTCGCAGTTGCCAAAATCAATTTTCCTTTTTATATGTCGTAGTTACATTTCCAATACATATTTTAATACTCTTTCCGCTTTTCAATACTACTTTTCAACTTTCTAGGCTCATTCAACCGATCAATCTTTCATATTCATTACACCACTATACTTTCCAAGATTTTTTTTTAGAATACTCATTTTCTTAATCTGTGTGTTTTTCTCAAACACGACTTATAATTAGGAACGGAGGGAGTAAATAGGTTATTGGAACAGAGGGAGTATCTTACATCAATAAGCCACCATTTCCACCCAACCACAATTTTATAGACAAATAGATATCCACAACAAGTGTGATTCAAATTCCAGCGATCTTATGGGAGTTCAGTGTTAGCATATACATTATTATTATATTTAGTTTTAGCCTTAAGGGCATTTTGGTCTTTGTACATTTGGCTATATAAGCCGCTCCTCTTGTAACCTAAACCTCTAAGCTTCCACATTACATTTTTGCTAGACTATGCAAGTTCTTCTCTTCTACATTTTCCTTGTTTCTTGATTGCCATACCAATTCTAACATGGTATCAGAGATTCAATCATATGCAAAGTTAATCTCAAAGACAAGCTTTTTCCTGGGCTCGGATTGTTCTTCTCTGGTGTTTGGTGAGCTTTTCTTATCGTTTTCTGGGATATCTCGTGGTATGTGGTTGAATTTGCTTTTTTAGATCTGTTTTTCTTCGGTGATTTTCTTGGTCAATCTTGTGAAATTGTTGCTGGATTCGATTTTTTTTTAGTTTGAGTTGTGTATCTTGTTCAACATGGCTGGTGGTGATGATTCGTTGCAGACAATTAGTGTTCGTTTAGATGGTATAAACTATTCATATTGGAGTTATGTAATGAAAAACTTTCTGAAAGTCAAGCAAATGTGGGGTTATATTTCTGGTATTATTGTGGCTCCTAAAGCTACAAATGAAAAGTATGTTGAATTGATGGAGAAGTGGGATACTTCTAATTCAAAGATCATTACTTGGATTAATAATTCTGTTGAAAATAGGATTGGTATGCAACTGGCCAAGTATGATACGGCTAAAGAGGTTTGGGACTATTTGGAAAGGTTGTATGTGCGTTCTAATTTTGCTGTTCAATGTCAGTTGGAAGTTGATATCCGTGCCATGTCACGGAATGACCGAAGTATTCAGGAGTTTTATTCTGAAATTACTGCTCTTTGGGATCAATTAGCTATGACTGAATCTGCTGAGTTGAGGGCATTTGCACCTTATATTTCTCGTAGGGAAGAGCAACACCTTGTTCAGTTTTTGATGGCCCTTAGTCTAGAATATGAAAATTTTCGTGCGTCCATCTTACATCGCACTCCTTTACCTTCTGTTGATTCTGTTCTTCATGTGTTATTAGCTGAAGAAACTCGCCTCAAGACTCAAACTGAAAAAGGAGCTCACACTCCATCTGCATCTGTTTTAGCAACCCCCTCACAACAGAACAAGTCAAATGCTAAAACAGGTCGTGATTGTCATTACTGTAAGCAACCAGGGCATTGGAAAAATCAGTGTCCTGAATTACTAGCACGACAGAAAGCAAATGGTTTGAAGCAAGGTGACAGGTCACAACAACAGCAACGTGGTGGACAACAATGGTCATACTCTATGGGGCACAGGCAGCCCTGTAGTAGCTCTCATCAGATGACTGTTGCATTGGTCCATCCCTCGGGTGACTCGGTTGCGGATTCTTCTGTGAATCCTACTATGGACTCCCTTGCGGAACAGTTTCAGAGGTTTCTTGCTAGCCAGTCTCAGTCTCAAAGTTAGAGTGTGCCTCAGTTTCAGCATTATGCCATGTCTGCTCGTTCTACATTAGGTTTGCCACCATTGAACAATTCAAGTACATATTCACCTTTATGGGTTTTAGACTCTGGAGCCTCATTTCACATGTCCCCTGATTCTTCTTCTTTTATATCTATGTCTTCTAATTCTACTTCCCCAACTATTATGACTGCTGATGGTACACATTTGCCATTGACTGGCATTGGTCACATCCACACTTTACACTCCACACTCCCTAATGTTTATTGTATTCCAAAACTTACTATGAGTCTTGTCTCGGTTGGTCAATTATGTGACTTTGGTTACTCTGTTCATTTTTCTTCCACCTCTTGTCATGTACATGATCCCAAATCCAAGAGGCTGATTGGGACAAGCCGTAGGCAGGGGGGACTCTATAATTTGGATGAACTACAGATTCCTGGTCATGCAGCTGCCACTACTGTTGACCTATCTTCTTTTCATTTGACTTCTTCATCTTCTAAGTTTTATTTGTGGCATTCTAGACTCGGTCATGTTTCAGGCTCTCGCCTAAAATATATGAGTAATAGTGGTGTTTTGGGAGATTTGCATCCTCATGATATTTCCGATTGTAGTGGTTGTAAACTTGGAAAATTTTCTGCCTTGCCTTTTAATCAAAGTATATCTGAATCTCGCGCACCTTTTGATTTAGTTCATTCTGATGTTTGGACTTTGGGGTCCTGCTCCTGTCCCGACAAAAGAAGGGTCCAGATATTATGTTTCCTTTATTGATGATTATACTAGTTACTGTTGGGTGTATCTGATGAAACATCGTTCTGATTTTATTGATATATATACTGCTTTTCAAGCCTATGTCAAAACTCAACACTCCACCGTTGTTAAATGTTTTCGTTTTGATTTGGGTCGGGAATATACTAAGAGAGATCTTTCAGACATCTTTATATATGATGGTACAGTGCATCAGTCTTCATGCACTGATACCCACAACAGGATGGTGTTGCCGAGAGAAAACATAGACACATTGTTGAGACTGCCCGTTCTATGCTTTTATCAACTAGTGTTCCAAACGACTTTTGGGGAGAAGCTATCCTCACATCTGCTTATGTTATTAATAGGATCCCGACTGCTCATAATTCTGGCATTTCTCCTTATGCTAAGTTGTTTGTCCAGACTCCTGATTACTCTTATTTGAGAGTCTTTGGTTCCACTTGTTTTGTCCTTCGTCCACACGTAGAACGTACAAAATTATCCTCTCGTGTTGCAATATGTGTCTTTCTTGGGTATGGTATAGGACAAAAAGGTTATCTTTGTTATGATCATTCTTCAAGGAAATTGTATGTTTCTCGACATGTTTCCTTTCTTGAGCATATTCCTTTCTTTTCCCTTCCTGCTAACCCCCACAACAGACTAAGTCTGATCTAGTTTATATTGATCCTTTCACCACTGATCACTCATCTGACTCACCATCTTCTGCCATTGATGCATCACCATCTTCCTTACCATCTGTTTCTTCACCTTCTCATCACGAGCCTCGTGAAGATGATACTCCACCCCCTGCTGCGGCTACCCAAGCACCACTTGTGACGATGGATCCAGGTCAGCCTTGTTACCCCAAGCACACACGTAAGTCTACTCAGTTATCATATTTTGCTTATTCTTGTTACTCTCAGTCTTTTGCTGTTTTTCTAGTTTCTATTGACACTTTTTCTAAGCCTACCTCTTATTCGGAGGCGGTTCGTTCTCCCAATTGGCAAAATGCTATGGCTGAGGAACTGTCTGCTTTAGACCGGACTGGTACTTGGGATCTCGTATATCTTCCGGCTGGTAAGAAAACTGTTGGTTCTCGGTGGGTGTATAAAGTTAAGACTAAGTCAGATGGTTCTATTGAGCGGTACAAAGCTCGTTTGGTAGCTAAAGGGTTTGCACAAGAGTATGGTTTGGATTATGATGAGACATTTGCTCATGTTTCTAAGATGACATATATTCGGGTTCTTATTGTTGTCGCATCTATTCGTCAGTGGCATATTTCTCAGATGGATGTTAAAAATGCTTTTCTTAATGGAGATCTTAAGGAAGAAGTATATATGGTTCCTCCGCCTGGTGTTTCTCATGCTCCGGGACAAGTCTGTAGCCTTAAGAAGGCATTATAAGGCCTCAAACAAGCCCCTCGTGCATGGTTTGAGAGATTTTCACATGTTGTCACTTCTCTTGGTTTTACCTCTAGTCTCCATGATTCAGCATTATTTGTTAGATCGACTTTTGCAGGCCGTATTCTTTTTCTACTCTATGTAGATGATATGATCATTACAGGTATTGTGAGTTTGAAAGCAACCTTGTCTCGCTGCTTTGATATGAAGGACTTGGGTCTTTACGTTAATATTTGGGCATTGAGGTAGCCAACTCGCCACTAAGATATCTCATTTCTCAGTCCAAGTATGCTGCCGACAGTATTCATCGTGCCCGACTTACTGACACTCATGTTGCTGATTCTCCACTTGAGTTGAACGCTCATTATGCTCCGACTGATGGCCTTCCTCTCTCTGATCCTACTTTATATCGTTCTATTGTTGGCAGCCTTGTATATTTGACGATCACTTGCCCTGATATCGCATACGCTGTTCATATTGTTAGTCAGTTTGTCTCATGCCCTACATATGTACATTGGGCTGCTGTTGTACGCATTCTTCGTTATCTACGAGGAACTCTTTATCAAAGTCTTTTGTTTCCCTTGACTTCATCCTTGGAGCTTCGTGTTTTTTCTGATGCAGATTGGGCTGGTGAGTCAACTAATCGAAAATCCACAACAGGTTTTTGTATATTTTTAGGGGATTCTCTCATTTCATAGAAGAGCAAGAAACAAGATGATTTCTCATGATCTTCCACCGAGGCGGAGTATCGCGTTGTGGCTTCTACCACGTCTGAGATCATATGGTTACGTTGGTTGTTGGCGGACATGGGTGTTGCACTTTCTTCTCCCACACCGATGTATTGTGATAATAAAAGTGCTATTCAGATTGCACACAATACAGTTTTTCATGAGCGCACCAAACATATTGAGATCGACTGTCATTTCACTCGACATCATCTTCAGCATGGCACTATCTCTTTGCCGTTTACTCCGTCTTGTATACAGATGACTAACTTCTTCACGAAGTCTCATACTATCGAGCGTCATAGATTTTTCATTGGAAAACTCTCGATGCTTATTGATGTACCATCACGAGTTTGAGGGGAGATGTTAGCATATATATTCTTATATTATTATATATATAGTTTTAGCCTTAAGGGCATTTTGGTCTTTGTACATTTGGCTGTATAAGCCTCTCCTCTTGTAATCTAAACCTCTAAGCTTCCACGTTACATTTTTGCTAGACTATGCAAGTTCTTCTCTTCTCCATTTTCCTTGTTTCTTGATTGTCATACCAATTCTAACATTTAGAACAACCATTTCATCACCTTTCTAGCGATCACTACGGGAGAAAAATTATGGTGTACGGGTATTTTCGTGGGAAGTTATTGGGTGCACTCGCCATGTGCGGAGCGCATCTATGTGACAAATGAAAACATTTTATTTTAAACTGAATTCAAACTGTGTGGTTCAGATTTGTTTACCCGTCAATTGGGTGTAGATGAAGATAGCACATAAAAACTTCTCATTTTCATTTTATTTCTTATTTTCTCACACACTAGAAGTGTGTAGGTGTAAGGCCATTCACACCAGGTACACCATTTTTTATCTCTAAAATAATATAAAATAATACATATCCCTATTTTACAACATCCTAATTCAAAAACATCTACAACAACATCATTATCATTATCCCTATAACATTTCAAATAATATTAAATAATACATTTTCTACCCCGCAATCCTATTCATGCACATTAAATATTTATTATTTCACTCATGCATCATCCATATCTCTATCCCTATAATTTTTAATAATTAAATATGTTTATGGACGTGAATAATACATCCCCACAAGTAGGAATGCAATGTTTATATCCCTAAAAATAAATATGAATATAGACTCTGCTGTGGCAGCATATAGGGTTTCTGCTACGAATGGCCTAAGTTGAATTAATTTAACTCGAAAATATCCGTCGTGGTTTTTGTCCAAACGGATGGAAAAAATTAAAATAAATAAACCTGATTGGTTTTGGATTATTTTTCTGTATAAAATTTGGAAAATATTTGTGTGGTGAGGGTATTTGAGTTGAAGTGACGGGTGAAACGATTATAACCACACAGTTTAAATACGAGAATAAAACTGTGTGGTCAGTATTTAACCACACGGTATCTCCACACCGTGTAGGGACAACATACAATAATTACCCATAAAATTTGACTTCAGATTCAAGTATTGGTAGCCGGCGGCGAAGGCTCGTCGTTGCTGCAAACTACAGATACCATTACCAATCCGCCCTCCGCTGCTTCTTCCTCGTCCAAAAACAGATTCTCCGGCGTCCTAAAAGCAGCGTGTAAAACCACCATTCCCACCCCAACTATATTTGACACCAACACGTTCAACCACGCTCCGGTCAACACCAGTACTACAATATCCGTCAAGAGAACCAGAGTCACCATCACAACCCTGTCGTCGACAGATCGATTCAGCACAACCAGCTGATGTTTGCGAAACCAGTACATATAAAAACAAACCACCAAGTAAAAGAAGGATACTGTAAGAGAATATGGAAGCCAAAGATATCCCACAAGTATTGCCGACAAGACTATCTCGACGTAATTCACCAGAAAGTGATTGAGGTTCTGCCGGATCCGCGAAATGTATTCGTCGGAGGAGCTGGGGATCGAGTAAGAGGATGGTTGAGAAAAGAGCTCAGACCATGGCCTGCGCGAGGCTGAAATTTCTTGGCTTCTTGTTCTAGGGAGGCTGATCGGCATTGAGACGGTGAGGCTATTACTCTCTCCGTGACAATGGACTAACGTAGGAGACTATATGGACCGACGACCCCATCAACTGAGACTTTTTTTTTTTGGGAGCTCAAATGAGACTTGAAAAGTCATAAAGTTAGATTTTTTTTTATTATTATAGATTTTTTTATTATATATATGTTATATTTTCATCCCGATATGAATGTCACACCCCTAAATACTAAAAGTATAAACCTACTACACTTTCTGCTTCTGCCGTTTCTCACTTTCTCTACACCTCTCTTCTGCTCTCTACGAATTTATGAGTCTAAAACCGTCAAATTCGTCCAAGAACACATCTAGGGCGATAATACATACCTTTAGAAAACTCTAAATTTTTGGTATTGAAACGACGCCCTCTTCACAACGAATTCAATACTCTACTCGAATTTGAAAACGGTTGAAAGATGACTTAGTTTTATGAAGAAGTCTCTCAGCCCTTCTCCTTACTCTCAAATCGTTTCTCAAGAACGTAAAAAAAAAACCAATTTTGATAAACTGATAGGTTATAGGAAATAATGAGATTTATTTTCCTTAAATAACAATCCCAAAATATTAACCTATTCACTTTTTCCTTATTTATCCTTTAATTAAAAATTTAGTCCAATTTCTCCATATATATATATATATATTCGACATATATATACATATATGATTCTAAATACTTAATTTCCATAGTAAATGAATATAATATTTCATTTTAGAAAAAATGACACGTCTGTCATTTTTGCGAAATTTGGAATATTACATTTTTATTTACGAGGGATCCGTTAGTTACTAATTCTCTCCCCTTACGTGCAATACTTCTAATAAGAGAGGCATTAATTACTCCCTCCAAAGGAAGTAATAACAACAAAAATGACTATGTCCACATGATAAAACTATCTATATTATCGATATGTTGTATATGTAGACTGCATATCAACTTCCTCAAAGACAAGAAGTTGAGACTGTTGAGCAGTGGCGGATACAGAATTTTTTTCCAGTGGGGTCACCGGACCATAAAACCATATTTTGTATCCAAAAAATTGTTTTAGTGGGGTCATGCGAGCTTAAAACTACATTTTTTATCAATAAAATGACATTTTTCACAACAAAACTACATCAATTTAATACTAAAAAATTTCTCGGATCTCAGTGGGGTCACGTGACCCCCTTAAGTACACACAGATCCGCAGCTGCTGTTGAGTACAAACTGTTGTACATATAGCCGGAAAAAAAAACCATGAAACGTACGGTTTGGTTATTGTTGAAACAGTCAATATTGGTGTTAATTTCGGATAATCTCCGTTGTGATTAATTAAGAGTTTATGATATCATTAAATACAACTTACGGAGTAATAGATGTTTGGCAGGGTAGTTGATTTTTTTATTTTTTGCTTTTCAATCAAGGGTTCATTGTTAAAAAGGACAAATTAAAAGTAGAAATACGCAAACAGGACGGTGGAATTTTTTTTTGGGTAAAAATGACAAGTGTTTATTCCACTATAATTTAAATCCTCTCCTATTTAATTACAAAAATAAATATATCTTTTGATCTGAACGTCAAAAGATCGTAATTCTTTCACCATATTTTTCTTTTCTTCGTTCTGTTTATTTAGACATTCAATTTGATATTTTTTTCGATATCATTTCGAGGTCATTTTTGTCAAAAACAACGAAACAGTGGAATAGTGGATTTGAAGTCAATTACACTGTAATGAACAATGTGCTGTTCAAAAAAAAAAAAAAAAAAAAAACTGTAATGAACAATGGATTTGGAGTAACTAATAATGGAATTGTCCTTATCACCCAATTTGTATTTCTACTGTCCTGATTCTTATTTTTCCCCTTTTGTTTGTCCTTTTAAACCACTCCCCCTTAAATCAATTGATTCGTGTAGTTGATGTTTGACTTTTGAACCACTCAAATCAGATGACATCATTAAATACTACTTACGTAGTAGTTGATGTTTGGCAGAGTAGTTGATTTTTTAACTTTTTGGCTTATGAATTACTCGATTCGGGTAGTTGATGTTTGACTTTTGAATCACTCGATTCGAATATCGGGTAAACGAGTAATTAATATCTAAAATTGGTAGAAAATATGTGTGGGTAGTTGATGTTTGGCTTTTAAATCACTCGATTCGTATATCAGATGAATGAGAAAAAATTAATGTCTAAAGTTGGTGGGATTCAGGTAGTTGATGTTTGACTTTTGAATCAAGATCAACTGAACTTTCCCACGTTGGATCAACTCATCTAGGTTCTTTCTCCCACACAAAAGTTTTCTTGCCTCTTGGGCACATCCATAAGTGCAAAAAAGCACCTTAATACGGACCCGAATACTCATATTTCTCCAATGTGGGAAAGTTGAGTTGATCCTCACTTCCACTCCAGGACATAGCACAGTTGGTAAGAAGTTTGGGTGCTTAAGACAGTCGGGACCTTAAACTGAAGGGTGGAGGTTCGAACCCCGTAAATGAGGATTTATTTCAGTTCTTTGGTATAAGGCAAGCCCATGACTCTGAGCCATTGTAAACTGATTAACATCTTCACTCATCTCGTGCGACAAGCAGAGTGGGGACCCTTAATGTTGGGGTTCAATATTTTGTTCGCACTTATCCCGTGGGACTGGGGGAGTGAGGACCTTTAATGTTGAGGTTTAACATTTTGTTTGCACTTATGGTGGGCCCTAAGGGGCATGAACTTTTTGTGTAAGAGGGAGAACCTAGATGACTCTTGGTTCACCACACGCGCCGCTCGAGTTTAAGTTCGGGTTAATGAATATTTTAATTAAGCCAAAATTAATTTTAATTAATAGTAATCAAGGCGATTCTGGAATTTTCCGAAAATTATGTGTGAACAGAAATATAAAGCGGCTTAATTTCCTCAAAAAAAAAATAAAGCGGCTTAATTAAGGCGGTTCTCATCAAACCGACTTATTTAAGTCGGCCTTAATCAAAACGCTTTCGACAAGTTGGTTTCTTGGCCGACACGAAATGAAAACGTGTAAACGCATCTTTAAGGTCGGCTAATGATGCAGTTTAAGGGTTTTTCTCTTTATTTGAAGCTTTTAGCCGAGCAACCGCTGCACTGACAAAGAAAGACCACCAAAAACAAGACAGACATGGAAGCAGGCGAATAGGTGAATGAGGAGAGATTTTATGGTGCAACGGTTGTAAGAAGGTTGTACCAAGTGGCATACATTAGAGCCTCTCATTTTTACTCTCTTTCACATAATACACTTTTATCGTGTGTGAGAGGTTAGAAATGAATGGTTGTAATATATGTCACTTGGTACAACCTTGCTACAACGGTTGTATTATAAAATTTGTCGGTGAATGAGAGTATTTTGGCTAGGCTTTCTCTTTTCTTTGCCAGACCTTCGTGGAAGAAGAGGATGCAGTTCAACTCGCAATCCATCTGTGGATCTCACTATACGGATTTGGATGTGTTCGTGTCCTTGCTTTTTGGAATCACTCTGTAAGGAATTCCAATGAGTGAGAATTAGAACACAGAACATTTTGATCTTCTCCACTACGAACATTCTTCATTCATAAGTAATCGAGTCGTGTTGTGTCAAAGAGAACTCGGCTTTTTAGTAGTTCACCAGGGTTTGAGTTTTTAAAATGCCGTTAAACTCGAGACGTAAAACCGTTGCATCTTGAGACATACCGCTGTTGCAACTATGGGCACATGATTAGAGTAATATTCTCTTAAAAATATTTCTGCATCCACTTTATTTAGTTTTGAACCAGTTTCTATTCAGATCAACTATGTCCCCATAAAGAATAAATAATTTAGCTATGTCACCTATTGAAAAAATGGTAGCTCCTATGATATAATTGAATAAAGTCTTTTCCCTTTTCAGAAAAATAAAAAATAAAAAATGGTTGCTCTCTCAACAAAATACTACCTTTCATCGCAATATTAAATAACTGTAAATTTGACACAAAATGTTTGCTTTTTACACCTCTCAACAGTGCCAAACTGCAAAGCAAAATGGCAAACAATAGTAATGATTTTTCCGCAAAGTAATCAGTCATGACCATCTTCTTGCCCCTCCTCTTCAGGTACATCACCCCCCCACCATGTAACTGGGCCCAAACCATCGGCGTCAAGGGAACCCTACAAAAACCATTAAATGAAAATGAAACCCCGAAGCTATAGTCTCTGCCAACTCATTTAAAAAGTATCATGGAGTTATCGCTTCTTCGAGAATACGCTTCAGAAATAAAAAAAAGAGAGATTACAGAGACACTCACAGTAACAATCATAGGAGCAAAAGGTTTGGAGTCTTTTTCCTGCTCGAGGGGGATTGATGGATAGCTAACGCTGAGAACCCGAAAATTAATCTGCAGCAGACAAGCACCAAATATTTAACTTCACTAGGATCTAGTTTATGCGAAAAATCTTACAGCACAATCGTTGTACCAAGTGGATGGACATGATGTAATCATTTTTTACTCTCTTTCACATAGTAGGTGGTGTACTGGTGAGTTGGATGCATCACATCCACCTATCTACCTACTTAGTACAACCATTGCTACAACGGTAGTGCCAGAGGGGGGAAAAAAAAAAGGACCTCATCCTCGCCATCTATGGGATACTCCTTATCATCGAATTTCCATATCCAGCGGACTTGCTTCCTGCAATGATCATCAACACAGGTGGAAAATGCAAGTCTGAGAGTCTTGCATCTAAGGAAACATTGCATGGATATTGAATGTCTATTAAATAAAGGGTGAAAACTTACTTGTTCACTGGATCAGGCTCGGATTTACATGGGTTGGGCAGTAAAGGCTGAGGTACATATATGTCATCAAAGAATCCAAGAGATACTGCAAAATTAGTTGAAAAGTAATGAGGCAGGCACAAAACAGTACTGAATGAATTTCATGAGGTCTAGTGTCTACCAAGATGTGTCCGCATGGTCTTATTATGACAACATGATCTAAACACTGCATTTTGAAATCTGATAAAGGGCAACAAAGGGAATGAAAGGCCAAGGAAGAGAAAACAGAGAGCCATCTCATTCTTACGGAAATAGCAAAGTTATACATGCCATTCATGGATGAATACTAAAAATGGAAAAAGTGTGTGTGAGTGAATAGACACAATAACAGAGGATGGTGAACTGCAAGCTGGCATCACATACTTGGCTAGAAGTGACATAAACATTGATAAACAAAGAACGAACTAACTTGTTTAAATAAATACTAACTCATATAAACAACCTCCCTGTAAAAAAATGCATACGTAGGTACTTTAGGAGAAAAAACGTAAACAGCGGCTGGTTTTACGAAAAGGTATAAATCTCTGGTCAACCAAGACAAAATGGTTGATCTTTCAATTGTCTGCATCTCCGTCAACCTTAACACTTAAATTATTTTCCTCAAAAAACACTGGATATAGATCCTACACACTATAAATAATATCTCAGAGAGTTCTTACAGCGTAAACCATCTGTGGTAGACTCTAAAAGTCTGGCAGCTATAACCTCTCCCACAAACGGGCGAAACGTTATCAATCTGAACTTCACCTGCCACAAAACCACCATTTTTTTTCTGTTGTGAGTTGAACACATACACCAACTCTATTTGTAAATAAATAATCATCTATGTTTTCTGTTTTTAAAGTAATGCCTTTATGATGTAGCAGCAATATATAATTCAGCAACATTGTCAAACATTTCAGCTTTAACATTGAAGGACTGATAGAATGACGTTGTATTCATCTAGAATAACACGCATCGCTCATAACAGTGTTCTAGAATGGAATTGTTTATGGAAATTCATTCTGTTGGGGAATAAAGCATGTAGATTCATGGCTTGCATATGTCGGCATTCTCGTCATTGAAAAATGACCCTACAAAATGAATCCATCTAAAGTTATATGATAGTGCTTCAAAGTTACAACAAGATAAACTTACAATGATGCTACTTAGTTTGCCATCTAAAGTTATATGATAGTGCTTTATCCTTCCAAAACTGAATTTTGGAAACAGCAACAGGAAGTTTTCCTCAAATAGTTTTGAGAATTATATTTGGACAGAAAAGTATTGCCTATTTAAAAGGAAGTTTGTCATAAAACATTATTTCTAGCCAAACAGAAATGCACAAAACTACAAGGCTGGTATGCTGACAAAAAGCATAACGACGCAGCAACTCAGGAAAAGTGCAACTGGGAATAAATGGCCTCATTGAACATAAACAAAAATCGGCATGACACGTCCAATATATTACAGAGTCTTATTTATCATAGAAAACCTGGGCGAGAAAATAAACTTTGGTAATACCGTATATGTTGAAGCTCCATCTCCAGGGAAAATAAATCCACCATCAATCGACTGAATATCATATACAGATACGCAGAGCCCCAATTTTGCTACAACCTTCAATGTTGGAGCAAGAACTTTTGAACGCCTTGAAAAGCACAGATATTATCATTTAAAATAATGTTAACAAACAGAAGAAGTGTGTGCTACGTACCTTGTCCAGGAAAAGGCTCTCTAATTCACCTTTGATTGCTTCACTAAGTGGAAGACTGAGAAGACTTGGAGGCAATCTCAATGTGTGCTCAATTTTGCTCAGACAGAACATTTCTTCGTGAAAAAAAAAAAGGTGTAAATATCTCAAGACTTTTGTACAAAACTCAAAAGCATAAGAACGACCGAAATTTGATGGCACGATTGTGTCGATTCAACAAGGGGCATAGTAATATCTCTACTGGTTTACAGGACCGGCCCACCCATAAGGCAGGCCAGGCACCAGCCTTAAGCCCACTGGAAGGGTGGGCCTCGGATTACCTGTTTTGCAAAAAAAAAAAAAAAAAATTTTGTCCAAGCTCATTTTTGGATTACCTGTTTTGCAAAAAAAAAAAAAAAAAATTTGGTCCAGGCCCAATTTTTTTTATAATGTCTCAGCCCGGGAAAAAAAAAATAAAGAAAAGAAGTATGAAGGGCGACACCGAAGTAGTCATTGTAAGTATCAAGTATGTTTTGTACTTTTGTTTATGCATATGATTATATGAATTTGAATTATTACTTCTAGATATGTTTCGAGGCTATTAATGAACTCGAATTTTGTATTTACGGATGTTATAAATACAATGTTGATATATTTTGTAAGTATGTGTTCAAGAGAAAAAAAAAATTTAACTGCAAAGGCCCACCGTACCGATTCGCCTTAAGCCTCGGGTTTGGTTGGGCCGGCCCTGCTGGTTTACATAAGAAGCACAAAAATAGACCACCTCTCTTTGTCGCCTGTGGATATTCACTCCGAAAGTTTCTAAAAATCCAGAAGGCAACTAAAGCAAGATGATACTGAGAGAGGGGGAGAGAGAGAGGAGAAAAGGGGGAAGGCACCCAACCCACAAAGCCATGGATGTGATCAAATGCTAAATTTTTAACTAGTGGTCAAATAGAACATGAAGCTGAAGATTTTAAAGAAACATACATGATTCCAGAGAATGACCCCAAGAGGAAAAATCTATTAGCTATGATAGAAGTGACAAAACTCCCTTTAGCATGAATAATTATGACAGATTACATAATTTGTAAGCAAATTTTATCAAGTACAAAGTGAGAGAAGTTTACGATCAAGGCATAGTCCCTAAATTTCATCCTTAAAATTTTAATATAACACATATGCCAATTGTACAACTCAATTCAGAATACTCTACATTAGCATCCTAGTCTCTATTGCTAATATTCATTCTTTTGACCGAGTTTATAAAACAAATTTTTCACAGCTTTTTACAGTTTTGAATTTACTCCAAAGACTATATTCCAACAGCTATATTTCGATGGCCAAATTTGAAATTAACTCCAACGGCTATATTAACTATAGGCATACATGCATTGACAATGTTACATGCAATTCCAGAACAATATATACTAGAGGAAAAGCTTACATTACAGGTAAAAGTATAATCACCGACAACTACAAAACCAAATAAAAAATATAACGCAAAAGTTATCTATATGAGAAGCAGGGCAGACATAACAAGATAGAAACAAGTGAACCTTCGTTTTGATTACATAGGGTCAAAATCTTCAGTATCCGTGAGCGCACACACATGCAGGCAAATATGTTATACGTTTTGTGGGTGTGCGCATAAGGAAATAGCTAACTTCTCACGTGCAAGTGAAATCTTTTAGGGGGCCTTTACTTGCACCACCACGACTCAACCGGTGTACCACACTATATGTGCACCACAATAGAATCGACCTGTGAAAGTCGAATCTATAGCTAGATGCGACCTTCTTAGTGTCGATCCTGAATCGACTCTACGGGAAGTCGATTCTTGGCTCACATAATCGACTTTCACAGGGTCGATTCTGAGAAAATGGTATGGTGCAGTGGTAGGTGGGGGACAACGGGTAGAACAGCTGTGGTGCAAATAATAACCCCATTTTTTAGTATGTTTTGATATAACAAGTTTAAGCATCCATCAAGCTGAGACAAAAAGAATGTGAAAGCTACTTAAAAAACGGTTTATCTATGAAAGAGATTCATCTCTGTCCGTCTGTCGTCTACTCTACAAGTTTTAGCTCGTAACAGAAGTCTTTTCCCCTTCTAGATGTGAAATAACTACTAAATCATACATGGTACTAGCTTTACATAAGCTCATTATTTCACTCCATACTTCAGAGAAATATAAAAGCCCCTCATTTCTTTTGTTCTCATTCAGAAATATCCTCTCTCAGCTATTTGAACACCTCTACTGACCCCAGCTTTGCCCAAATCAAAAGTTTTCACACGACATTAAAAATTCCAATAGCAAGTCGAACAGCAGCCACACGTACAACGATCCATAAAACCAAAGGCTGGAAAACTCAAGGAACTGAAACATGGTGATCAAAACCAAAGGCTGAAACGCAAATCCAACAACAGGGAGACTAGTGGATAGCAAAACTGAAGATGAACAGCAGCAATTGCAGAAAAAACAACATAGATTCTAACATGGGAGCACAAAATCAACTCCACAAATGATTCACTCAACAAGGTTTAGAGAAAACACAAAATGTTACAGCAACCAGCAAATTGATGGAGCAAAACAAGAAGCCACTTAATAAAAAAGAGCGTGAAGCCCCTAATAAATATTAGCCAAGACAAAAATAAAAAACCCCGACAACGCTGGCTAACCTTTATTGCAAACAAAATATGGAAATAGAGAAAGAATGGCGGAGCCGCTGAGGAACTTTGGAAATAGTCGAAGAAGAACGGCTGCCTAGCCTCAGTGCGGCGGTGGTGCGGCAGCACTGTAGCTCCTATTCTGGTCCTCCTACTCGTCTGCTATGGAGGCGCGGCGCCTTTCTCTTGCTGCTCTCGAGTTTCGCGGTGAAATTCACAAAGAGAAATTCAGGGGAAATTGGCATATCAGGCTCGGTCGGACACCCCATTTTTTTACTTGTTGAAAAATGCGTTTTTAGGTAATACGATAATAATATTGTCGTAAAACTTCTTTTTACTACATTATTATTATCGTAAAAAAAATATTTTACGATAATATTATTGTCGTAAAGAGTTTTAACTTCATTATTATTGTCGTAAAATCTGTTTAACTCAATTATTATTGTCGTAAAATCTGTTTAAACGCCAATATTTTTTACGACAATATTATTGTCGTAATACCTAAAAACGAATTTCTCAAGAAGCAAACTTTTTTTATAAGTGAAGGGACTGACCGAGCCTGATTTTTCAATTTCTTGAAATTCAAGGGTTTTTTTTAGTAGAGTTCCAGGATTAAGACAAGACGAGTTTATGCAATGAAATTTCATTATTTATTTATTTAAATTTTTGTTTTGCCGAAGGAAAACAAATTTACAACAAAAACTAGACGAAGTTAGACTAAAGACGCAACCTAACGTTGCACTACAACCCGGCCTAACACCAAACTAACAAATCAACCCAAACCAATATTACAACAAAACGAAACCAAATAATAGATTGGTAAGAGGGTGCTAACAAAAGAGAAAAAGTTCTTCGAAGGATAGGGTGTTCAGACATATGGATCATCCAAAGCAATCTATTCGAAATGAAATTATCACGGTAGAGTAGACTTGTACTCACAAGCATACGGTGGACTCGAACTCAGAACCTTACGGTCTTGACACATTAGCTTAACCGATTCGGTAAGTTTCATTGGCTAAGACGTTAAAGTGAATGAATGAACGTGTATAGAGTTTTTTCAAAAAATTAGAAAACTTTTCTATTTTTTATTTTTTAAAAAGTATTAAATTGTTTTCTATCGGAGAAATTTTATCATTCAACGGTTGTAGGAAGGTTGTATCAACTGAAATACATTAGAGCGTTTATTTTTAATCTTTTTAACATAATACGTTTTTATATAATACATTTTTTTTATCGTGTGTGAGAGGTTAGAAATAAAAATCAATATGCCTCGAAAGCGCGCTTGTAGTTTTCTCACTTCTCTTTTATTTTGAAAAGAAAGGTATATTTGATTTGATAAGGCGTTGGTTTGGTCGGTCGTCACGAAAAAAAAAACGGACGGTACACACATTTAGCGTAGATAACGAGCGCGGCGATCGGCGGTGAAGTGAGGCGAACGACGAAGAGCTTGTGAGCGGGTAAGACGAGGAAAGAGAATTACCATTCACTTGATAGATAAAATGATGTAATTTATGTCATTTGGTATGACATTTCTACAATGTAACATGTAAATTCACAAATTTTTATACAATTTTTTTTAGTGGAATTTAAGGGTAATATTTAAATCCGTATTGCCCCTGAATAAGAGTCAAACTGAACCAAATATGATTAGGTCACGAGTTTGTTTATGCTTGTTTATTTAATATACGATTAAAAATCTATGTTCAAACTTTGTTCGTATGGTTCACGAGTTTGTTTAGGTTCGGCTCGTTCAAAAGACAAATTGTACGAGATCATATTTGAGTGTGGCTCGTTAAATGCATTCTTATTTTTAAGCTCATTTAGGCTCGTTAAGGTATACAAAAATTTAATTAAATGCATGAATAAAAAATAATCAAACAATATTCAAAAATCATAATATAAAAGAACGCTATAAACATTCAATAAAATTACTATATAGTTACTATTAGATGATTTGTTAGGCTTACTGTGTATATTGATTTATCGGTATAAATGAGTTAAAGAACATAACTGAATGTTGGAGAGTCAAACTCGTGTTTATTCGTTTAGGAAACAAGCTAATAATTTTATTTAAACTTAATTCGGTAAGTTAAACAAACGAATGATCACGAACACTAACAAAACAAACACGAATTTATTTGCGAACCGACCTTAATCGTTCAACAGCACTGATTCCGGCTAGTGATTTGAGATCAATGAATGAGAAAATACTTTCGCTCATGAAATTCCTGTTTTCCAAAAACACACACAAGAGACAACAACAAAAGAAACACAAAAACAAGAACACAGTCAACACACACACACACAAGAGAAACCGTGAGCCCTTATTCATGGCGTTATAGATGAAAAATGGAAATGTGAAATTCCTAGCGTGCATACGAGTTGGGAGGCTGGTCATCTGTGCAATTTTGAAGCCAATTTTGCTCTACAAAAATTAATTTTTTTTAATTAAAATTGTCAAATGATGATATTTTGATCTATCAAGCCAATCTTGAGATTAATGGTCTAGGATCACTATTTCCTTTCACTTTTTAGTAACACAACCAATGGATCATATATCATGATGAAAGATAGGATAGGGAGTTATTTATATATGATGTTGAAACGTTAACTTTTATATATGGATACATTATTTGTAATAATTTTATGACCCTGCATTGCTCCATATATATGTAAAATTATTTGAATCACGCATTTCGGTCGAGGCTCATTTTTTCTATCTTTTTTTAGTGAAAGTGGCGTTGTGGTTGAACCCATCGACCCTCCTTGTTTCGCGCCATTCCTTTGTTGTGGTCTTGCCTCCAGCTTGGTGGAATGCAGTGGTGGTCCTTCAAGAAATCGCACGCCTTGTTTACAAGTGCTATATCCCTTCCGGTTGCTAACGCAAACTTCTTCCCTTTTCCATGGTATCTTCATTTATTTATTTATCATGCAAAACGCAATATCTAGTCAGCACTCTAGCTATCAAGTGTTTATTACATTAGGGAGTGAGAATAAATGACAGAAAAAAAAAAAAAAAAAAAAAGATAATATATTCTGGACATTGATCCGGTGTAGAGTTAAAAACATCGAAACATAATATATTTTTATTTTAAATTAAATCCAACGTAAAACTCAAGCTAGTCAGGAGTGGACCTAGGCCTTGAATTTGGGCCATAAGAACAACTATTTTATACACACCCATCCACCGGGCCCTGAATTTAGGCCGATAATAAAAATCTCTAAAGTATATCATTTGATATAATTTTACTGTTGTTGCATCATAAAATCAAATGCCAATTTAAAATGATCCATAAATATACACCATCCACCGGGAGGAGGTGGGAATAGAATTTCTTCATTCAATTAAATCTGTCTCCCCATTGGTCCATCTATTAATATATACATCGATATATCAATATGTAAATCAAATAATCTCTAGTCATTATTTATGGACCGACCAATGTCGCAAAAACTTGATGTGGATTGCAGCATTTCTAACTTTCCTTTAATTGAAAAGGCTAAACACTTTTTTATTCTTTGAAGATAAAAACATTATCTTATTTTACCTAAATAAAGATTTAAATTTCATTATTGATAGTGTGATCATGCACAATAATAAAAACTAGTAATTGTGTCCTTGGATTTTTTATTTTTTTGGAATTTTGAATTGGTCATAAAAAAAGTGATAAATTCTTCACTTTCTAGAAAGAGTAAAATAGTAATTCGAAAATGGATTTCTGTTTTTTAATAACTAAGTTTAATGGCTTGTTCTTTTCTATGCATTTTCCGATCTAAAAACCTATAAATATTCTCTCTGTTTATCTAGACTTTCTAGTTTGTATATTAATTTTTCTTCCTGAAACCTGCATTGAGTCGCAGTCGCAGTCGCAGGCTTCCAACTCACATCCACGAGATACTATGTTAGTATTGGTGGGCCAAAACCCAACTAGTCAATTAAGTTGTTTTTGTTTGCATTACCACATCGGCACATATTGTTATAATTTGTCATATAGCAATTGTTTCCCACATCGTCAACTGTATATGACTTGGCCGACTTAGTGTATTATTTAATAGGTGGTTTATGTTATATTAAAATCAAGATAAACTCTCAATTGCCTTAGTTATTTGACTATAGTGTTTAGGCGTCAGGATATTGTGTTTAGGCGTCAGGAGAGTTGTGTCTTTTGTAATCCTCCTCTATAGTAATATTTTTTTCTTTCGCCCGTGGACTAATCGGCATATTACCGGAAACCACGTAAATTTGGTGTTTTGTCTTTTTTCCTTCCATTTGTTATTTTGCATTACCGTCATTAAGGGCTATCGCTCGGTTTGTTTTTCCTAACAAACCGGTATCAGAGACGAGGTTACTCCTGAGGTTTTTCGAGCCGGGGTTATATTTGAGGTGTTTTTCGAGAGCCGTGGTTTTTTGAGCCGAGGTTTTTTCTGAGGTTAAAAATTAGCCATCATGACGGTAACTAAGTATTATTTTGAGAAGTTCGACAGAATCGTCAATTTAAGGATGTGGCAGTTGAAGATAGAGGCCATGCTGATTCAGGAGGCTTCGATATTGCGTTGTTTGGGAAGGAGAAAAAGCCAAATAAAATGTCAGGATGAGGAATTTGCTGGTCTCGACAAAAAGGCCAGATCAGGCATCATTTTATGTCTTTCTGATGAGGTTTTAAAAGAGGTAGCCACTGAGGTTACTGCTAACGATTTGTGGGAAAAACTAAAATCCTTATATATGAAGAAAACCGTTGAGAATAGGCTTTATTTAAAGCAAAGTTTGTATATGCTTTGTATGTCTGAAGGTTCATCTATATTATCGCATTTTGATAAATTTGATTCCCTGCTTATGGATTTGAGTAATATAGATGCAAAGATTGATGATGAGGATCAGGCCCTGTTGTTGTTGTGTTCTCTTCCACAGTCGTTTAAGCATTTTAGGGAAAGGCTACTTTATGGTAAGGATACTATTTCTTACAAAGAAATGAAGTCGATTATAAAATCGAAAAAGCAGATTGATAAAGATATAACTGGGGGAAGCAGTAGTAGTCAGGCAGACGTGCTAGTAGTTCGGGGCAGATCAAATAAGAAGGATGCAGAGAGTGAAAATTATGTTTTAAATCACAGACATAAAGATTTCACGTGCAATTATTGTAAGAAGATTGGACATATCAAATCTGATTGCTTTCGACTTAAGAACAAAGAAAAGCGTAAGAAAGAACGCGGTAAAGAGTCTGCTCAAGCCAGTTTCGTAGAAGATGAAAGTGATGAGAAATCTTCTTTGCTGATGATAAATTAAGGCCTGTTGATGAATGAGTTTTGGATTCTGGTTGCACGTATCATATGTGTCACAATAGGGATTGGTTTTCCACGTACGATTCAGTTCAAGGTGGAGTTGTTTCGTTGGGCAACGGCGCAGTTTGCAGGGTTTCTGGTATTGGTACGGTTAGAATCAATACCCATGATGGTGTTGTCAGAACACTTAAGAAAGTCAGACATATTCCGGATTTGAAGAAAATCTCATATCTTTGGGGGCATTAGAGACTCTCGGATTTAGGTACACCGTTAAAGGTGGAGTTCTGAAGATAATTAAAAGTGCTCTTGTTTTATGAAAGCTTGCAGGTCTGGTGGTTTGTATGTTTTGCATGGATGCACATTTTTTGGCGATTCTGCAATCCTTATGTCATCCCGTTCAGAGTTAGATATTAAGAAACGTCCGTTTGTATGTTCATTTGACACTTTTTGAAGATTTTGAAGTTTGTGGAGGAGAATAAGTAGAATTACTATTTCTGGATTTAGGCCTTTGTCCCAAGGTAGAGATTTGTTAGTATTGGTGGGCCAAAGCCCAACTAGTCAATTAAGTTGTTTTTGTTTGCATTACCACATCGGCACATATTCTTATAATTTGTCATATAGCAATTGTTTCCCACATCATCAATTGCATATGACTTAGCCGACGTAGTTTATTATTTAATAGGTTTAGTCTATTGGCTCAATTGCCTTAGCTATTTGGCTATTGTGTTTAAGCGTCAGGAGAGTTGTATCTTTTGTAATCCTCCTCTATAGTAATATTTTCTCTTTCGTCCGTGGACTAGTCGGTATATTGCCGGAAACTATGTAAATTTGGTGTTTTGTCTTTTTTTCCTTCCATTTGTTATTTTGCGTTACCGTCATTAAGGGCTATCGTTCGGTTTGTTTTTCTAAACATACTCGAAGCAAAAAGGTGGTTTCGATCACGTTGTCGCTTCATTTTGCAGATTTTCTCCACATTTTTTTATTTCCGTGCAAATTTTATTACTATTCTATGACGTCAGACTCATGTAGACTTTTAAATTTGTTGTAGACTCACATGCTTAACACATTATTTCTTATTACAGACTCAATATGATATCCGGAACGGAGGTGTAAAAACTTATTCCATTTATTAATTAGTTATCTCCGTTTGTTGTGCAACTACGAAAATACAACTACTCATTGGCCTAGCTGTATGTACGGTGGTCGGCGGATTAAGTTCTTAATCCGAAGATTCCGTATTCGAGTCCTAACGGGGAAAGTGTGTGTGCGTAAATTGAATGGGTGTTGAAAGAAAGAAAGCAAACCCGTCAAGCAAGTGGAGTAAAGCCTCCAAGTTATGAGCGCAAACAATATCGGTTGTCGGCTTCAAAAACGGAGAATCGTTATGATCCAAACTCAGCTCCACCCCTACATGGGAGTAGTACCACGGCAACCCCTCCGCGAGTTTCACCACTGGCTGTGGAGCTTTCTCGTTGAAAATCAATCCCGGCGACTTTGGCACGATGTCATGAACATTCACCACTCTCAATACCTTAAGGGCTAATGATTCAACCCTTTCTTTGAATCTTATGTTCCCAACTCTTGGCCCTGAGAGAACAAGGGATCGAGCCATGATTTGTTAATCGCGCGATTAAAAATCTTTTGATAATGTTATTTTATGTATAACATATTTTTTGGTCCTGCGTTCTTACACCGAGAACGAAAAAACACACACCGGCACTGCTCGTGTGTCTCGTCGGATGTTGATTCCGGTCTCAACGATATCGTAGGCGCTCAACGTAGCTAGTGCACTACCCAAACTGTGGCCGGTGGTCGTTATGCTCAATTCTTCATCGGGATACTTCTCTATTAAACGTTTCACCTCGGTTAAAATTTGCTCTCTTGCTGAATTCTTGCTGTAGCGACAGTTTTCATCTTTGTCGGTGTAAAGATCAACAAATCCAGATTGGACCTAAGACAGAATCACAATCGGTAAACTTATCACAATAAATGACTACAACGCATCTTCATACATTATTAATCATGATGTATAATATATTAATTCATATGACCATGGGCGGCTCTACATATGGACCGGCGGGTGCGCCGACCCTGTAAAATAAAAATATTATATATAAATAATTGATAATTTTTTTTATAAACACACACATATATATATATGATATTAACCATCTTATTTTTATGTATCGACCTTCTATTTTTATCTATTACCACATAATTATATGTATAGAATTGAATATTCAAATATATGTGTGATACGGAAAAAAAATCGACAAATTTCTGACCCCAAATCAAAAATCCTCGAACCGCCCCTGCATATGACTTCTTATGATTAATAGTATAAAAATGTTATATTATAATTTGTTCACCACGCTTTGTTTTGTTAATATATACAATAATAAAGTATAACAAAAATTTCAAAAGATAATGTAGAACTAGGAAGTTTCCAGTGTAGAATATCTTGTTGTTGCTTAGGGCGGACGCATGATCTCGGATAAGGAGGGCAATGAGGGCAAACAATATGCTTTGTACATATATTAGTGTGATTTTTTCGGATTAAGAATGACAGTTGTCCCTATTAGTTGTATGTAGTTCCGCCACTGTTCTTGCTACGTAAAGATACTTAATGAAAAACCATGTGTTAGGTGAACCCAACAATTAAATTATAGTACGTGGTACACTGTAAAATCACAAGCTATGTCAAGACTCCGGCATGTAAACACGTTTCAATGCCTTTTTTCTTTTTCTTTTTTTTGAGTGGTTCAATGTTTTTTTTTTTTTTTTTTTTTTTTTTTTTTTAAGGAAAGGTTCGATGCCTTTTTGAAACGATGGATGATTCAAATCAAATATAAAAATAAAACTTATATAAATATGTTAATTTTTTATATCATCATCCGTTTAAGTAATTGCGATATGGCATTTCAATCTGATATCAGAGAGATAAATGAAATGATTAACATTTTATATAAAATGTTTTTCAAAAAAACATTTTATATATTTTATTAACGATATGAAATGCTTTTCTAAAAAAAACGATATGAAACCCTGAAAAATACGTCATGTGTTATCAAAAAAAAGAAAAGAAAAACGTGATGAGATTATATTGGATTTAGATTTTATGTCGGAAATGAAAAAAGAAAGAAAAACCCGTGATGAGATTATATTGGATTTAGCTCATTTTATGTATGATATTTTAGGAAAATGGGTATGACTTTAATGTGTGATTTTAGAGCAACCCTATCATTTTCGGGAGAGAAAAAGGAGGCATTGGGATAAGAACCCCTTTTGATCACAATACTTTTTTAAATACAATGTGGAAACAATTTTTTTCTTCAAAAACTTTTTCCCTATTAAATAGGATGTGCTGTCCAATTTACTTCCGATTCAATTTCTTCCAATTCTCAAATCAATAAGCCTAATCTTAAAACCCAAATCACCTTTCTTCTTCAGCCCCAAAATCCCTACCAGAATCCTTTAACCTGAATCTCGTCAGAGCCCTGCCAGAATCCCGCATGAACTAAACCTTAAACTCCATGAACCTCCAAACACACCCAACCCCCCGAGCCCTTGAATTCCTGAATCCATGAACTCATGAATCCATGAAAAACATAAATTTCAACTCGTTGCTTTTGTTGAAGGCGAATAACACGAATTCGTTACCGGGGATTCCACAATAACGAGTTGAAATTCCACAAAAACAAGAATTCAAACTCATTACAAGAATTGGATAAAACAAGTTCAATGTGCGTGTGTGCTGAAAAACGGAGGGAGGGACTTTGTGGAAGAAGATGAAGAATTAGAGAGGGGGGATTTGGGGAGGAGAGACTTTGAAGGATAAGAAGGAGATTTGAGGGATTTAAATTGGATATTCAAAATTTTGAATTTGTGTGAAGGAGGAAGATTTAGGGCTGAGTAAAGATGGTCAATTTAGAAACTACAAATATTTTCGTTTTTCCCTCTTTTTTAATGCGAGTTTAATCAAAGTGTTATAAAAAAAAACCTAAATAAACAATTTCCCAAAATAATTATGACACGTGCCATCAAAATTTAACACTTGTGTGGTCAGAGTATGTAAGAAGGAATTTTCCAAGTGATTAAACAAAATTCGTTTGGTATAAAATTTAAGGCCTTTTGATCTTGTAATAACCGGTGAGGATGATTAATCACGAAAAAAAAATATGAAAGTGAGAAAGAGTATTTTAGGGGTGATTTAGACTGAGCCTGAGAATTTCTCCAGGATGCATACGTATTCAATGTGTGTATTGGAATCAAGTCTACCGTAGTTCTTTGTGGTTGTTTATATAGGGGATAACTGTGCCTTAGGCCTGCATGGGTCGTGTCCAATATGGACTCTCTTCTCCTATTATTCAAGTTGGAGATAATTCTGGGATTATCCTTTGATTTTTGGAGATAATTGAGATATCCGTAATAAATGATAATGATCAGAGTCTTAAAGGCTTAGAATTCTTTCCATAATTGTTGTACAGCGAGATGCTAAGGTCGAGTCGACCGAGCTACGTAGGTCTACCTCTCTCCGGTCCTGACCGACCTGCGGTGAATTGTGGGACGACCTATGCAGCCTTCCTCCATGAGGACTCAGTTCGGCCCTTAAGCCTATGATGGAACTCCTGACCCTTATGGTTAGGGCATTAAGTCTATCCTTGACACTGTTTGGGGTGTTATATGCCTGGAATGTGGAGAAGTGAAATCCGGTATTGTCATCTAAAAAGAAATTTTTTTTTCACCGAGAGGAAAAAACTTAAATATGCAATTTCCGGAATAATTATGACACGTGCCATCAAAATTTAACACTTGTGTGGTCGAAGTATGTAAAAAGGAATTTTCTAGAAAGAAAGCCTTTTCTTTTCTTTTCACCGAGATGAAAATTACCTTATCTAGAGGACATGTGAGACTCGAATCCGTGACCTCTTAATCGTGATACCTCACTTTAACAACTTGACCTAAGCCTCTTTGGCTCTAGATTCTAGAAAGATAGCTTTGACTATCAACTTTTATGGTGCAACGGTCGTAAAAAAGTTATACCAAATGGCATACATTAGAGTCTCTTATTTTTACTCTTTTTCGCATAATATATTTTTATTGTGTGTGAGAAGTTAGAAATGAGTGGTTGTAATGTATGTCACTTGATATAATCTTACTACAACGGTTATATTTTAAAATTTCACATCTCGATATCGGTTCGAATTACAAATCGTCTTGATTCGGTTTAAATAAACTGGATTACAGATTTAAAGTATATGAGATACCTTGACAGTGGGATCTGGACATGGAATCTTTTCCGAAGAAACAGGGCGGAGATAGTCCATCAAATCCGCCACCCACTCAAGCTGCGTCACCGTACCCCTCCACGCGACGGCGATATCACGCCGACCTAACCTCTTTGACATCTCATCATTCGAAACCGCTACGTATCCTATCCAATTCGCATTTTTGCTCCACGCTTTCTGCCACCACCTCGATAGCCTGACGAAATTCGGTAGTTTAATGTTCGATGTTGCGAAGAGGTACCGCGAAACATCGTACCCATGTTGATGAATCTCAAGCTGCCGGAACAAATCAGCCGGCGCGTGCTTACAACTCCCGCAGTAGAGCGAGTAATGGTCGTAGTCAAATGCGTCGTAACAAGCTTGAGCCATCTCTCCGTATCGGATCAGCTCAGAACGTAATAGCGGATCCATCGGATCAAGCAACCCGACCCAATCATCTTCACCATGTATTTGACGCCAGCGATCGGATAAAGATTTCGGATCATGATGTAATGACGACATGGATTCATTGGCTTTATTGGAAATGGCTCTAGTACTTTGATAATTAGTGGTATTTCTGATGAGCTCATTTCTCTTCAGTGCTTTCAGTTGAAAATTATGGTTGAAGAAATATGGGGAGAATAAATGATCATCTTGTTTTGGATGATTAATAGCAGGTAGCTTGATGGAAAGAGAGAGAGCCATGGAAACTGGATCATGGAGGTCTGCAGCTAGTGGCCGAAGCAAAGGAAAAGACCAGAGCTTTCTAGTTGGTTTCTACACGACCCTCGTCAGATACGGGAAGTTTTTGAGTGCTCACTACACTACAACATTGAGTGAAGTGACTAGTAGGTGATTGGAGCCGTATATTTTAAATGCTAAATGTAAACTGTGTGGCTCCGATAACTCTATCCTTACAACGTGATCGGAGTCACTTCACTTTAAATACACTTTCCTAAAAACTTCCCCTCATGTAATCTGTTGGAGATATTGCTTACCTTGGGTGGGGATTGTAGTTAATGCATACCCATCTAGTTTTGAAATTTATTAACTTGAAAACAATATTAATCTACATGCGGATCTCCTTCCTTCACCAATCATAATCACATGACTCTTCACAATGGGTATCGGTACTGATACAATCATTCAGATACAACAAATGATATAGTATGCTTTTACACAATAGATTATAATGCAGGAAACACAGATCATTATGTAGACCCATTATAATTAATGGTGTAAAACGATTTTTGCTACTGGACGTTGTGTCTGAGTGGTTGTGGTTGTAACATTACCTCTCATAACACCCCTTCACCATGAAAATTATTATGGCACACCGGTTATTGATGAGTTATATATATCAAGTGAGTTATAGATGGTTTGGTTTAATTTATCACCGGTTTAATTCACCACCCAATACTGATGGGGCATTTATTTCACCCAATGAGGCGCTTTCTAGTGTATGTATTCAACACATGAAACATGGTCGTCCTTTAGTTTCTTAAGTTCCTAGGCCAATTTATCAAGGTTGGGACCTTCTGAAAGAAAACAAACGGTTTTTGTAATACATGTCTATAATAATAGTCTTATTGAACCCAAAAAAATTGGGGCCCTAAATTCCTATAATTCTCGGGAGGGGATTAGCAGGTCATGGTCTTGTTGGCCTATACCGAAGGACATGTTCTTGAAGAGTCGCGTTTCAATGTATGTCTTCATCATCATGATGAGACGCTTCTCAATATCTAAGGGCATATTTTGAATGTATCTAGACTTTTTTGAATGTATTCATTATGCACATGTTAAGGTGCTTTCAAAAGTGAGAAAATATAATTTCAGGTCACTGTAACACCTTTTATTTCATTTCAGGTCGTGTCAGACCTGACATTTTTTTTTGAGTCCCCGTGGAATTTTTCCCCCTCGCCCTGTGGAAATTTCCCCCAGCCCGTGGAAATTTTCCCCTGATCCGGTTGAATTTTCCTCCAGCATGTGGAAATTTCCACGGGCTGGGGGAAAATTCCACGGGGCGAGGAGGAAAATTTCCACGGGAAACTCAAAAAAAAATGTCAGGTCTGATCCGACTTGACATGAAATAAAGGGTGTTAAAATGACCTGAAATTATATTTTTTCTTCAAAAGTATTCCCTTGTGCCCTTTTTAGAGCATTTTAAAGAGTCTTATTTTGACTTTTAGCTTTAAGGACATTGATACATGGCGCTTAAAAACACCACAACTAGAAGGAAATGCCTCCATATCTAACTTTTAGTGGCGTTTTTAGCTTCCCTAAACCCTGCATTCCTTGTAGTGTAAAATTAAATTTCTTGAATGAACTGAACTTGAAACACAAAAGTCACAAATTCAAAACTGATTTCGGAGGGAAAACTAAAAATACGCAATTTCATTACATAAAACCAATTGATAATAATACAAGTGTGCTTTCCCCTTCTTATATATTATTCGGGATGCAATATAACCAATGGAGGAAGTTAAAATAACTAAAACAAACTTAACTAACTAATACTAAATAATGTTACAAAGGTGTTCAATGAAATCCTAAGAGAACTAATCTACATAAGAAAGCTTGTTGAACTTGATTCTCTCTGATCCTTAGAGGAATTGCAATCTCGATTAATGTTTTCTGAGGTTCAGTTAATTAATCGTTACATGCTTTAGCTCGGATTCTAAATGAACTTCCTTGAATCAAGTTCGATTGTTTCCTTATGTTAAAACTCGATCCTTGGTCTCAGCTTTGGTTCAACTTGCCATTTGGTTCTGCTTCTGTGAAAGAAATTTAACTCCCCATCTCTATTAGGAGAAAAAATTCAAACAGATGAAGAAAAAATTCAAACAAATGAATAATGTCAAAGAATAGATATTACTGCTATAGATAATGATTTAGTTTAAATAAATTAGGATAAAATATAGTTTGTTGAAATAAATATAATATTTATTTTATTATTTGAATATTTGGATTAAGAGAATGGTTCTTTTATTTATTTTGAATTCAGTTGTTAGATAATTTATCTCCTATATAAAGGAGTGATTATTGTATTATTTTTATCAATTCAATAAAAACAATGAGTCTTCCGTCTATGTGTTCTGATTTTTCTTTATGGTATCGGAGCTAGGAGCTAGGGGCGAGGGTTTAAATGCTTTAACAATGGCAAACCCTCGCCCAGTCCGGTCCACCTTTATTACCACTTCCGTCCATTACACTGTGCCACCATATATGTTTCCACAAAATTGTCATGTCAAGCTTCTTTCTTTTGTGTGCAATACAACTAGTCTGCCAAATTTTTTTTTTTAATAAAACGTCCGGAAAAAGTCTTGGGTCTGAAGAGTCAATGTTAGTTGCATATAATAAGAGTCGAGAATTTATTTTTAGTCGCTTTCTTTTACCAAATAAACATCTTAGATGTAGCATATCCTTTCTTTTGACATGTATCATGTATCTATTTTTATCTTGATCAAAGAAAGCAGATCAATGTTGCTGTCATAGTTGGAGCCAACAACAAAAAATCTCATGATCAGAATACAACACTCTCGGAAGAGCCAGAAAATACGAGTGCCGAGGAAATCAAATCTACAAATTACTAATGGACTCCGGAAGAGCCGAAAAAAACGTGCGCCGGAGTGGAGATGCCCTCCAAATTATGCCAAAGACAAACTCGCCCTCCAAGACCGGCCTCGTTTGAGAGAGGGTATTAGGAAAAAAATCAAACAGATGAAGAAAAAATTCAAACATTTGAATAATGTCAAAAGAATAGATATTACTGCTATAGATAATGATTTAGTTTAAATAAATTAGGATAAAATATAGTTTGTTGAAATCAATCACTTTAAGTGATATAATATTTATCTTATTATTTGAATATTAGGATTAAGATAATGGATCTTTTATTTTTTTTGAATTCAATTGTTAGATCATTTATCTCCTATATAAATGAGTGATTATTGTATTATTTTTATCAATTCAATAAAAATAATTTCAGAGTCTTCCGTCTGTGTGTTCTGGTTTTTTTTTAATCTCAAACTGAACTCTGAAAAGAATATATATTAGTCAATCATAGTAAGATAATAGACTTTGAACCTTGTTTTATCGAGGGCTTTAATGAAAAGGTCTTTTAATTGAAAAACAATGTATATAGGTAGAAGTTTCAAAAGTATTCTTGATATTTTTCTCGATTACATGATAATTAATTTCAATATGCTAAGATCTTTCGTGTAAAACATGGTTTTTCAATATGTACATAGCACTTTTATCGAAACAGAATAGTACATGGAATAGACTTTACATGTTATATATTGAATTCTGATAAAAGACAAGTCTGTCATTAAAGTTCATATGATGCCATTAACTTTTTTTTTTTTGGATAGTGATTTAGGCACACACATTATCCACACAAATCATCCATACAACACTTTATAACCATATATTTTAACTTTTAAACCAAAAAAAAAACACAAAAATTCTGAACCACATGATACACTTTTCGGGGGATGGCCGGTGCACCTTCTCGGTGTCAAAATCATTTTCCTTTTTTTTTAGGGACATATGATGCCATTAACTGTGCTGACAATAAATAATTGCACCGAAACCAGAATAAAAGGTTGCAAAGTCCAAAATATCTAAAAAGCCTTTTTTTTTTTTTTTTTTTTTTTTTTTGGACGTGTTAACCGTATACAAGCCGGCTCCACTTTGGGTGATATTGATCAACCGACCCACTAAAAAATATTACAGTAGTATTTTTTTTCAAATACATATAGATGTGAGATTCATCTGCTTATTTTTTTTATATTAATCTATATTGAAATGTATTAAGGTATAACATACTACCTCCGTCCTAAAATATAATTCTGTTAATCTTTTTGAATTTGTCATATAATATAAGTCATTTAATACCAAATGAGCATTTATTACATTTTTCTTCCTTTTACCCCTAATTTACTTCACATCCACCTAATTTACAACTATTACCGACGATACCGGATTTCACCGCTCCACGTGCCAAGCACCTGACAACCCAAATAAGGGCATGATTAGATCTAATACCCTAACCATAAGGGCCAGGAGGCCCATCATAGGCTAAGGGCCGAACTGAGCTTTCCTGAATGAAGGTTGTTCAGGTCGTCTCCCGATCCACCGCAGGTCGGTCAGGACCGGCGAGTAGACTGCGCGGCTCGGTCCACACGACCTTAGCATCTCGCCGCGGGACGGCTAAAGAGTATAATATTGACAATAATTATATGAAAATTATGGAAAGAATCTCCAAACCTTTAAGGCTATGATCTTTATTATTTAATATGAATATCTCAATCATCTCATAAAATCGAGGGATAATCTCGAATTATCTTCAACTTGAATAACACGAAACGAGAGTCCACATTGGACACGGCCCATGCAGGCCTAGGGCACCATCACCCCCTATATAAACAACCCCAAAGAACTACGGCAAACTTGATTCCAACATACACATTGGATACGTAGGCATCCTGGAGAAATTCTCAGGCTCAGTCTAAATCACCCCTAAAAACTCCCTATCAGATTCATATTTTTTCCTTGATTATTCATCCTCACCAGTTATCACTAGATTAAAGGGCCCAGATTTTGTACCCGACAAACTTTGCTTCGTCAATTACGTTAATGAGACTCAAAGGGTATTCTAGATTTTTACCACTATAATTAATGACATTTAACCAATTTTTTAATTTGTGTGAAAAGTCCTAAACGACTTATATTTTAGGACGTAGGTAGCATAAGACCAAGTTTAGTGATTACAAAATATGACAAATTTCTGACTCGTATCTTCAAATTTCAGAAGCCGCCTCTGACCATATAGACCATTGAAATTAATGTACCGATGAGTCATGCCTAAGGGCATTCGAAGTAGAAGCCCTATATGGTGTCATATCCCTAAAATGAAGATAAACAATAGAGTTTACCCCAAATAGTTTCCACACCGAGTCTCTATCCCTATTTATTTTTAGGGATATGAACGACATCCCTACTTATGGGGATGCACTATTCACGTCCGTAAACATATTTAATTTTTAAAAATTATAGGGATAGGGATAGAGATGCTGCTGGAGTGAAATAATAAATATTTAATGTGTATGAATAGGGTTGTGAGGTAGAATATGTATTATTTAATATTATTTAAAATGTTATAGGGATAAGGATAGGGATACTGTTGTGGAGGTTTTTGAATTGAGATTTTGTAAAATAGGGATATGTATTATTTTATATTATCTATATAGTATTAGATGAGAAAAAATAGTACAACAGCCTTCCACGTCTCCCATTTGTCTTAAATTTTGGTGCTCCATCTTGCTGACACGCGTGACAAGTCGGAGCTTGACACGTGTCACTGCTAGCTTCTTTTTTTTTTTTTTTTTTTTTTTTTTTTTTCTTCCCCTTAACACACTAGAATAACTTTAACACTATATATAAATATAGATACATATATATTTGTGGATATACGTTTATTTTACTTAAATGAGTTTATGGATCCCGTTAAAAAATGTAATACTTTGGATTCTACTTAGATTATGGATCCCGTTAAAAAATGTAATACTTTGCATTCTTCCTATAGAAAAATATTTCGGCCCACGTGATTCATTTATTTTTATTTTGTTAAATAGAGTAACTCTAGATACTTATAGCAATATATATATATATATATATATATATATATATATATATATATATATATATATATATATATATATATATATATATATTGGTGGATTTACATTTACTTAAATGAGTTTATGGATCCTGTTAAAAAATGTAATACTTTACATTCCACTTAGTTTATGGATCCCGTTAAATAATGTAATACTTTGCATTTTACCTATAGAAAAAAATTTCGGCCCACGTGATTTTTTTTTACTTTGTTAAGTAAAGTAACTCTAGCAATATATATATATATATAGGTAAAATGCAAAGCTTTGCATGAATATATATGTTTTTGGTGTCTATTGTGATACTGTTGTTTTTTTTTATGAGTCATACTATTACTTGTTACACACGAAATCATATTTATTAAATAGAGTAACTTTAGATACCTATAGCAATATATATATAAGATGTAGATACATATATATTGGTGGATCTACATTTACTTAAATGAGTTTATGGATCCCGTTAAAAATGTAATACTTTACATTCTACGTAGTTTATGGATCCCGTTAAAAAATGTAATACTTTGCATTTTACCTATAGAAAAATATTTCGGCCCACGTGATTTTTTTTACTTTGTTAAGTTGAGTAACTCTAGCAATATATATAGGTAAAATGCAAAGTTTCACATGATATATATATGGAACCGTAGATAGTTTCCAAGAAAGAATGGTCTATTGTGATCTTGTTGTTTTTTTTTATGAGTCATACTATTACTTGTTACACTCGAAATCATATTTATTAAATTTGTACTCATAAGTATACTCCAAATTGTATTTATTACATTCGAGTAGAATAATGAGCCTAAACCATAGCGTAATATATATGATTTCGAGTATAATATTGTTGTAAAAAATAAAACGTATATGATTCAATAGATAGGTTGTCAAAGACCAAACCTCTATAGATGTACACGTAATACCTATTTAAAATGGATTATTTTATTATTTTATTAATAAATATTCAATTATCCAACGATTAAGAATTGGGGTATGTTTATGTATTAAAATGCAGTCATGGTTGTAATATATGTTTTTTAAAACCCAAACTTTACTATAGTGGGGAAATATAGTTAGTATATTACCATCATTATCTTTTATCATGGATAAAGTTTGATGGTGTAGTAATATACATAACTATAGGTATTTGCAATGATTGTATTCTACTATCTTTTGTAACTTATGGTAACTAAACTGATGTATGTTTTGAACCAAAAGGGTTTGTATTAACAAAAATCCATGACTATATTATTTCTATGAATATAAATATATCATCTACTTCTATATTTACACATTTAACGGACACGCCGTGCCTTGCAGGGCGTGAGCATTTTCACTAGTTTTAGAGATAAATTAAATCCCTTCAATCATTACCCCCTTCTTTTTATTTTATTATTTGTGTTATCGTTTCGGTAATAAAAAAAAATACTAACCAGCTTTCGTTGTCCAATAAGCTTTCAACCTGACATGGGCCTGGTCCATCTTTAAGCTGTTAAGGCCCAAAAATGATGAAATAAAAGACACGTTCCTCATGGAGTTCAGCTTATAAATTTTTTTTTTGAGGAAAGCTTATAAATTTAGTGTTATTTGTTTATAATGACGTTTTTTGGGACTTAATTAAACATTTAGGACGCCCAAAAAAGTCATTAGTTATAAGGACAAATTAATAGTTATTGGACAATAATAACCCTATTCTTCGAAGGATCCCGATCCCCTACGGTACAAAGGTGTACGGCGCGGCGTCCGTGCACCGAAACGACGCCGTTTGGTTCCGATCTAAAAAAAAAAACACAATCAAAACGGCGTCACTTTGGCCCGAAACGACGCCGTTTCGGGTGCACCGCACCGCACACAAGACACACATGCACAACGGGGGATCGCGATCCATTCTTCGAATAGCTATTTCTAGGTAAAAAGAAAACATCCGAGAATCATGCTCGAGATAACTTTGAAGCTTGTGCCGTAGTCGTTCCACGAATCAAGTCATCGACGAATTTGAATCATTGAGTAGTTGGCGTCGGAAGATATAAACTCTGAGATTGATGATGATGCTCTACCTTTACGAAGGCTAATTCGTTGTTTCGTTTCACCGGTGATATTTGTGCCGTTGTCCGTTCCATGAATGACTGCAAAATGAGAAAGAACATGACATTCCGGCGACGTTTTGCAACAGAAATGACGATAAAGGGTTTCACCCCTCCACGTGTCGTCTTCGAGTTGGTCTCCATGATATGGATAAGAATCAAGGTCTGCATGCCGATGCCCAGACTCGAGGCTACGATGGTCGATATACAAGCAGTGTAGGACGAATGTCCCATTTTGACGATGCAAGTCGGTGAGGTCAGCGTCGAGGACAGAGTCCGCATCAGCTACGAAGGCCCATTATCAGCGTGGTAACTTGGGCAAAAGGCAAGGCCCAATAAGGTTAAATGTGATAATTGCCTAAACCGACCTAATATTAGGGTTAGGGCATGCATTATCACTATAAATACCATGTTCCAGGAACTACGCAAGGCTTGATTCCTGGACAATTACATGATACGTAGGCAATCTAAGGCAAGCTCTTAGACTCAGCCGCAATCATAAAACCAATCATCACGTTCTTGAGGCATTAGGGTTTTGGGTGTTCATCACTAGATTCATTCAGGCCCGGATTAATTAGGTGACATAATTTGTCATCGTCATTGACGCTAGAAGGAGGGCCCTTCTACTGTTGAATACATCAAGATCACGATGCCTCTCAAGGATAAGAACCCCAGGAAAACCACTTCCAAAGCCACAGATCAATAGGGTTCACAGCTCAATGAGCACGAAGATCTAGGTCCGCAAGGAACAAAGGATCCGGTTTTAGATCCTATCCATGAAAATCCCCCAAAGGAAAAACAAGGCCTCGCTCCGGAACATCAGGTCATCATAGATCAATTGGCAGCAGCGGATCGTGAATTGATGTCCAGAATCATAGCGGAGGCGTTAATGGCGCAGAAACAGGCAGACGTCGGCAAGAAGGAAGCCGCGGACAATGCCAAGCAAATACCTTCTGAAGAGATCAGTACATCGTCCAGCTCCGTGGAGAAAAAGAGACGTGAGATTCAACGAAAACATCAAAGGATGGATGAGGACAGCGTTAGGCAGGAACTTGACGTTATTCTAGGCAAAAACCAAGTCTCACTATGGATAGAATCGCCCTTCACAAAAGAAATCGAGGATTACCCCAAACCCAAAGGGTTCAAGATACTGAAGATAGAACCTTATGATGACACCACTGATCCAGAAGACCATCTACACAGGTACCTATCTCAGATGAGGTTGGATGGCGCACCTGATGCAATGCGATGTCGGGCTTTCGAGACATTGCTCGTTGGTCGAGCCAGAGAATGGTTCACCAAGCTACGACCCGGGTCAATCTCTAGTTTTACTATGTTGGCCCGTAAATTTCGAGATGCGTTCATCGTAAACAAAAAGTTCCATTTAAGTGCTACGCACCTCATGAATATGAAGCAACAAAAAGATGGAACGGTGATAAATTATACGAAGAGATTTAATCTTGAGGCGATGCAAGTCGAGGACGCCGATGATCGACTTCGATCACATCATTCGTGGGAGGGCCGCGTAATACAAAGTTATATATGAAGTTGAGCGAGAGATGTCCCTCGTACCATGGATGAGTGTGTTAATGTGGTGCATAGATTCTGTCAAGGGGAAGAGGCAGTGCGTAGGCACACCCAATCCGACTGGATGGATTCGAAGAAGGACACTCGAGGTCCGAATAAGAATCAATCCAAATGACAGAACACCGAGAGCAAGCCGACAATGTGGGACCGTATCACAGCGCCCGTCTCAGACCGTTTGGGAAAGAAAGGAGCTCTACGCGATAAAGATTTCATCCCCCTCAATCGGTCTCGGGGGGAAGTGTTATCCATCATGATCTCGAAGGGCATAGCAAAGAAACTGAGACCACTAAAAAAGCCTCGAGAAAAAATAAATCCTAGAAAGTATTGTGAGTTTCATGAGGACATAGGTCATACAACGGAGGATTGTGACGACCTGAAAAGAGACATCGATGCTTGTATTCAAGAAGGCAAGCTAGATGAGGTGGTTGATAGGTCTCAGGGCAGCGAGCCCAAAGGGCGCAGAGATTTTAAAAGGAAGAATTCTGATCAAGATCGAGATCAATGTCGTGACGCTTAGAGGCGTAGAGATCGATCACCACGTCGGGACCGATCTCCAGATCGAGAGAGAAACAATAGAAGCGACCCCGATCGAGATAGGTATGACTATAATCGACCCAACAATTACGTCAATACGATCTTTGGGCCAGCTGAGAATGATAAAGACCGAGCTAGTCGAGAGCCAACTGACAGCTCGAGGGAAAATAAAAGACTGAGGTTTACAACGGAAGTCGGGTATGGACCCAAAGATGATATTCCCAAGTCTCGGAGTCACAGTGAGGGGCTGGTAATTGAAGCGGTGATTAGCCGAACTCGGGTATCGAGAGTCTGCGTCGATAATGGTAGCGCGGTAAACATCTTATATTACTCGGCTTTTAAGAGGATGAAAGTGAAAGAGAAAGACATAGCTCCTCTAGCATCTCCTTTGTTTGGATTCATAGGACAAGCGGTCCATCCCATGGGATCGATAAAGTTTCTAATGACGGTCGGGGATGGCGAGAAAGGAAGGACCCTTGAATTAAACTACGTGGTAGTCAAGGCCCCTTCGGCATACAATGTCATCTTGGGACGACCCGCTCTCTTCGACCTGCGCGCTATCATCTCCAGTTTCCACAATAGCATGAAGTTTCCTACCAGGAACGGCTCCTATGAAGTAAGAAGAGATATTGATGCTGCTCGGAGCTGTAACTCCATTGTCATGGACGGGAAAATGGCCGTACAACAAGTCCTGGTCGAGGAACTGATTCCGGAAGAAGAAAAGGAGAAGAGTTGGATCTCGGTTGATTCCGTCGAAGATGTTCGTCTATGGGAAAGCAAAGAAGACCAGTGTATGCAAGTCGGGGTTTGGATCCCGACTAAAGAAAAACAATCGTTGGTCGAGCTACTAATAGAGTTCAGAGATGTCTTTGCGTGGAAGGCCGACGACATGCCGGGGCTATCCACAGATATAGCGATCCACAAACTCGAAATAGATCCAGGCCGGAAGCCTGTTAGACAGAAAAAGAGGAGTTTTACACCAGAACGAAACCAAGCTATAGAAAAAGAAGTCGGGAAGCTGTTAGCGGCCAAGATAGTGAGGGAAGTGCTCTACCCCGAATGGCTAGCCAACCCAGTGTTGGTCAAGAAGCCCGACAATAGCTGGCGTATGTGCGTGGACTTCACCGACCTTAATAAAGCATGTCCAAAGGACTCATATCCATTGCCAAAAATCGACATGTTAGTAGACTCTACTATCGACTTCGAAGTGTTTGGTTTTTTAGATGCATACAAGGGATACCATCAGATCCTAATGGATCCTCGAGACGCTGAAAAGACGGCTTTCATTACAGAATTTGGCACTTTCTGCTATGTAACCATGCCGTTCGGATTGAAAAACGCTGGGGCTACATATCAGAGAGCAGTCAACAAGATCTTCGCCAAACAAATCGGAAGATGTATGAAAGTGTACGTAGACGACTTGCTCATCAAGAGTCGATCTATGAGGCAGTATTTGGTAGACGCTCGGGAAGTATTCGAAGTTTTGAGGGAAACGAAGATGAGATTAAATCTGAAGAAGTGCACCTTTGGGGTCAGGTCGGGGAAATTTTTGGGATACATGATCTCGAAAGATGGAATTCGAGCAAATCCGGATAAGATCGATACTTTAAAAAACATGCCTGCACCTCGGAATATAAGGGAAGTATAGAGACTCATCGGTCGAATGGCCGCCCTCAACAGATTTTTATCGAGATCCGCCCAGCGAGCTCTACCATTTTTCAAGATTCTTCCAGTCCATTCCAATGGGACGAGGAGTATATTTATCCAATAAATCTTATTTTCGCCTCGGGGAGGAGAGAAGTTGTTAGTCTATTTGGCGGTGTGCGAGGAAGCAGTGAGTGCAGTTCTGATTCGAGAAGGAGTCCACGGCCAGGTGCCGATTTATTTTGTTAATAAAGCATTACATGGACCCGCGATCCGATACTCACCAGCAGAGAAGTTAGCATTATGTTTGGTACATGCCTCGAGAAAGCTGAGGCCTTACTTCCAAGCCCACCACATTACGGTAGTCACTGACCAACCACTGAAGCAGATCTTAGCAAAGCCCGACACTTCTGGTCGATTAGCAAAATGGGTAGTGGAAATTGCTCAGTATGACATCGAGTTCGTGCCTTGGACTGCGGTTAAGGCCCAGGCCCTGGCCGATTTTTTAGCTGAAGGAATTTCCATCCAACTCGAGCAAGAGAAGCAAAGTACAGAAGAACAGTGGACTCTCCAAGTCGATGGGGCGTCAAGCAAAGAGGGGGCAGGAGCCGGACTCCTGTTAATTAGCCCGAAAGGCGAAGAATTTCCATACGCCCTTCGGTTTGACTTCAAAGCAACGAACAACGAGGCTGAATATGAAGCTATGATCACGGGTCTGGAACTAGCTTTGAAGTTGGGAGTCGAGAATTTACTAGTTTACAGTGACTCAGAGTTGGTGGTAAATCATATAAGAGGGGAGTATGAAGCCAAGGAAGAAACCATGAAAAGCTACTTAACAGTGGTGCAAGGCCTCATACCAAAGTTCATGTCAGTTCAGATCGAGCAGATCCCCCGAAGTCAGAACAAGAGAGCTGATGCATTATCTAAATTGGCCTCGAACTTCATCTCGAACAAGAAAGTTCTGGTCAAACTATTGACCGATAGAAGCTACATAGAAGCAGAAATGCAGCCGATCACCCAACAGGCAACATGGATGGATCCAATCGCCATTTATCTTAAGGACGGAATTCTACCACCCGACAAGGTACAAGCAAGAAAAATCCGACTTCAGTCAGCACGGTATGCGTTCTTCGATTCTATCCTTTATCGAAAGTCTTTTGTAGCACCATGGTTAAGATGTGCATTAGAAAAAGAATGTGAGTACCTTCTGGAAGAAATTCATTGAGGAGCTTGTGGAAATCATTGCGGAGCTAGGATGCTTGCTCGAAAGTGCAAGCTAGCTGGATACTTTTGGCTGTCGATGCAACGAGATGCGAACAGCCTACTGCAGAGGTGCAAACCTTGTCAAATCCATGATAATATTACCCATCAACAGGCCCAAGAAATGAACGTCATCTCGTCAGCCTGGCCTTTTGATCAGTGGGGTGTCGATATTGTTGGACCTCTACCCCGAGCTCCGGGCAACAATAGATACGTGGTCGTCGCGGTGGACTACTGCACGAAATGGGTCGAAGCCAAGGTTTTGACCGATATCAGAGCTTCGACCATCAAAAAGTTCTTGTGGGACGACATTTTATGCAGGTATGGAATTCCCAAGTTTCTGATCTCAGATAATGGCACTTAGTTCGAAGACAGAAAGGTTAGAAAATGGTGCAACGAATATCGTATCAGTCAGCACTTCACCTCGGTAGCTCACCCACAAGCAAACGGTCAAGTCGAGCAAACAAAAATCAAGCTAGGCTTGAAAAAGAGATTAGAAGCCGAAGGTCGAGATTGGGCAGCACAACTTCCGAGCATCCTGTGGTCGTATAGGACAGTTCCAAACTCTTCGACAGGAGAAACACCTTTCTCTCTGGTCTACGGATGCGAGGCGGTAATTCCCACAGAAATTGGTCTTCCCTCTCCTCGAGTGCTAGCCTACAATGTCGAAACCAACGCTCCCGACCTCCGGCACGAGAAAGAGAACATTGAGGAGCGAAGAGGAATAGCTTCAGCTCGAATGGCGAGATACAAACGAGAAGATATCACAAGACTTACAACACAAGGGTTAAGTACAAATACTTCAAAGTTGGAGATTTAGTACTTAGGAAAAATGAGGCCAGTCGACAAGAAGCAACTGGAAAATTGGACCCGGATTGGGAAGGTCCGTATCAGATCCTAAAGGTCCACCCTAAAGGATCCTACCAACTCGGACGGGCTGATAAAACTATGGTTCCTCGACAGTGGCACGCTAATAATCTGAGGAAGTATTACGTTTAAGTTAAGCTTTACCTCGATTTATTCCTGTTTTTACATTTTCATGCTTTGTAATAAGTCCATGTGACAATTTCATAAATATTCTAATAAACTTGTCTTTTCTCGTGATGCTTTTATGTTTGTTAGGGTCCACAGCCTTAACATTATAAGTCTAAGGCGATACAAAGGCAAGACAATCGACAACAAGAAGGGAACCTCCGCAAGTCGGACCCCTCAATATAGACTAAAGCAAAACGAACCGTGAGGCAAAAAATGCTAAGGCAAAGGGAGAGTTCACAAAGTCGGACCAAACGCCCACAACATCGACCAGCCAAAAGCCAAACGAGCCTAATGGGCAAAAAAGGCTAAGGCAAAGGGACGGTTCGCAAAGTCGGACCAAACGCCCAGAGTATCGACCCGCCCACAGCGAAACTAGTCCAAAGGACAAAAAAATGCAAAGGCAAATAGGTCGAACTCAGCTAAACTAAGCTCACAAGTGCAATAAGAACCAAAGGTTCATAATACACTTGAGGGGCAACACGACATCGATAAAGCAAACAGCAAACACAGCCAGAGGCTCGACAATCGAAGAGATAAAAGACATCGAGACGTGAAAGATAGACAACAAAAAGAAAAGGAAATAAAATATTACAAAATCGAATCAAATTTGAAGCAAAATCAATATGAAATAGGGCCAGGTCGAAAAGACCAGCCATAACAAGGCAAAGTATAATATTACTGATCAAAGTTCCGAAGGTCGAATAAAAGTTCAAAGAACAACAGCAAGGAAGTAGCATCGGGAGTCGGCTCGGTGATGACAGTGGTCGGTTCGATATCGGCGGTATCGGCGGCTTGCGCAGAAGTCGAGGGACGATATTTCCGAGCTAGAGATTCCTCTCGTTGGAACTCCTCATTATATTGGTCGTATAACTTCTCCGCCTCGGGCTCATAGAATTGTGGCACAACAAGTTTCCCTACATCAAACTCTGGATAGACCTCCGAGGCGTGTTTCACCGCCAGAGTGTAACCACCCATCATCGCCATACGCATCATCATCGTCAGATCATCATCGAGCTCAGTTGACTTGCAGAACTCGATGATTGCATCTTTTCTGGCCGCCTCGACCTGTGAGGGAACTCGATCAAGCTTGACCCTCAGAGCATCCCTCTCTTATCGAGCCTGCTTCACCTTGGCAAAAGATGCATAGTGCGCTTCCTGCATCTTCTCATAGTCCACCGCCGGTTCGGTCGGTTTCTTCTCTAAGACCTACCTGCCGGCCGCCTTGAGTTTTGTTCAAATCGCTTACGAGAGGTAGACAACTCACCCTTCAAAAACATGATTACGGCCTTGACTTCTCTATCTCGAGTCTCGCTTCTCTCGCGTGAGTCTCCATTTGGGATTCCGGACGGGCTACGGCGGCACCCTTCTTGGCACTCTCGTCCATCAACTTCCGGATTGTCCTCTTCAAACTTCCTTCCGTCTCGGCCGGCGCGGTCAATCTCTTGGCGGCTTCCGTGCCGAGGCGCTATGTCCGTCGAGAAAAAATAGATGCATCATCCAGAAAAAATAAAGGAGGGTCCACGATAAAGAGAAAGAAAAATGAGAAAGCGACTTACCATGCGACACGATTTCCGGAGTGCAGAAGATAGAGCTCTATTCTCCATGGTTGCACACTCATCAGCAACCCGGTTCATGTCAACTTCCGTCTCAGAAGAGGCTTCGCCGACTTTAGCCCTCTTGGCCTGTCTTTGTTGATCCCTCACCAATTCGGGAAGGGTTGGCCACTTCTTGGGTTGTGCCATTGTCTCCTCGACGCTCCCCCCGACAGGTGGAGTTGTATCGACCACGTTCTCTTCGTCTTCATCTCGCAACGAACCATAGTGGACAAGTAAGCCACTGGTAGGTTGAGGTCGGGTGGGGGAATGAGCTGGAACCGTCGACTCGACACCAGCAGGAGCAATTTCGGGCTGAACAGAACTCCTTTCCCCAGTAGTGGGAGGTGCCCTTTCCTCGCCAGTCTAAGCAGTAGGGGCCGCTTGATCCCCGAGAGGCGGAGCAGCCCCACTCTTCGACTTGGGAACCTGAGTAGGGTCGGTGATAAGAGAGAACTTTCCTACTGCGGAAAGAAAAGAGAAAGTTAGCATCAACAAAAATATCAAGTTACAGATCTCGAAAAAGGAAAACATATATAATAAACGGAGAAAAAGAGTAGAAGTATAGCAAAGCGCCCATAGAGGGTTCGCGCCCTTTCAACCGGCTGATTATAATAAAGGACGTCACGACGCGAATAACTCCCAAACTAAGGTCGCAGGGCATCACCCTCAGCTCCTCCATAAACTTCACAAAAAATGGGTCGAAGGGAGGCCGAGTCCGGCAACGAAATGATCGAAATGGAGCCATATGTAATCTTCGGTTTCGCGGCCGCAAATCCTTGACACATTGTCCGCTCCCATGCTCGCGAATCGATAATCGAGGGAATGTCATATATAACCGGCGACGACGTGTAATCTTCAAGGCTCCTCATTCCCTCCACCGAGATATGAGCTCGCGGTCGGCACTCTTTTGCGCGGTCGCTCGGCGGTAACTTCCGCGGACCCGATCTTGACCGACCTCTTCCTGCTCGCGGTCGACGTTCCGGGAACCCAGAAGAACTCGCGGCCCTCCTACCCAACGAACTCGGCACCGCCTGTCCGCATCCTCGTCGTAGTCTTCTTCCTCAATCTCACCCCCGGCCGGCGCCGCCGCCAATAAGAGCGATTTCATCCTCCGGCTCTGCCTCTCTTGCTCTCATCGAGTCAGAATCGTCGACCATCTGCACCTCGTCGCCGGATCCGTAACCAGCGACTACGCGAACTTCCTCATTTGATTGAGTATCTTCAGAGGACATGCTGAAAAAGAAAAAGGGCAAGGTGGACACGTTTAATCACCCAGACATGATAGTCAGGCCGAGGTAAAAGCGAGTACACCCCGACACCTCGCCCCTCTATCTTCTTTGAACAAGAAACCCGAAAAACCTATCTTTTTCCCAGGCATTAACCCAGAAAAATCCCAGGCAAAATACCCCCAATCACATATGCATTCATACAGGAATGAGTGGTGTCAACATGTAAACGCAGGTAATCAAGGAAGGCGCATTCAGAGCACCCAACCCTGATTACGCCTTGTTAGAAGTCAGAGCCATGAAAAGCGCTAGCTAACAAAGCAAATCATGGAAAAGCAATAATCTTGGAGCAAAACCATACATCAAAGCGTAAATGGGGATTCGGGAAGAGGATAAATATACATTATGCTCAAAAATCATGATATCATGATCATACGCTACACCAAAGTAAACTAGGGCAACATTCATGCAAAAACGCAAGGAAAAACAAGTCGAAGTCACGATTTTGGGAAGGAATCGAGTAAAAAACGGAAACGAAGGAGATTTTGGTACACGATCGTTGGAAGAAGTTAAGAAGTAGGCGATTCGAGAAAAATGCACGATCGAAGCTCGTTAAACCTTGCCGGAAATCGCCTTCTCACCGGAGTTTTGTTATCGCCGGAGTCAATTTCGCCAAAAGTGGTGAATGGTGGAGGAGGACCCCATTTTATAGAGGAGAAAATGGGCGGGAACGATTATTACGATTTTCGAAATTTAAAACGTTTTGAAACGTCTTATCTCCACGATACGTCTAAGCGACGACGGTTCGTATCCCCGAAATGGCGACCAATCGAATAGGCGGCGATTCAGATCGTACGCGACCTCTCACGTGATAGATGTGACGTTTCAACTACTAGTACATTCCTTTTCAATTCTAGTCGCCCAGCCTACCGGCGGTCATCATTAAGCCCAACGAGCGTTGTTGGTAACTAAGCCCGATATAGCGACTATCGGCGATCAAAGCTTGTTCGGCGCAATGCACAACAACTTGCGGTGATTTCGTTCAAACACTAGTTTAAGCCCGATATAGCGACTATCGGCGATCAAAGCTCGTTCGCCGCAATGCACGACAACTTGCGGTGATTTCGTTCAAACACTAGTTTAAGCCCGATATAGCGACTATCGGCGATCAAAGCTCGTTCGCCGCAATGCACGCAACTTACCGGTGATTTCGTTCAAACACTAGTTTAAGCCCGATATAGCGACTATCGGCGATCAAAGCCTCGTTCGCCGCAATGCACGACAACTTACCGGTGATTTCGTTCAAACACTAGTTTAAGCCCGATATAGCGACTATCGGCGATCAAAGCTCGTTCACTACCAGCACAGCAAACTTCAGGCGGTATTCACCTCCTCGACATACTTTCTACTCTCCGCCTGGGCGGGCACATCCAGTCGCAGAGTAGGGGGCCATTGATATACCTAACCCGCAACAGGGAACTGTTCCCACGGATTGGGCCTGTCAACCCGGCCCAATACAAATATTATGGGCCTCGCGGATGTAGCCGCACCCACTTATAGCAAGCTGGTCGCCAGATCCTAGCCGCCTTCCTGTCCGCCACTTCTAAACCGGACATATCTCCATCATATGGTTTCTTATCCTAATCGTCAAGGCAAGATCGTACCCGCTGCTCGCCATCACCGCGCTGTCAACGCTACGGACGGCGCATGCGGGCGCCTGACATGACTATTTACATGATTCAGTGCATATAGATATTTATTCAAGATACTTATGACACTTGTATAAGTTATTTCTTATTATATCATTATATCATTAGCTGTCTAATCGTGAACAGTAGACCGACTTGCTCGTCTATAAATAGAGGATCATATGTAACAAAGAAAAGGGATCGGAGAATAAATACACACAGCCAAACTCTGCCATTTTGCCGCTAACCACCGGCCCAATCTCTTGTTATTTATTTTATGCTTATTCCGCCACCTTGTTCTAAATAACCACCCTACCCTCTCCGGAGGAATCATCCATAACAGCCTTATATCCTCAAGATTGACACTGTTACCGCAAAACTGATATTCCACGCAACATCAGGAGGGAAAACTAAAAATACGCAATTTCATTACATAAAACCAATTGATAATAATACAAGTGTGCTTTCCCCTTCTTATATATTATTCGGGATGCAATATAACCAATGGAGGAAGTTAAAATAACTAAAACAAACTTAACTAACTAATACTAAATAATGTTACAAAGGTGTTCAATGAAATCCTAAGAGAACTAATCTACATAAGAAAGCTTGTTGAACTTGATTCTCTCTGATCCTTAGAGGAATTGCAATCTCGATTAATGTTTTCTGAGGTTCAGTTAATTAATCGTTACATGCTTTAGCTCGGATTCTAAATGAACTTCCTTGAATCAAGTTCGATTGTTTCCTTATGTTAAAACTCGATCCTTGGTCTCAGCTTTGGTTCAACTTGCCATTTGGTTCTGCTTCTGTGAAAGAAATTTAACTCCCCATCTCTATTAGGAGAAAAAATTCAAACAGATGAAGAAAAAATTCAAACAAATGAATAATGTCAAAGAATAGATATTACTGCTATAGATAATGATTTAGTTTAAATAAATTAGGATAAAATATAGTTTGTTGAAATAAATATAATATTTATTTTATTATTTGAATATTTGGATTAAGAGAATGATTCTTTTATTTATTTTGAATTCAGTTGTTAGATAATTTATCTCCTATATAAAGGAGTGATTATTGTATTATTTTTATCAATTCAATAAAAACAATGAGTCTTCCGTCATGTGTTCGATTTTTTTAACATGGTATCGGAGGAATTTAGGAATTTAGGGGCGAGGGTTTAAATGCTTTAACGATAGCGAACCTCGCCCGAGTCCGTCCACCTTTATTACCACTTCCGTCCATTACACTGTGCCACCATATATGTTTCCACAAAATTGTCATGTCAAGCTTCTTTCTTTTGTGTGCAATACAACTAGTCTGCCAAATTTTTTTTTTTAATAAAACGTCCGGAAAAAGTCTTGGGTCTGAAGAGTCAATGTTAGTTGCATATAATAAGAGTCGAGAATTTATTTTTAGTCGCTTTCTTTTACCAAATAAACATCTTAGATGTAGCATATCCTTTCTTTTGACATGTATCATGTATCTATTTTTATCTTGATCAAAGAAAGCAGATCAATAAATCTCATGATCAGAATACAACACTCTCGGAAGAGCCAGAAAATACGAGTGCCGAGGAAATCAAATCTACTAATGGACTCCGGAAGAGCCGAAAAAAACGTGCGCCGGAGTGGAGATGCCCTCCAAATTATGCCAAAGACAAACTCGCCCTCCAAGACCGGCCTCGTTTGAGAGAGGGTATTAGGAAAAAAATCAAACAGATGAAGAAAAAATTCAAACATTTGAATAATGTCAAAAGAATAGATATTACTGCTATAGATAATGATTTAGTTTAAATAAATTAGGATAAAATATAGTTTGTTGAAATCAATCACTTTAAGTGATATAATATTTATCTTATTATTTGAATATTAGGATTAAGATAATGGATCTTTTATTTTTTTTGAATTCAATTGTTAGATCATTTATCTCCTATATAAATGAGTGATTATTGTATTATTTTTATCAATTCAATAAAAATAATTTCAGCGTCTTCCGTCTGTGTGTTCTGGTTTTTCTTTAATCTCAAACTGAACTCTGAAAAGAATATATATTAGTCAATCATAGTAAGATAATAGACTTTGAACCTTGTTTTATCGAGGGCTTTAATGAAAAGGTCTTTTAATTGAAAAACAATGTATATAGGTAGAAGTTTCAAAAGTATTCTTGATATTTTTCTCGATTACATGACAATTAATTTCGATATGCTTAGATCTTTCGTGTAAAACATGGTTTTCAATATGTACATAGCACTTTTATCGAAACAGAATAGTACATGGAATAGACTTTACATGTTATATATTGAATTCTGATAAAAGACAAGTCTGTCATTAAAGTTCATATGATGCCATTAACTTTTTTTTTTTTGGATAGTGATTTAGGCGCGCGCATTATCCACACAAATCATCCATACAATGACTTTATAACCATATATTTTAACTTTTAAACCAAAAAAAAAAAACAAAAATTCTCGGATACATGATACACTTTTCGGGGGATGGCGGTGCACCTTCTCGGTGTCAAAATCATTTTCCTTTTTTTTTAGGGACATATGATGCCATTAACTGTGCTGACAATAAATAATTGCACCGAAACCAGAATAAAAGGTTGCAAAGTCCAAAATATCTAAAAAGCCTTTTTTTTTTTTTTTTTTTTTTTTTTTTTGGACGTGTTAACCGTATACAAGCCGGCTCCACTTTGGGTGATATTGATCAACCGACCCACTAAAAAATATTACAGTAGTATTTTTTTTCAAATACATATAGATGTGAGATTCATCTGCTTATTTTTTTTATATTAATCTATATTGAAATGTATTAAGGTATAACATACTACCTCCGTCCTAAAATATAATTCTGTTAATCTTTTTGAATTTGTCATATAATATAAGTCCATTTAGAATACCAAATGAGCATTTATTACATTTTTCTTCCTTTTACCCCTAATTTACTTCACATCCACCTAATTTACAACTATTACTGACGATACCGGATTTCACCGCTCCACGTGCCAAGCACCTGACAACCCAAATAAGGGCATGATTAGATCTAATACCCTAACCATAAGGGCCAGGAGGCCCATCATAGGCTAAGGGCCGAACTGAGCTTTCCTGAATGAAGGTTGTTCAGGTCGTCTCCCGATCCACCGCAGGTCGGTCAGGACCGGCGAGGAGTAGACCTGCGCAGCTCGGTCCACACGACCTTAGCATCTCGCCGCAGGACGGCTAAAGAGTATAATATTGACAATAATTATATGAAAATTATGGAAAGAATCTCCAGCCTTTAAGGCTATGATCTTTATTATTTAATATGAATATCTCAATCATCTCATAAAATCGAGGGATAATCTCAGAATTATCTTCAACTTGAATAACACGAAACGAGAGTCCACATTGGACACGGCCCATGCAGGCCTAGGGCACCATCACCCCCTATATAAACAACCACAAAGAACTACGGCAAACTTGATTCCAACATACACATTGGATACGTAGGCATCCTGGAGAAATTCTCAGGCTCAGTCTAAATCACCCCTAAAAACTCCCTATCAGATTCATATTTTTTCCTTGATTATTCATCCTCACCAGTTATCACTAGATTAAAGGGCCCAGATTTTGTACCCGACAAACTTTGCTTCGTCAATTACGTTAATGAGACTCAAAGGGTATTCTAGATTTTTACCACTATAATTAATGACATTTAACCAATTTTTTAATTTGTGTGAAAAGTCCTAAACAGACTTATATTTTAGGACGTAGGTAGCATAAGACCAAGTTTAGTGATTACAAAATATGACAAATTTCTGACTCGTATCTTCAAATTTCAGAAGCCGCCTTCTTGACCATATAGACCATTGAAATTAATGTACCGATGAGTCATGCCTAAGGGCATTCGAAGTAGAAGCCCTATATGGTGTCATATCCCTAAAATGAAGATAAACAATAGAGTTTACCCCAAATAGTTTCCACACCAGAGTCTCTATCCCTATTTATTTTTAGGGATATGAACAGTACATCCCTACTTATGGGGATGCACTATTCACGTCCGTAAACATATTTAATTTTTAAAAATTATAGGGATAGGGATAGAGATGCTGCTGGAGTGAAATAATAAATATTTAATGTGTATGAATAGGGTTGTGAGGTAGAATATGTATTATTTAATATTATTTAAAATGTTATAGGGATAAGGATAGGGATACTGTTGTGGAGGTTTTTGAATTGAGATTTTGTAAAATATGGATATGTATTATTTTATATTATCTATATAGTATTAGATGAGAAAAAATAGTACAACAGCCTTCCACGTCTCCCATTTGTCTTAAATTTTGGTGCTCCATCTTGCTGACACGTGGCAAGCCGGAGCTTGACACGTGTCACTGCTAGCTCTTTTTTTTTTTTTTTTCTTTCTTCCCCTTAACACACTAGAATAACTTTAACACTATATATAAATATAGATACATATATATTTGTGGATATACGTTTATTTTACTTAAATGAGTTTATGGATCCCGTTAAAAAATGTAATACTTTGGATTCTACTTAGTTTATGGATCATGTTAAAAAATGTAATACTTTGAATTCTTCCTATAGAAAAATATTTCGGCCCACGTGATTCATTTATTTTTACTTTGTTAAATAGAGTAATTTTAGATACTTATATATATATATATATATATATATATATATATATATATATATATATATATATATATATATATATATATATATATATATATATATATTGGTGGATTTACATTTACTTAAATGAGTTTATGGATCCCGTTAAAAAATGTAATACTTTACATTCCACTTAGTTTATGGATCCCGTTAAATAATGTAATACTTTGCATTTTACCTATAGAAAAAAATTTCGGCCCACGTGATTTTTTTTTACTTTGCAATATAATATAAAGTAACTATATATATATATATATATATATATATAGGTAAAATGCAAAGCTTTGCATGAATATATATGTTTTTGGTGTCTATTGTGATCTGTTGTTTTTTTTTTATGAGTCATACTATTACTTGTTACACACGAAATCATATTTATTAAATAGAGTAACTTTAGATACCTATAGCAATATATATATATAAGATGTAGATACATATATATTGGTGGATCTACATTTACTTAAATGAGTTTATGGATCCCGTTAAAAATGTAATACTTTACATTCTACGTAGTTTATGGATCCCGTTAAAAAATGTAATACTTTGCATTTTACCTATAGAAAAATATTTCGGCCCACGTGATTTTTTTTACTTTGTTAAGTTGAGTAACTCTAGCAATATATATAGGTAAAATGCAAAGTTTCACATGAATATATATGTTTTTGGTGTCTATTGTGATACTGTTGTTTTTTTATGAGTCATACTATTACTTGTTACAGTCGAAATCATATTTATTAAATTTGTACTCATAAGTATACTCCAAATTGTATTTATTACATTCGAGTAGAATAATGAGCCTAAACCATAGCGTAATATATATGATTTCGAGTATAATATTGTTGTAAAAAATAAAACGTATATGATTCGATAGATAGGTTGTCAAAGACCAAACCTCTATAGATGTACACGTAATACCTATTTAAAATGGATTATTTTATTATTTTATTAATAAATATTCAATTATCCAACGATTAAGAATTGGGGTATGTTTATGTATTAAAATGCAGTCATGGTTGTAGTATATGCTTTTTAAAACCCAAACTTTACTATAGTGGGGAAATATAGTTAGTATATTACCATCATTATCTTTTGTCATGGATAAAGTTTGATGGTGTAGTAATATACATAACTATAGGTATTTGCAATGATTGTATTCTACTATCTTTTGTAACTTATGGTAACTAAACTGATGTATGTTTTGAACCAAAAGGGTTTGTATTAACAAAAATCCATGACTATATTATTTCTATGAATATAAATATATCATCTACTTCTATATTTACACATTTAACGGGCACGCCGTGCCTTGCAGGGCGTGAGCATTTTCACTAGTTTTAGAGATAAATTAAATCCCTTCAATCATTACCCCCTTCTTTTTATTTTATAGTTTTTTGTCCAGAAGGACAAAATTATCAAAAAAAGAGGATAGAAGGACATTGTAATTTAATAAGGACAAAAGTAACATTTATGAAGTAACATATATGAAGTAACATATGTGAAATAAAGTAAATATGAGAATAATTGTGAAATACAAAATAACATTAACACATGAAGTAACATTTTTAAAGTAACATTTGTGATTTTTGTCCTTTATAAGCGTGAAAATGTTCTTTTTTTGCTATGACCCATTTATCAAATTTTTTTTTTGTCCTTACGGCCTTCCCCCTTTATTTTATTATTTGTGTTATCGTTTCGGTAATAAAAAAAAATACTAACCAGCTTTCGTTGTCCAATAAGCTTTCAACCTGACATGGGCCTGGTCCATCTTTAAGCTGTTAAGGCCCAAAAATGATGAAATAAAAGACACGTTCCTCATGGAGTTCAGCTTATAAATTTTTTTTTTGAGGAAAGCTTATAAATTTAGTGTTATTTGTTTATAATGACGTTTTTTGGGACTTAATTAAACATTTAGGACGCCCAAAAAAGTCATTAGTTATAAGGACAAATTAATAGTTATTGGACAATAATAACCCTATTCTTCGAAGGATCCCGATCCCCTACGGTACAAAGGTGTACAGCGCGGCGTGCTGTGCACCGAAACGATGCCGTTTGGTTCCGATCTAAAAAAAAAAACACAATCAAAACGGCGTCACTTTGGCCCGAAACGACGCCGTTTCGGGTGCACCGCACCACACAGCACACACATGCACAACAGGGGATCGCGATCCATTCTTCGAATAGCTATTTCTAGGTAAAAAGAAAACATCCAGAATCATGCTCGAGATAACTTTGAAGCTTGTGCCGTAGTCGTTCCACGAATCAAGTCATCGACGGCTGAATCATTGAGTAGTTGGCGTCGGAAGATATAAACTCTGAGATTGATGATGATGCTCTACCTTTACGAAGGCTAATTCGTTGTTTCGTTTCACCGGTGATATTTGTGCCGTTGTCCGTTCCATGAATGACTGCAAAATGAGAAAGAACATGACATTCCGGCGACGTTTTGCAACAGAAATGACGATAAAGGGTTTCACCCCTCCACGTGTCGTCTTCCAGTTGGTCTCCATGATATGGATAAGAATCAAGGTCTGCATGCCGATGCCCAGACTCGAGGCTACGATGGTCGATATACAAGCAGTGTAGGACGAATGTCCCATTTTGACGATGCAAGTCGGTGAGGTCAGCGTCGAGGACAGAGTCCGCATCAGCTACGAAGGCCCATTATCAGCGTGGTAACTTGGGCAAAAGGCAAGGCCCAATAAGGTTAAATGTGACAATTGCCTAAACCGACCTAATATTAGGGTTAGGGCATGCATTACATTATCACTATAAATACCATGTTCCAGGAACTACGCAAGGCTTGATTCCTGGACAATTACATGATACGTAGGCAATCTAAGGCAAGCTCTTAGACTCAGCCGCAATCATAAAACCAATCATCACGTTCTTGAGGCATTAGGGTTTTGGGTGTTCATCACTAGATTCATTCAGGCCCGGATTAATTAGGTGACATAATTTGTCATCGTCATTGACGCTAGAAGGAGGGCCCTTCTACTGTTGAATACATCAAGATCACGATGCCTCTCAAGGATAAGAACCCCGGAAAACCACTTCCAAAGCCACAGATCAATAGGGTTCACAGCTCAATGAGCACGAAGATCTAGGTCCGCAAGGAACAAAGGATCCGGTTTTAGATCCTATCCATGAAAATCCCCCAAAGGAAAAACAAGGCCTCGCTCCGGAACATCAGGTCATCATAGATCAATTGGCAGCAGCGGATCGTGAATTGATGTCCAGAATCATAGCGGAGGCGTTAATGGCGCAGAAACAGGCAGACGTCGGCAAGAAGGAAGCCGCGGACAATGCGAAGCAAATACCTTCTGAAGAGATCAGTACATCGTCCAGCTCCGTGGAGAAAAAGAGACGTGAGATTCAACGAAAACATCAAAGGATGGATGAGGAAAGCGTTAGGCAGGAACTTGACGTTATTCTAGGCAAAAACCAAGTCTCACTATGGATAGAATCGCCCTTCACAAAAGAAATCGAGGATTACCCCAAACCCAAAGGGTTCAAGATACTGAAGATAGAACCTTATGATGGCACCACTGATCCAGAAGACCATCTACACAGGTACCTATCTCAGATGAGGTTGGATGGCGCACCTGATGCAATGCGATGTCGGGCTTTCGAGACATTGCTCGTTGGTCGAGCCAGAGAATGGTTCACCAAGCTACGACCCGGGTCAATCTCTAGTTTTACTATGTTGGCCCGTAAATTTCGAGATGCGTTCATCGTAAACAAAAAGTTCCATTTAAGTGCTACGCACCTCATGAATATGAAGCAACAAAAAGATGGAACGGTGATAAATTATCTGAAGAGATTTAATCTTGAGGCGATGCAAGTCGAGGACGCCGATGATCGACTTCTGATCACATCATTCGTGGGAGGGCTGCGTAATACAAAGTTATATATGAAGTTGAGCAGAGATGTCCCTCGTACCATGGATGAGTGTGTTAATGTGGTGCATAGATTCTGTCAAGGGGAAGAGGCAGTGCGTAGGCACACCCAATCCGACTGGATGGATTCGAAGAAGGACACTCGAGGTCCGAATAAGAATCAATCCAAATGACAGAACACCGAGAGCAAGCCGACAATGGGACCGTATCACAGCGCCCGTCTCAGACCGTTTGGGAAAGAAAGGAGCTCTACGCGATAAAGATTTCATCCCCCTCAATCGGTCTCGGGGGGAAGTGTTATCCATCATGATCTCGAAGGGCATAGCAAAGAAACTGAGACCACTAAAAAAGCCTCGAGAAAAAAGAAATCCTAGAAAGTATTGTGAGTTTCATGAGGACATAGGTCATACAACGGAGGATTGTGACGACCTGAAAAGAGACATCGATGCTTGTATTCAAGAAGGCAAGCTAGATGAGGTGGTTGATAGGTCTCAGGGCAGCGAGCCCAAAGGGCGCAGAGATTTTAAAAGGAAGAATTCTGATCAAGATCGAGATCAAGGTCGTGACGCTTAGAGGCGTAGAGATCGATCACCACGTCGGGACCGATCTCCAGATCGAGAGAGAAACAATAGAAGCGACCCCGATCGAGATAGGTATGACTATAATCGACCCAACAATTACGTCAATACGATCTTTGGGCCAGCTGAGAATGATAAAGACCGAGCTAGTCGAGAGCCAAGCGACGGCTCGAGGGAAAATAAAAGGCGAGGTTTACAACGGAAGTCGGGTATGGACCCAAAGATGATATTCCCAAGTCTCGGAGTCACAGTGAGGGGCTGGTAATTGAAGCGGTGATTAGCCGAACTCGGGTATCGAGAGTCTGCGTCGATAATGGTAGCGCGGTAAACATCTTATATTACTCGGCTTTTAAGAGGATGAAACTGAAAGAGAAAGACATAGCTCCTCTAGCATCTCCTTTGTTTGGATTCATAGGACAAGCGGTCCATCCCATGGGATCGATAAAGTTTCTAATGACGGTCGGGGATGGCGAGAAAGGAAGGACCCTTGAATTAAACTACGTGGTAGTCAAGGCCCCTTCGGCATACAATGTCATCTTGGGACGACCCGCTCTCTTCGACCTGCGCGCTATCATCTCCAGTTTCCACAATAGCATGAAGTTTCCTACCAGGAACGGCTCCTATGAAGTAAGAGGAGATATTGATGCCGCTCGGAGCCGTAACTCCATTGTCATGGACGGGAAAATGGCCGTACAACAAGTCTGGTCGAGGAAGCGATTCCGGAAGAAGAAAAGGAGAAGAGTTGGATCTCGGTTGATTCCGTCGAAGATGTTCGTCTATGGGAAAGCAAAGAAGACCAGTGTATGCAAGTCGGGGTTTGGATCCCGACTAAAGAAAAACAATCGTTGGTCGAGCTACTAATAGAGTTCAGAGATGTCTTTGCGTGGAAGGCCGACGACATGCCGGGGCTATCCACAGATATAGCGATCCACAAACTCGAAATAGATCCAGGCCGGAAGCCTGTTAGACAGAAAAAGAGGAGTTTTACACCAGAACGAAACCAAGCTATAGAAAAAGAAGTCGGGAAGCTGTTAGCGGCCAAGATAGTGAGGGAAGTGCTCTACCCCGAATGGCTAGCCAACCCAGTGTTGGTCAAGAAGCCCGACAATAGCTGGCGTATGTGCGTGGACTTCACCGACCTTAATAAAGCATGTCCAAAGGACTTATATCCATTGCCAAAAATCGACATGTTAGTAGACTCTACTATCGACTTCGAAGTGTTTGGTTTTTTAGATGCATACAAGGGATACCATCAGATCCTAATGGATCCTCGAGACGCTGAAAAGACGGCTTTCATTACAGAATTTGGCACTTTCTGCTATGTAACCATGCCGTTCGGATTGAAAAACGCTGGGGCTACATATCAGAGAGCAGTCAACAAGATCTTCGCCAAACAAATCGGAAGATGTATGAAAGTGTACGTAGACGACTTGCTCATCAAGAGTCGATCTATGAGGCAGTATTTGGTAGACGCTCGGGAAGTATTCGAAGTTTTGAGGGAAACGAAGATGAGATTAAATCTGAAGAAGTGCACCTTTGGGGTCAGGTCGGGGAAATTTTTGGGATACATGATCTCGAAAGATGGAATTCGAGCAAATCCGGATAAGATCGATACTTTAAAAAACATGCCTGCACCTCGGAATATAAGGGAAGTATAGAGACTCATCGGTCGAATGGCCGCCCTCAACAGATTTTTATCGAGATCCGCCCAGCGAGCTCTACCATTTTTCAAGATTCTTCCAGTCCATTCCAATGGGACGAGGAGTATATTTATCCAATAAATCTTATTTTCGCCTCGGGGAGGAGAGAAGTTGTTAGTCTATTTGGCGGTGTGCGAGGAAGCGAGTGAGTGCGATTCGATTCGAGAAGGAGTCCACGGCCGGTGCCGATTTATTTTGTTAATAAAGCATTACATGGACCCGCGATCCGATACTCACCGGAGAGAGAAGTTAGCATTATGTTTGGTACATGCCTCGAGAAAGCTGAGGCCTTACTTCCAAGCCCACCACATTACGGTAGTCACTGACCAACCACTGAAGCAGATCTTAGCAAAGCCCGACACTTCGGGTCGATTAGCAAAATGGGTAGTGGAAATTGCTCAGTATGACATCGAGTTCGTGCCTTGGACTGCGGTTAAGGCCCAGGCCCTGGCAGATTTTTTAGCTGAAGGAATTTCCATCCAACTCGAGCAAGAGAAGCAAAGTACAGAAGAACAGTGGACTCTCCAAGTCGATGGGGCGTCAAGCAAAGAGGGGGCAGGAGCCGGACTCCTGTTAATTAGCCCGAAAGGCGAAGAATTTCCATACGCCCTTCGGTTTGACTTCAAAGCAACGAACAACGAGGCTGAATATGAAGCTATGATCACGGGTCTGGAACTAGCTTTGAAGTTGGGAGTCGAGAATTTACTAGTTTACGGTGACTCGAGTTGGTGGTAAATCATATAAGAGGGAGTATGAAGCCAAGGAAGAAACCATGAAAAGCTACTTAACGGTGGTGCAAGGCCTCATACCAAAGTTCATGTCGGTTCGGATCGAGCGAGATCCCCGAAGTCGAACAAGAGAGCGATGCATTATCTAAATTGGCCTCGAACTTCATCTCGAACAAGAAAGTTACGGTCAAACTATTGACCGATAGAAGCTACATAGAAGCAGAAATGCAGCCGATCACCCAACAGGCAACATGGATGGATCCAATCGCCCTTTATCTTAAGGACGGAATTCTACCACCCGACAAGGTACAAGCAAGAAAAATCCGACTTCAGTCAGCACGGTATGCGTTCTTCGATTCTATCCTTTATCGAAAGTCTTTTGTAGCACCATGGTTAAGATGTGCATTAGAAAAAGAATGTGAGTACCTTCTGGAAGAAATTCATTGAGGAGCTTGTGGAAATCATTGCGGAGCTAGGATGCTTGCTCGAAAGTGCAAGCTAGCTGGATACTTTTGGCTGTCGATGCAACGAGATGCGAACAGCCTACTGCAGAGGTGCAAACCTTGTCAAATCCATGATAATATTACCCATCAACAGGCCCAAGAAATGAACGTCATCTCGTCAGCCTGGCCTTTTGATCAGTGGGGTGTCGATATTGTTGGACCTCTACCCCGAGCTCCGGGCAACAATAGACACGTGGTCGTCGCGGTGGACTACTGCACGAAATGGGTCGAAGCCAAGGTTTTGACCGATATCAGAGCTTCGACCATCAAAAAGTTCTTGTGGGACGACATTTTATGCAGGTATGGAATTCCCAAGTTTCTGATCTCAGATAATGGCACTTAGTTCGAAGACAGAAAGGTTAGAAAATGGTGCAACGAATATCGTATCAGTCAGCACTTCACCTCGGTAGCTCACCCACAAGCAAACGGTCAAGTCGAGCAAACAAAAATCAAGCTAGGCTTGAAAAAGAGATTAGAAGCCGAAGGTCGAGATTGGGCAGCACAACTTCCGAGCATCCTGTGGTCGTATAGGACAGTTCCAAACTCTTCGACAGGAGAAACACCTTTCTCTCTGGTCTACGGATGCGAGGCGGTAATTCCCACAGAAATTGGTCTTCCCTCTCCTCGAGTGCTAGCCTACAATGTCGAAACCAACGCTCCCGACCTCCGGCACGAGAAAGAGAACATTGAGGAGCGAAGAGGAATAGCTTCAGCTCGAATGGCGAGATACAAACAGAAGATATCACAGTACTACAACACAAGGGTTAAGTACAAATACTTCAAAGTTGGAGATTTAGTACTTAGGAAAAATGAGGCCAGCCGACAAGAAGCAACTGGAAAATTGGACCCGAATTGGGAAGGTCCGTATCAGATCCTAAAGGTCCACCCTAAAGGATCCTACCAACTCGGACGGGCTGATAAAACTATGGTTCCTCGACAGTGGCACGCTAATAATCTGAGGAAGTATTACGTTTAAGTTAAGCTTTACCTTGATTTATTCCTGTTTTTACATTTTCATGCTTTGTAATAAGTCCATGTGACAATTTCATAAATATTCTAATAAACTTGTCTTTTCTCGTGATGCTTTTATGTTTGTTAGGGTCCACAGCCTTAACATTATAAGTCTAAGGCGATACAAAGGCAAGACAATCGACAACAAGAAGGGAACCTCCGCAAGTCGGACCCCTCAATATAGCACTAAAGCAAAACGAGCCGTGAGGCAAAAAATGCTAAGGCAAAGGGAGAGTTCACAAAGTCGGACCAAACGCCCACAACATCGACCAGCCAAAAGCCAAACGAGCCTAATGGGCAAAAAAGGCTAAGGCAAAGGGACGGTTCGCAAAGTCGGACCAAACGCCCAGAGTATCGACCCGCCCACAGCGAAACTAGTCCAAAGGACAAAAAAATGCAAAGGCAAATAGGTCGAACTCAGCTAAACTAAGCTCACAAGTGCAATAAGAACCAAAGGTTCATAATACACTTGAGGGGCAACACGACATCGATAAAGCAAACAGCAAACACAGCCAGAGGCTCGACAATCGAAGAGATAAAAGACATCGAGACGTGAAAGATAGACAACAAAAAGAAAAGGAAATAAAATATTACAAAATCGAATCAAATTTGAAGCAAAATCAATATGAAATAGGGCCAGGTCGAAAAGACCAGCCATAACAAGGCAAAGTATAATATTACTGATCAAAGTTCCGAAGGTCGAATAAAAGTTCAAAGAACAACAGCAAGGAAGTAGCATCGGGAGTCGGCTCGGTGATGACAGTGGTCGGTTCGATATCGGCGGTATCGGCGGCTTGCGCAGAAGTCGAGGGACGATATTTCCGAGCTAGAGATTCCTCTCGTTGGAACTCCTCATTATATTGGTCGTATAACTTCTCCGCCTCGGGCTCATAGAATTGTGGCACAACAAGTTTCCCTACATCAAACTCTGGATAGACCTCCGAGGCGTGTTTCACCGCCAGAGTGTAACCACCCATCATCGCCATACGCATCATCATCGTCAGATCATCATCGAGCTCAGTTGACTTGCAGAACTCGATGATTGCATCTTTTCCGGCCGCCTCGACCTGTGAGGGAACTCGATCAAGCTTGACCCTCAGAGCATCCCTCTCTTATCGAGCCTGCTTCACCTTGGCAAAAGATGCATAGTGCGCTTCCTGCATCTTCTCATAGTCCACCGCCAGTTCGGTAAGTTTCTTCTCTAAGACCTACCAGTCGCCTTGAGTTTTGTTCAAATCGCTTACAGAGGTAGACAACTCACCCTTCAAAAACATGATTACAGCCTTCAGCTTCTCTATCTCAGAGTCTGCTTCTCTCGCATGAGTCTCCATTTGGGATTCCAGACAGGCTACAGCGGCACCCTTCTTGGCACTCTCGTCCATCAACTTCCGGATTGTCCTCTTCAAACTTCCTTCCGTCTCGGCTGGCGCGGTCAATCTCTTGGCGGCTTCCGTGCCGAGGCGCTATGTCTGTCGAGAAAAAATAGATGCATCATCCAGAAAAAATAAAGGAGGGTCCACGATAAAGAGAAAGAAAAATGAGAAAGCGACTTACCATGCGACACGATTTCCGGAGTGCAGAAGATAGAGCTCTATTCTCCATGGTTGCACACTCATCAGCAACCCGGTTCATGTCAACTTCCGTCTCAGAAGAGGCTTTGCCGACTTTAGCCCTCTTGGCCTGTCTTTGTTGATCCCTCACCAATTCGGGAAGGGTTGGCCACTTCTTGGGTTGTGCCATTGTCTCCTCGACGCTCCCCCCGACAGGTGGAGTTGTATCGACCACGTTCTCTTCGTCTTCATCTCGCAACGAACCATAGTGGACAAGTAAGCCACCGGTAGGTTGAGGTCGGGTGGGGGAATGAGCTGGAACCGTCGACTCGACACCAGCAGGAGCAATTTCGGGCTGAACAGAACTCCTTTCCCCAGTAGTGGGAGGTGCCCTTTCCTCGCCAGTCTAAGCAGTAGGGGCCGCTTGATCCCCGAGAGGCGGAGCAGCCCCACTCTTCGACTTGGGAACCTGAGTAGGGTCGGTGATAAGAGAGAACTTTCCTACTGCGGAAAGAAAAGAGAAAGTTAGCATCAACAAAAATATCAAGTTACAGATCTCGAAAAAGGAAAACATATATAATAAACGGAGAAATATCCTACAGTTCTCATTATCTTCGGCATGAAGATTCGTATAGGGCATCGGTCCTGCTTCTTCTAGATGGGCTAGGTCATAAAGAAGGCTCAGGTCTCGGGTGGCCACCTCGAGACCCAAGCCGTCCATTAAACGGGCCTCTTGAGGGACTAGACCCTTCTCTAGTTTATCTGTATTTTTGCCCCTCGACCTCCATTGCCCGATGTAAGGGTTGTCCAAGCCATGACGCAGGAAGAAGAATCGAGGCTTCCAGTCCCCGTGTGATGAAGGCCTTCGGGACACAAACTCATGTCGATTTGTTCTTCGCTGGAAGGTGTACCACATCTTGTCCGGCATGCTTGCCATCTTATAGTAGTAGCGAAAGAGGGGGATCGAGAAGCACACCCCGGCCGCTCGACAGGCTATCACGAACCCCATCAGAATCCTAATAGGATTGGGGCCTAATTGAGATACACTTATCTCGTAATGGTGTAGAACTGCTACGACGGCCGGACATAGTGGAAATCTCAATTCACTGGAAAGTTGGGCTTCGTAGACTGAGCAAAACCCCTCCGGAGGCTCGTCGGTGTATTGATGTTGGCCGGAAGGCAGTCGGATTTCACACTAGGGGCTGGCAAGGCCAAACTTTTGCCGGATTTTACCAATATCATCAGAAGAAAGGACACTAAGACAACCTTTAGGACCCTTTCCCTCCATCCTAGTCACTAGCTTCTTTGGTTCCCTAGGGACAGAAGAGAATGCACCTACGGGTTCACCGGAAAGTGGCTGGGAAAGACGATCGGATTGAGCAGATGGTGAAACAGGGTTATGTGAAGGTGATTCGCTACCCCTATCTGATTCTGTGTCACTACTAGACATGAATAAATTCAAAAAAAAGAGGTAGAAACCAAAAAGGATGCTTACTTGGTGTTTTGAGATTATGAAGATGAAATGGCAGAATGGGCTCTTCTCCGACTTTGTTTCTCCTTTTATGCTTGCAAAGATGATGAAATGACTTGAAGAGACATGATTTGAGGGGATTATAACCCCTCACAAATCGCGATAATCAATGTGATGGCGTTACGGTTAACGAAAAAGGATGCCTCGTTCCTTGTGCTGAAGATACGGTGTCAATATGCCGTGACATCACGCCACGACACTATAACTGGTAGGGTTACAGGTGGCGGGATTTTTCCCGCCTAAACGAATGCCCAGCTCAAAGACGATTTCAAATGGCAGATTCGACCTCGGACGACGGGAGTCGCCTCTCTCAAGTCTGAGGGGCTTATGACGATACAGAGTTTCACCCCTCCACGTGTCATCTTTCAGTTGGTCTCCATGACATGGATAAGAGTCAAGGTCTGCATGTCGATGCCCAGACTCAAGGCTACGATGGTCGATATACAAGCAGTGTAAGACGAATGTCCCATTTCGACCATGCAAGTCGGTGAGGTCGGCGTGGAAGACAGAGTCCGCACCAGCTACGAAGGCCCATTATCAGCGTGGTAACTTGGGCAAAGGGGAAGGCCCATTAAGGTTAAATGTGACAATTGCCTAAACCGACCTAATATTAGGGTTAGGGCATGCATTATCACTATAAATACCATGTTCCAGGAACTACGTAAGGCTTGATTCCTGGACAATTACAGGATACGTAGGCAATCTAAGGCAAGCTCTTAGACTCAGCCGCAATCATAAAACCAATCATCACGTTCTTGAGGCATTAGGGTTTTGGGTGTTCATCACTAGATTCATTCAGGTCCGGATTAATTGGGTGACATAATTTGTCATCGTCAAGAAAAAAGAAGAATGAACATGATATTGTTGAAGCATATGAAATTGGGAAGCTGACTAAATTTCTAGGCGTTACTTCCAACTACTCTGAAGGAGGAATGGATGAAGCCAATTTCTTTACCATTTAGAGGAAGTCAATTAGCAAATATGGCAAAGTATTTGAAATCAGGTCATACGGAGGAGAATGGGTTACTTTTATGGCCATGGACACAACATCAAGTGGAATAATGGCTTTGAGTCGAGGGATATGATTCATATGAATCTATATTCCGAGGGCATTATTCAAAGATGTTCTGTTTTGTTCTGCATCTTTACTATTGGGATATGGGATTTGGAGCTTGGTGGTGGTATTTTTCGAAATCGAGTCGGAGGAGGAAGAAAGGTTATGGAATTGGAAGGGCTGATTTTGGTTGATGGTTTGAGGGCTCATAAGCTTATTCAAGTAATGATTTTCCAAAAGCCACTAGTTAAGATTAAATTAGCTGATTTATTAGGAGCAACCAACAATTTCAGTACAGGAAATGTGATTAACACTACAGGAATGAGAACTACATACATGGCCATTTTAAAGGATAGCCTTGTACTTGCGATTAAACGTCTTAGCACTTGCAAGATGGTGGAGAGACAGTTTCGAGTGGAAATGAACTGGTTAGGACAGCTTGGGCATCATAATTTAGTTCCGTTGTTGGGGTATTGTGTAGTGGTAGAAGAAAAGCTTTTGGTTTACAAGCATTTATCCAACGGGACATTGTTTTCGTTGTTGAATCGAAATATGTTGGTCCCTTGGAAAGGCTAACACAAGTTTAGAGGGGGGGTGAATAAACTTGTCCCTAAAACTGGATTTAAAACAAATTGAGGTTCAATTAAAACTTGTGTGGAGTTAAGCTGACTAAGTTGAGTTTAAGTCAAACCGACTTAAGCAAAAATTGAGTCAACTGGCAGCGGATATAATTCTAGCCTTTTTCTTGATCTTGTTATTCTGTATGAAAGCTAAGTGTGTTAAACTGAATTCTGATGAATGTCAGTCTGTGAACTGTGAGACGTATAACAATCAATTATCAAAATGTTGTATATAAATGCTAAGTGAATAAATAAATGCGTAAAGTAAATGAGGCAGATATTATAGAGGTTCCAGGTGGTGTAATCTTGTACGTCCTCACTTCCTCTGTGGTGCGGAGGAAAATTCCACTAGAACTTCTTGAGGTGAACTGTTACAAAAAGTCCTAAACAATAGTCCTTGGCTAATCCCTAGCTTCACTATCTAAACAGTTGTAGAACAGGTAGAATTGCTGCTCTTCAATTGCTTGAACACTGGTCCTTGAAGGGTTACGTATGCCTCTCCACCAGCTACCTCTACAAACACAGTCTACCCGACTGCTTGTAACAACTGTCCTTGGCAAAACCTTCCCGGTTTGCTTCACAGTCTAAACCTTTGATGTAGAATCAAAGTTGGGCTGAGAATCAATAAATTGATTCTTGTTTGTGGTTCTTCAAAGTGTCTAAATCTGGATAAATTCTGTGTAGATTGAACACTTGAAGAAATTCTTGATATGATCTTGTTATAGCGCAGAGATGATAGCAATTCGAATAAAATGACTAATGCACAAATATGCTTGTTGATCTTGATAATTCTTGTTGTGTTGTTGTTGGTGCAGTCCTCTATTTATAGTGTGAGGTCCAACATTCATCCTGCTTGAATTTGAATTGTATCAACGTCTATCTTGTAACGGCTATATTTTCTGACCATTCTGATCTGTCAGTATTTCATCCAATAGAATTGCTTTCTGTTGGGAGGATTTTGCATCAATAACAAAAGAAAATTTATAACCCTAACCTATATGCAAAACTAACTCCTAACCGACCAAAACATCGGGTTGTTGCTAGTAAAGCGTAATGAGTAAGGGGTCGATCCTCAGGGAAAAGGTATGTTCAATCTAATCTTATTAATCCTACCAATTGCTACTCTAAAAACGAAAAGCAAAAACATAAAAACATAAAGAACAATCAAAATAAATCTAACCTAGGAAACAAAATAAACAATCTAAACTAAGGGACATGGAAACAACCAATATACAAACCTATGTGATCTCAATCCTAGTTCAATTCATGATTTTAATTCAAGTTGTGGTTTCACCTTATCACGAGATATAAACCCCTAATTCCTTAGTGAATTTATTTCTCAAGCTACGGATTCCTAATTCCTTAGTAAATCCAATTTATCAATCTCTCATCTTCCGAATGTTGAGACTGATTATCAATACAAAACTCGGTGTAGATTCAAGTTACTCTCGTATAATCGAATCTAACAACCTAGAAATCTAACCAATTAATTTGTCATCATTAATGATTAAAGATCCTATCTTTCTATGGTGATCTAACGTTACGCAACTTCCGTATGTTGTAACTATCAATAGAGAACTAATTTTCCAATCTATTCTCATGGCATCATAAGCACAAAGAAAGATACAAAATAAATCAAGATCATGGAAATAAAAAGGATTGAATAAATTGAAAGAAAACAAACTCACATAGTTTAATACATTGGATGAACTCCATGGATGAAAAACAAAATAAAAACGATCCTAATCTAACCTCGGTTCACCCGAGCACAAGGCTCGGGTGACCGACCTTGAAACCAAGAAGGAGCGGCTTCGCTTCCGTGTAATTTTCGTATGAAAAATCTGATGTAAAATAGGGTTGGGGCGCAGTTTGTTTAAATAGGAAAATCAAGTCGGTTGCTACGAAGTAACGGTCTTTGGACGCCCGTCCGCTCTCAAACGCCGGAACAGATTCTGAACTTGTAACGCTCATATCTCGGGCCTCGTAAGTCGGAATAGAGTGATTCAAAATCCTGTAGAATCCTCTCTTCATGCCCTACAACTGTTATCTTGAGGTCGAGAGTCAAATCAGTTTATATCATATCAAGAAATGCGTCGGAAGTTCGGGACTACCCGGAATCCTGATTTTCCGACATTTATCTTGATTGATTTCTTTCCTTATATCTTTCAATCTTCCATAACTTTGATTGATCCTTTCCAAGCACGAATTTGGCTCTCTAAAATCCTCTCTCCCATCATCAATGAGTATCTACAAGAATAGGAAAACATACCAAAGCGTAACGTATTTCCAAAATAACATAAAATCATCAATTACGCACATAAATCAATACGTTTTCATATTTAACCATTAAAAACACCATTTACTCAATATTTACATATATAGCTCAAAATCTATGAAAATCATACGAATGTAGGGGAAATTGATATAGAAAATATATGTAAAAATCACTATAAATTAGCCCTTAACAACACCCCCACACTTATCTTTTTGCTCGTCCTCGAGCAAAACAGAACAAAGTCAAGCTCGAGACAAATAAACATCTATACAAATATTAAGTATATTCAATAACTTAGAAGTTCACCCGTGTAGTGTGCATAGCCATAATAAACTTCCACTAAGTTCCACAATTTGAAAGTTATTCAAACCAAAACTAGCCCGGTTTCCCATCTAAGTTCGAAATATTCAAAAACTATAACAGGCACTTTACAAAACATACATATCCCAAAAAGAAATAGTAGAGAATATCTAAAACATTTCTGACAGACTCAGAGGATAATCCGTACAACATATCTTTCAGTTTATACTGGGGATAAGATCGACGATAACTAAGTCGTTACTTATTCATAATAATATATTTCAATATTTTCACTTTTTTCACACTTTTCTAACACACATCAGAATAAGCTTTTGCCCTCATAGCAGAATAGGACATTTCGAGATAATCCCCTACCTTATTCCAATCATAAGGCGACTATAAAGCGACTGTCGTGAGCTTTTAGTCATCATAGTGGAATAGGACATACGTGGTACACCCTACCTCACCCAAATCATAAACCAGACTTCCGACACACACAATTACAATTATGTTTACTTAGAGATTTACGGTTTGGCGGTGGAAAAGATTATTTTCTAGTAGCACGGACCACGAGCATAACACCTCAAGTAAACAATTTATTACTATTGCAAAGACTTAATCACGTTTCACTTATCACATTCAAACTTACAGATATTCACAGTATGTCATACTTTAATCCTAGAATACAAACTACTAAACTTTTCAAGAATTGTACATAAGCAAAGAAACATGCTATAATCATAAAAAAATCTCCAACTAAAATGGGGTAGGCTTTCAACATTTAGCTCATCATTTACTATGGCATGTGAAAAAGAGTGTCGGGTGAAACAACTAAAATTACTAAATATACAGAATATAGCAAAAATGATATAAACTCAAGCAAAGATATGCCTTTGTCTACTCGGGACAAAACAAAAAAAATTTGAAAATTAAGCACTTTTCATAGAAAATTATAACTAATATGAGCAAATGAAAGTAGATACATAAATCATCTATCCCCTCCCCCACACTTAGATTGCAACTTGTCCTCAAGTTGTACAGAAATAAAACAAATAGAGAACTTAGCTGATTGGATGCTGGGCAATTCCGGAAAGATAGGTAAAAACCAAAATTGCTTGCATAGAATTCATCGTGAAAGTGCACAATCGCTATAGAAAGTATCCTGCAGACTTGATCAGTGCAAAAAGAGTCTACGGGGAAAAGATTAGACTTATACAAATAAAGCACATAAGGAAAAGAATTTATAGAGATATTCAAATTATGCTCACATATAGATGGACACATACACATGAAATTATCACAAACTCGTAGGCTAGGTGCAACTACATGAAAATGTACTACAATGCAGCCTACATGATATGCAATAATAAAATAATGATGGCATATGGAAAACCAACAGTAACCATCATGAAAAAAAACGAGGTAGTATTACGGAAACCGACAAGATTAACTACGCTCAAGAAAAATAAAAGAAAAATAGAAAAACAATGCAACTAGATGACATGCAACTAAATGATATGCATCTAAGTGATATGCAAAAATAAAAGAAAATAAAAGAAAGAAAACTAGCCCACTCATTAGCAACACGACATGTATATAATAAACGTCTACCAAATAATGACAGGTTACGATAAACGACAATGCTGTCCATTACATGCAGTGTAGACGCGCTTTAAGACTTATCGAAAGTGATAGACTTATGGAAACCAACAGTCATCTATCTAAACAGGTATAACTCATATGGAGAAAGGACGTAGCATACGGAAAACCGACAGTAGCTACCCATATGAACTATAAAAACAAAGGAAGCACGTAAGTCTTAAAAGCTTAAAAGATTCATCGGAGCGGTATGTAGCATACGGGAACCGACATTAGCTACTAATTAACCATAAGAACAGTTATAGCTTACGAGAACCGACAGTAACTATAACTTGCATAGATGAATCATGCATATAAAAATTAATCAATTATTTAACATGGATTCATAGATGGAAAGGTAAAAACTTATAAGTTCGGGACATCTATGTAAACATAAATTAGCCACAGAAGCTCTAATGAAAGAATCCATACTAAATAAAAGCATTAAAAACAAGATCAAGAAAAAACGGGAACCGAACGGCGTTCGGCACAACGAACGGGCGTTCAATGGAAATTGTAGCCACGGACGAGCGTTCAACAAACAAACGCTCGTTTGCCCTTGAAAACACCGGACGGGCGTTCGAATATCGAACGCCCGTCGATTCCTCAAAATCGGATCGAGATTGAAAATTCGGAACGGACGAACGTCCAACAATTCCAAACGCTCGTTTACCCGCACGTTAGGTACCGGACGGGCGTTCACGTACCATGGACGCTCGTCCACACAACAAATATGCACGAGAAACGCGGGAAAACACACAGCAAAACCCTAAATACTTATGAACACAACACAAGAACACGGATCACACGAAGACGGCGGCCTTATCAAATTAAGCACGGGGGATTAGATTAGGTTACACATAAACATATAAACTTCACGTAAAACAAGTTGAGTAAAAAACTTTTGCACATTCTTAACCTAACGGTCATCGAAACACGGCAAAATAAAAACTCTCAACTTGGTATACGCTACTTTTATTAAAAAAAAAAAAAAAAAAAAAAAAAAACGTAACAAAATCGAGAACTAACAAAACTAGATTCAACATGACACCTATTCCCCGGCAACGGCGCCACTTTTGTTGGGAGGATTTTGCATCAATAACAAAAGAAAATTTATAACCCTAACCTATATGCAAAACTAACTCCTAACCGACCAAAACATCGGGTTGTTGCTAGTAAAGCGTAATGAGTAAGGGGTCGATCCTCAGGGAAAAGGTATGTTCAATCTAATCTTATTAATCCTACCAATTGCTACTCTAAAAACGAAAAGCAAAAACATAAAAACATAAAGAACAATCAAAATAAATCTAACCTAGGAAACAAAATAAACAATCTAAACTAAGGGACATGGAAACAACCAATATACAAACCTATGTGATCTCAATCCTAGTTCAATTCATGATTTTAATTCAAGTTGTGGTTTCACCTTATCACGAGATATAAACCCCTAATTCCTTAGTGAATTTATTTCTCAAGCTACGGATTCCTAATTCCTTAGTAAATCCAATTTATCAATCTCTCATCTTCCGAATGTTGAGACTGATTATCAATACAAAACTCGGTGTAGATTCAAGTTACTCTCGTATAATCGAATCTAACAACCTAGAAATCTAACCAATTAATTTGTCATCATTAATGATTAAAGATCCTATCTTTCTATGGTGATCTAACGTTACGCAACTTCCGTATGTTGTAACTATCAATAGAGAACTAATTTTCCAATCTATTCTCATGGCATCATAAGCACAAAGAAAGATACAAAATAAATCAAGATCATGGAAATAAAAAGGATTGAATAAATTGAAAGAAAACAAACTCACATAGTTTAATACATTGGATGAACTCCATGGATGAAAAACAAAATAAAAACGATCCTAATCTAACCTCGGTTCACCCGAGCACAAGGCTCGGGTGACCGACCTTGAAACCAAGAAGGAGCGGCTGCTTGCTCTGTGTAATTTTCGTATGAAAAATCTGATGTAAAATAGGGTTGGGGCGCGTGTTTGTTTAAATAGGAAAATCAAGTCGGTTGCTACGAAGTAACGGTCTTGGACGCCCGACGCCCGCTCTCTAGAATGGAACAGATTCTGAACTTGTAACGCTCATATCTCGGGCCTCGTAAGTCGGAATAGAGTGATTCAAAATCCTGTAGAATCCTCTCTTCATGCCCTACAACTGTTATCTTGAGGTCGAGAGTCAAATCAGTTTATATCATATCAAGAAATGCGTCGGAAGTTCGGGACTACCCGGAATCCTGATTTTCCGACATTTATCTTGATTGATTTCTTTCCTTATATCTTTCAATCTTCCATAACTTTGATTGATCCTTTCCAAGCACGAATTTGGCTCTCTAAAATCCTCTCTCCCATCATCAATGAGTATCTACAAGAATAGGAAAACATACCAAAGCGTAACGTATTTCCAAAATAACATAAAATCATCAATTACGCACATAAATCAATACGTTTTCATATTTAACCATTAAAAACACCATTTACTCAATATTTACATATATAGCTCAAAATCTATGAAAATCATACGAATGTAGGGGAAATTGATATAGAAAATATATGTAAAAATCACTATAAATTAGCCCTTAACACTTTCTTTTATAACGTTCGACTGTACTATCAGTTTGTTGGATGACTGACATATAAGACTGAGTTTCTCTAACAGTTTTATACTGTGTTTATCAGTTGTCAGTTTCTTGACTGACTTGGAGCATTAACTGAGATTTTACTCATATTCAAATATCAGTACTCCAGTTTTTCATCTGATTACAATTGACTTAATCAGAGTACACCATAAACAATTATCTTCTAAGAATTCATTGTCCTTATGATTCTTAGGTCTTCATACAAGATCCATAAAGTCAGTTCTGGTCACCACAAACTTGCCTGAAGTCTAACTATATAGTCTCGACTTGTAATCTTCATAACTGAGTTTGAACCCTCAGTTCTTCAATCTTCTATAACTGAGTCTATGACCCTCAGTTCTTCAATCTTCTGTAACTGAGTCTGTGACCCTCAGTTCTTCAATAGGTGTATTTTGAGTCAGTTTGTTTATCTCAACGATTTCCAGTTTTCTAAATGACTTCCAGTTTTCAGTTTCACGACACACTAACTATTACGGTGCTTGTCTGATGTAACTTATACAAATATCAGACTCTAGTAAAACCTGTACATTCAGTTCTAGACATCTTTTAGCTGTATAAAGAGAAAATAGGTGAAGAATCCTATTTCCGTTGATGGAAATGGAGAAGCTGTTTCACAAAAAAAAAAATTAAAAAAATGGAGAACCTGAAGTTGTGCATCTATGGCGTTAATTTGTGGTGGATTTGAGTATGATTTGGAGAAACAAATGCAGAAAGTTTTCGAGGTTGGTCTATACGTGTTTTGTTTGTCTCAATTGATTTGCTACTGCCATGTAATTTAAATCTTGTGTTATTTGTTTATAAGGACTAGTTTCGGTACATAAAAAGGCAAGATCGAACTCGACACGCTAAATGCTCAATATAACTCATCGCGGCTCATAAAATATTGGTGTCATTGAGTGTCACTGCATAAGGTGTCACTTAATAATATGAGATATGAACCGAAAAGTTGTACCAATTGGTGGTCAATGCATATTTTTTGGGAGTGGCATAAAATGTAGGTTCATCGATTTAGAGCATCTCCTTATGTCTACAAGTTGGTGGGCAACCCAAATCTCATGAATTGAATCAAAGAAAGCATCGACTTGAGCAGCCATCATTCCAAACCGAGAAGGTGTACCAATTATAAAACCATCAGCTTTTACTAGTTATTCAGGCCTTATCTCAGGTACATCATCTGCTTTAGGACCAACCTTAATGGTTTTCCAATGTTTATGCCGGAAAGCTTTCTAAATTCTAATGATTTGGAAATGTGAAAAAATAGAAATAAAAGTTGGATGCTTTGGTATGATTATGAAAGGCTTTGGATGATATTTTAATTTTTCCTTTCTTTTTTTTGAGTAATAATCAGGACACAACCGTTGTGACACAACGAGTGTCACATCATGTATCGACCCCGTTGATCATGATGTAATAATGATCAATTAGTTTAACATGCATCACCTTGAAACAAAAAAAGAAAAGCTATACGTTGATGGTGGGTTTGTGTATAATTTAGAATAAAATTGATGCGGTGATATTGATGTCACTGCATTTACAGTTAGAGAAATGATGCAGTGACATATGTCACTGCATATACAATTTCATACAAAAATTGGTAACTTTGTAAAATAATTGTAGTATCATTCACATTAGGGTGTAATCGATCCGAGTCGAGTCGATACTCCCTAGGCTCGAGCTCGAATCGACTAAGAAAGTTCGGGCTCGATTGAGCCATAAAAAGGCAACATCGAACTCGACTGGATAAGTACTTGATATAACTCGACGCGGCTCATAAGCTCGATTTCCCCTGAAAAATCTTCCTAATTTCAGGACAAAAAGTTCAACAAAAATGTTGATGTCACTGCATATTTGATTGCCGATGTCACTACATAAATTGTTGATGTCATTCATATATGATTGCTGATGTCATTGCATGAAATGTTGATGTCACTGCATATTTGATTGCCGATGTCATTGCATAAATTGTTGATGTCACGCATAAATGATTGCCGATGTCACTGCATAAATTGTTGATACCACTGCATATATGATTGCCGATGTCACTGCATAAAAATATGAATTAAGGTTAAAGATTTATGTTGATCGTAGTTACATGAATTTGATGGTGGGTTTGTGTATGATTATGGAATAAAATTGATGGAGTGACATTGATTTCTCTGTATTTTTCTTTTTTTCTTAACGTTGTTGCTTATTACATTGTAAGTCTTTATGTTTAGTTGTCATTTCCTTATTTACTTACTACCTCCGTCCCAAAATAAGTTCATTTAGCTTTTTTGTTTTGTCCGACACTCTTTCTGTAGCACACGGTTTTTTGCCAGCTAGGATTGCATTGTCACTTCATTACAGAATTGATGCATTGACATTGATGTCAATGCATTTACAATTAGAGAATTGATGCAGTGACATTGATGTCACTGCATACACAATTTGATACACAAATTTGGTAGATTTGCAAAATAAGTGTAGTTTCACTCTTGGTATTGTATTAAGTTTTATGTAGTACCAAAAAATTAATAATTTTACCTTATATTTGTAATCTCATTTTGATGATTTCGAAAATCAATAATTCAGTTTTGGGTGTCACCTCATAAAATGTTGATGTCACTGCATATTTGATTGCCGACGTCACTACATAAATTGCTGATGTCATTCATATATGATTGCTGATGTCACTGCATAAAATGTTGATGTCACTGCATATTTGATTGCCGATGTCACTGCATAAATTGTTGATGTCACGTATATATGATTGTTGATGTCACTGCATAAAATGTTGATATCACTGCATATATGATTGCCGATGTCACTGCATAAAAATATGAATTAAGGTGAAAGATTTATGTTGATCGTAGTTTTATATCAAAGGATATAGCCATTTGAGATTTTATGAAATAAAGTCGGAAAAATATCAAATGTCACCACGGTGTTGCTTCATCAAATATCACTGCATCCCGATGGTCTCTGCATCACGGTGTCTCTGCATCGGGGGTGGCCACTTCATCGCGGTGTCTCTGCATCGGGGGTGGGCACTGCATCGCGGTGTCATTTCATCGCGATGTCTCTGCATATATGATTGCCGATGTCACTACATAAATTGTTGATGTCATTCATAGATGATTTCTGATGTCACTTCATAAAATGTTGATGTCGCTGCATAACTGATTGCCGATGTCACTGTATAAATTGTTGATGTCATGCATATATGATTGCCGATGTCACTACATATATGATTGTCAATGGCACCGTATATATGATTGCCGATGTCAATGCATCGCGGTTGTCAGTGCATCGCGTGTCTCTGCATTAGGGGTGGTCATTTCATCACGGTGTCTCTCCATCGGGGGTGGCTACTGCATCGGGTTGCCCCTGCATTGCGGTGGTTAATGGATCGGGGGTGGTCAATGCTTCGCGATGGTCATTGCATAGGGTGGTCAATGCATCGCGGGTGTTGCTTCATAAAATGTCACTGCATCGCGGTGGTCACTATATCCCGATGGTCACTGCATCGCGGTAGTCATTGCATCGAGGGTGGTCACTTCATCGTGGTGTCTCTGGATCGGAGGTGGCCACTGCATCGCGCTGGTCAATGGATTGGGGTGGTCAATACATCGCGGTGGTCAATGCATCGTAGTGGTCAATGCATCGCGGTGTCAATGCACTGTGGTTGTTAGAGCATCGTTGTTTCACTTCATCGCGGTGTCTCTACATAGGGGGTGGTCACTGCATCGCGGTGTCTCTGAATTGGGGGTGGTCATTGCATCGCGGTGGTCAATGGATCGGGGGTGGTCAATGCATCGCGGTGTCAATGGATCGGGGGTGGTCAATGAATCCCGGTGGTCAATGCATCACGGTGTCACTGCATCGCGGTTGTTAGTGCATCGATGTGTCACTTCATCGCGGTGGTTGATGCATCACGGCAGTCGATGCATCGCGGTGGTCGATGCATGATGGTGGTCATTGTATCACGGCAGTCGATGCATCGAGGTGGTTGATGCATCGCGATGGGCGATGCATCACGGTGGTCAATGTATCGCAGTGGTCAATGCATATCGATTCACATCATTGAGGACGAAAAAAATATAAAATATGATGGAAGAATTACGATGATCGGAATTTTATATCAAAAGATGTAGTCGATTGAAAATTGAATAAAAGAAATTTTTTTGTTTTTAATTTTTCGTTTGGCACATCCAGTTTTTTTTATTTTTAATTTTAATTTTATACACTGTTTAAAGGAAGAAAAAAAAAAAGACATCAATTTCTTTTTTGTTTTGGGTTTTACGTGAATGATTCACCGCAGTAGTTTTATGGTGGTCTTGGACCAAATAATTGGACCACCATATCATCAATTTGAAAAAACATGATTGGATGTTGATTTTTAAACATTGGAGACTTTGAGAAGAAGTAAATTAAATAATATTGTTGTACCCGGCCAATTGCAATAGATTGTGTCCACGTATTTTTACTATGTTTCATCATACATATGTAAAAGAGATTAAGAAATCAATTTAATTTATGTCACTTTCCAATTTTATCGGATATTTCCACAGAGACATAATTTCTGTCGCTTTGTATAGCATATTTACATGACAAAAGAAATTCATTCTTCTGTGCCCCTTCAAAAAATTAAATATATATTCCTATGTGAAAAAAAATGAAAGGAAGAGAAGGAGAAGTTTGGATCCAAATGAGGAAATAGGGTAGTCGGATTTAACGGTCGGATTTGCAGGGATGGTGGGGGGAGCCACCGGCATCGGTGGTCTTGTGGCGTCGGCCATATGCGGCTATGATACCAACATAGAATCTACTCAAAGGATATAGCTTGATTCATTGATGATAAGTTTGTAGTGTTGATACCACTACTAATACAACACACTTACATAAACATAACAAACCTGTAACAACCAAGAAATCTAAACTCTCATCGACCTAGTATGTAGTTTCTGTAACGCCCCGTTCCCGGATACCGAGCCCTTATCCGGAAATACGACGTTCGGCACATATATAAATAAAATTTAATTCATTTATACATGTAAGCCTACAATCAATACAATCAAAGCGCGTGGAAAATTAATGCTCGGGTAATAAATATCCATAAAGATACTAGAATAGAAAAAAGGTACTAAAAGTCGAAAGTGTATCAAATCGATACAACTGAAGTCCCTCGAAAGTCTAAACGAAATACTATGAAATAAGAAATAGAGATGAACACACGTCATCCCAAAGTATTATGAACAAAGTATATAAAACAGTGCATCATCTCAAATGTAAACAAAAGTGCAAAGAATGAAATATCATGTTCAGAGATCCTCCTCGGGAACATACTCCTCGTAATACTCGAAATCCTGTTCGCCTTCTCACCCCCGAGCACATACAACAGAAATGCACAAGGAGTAAGTATATAATACTCAGCAAGGAAGAGAAGTACGTTTAAGCTTAGAATATATATAAGGTTGAACATTATTAGGTTTCAACTAAAAAGGCAAGACAGACTCGATTCTACGCATAAAGGTTACATCTCCCAATATGCCTAAACTGTAACTACTTAGTTTATCTTTGTTACAACATGCTATCAAGGTGGAACGTGACATATTGAAATCTTCGGGATACAATAACCCCGGAACGTATTGAAATCTTCGGGATAAAATAACCGGTTCCGATAGTATGAACATACGGCGATGCCTATAGGCTGCAGCCGATAGGACCCTCACTTTGTTGTCGTGTTCACACATCACGCTATAGATCTTCAGGATCTACCCAAGACCACATGGTGTTTAATCTTTTATCTAGCAAGTTGTGTAGTAATAAGTGATTAACTAGCCGTCCTAGTTCATTTAGATAACACTCCCTCACCGACACCACTCATCATGATCAAAAGACCAACCCTAAACCTAAGTAAGTTTTAAAGGTCTTTTAATAAAATAGTAATACGTTTACAAATGTTTAAGGTTGATTAAACAACCCTAAACGATAGTTGAAAGCCAAAATAAACAAGGCTGGAAGACCAGCTCCAGGTGAACGCCCGTCTGAAGGACCAGACGCCCGTCCAACTACAACAGGTTCAATCATGTATCCAACTTTCCTTTCAGACGCCCGTCCAAAGCTATCAGACGCTCGTCCAAGGTGGAACCAAGGATGGACGCCCGTCCAGAATACCGGACGCCCGTCCGACCTGGGAATTTCCAGAAAACTGAAACGCGATCCTTCATCGTTTTCATCCGGTTTTCAATTAAAAACCCAATCTTTCTTGACCAAAATCTACCCAATTAATCTACCATCCATACCAAAACATCATCTATCAAATAGGCATCAATTTAACACAACTTAGCTCACCAAAACGACAAGAAAACAACACAACTGCCACATATTCGAAAATTGAAACGTAAGGGTTTCTCCTTACCTTTTCTGCCTAAATACTTCGAATTAGATGCTGTTCCTGGTACCGATGCGAAGCTCTCGTCACGAGGATTCCAACGGTATGCTACGATCTTCACAGGACGAAATTGGTATCCAAACGACCCTTGCGTTCCGTAGAATGTTTCTCCTTTGAGGAGTCTGCACGAACGAACAACGGTTAAGCCTTGAAGATCAAAAGTCTCTCTCTTTTTTTTTCTTTCAAACTTGCGTCCCTTCTCTGATGAAAACCGTCCTGTCCCCTTTTTTTTTTGAAATCGCTTTTTGAGAATAATGAGAGTCTAACTCCAAATTAAACTCCATTAATTCCCATAAAACCAATAATTCTTTTTTTTTCCAAAAAAAAATTAAATATAATATTCCGATTTTTAATAAAAGACAAGAATGCCCTTTTTCGAAAACCGGGATATTACATTCCTTCCCCCTTAAGAGGAGTTTCGTCCTCGAAACTTGAACGTACCTGGAAGATCCATAAACTCTGGGAATTCGTTGATCATATCACCTTCAACTTCCCAAGTTGCTTCCTCAGGTGTATGATTGCTCCACTGAACAAGAACCAACCGAACCATCTTCCTCTTAATCATCTCTTCTTTCCGTTCGAATCTTAATCGGCTTTTCATCATAAGCGAGGTTGTCCGAAGTATCTCGGATCCACCGTGTAGACTCAACCTCTCGTCTTCGTCAAACACTTCTTCAACATCGAAACATGGAAGACGTTGTGAACTCGGACATAGACTCGGCAAGCGTAGTCTATAGGCCAAAGGTCCAATCCTCTCCAGGATCACAAAAGGTCCGACATACCTCGGGCTCAACTTTCCTTTCGACCAAAACGCTTTACTCCTCTCATTGGTGATGCCTTCAAGTAAACACGATCACCAACTTCAAACTCAAGCGGTCTTCGTCGACATCTGCCCAACTTTCTGGCTGTCTTGAGCTATCCGCAGATTCTTCTTCACTAACTGAACCCTCTCTTTGGCTTGCTCAACTAACTCTGGTCCCGTAAGCTGTTTCTCCCCAACATCGTCCCAAAACAAAGGCGTCCTGCATCTTCTACCATACAAAGCTTCAAACGGTGGCATGCCTATGCTCGCGTGATGACTGTTGTTGTAAGCAAACTCCGCAACTGGTAGATAATCTACCCAAGATCCGCCTACCTCCAAGACACATGCTCTAAGCATATCCTCAAGTGTCTGGATAGTCCTCTCAGACATCTGTCTGAGGATGGAATGCGGTGCTCAAATCCAACCGGGTACCAAAAGCCTCCTGTAAACTCTGCCAAAACCGACTAACGAACCTCGAATCCCGATCCGAAACAATGGAGGCGGGACTCGTGAAGCTTCACTATATTGTCCATATATAGTTCCGTCATCCTTGCCAAGGGCGTATTCATCTTGAAAGGCAAGAAATGAGCCGACTTGGTTAATCTATCAACGATTACCCAAATAGAATCATGTCCACCCTTCGTCTTAGGCAAACTTGAAATAAAGTCCATGGTGATCTTTTCCCATTTCCATTCTGGGATATCCAATGACTTAAGCATCCCGCCTGGCTTCCTATGTTCAGCCTTCACTCTCTGACAGACGTCACACTCAGAAACAAACTTAGCAATCTCTAGCTTCATTGAGGGCCACCAAAATCTTTCTTTCAAATCCCTGTACATCTTGGTGGAACCCGGATGCACTGCAAAAGCAATCTTGTGTGCCTCTTCCATAACTCTCCGTCTCAAATCTCCAACATTAGGCACACAGAGACGATCCTGATACCACAGATTTCCACTCTGATCCAACACATAGCCAACTGTAGGCTTCTCTCTTGCAACCCTCTTCAAATCAACCAAAACTACATCTTCATCTTGCTTTGCTCTGATCTCATCCATCAACTCTGATCTAGCCAGCAACGGTGCTGCAAACTGATGGTCCTCAATCTGATCAAATCGCTAAAGCGCAAGTCATCAACCCCCGCCGTGATAGCCTCAACACCGGGCTCAGAACCACCGGTTTCTCGCTCAAGGCATCCGCTACTACATTTGCCTTTCCCGGATGGTACTGAATGTCCAAGTCATAATCCTTCACGAACTCTAGCCATCTCCGCTGCCTCATATTCAAATTCTCCTGAGTGAAGAAATACTTAAACTTTTGTCGTCGGTGAAGATTCTGGCCTTGACCCCATACAGATAGTGCCTCCAAATCTTCAATGCGAAAACCACTGCTGCCAACTCTAAGTCATGTGTGGGATAGTTCTTCTCATGTACTTTCAATTGCCTGGATGCATAGGCAATGACCTTTCCTCCCTGCATCAACACACAACCTAGACCCTGCCCTGAAGCGTCGGTGTAGACATCATAATCATCAAACACCTCGGGTACTGCCAATACCGGTGCTGTAGTCAACTTGCTCTTTAACAACTCAAATGGTAACTCACACTCGGGTGTCCAATCAAACTTGGTGTTCTTCTGTGTAAGTCTGGTGAGTGGAGTAGCTATCCTTGCGAAATTCTTCACAAACTTTTTGTAATAACCAGCCAAACCCAGAAAGCTCCTGACCTCTGAAACTGTAGTCGGTGTAGGCCAACCCTTAACTGCCTCAATCTTGGCCGGATCAATCTGAATGCAATCACCTGAAATGACATGACCCAAAAAGCTCACTTGGTCCAACCAAAAGTCACACTTGGAAAATTTTGCATACAATCGCTCCTTCTTCAACGTTTCCAAAACAATCCGTAGATGCTCTTCATGCTCTGCCTCATCTCTAGAGAATACCAAAATATCATCAATAAAGACAATCACAAACTTATCTAGGTAAGGCATGAAGACCCGCTGCATCAAATCCATGAATGCAGATGGAGCATTAGTGAGTCCAAAAGGCATGACAAGGAACTCGTAATGTCCATATCTAGTACTGAAAGCTGTCTTCGGAATATCCGCCACTTTAACTTTTAACTGATGGTAGCCTGACCGCAAATCAATCTTTGAAAACACTTTCCGACCCTGCAACTGATTGAACATATCATCTATCCTCGGTAGTGGGTACTTATTCTTGATAGTCAGATTGTTCAAGGCCCTGTAATCCAAGTGAACATAATTCTTGGATAGCCAGTCTATCCCAAGAATCACATCAAAGTCTGAGAAATCCATAACCGTGAAGTCACTCTTACACTGATAAGGTCCAACCTGAACATCCACTTGTGGTATCATCTTAACCACCTTATTTACCTTGCCTAGGGGTGTAACAATCTCCATAGTATCTCTCAAAGGCTCCATAGGTAAATCTAGTTTCTTAGCAATCCTAGAGGACACAAAGGTGGTTGAAGCTCCTGTATCAAATAAGGCCCTGACTACTAGATTGCCTACTCTTATCATACCTATCATGCATTTGTCCAGTTAACTAAAGTTACAACATGTTCCAAGCATGCTATAAATAACTCAAAAGAACAAAACAAACATAAAAGGTACCTGAGATCACATCATCCTCTGGCTCAACCTCTCTGGCATCAACAACAAACATCTGCACCTTCTTACTCGGACCTACTCTACTAGGCTGACCTGCCTGAGCACTGGCTACCCTGCGTGGACAATTCCTGGAGAAATGACCCTGCTCGCCACAAAAGAAACAACCTGAGGTAGCCGGTGGCCTAGCTGCCGGTGGAGCGCCAACTGGTGGCCTGACTGCTGGTGGGGCACCACCCGGTGGTCTAACCGCCTGTCTGTGTGGGAAACCTCCGAGGCGCCATCGCGGAGCCCCTCTGCCACTGCCCTGACTTGTTTCAAAGCTTCTTTTATTACCAACAACCACTGTAGCTCTCTTCCTGAAAGTCTCGACTTCCAAGGCTTTATTTAGTAGCTCTGCCATATTCTTTGCTGTAAAGCCTAGCATGCCCGACCGAATCCCATATGCCAAACCGTCCTTGTAACGGGCCATCTTTCGTTCTTCCACTTGCATCAACTCCGGATAAAACCTTCCTAACTCATTGAACCGATTTGTGTCCGGGACACGTCATGTGATTACCTTGTTCAAGTTTCAGAAACTGACTGGCTTTTTCCGCTTGTACCGTTGCCGGAAAATACTCGTTGTAGAACATGGCTTTGAAAGCCGCCCAATCTGTGACTTTACCGTTGCTACTCTAAAGCGCATCTATCCAAGACTCGAAATTTGAACCTAAAAGAAAACCGACCGCTAACGGGCCATCTCTCGTCTCGGGGACACCTATATTCCTACACGATTTCTCAAAACTTCGATCCATTCCTCGGCCTTTGCATGTTCCACATTCCCATAAAAATCTTGCATACGGTTTCTTCTCGGCCCCTAGTGTGCCAATCTACCGGTGGTGCCGACTCAACAACCGGCCTAATTGGTGGGTAAACCGGAGGGTAACCATAGGGTATCCGTTCTTCGCTTCGAACCGGTGGCCGAAAGGCCGATAGACCGGGGGATAACCAAGGGGTACTGCGGCCGCTGCCGATAGTAATACGGAACGATGCTCGGCTGGCAAGGAGGATAATCTAGGTACTGCGAGGATACCGCGGGAGGGTACCGTGGCCGCCGAAAACCATGCGAGGGATAGCCCGCCGTGGTGCCTATGTCACCGGTGGTGGATAGACAACCGTCCTCTCGCTCGAAACCGCCCCGACCCGGGCGATACGAAGAAGGCCAAAGTGACGCCGCATGGTTAACCACGGGTGGAGGAGGTGGTGGTGGAGCTCGATGCCGAACTGCTCCGGCTCGGGTGACGGTGTAGCCGTGCGAGGCGGCGGTGACAAAGCTGCGACGACCCCTAGAGGTTTCACCCCTCTCAGATGTCTGATTACCAAGAGCCAAAGTCCTCGATCTTGTGTTTCTACTCATCCTGACAACCAAGAGAACCAGAGTGTTACTAAAGATCTAAAGATAAGATTGAGTTAAACTCAAGGAATAGAAGCCTAAGGAACACGTGGCTCTGATACCAACTGTAACGCCCCGTTCCCGGATACCGAGCCCTTATCCGGAAATACGACGTTCGGCACATATATCAATAAAATTTAATTCATTTATACATGTAAGCCTACAATCAATACAATCAAAGCGCGCGGAAAATTAATGCTCGGGTAATAAATATCCATAAAGATACTAGAATAGAAAAAAGGTACTAAAAGTCGAAAGTGTATCAAATCAATACAACTGAAGTCCCTCGAAAGTCCAAACGAAATACTATGAAATAAGAAATAGAGATGAACACACGTCATCCCAAAGTACTATGAACAAAGTATATAAAACAGTGCATCATCTCAAATGTAAACAAAAGTGCAAAGAATGAAATATCATGTTCAGAGATCCTCCTCGGGAACATACTCCTCGTAATACTCGAAATCTGTTCGCCTTCTCACCCCCGAGCACATACAACAGAAATGCACAAGGGGTAAGTATATAATACTCAGCAAGGAAGAGAAGTACGTTTAAGCTTAGAATATATATAAGGTTGAACATTATTAGGTTTCAACTAAAAAGGCAAGACGACTCGATTCTACGCATAAAGGTTACATCTCCCAATATGCCTAAAGCGTAACTACTTAGCTTATCTTTGTTACAACATGCTATCAAGGTGGAACGTGACATATTGAAATCTTCGGGATACAATAACCCCGGAACGTATTGAAATCTTCGGGATACAATAACCGGTTCCGATAGTATGAACATACGGCGATGCCTATAGGCACGGGCCGATAGGACCCTCACTTTGATCGTCTGTTCACACATCACGCTATAGATCTTCAGGATCTACCCAAGACCACATGGTGTTTAATCTTTTATCTAGCAAGTTGTGTAGTAATAAGTGATTAACTAGCCGTCCTAGTTCATTTAGATAACACTCCCTCACCGACACCACTCATCATGATCAAAAGACCAACCTTAAACCTAAGTAAGTTTTAAAGGTCTTTTAATAAAATAGTAATACGTTTACAAATGTTTAAGGTTGATTAAACAACCCTAAACGATAGTTGAAAGCCAAAATAAACAAGGCTGGAAGACCAGCTCCAGGTGAACGCCCGTCTGAAGGACCAGACGCCCGTCCAAGAAGACCAGACGCCCGTCCAACTACAACAGGTTCAATCCTGTATCCAACTTTCCTTTCAGACGCCCGTCCAAAGCTATCAGACGCTCGTCCAAGGTGGAACCAAGGATGGACGCCCGTCCGAATACCGGACCCCGTCCGACACGGGAATTTCCGAAAAGCGAAACGCGATCCTTCATCGTTTTCATCCGGTTTTCAATTAAAAACCCAATCTTTCTTGACCAAAATCTACCCAATTAATCTACCATCCATACCAAAACATCATCTATCAAATAGGCATCAATTTAACACAACTTAGCTCACCAAAACGACAAGAAAACAACACAACCGCCACATATTCGAAAAGCGAAACGTAAGGGTTTCTCCTTACCTTTTCTGCCTAAATACTTCGAATTAGATGCTGTTCCTGGTACCGATGCGAAGCTCTCGTCACGAGGATTCCAACGGTATGCTACGATCTTCACAGGACGAAATTGGTATCCAAACGACCCTTGCGTTCCGTAGAATGTTTCTCCTTTGAGGAGTCTGCACGAACGAACAACGGTTAAGCCTTGAAGATCAAAAGTCTCTCTCTTTTTTTTTTTTTTCAAACTTGCGTCCCTTCTCTGATGAAAACCGTCATGTCCCCTTTTTTTTTAAAACTGCTTTGCTGAGAATAATGAGAGTCTAACTTCAAATTAAACTCCATTAATTCCCATAAAACCAATAATTCTTTTTTTTTCCAAAAAAAAATTTAAATATAATATTCCGATTTTTTTAATAAAAGACAAGAATGCCCTTTTTCGAAAACCGGGATATTACAGTTTCTTTTTTCGTTGTTAAGGATGTAGTTTTTGTTGCATGCCTTGATTATTTGTAACAACCATTTGATCCGATGGCAAGATTAACACCGGAAGTAATAATCACCGCCATACATACACATGTTGAATTCTAACACAAGGGTGATATAGTACTATATCTTAACACATTCAATTTATTACAATTTACATTTTTTCACGAAGTTGCATGGATGAACTACCGGTGGCGGATCCAGAAATTTTTTCCAGTGAGGTCATCGGACCGAAAACCATATTTTTTATCTAAAAAATTGTTCCATGTGGGGTCACTATAGCCTACAACTACATTTTTTAACAAAAAAACGATATTTTTTAACAACTAAACTAAATCGTTTTAACACTAAAAAAAAATTCTCAGATCTCAGTGGGGTCACGTGACCCCTCCCTTGTCCACACAGATCCGCCAGTGTATGCTACTCAATAGGAAACTTGAAAATATATGTCTGAAAAGTAAAACATTTGATGTATATGTCCCGTAGGAAATAATTTGAAAAATATGCTTTTGTTTACTCATGCGTTCAAACATGCATGACTCATTTGATGTATATGCTTCGAATGATATGTTTTGTTTTCTTACACGTGTTTGTCATCTGATGGTTCGTTTTAATATGGGTTCCTTACATCATAATATTTGTGTTTACACAAGCTTAGATATATATATATAACTAATCATCAAAATTACATTCTTCCCAAGGAATTAATTGTACAAATAATACACCAACAAAGTCAGTAGAAACTGGAATTTAGACATGATTAGTTCAAGTAAATATCACTTTTATACCCGGCATAACACTGTTTGCTTCTTGGGTCTATGGCTCCATGCAGGAATTTATGCACACAATTAAAGTGTACGTGCAGGTAGGGAGGGGGTTGTTGCTTAAGGGAGCTGAGTGGAATGCATGTGCTTTGTACGTAGTAAGTTTGAATTTGTTCCCCTAAGGGAATTTATAAAACTAGCCCTGCAATAACCCTAAAAGACCGTTAGCCCTCACTCACTTTTATTAATTTGTACCCTTTAACTTTTACATTGTACTCTTTTGGTCCACGATGATTTATCAATATTCCTAGGAGAATGCAACCCCCCACATTCTCTTTTTGTATTCTAGGCTTCGCTAGCAACCTAGCTTGCCGGGACCATGCAATTTTGGGTAATGTCAAGGCAATTGTGTGTATTTTTTTTATTTTTTTTTTTGAGAAAAATTGTGTGTATTTTTATATTGTCTTATTATAATATTGTCCTAGCTAGATTGCCGGCCGATTAGTTTGCAGTTGAATTTCCTTAAAGAACACTAACCGGACATTCGAAACTAAGACTATGTATACAAGTTGTTAATGTTTCTGAAATCTCGTTCCTATCCGAGTTTCAATCCATTTTTTTATCTTGAACTTTTCAGAAATTCTCTCATCCCGATTGTATTTGGAAAATATTCGGATGCAAGTTGTAGGCCTGACAAGAATCTCAAACTATATATCCCGAATCAAAATAATAATAATTTTCGATTGCTTTTTTTTTTTTTAAATTTTTTTTTACAAACAATGTATCATGCGTTATCATTTATTCTTTTTCAATACTTCAATATGATAACTTCATAATATCATTTTTCAATTGCCTCTATATATTGTTACTTGAGTGTGTGTCTGTTTTTTTTTTTTTTTTTTTTTTTTTTTTTTCTATTAAGATGATAGACCTTGAGAAATTATTTATTCATTTGTACTAAGTTGTGTTTATTGCTATAAAACTTATCTTAATTTTCTTAAGCGAACTCTTCGTTTTTCAATATCTCTTACATCAGTGTTTCCAATCAATAGCCTGACTTAAGTGAATAATTTCCTTGTTTATCAGCCTAGTGGTGAGGAGCTGAGGTGTTATAATGATAGCCGGACCCTAAGTTGGAGGTCAGCGGTTCGATTCCCGTAAAAGGGATTGATTTCCGATTGATAACATCCTTCAGTGATGGGGAACCAGAAAGCCCCTGACTCTAAGCTCTAGGTTACCTGATTAACCTCTTCCCACATTTCTATGGGATCGGGGGTGGAGGCTCGCATGGTTAGAGTATAACCATTTTTTTTTTTATCATATATGAGAGACTCTGAAGATTGTTAGATACTTAAAATTGTTTGCGCCTCGTGAGGATAAAAAGAGGTCCTATCCAAATCATACTTTAGTCTTATATTCTTATCTTACAAGAATAAATTGTAAAGACCAATTAACAAAAATAATTCTGTAAAGACCAATTAACAAAAATAATTCTTACATCAAACGTTGAAGATTTTTATAGCATGACAATATATCTTAGAATGCAATCAATCACTTTTTTTTTTTCGTTGAAAAGAATACAATCAATAATCGATGAATAATGATACAGACTCAACCATTTTCATTCACTGATGAGTAATAATACGAGCACAACCGTTATGTCATAACATTTGTATCATTAATCATGATGAATGTACAGCATAATCAGTTTTGCTCAACATATACGATTAATATTGGTGCACACGTATCATTGCTCATAACTAATGGTGGTCGTCATTTAATGTCCTACAAACATTCTACGATTGCATTTGACTAAAAAGTAAATTCTCTCCGGGTATATAATTGATTCAAATAATGATCCACGGTTATTGATCCCTAGGGAACATTGGACATTATTCTTTGGTGTGCAGACGATTGATAGTTGGATAAATATTAACTTGGATCGGACCAACCGATCATACGTTGGCTCATCGACTTGGAAATATATTTGGGGAGAAGCGGTGTACGGAATATGGCTCTGGCGAAATAAAGTTTTACACGAAGTAGAAGCAGAGAGGCCGCCGGCCTTCGTGTTTGCTTCCCAGACGGTTGAACGAGCGAAGAATTTGAGGCTAGCTTGGCATGATATAGTTAATGGACGCATTTCTATTTTTATTTTTCGCTATTGTGCATAAAGACTATGTAATTCTTTGTCTGTTTGATGGCTTTGTGATTGAATAAAATGATCGTTTTATCAAAAGAAAAAATAATGATCCACGGTATTGGGACAATAGTTTACAGCGCGTATTATTATTATTATTATAATATAGGGCTTACAAAACAATCAAAACTTTTCACATTATTAAAATAAAGCCCTACACACCACTATGCAAAAATATATATATATATATATATAAAATGCATGATTCAAAAGAACACACATAATAATTGATTGATATGATAAAAGAAGCTTCACGTGATATAAAAGAAGAGAAGCAAATTAAGATGTAGCTAGCAAAAAGATGTTAATTTCATGTGCACTTTGGTGGCTTCTTTTGGTATAAAGCTGTCATTTGCATGTTATGTTTATTAATCCTCCTTCCCATTTTATTTGTTATATTTGATTATTCACACAGATTAAAAAAAACGTAGTTATTACTTTGAATTTCATTAAATAATCTAATATTTTTATATTTATGCACTTTAAGGCATTTAATGTTATACATTTTTTATTGTAAATATTGTAAAGATTGAAGAGCATTTGAAGAAATTCGATAATAAATGCACAAAATAAATACTTATTTTGCAACAAACAAAAAAGAAAACGTAGACAAAGTGGAGAGACTGTATGTGATAGAGACACTTGTATTAGTGCGTTTACGTATTCAATATTGTGTTTTTAGTACATTCTCAATATGGTACGTTCTTCATTTTGAGGTTTACAAATTCGCCTACATATTTGTATTTAAAGTATCCGACGTATATCATGTTAGATATATATATATATATATATATATATATATATATATATATATATATATATATAATACCAGGTAAACCGTATGAGACAAGTATCCATGCATCATAGATTAACCGTGGTATCAAAGTCGTTTTTAATGGAATCAATAAGTCTCACGGGTTAGGTTTCACAAATAAAGACGAAGAAAAAAACAGTAGGGAATAGGGATGGCTACTTTTTAACTATTGAAGAAGTAGGAGTAGTAAAAATGAAGCTTTTCTTTTTTTGAGGGACATGATGGTGTGTTACCAGAAGCATGTGCACATCACGTTATCCCCATAAGTTTAAAAAGGAGATCTAAATAGCCGACTACAAGTACCCAGTCTGGTCCAACCACTTTACCCCCCCCCCCCCCCCCCTCACCGCCACTCACATACCCCCACCCTGTACCCAAAAAAATAACAGAGGAATAAGAGTCACTTCATCATTGATTCAACCTCCATTATCCAGTTTAAACCAATTAACGATTTGATTAGTACTCCTAAAACAATTATATTATATGCTCTGATTGTGATTGTTCCACAACGCATGTGCCTTGAACGGGGCGCGGGGGGGGGGGGGGGAGGGAGGGTTTCTAGGTGTGTAGGGGAGTGGTTATGTAGTAGAACGAAATGGGCACATGAAATTCCTGTATATCGTGTCATCAAAATTCCAGTCTATATTATTCCAATGGGGCCAAGTAAAGTGGCTTAGGGAGCATGTGACACTGTAACGTTTATAATTTACATTAGCCATTGTTTACGGGAAGTTCTCTACACTGGCACTCCCGTATGAAATATTTCACGCGTAAGACACTTCTCGACCACATGATTTCATTCTCGCAACGAAAAAACGGTGTTGTTCGTAATGCCACATAATGCGCTACTCTCCGCTTCGAGCCTCTAACTAAGAATTTCCCATTGTTTACATATCATGATTGGATTGCATTACGTTTACCCGTGATTTCGGCACAGAAAAAATACACATAAATCATCAACACAACACTTTTTAATCACACATTTTAGCAACCACACAAAACAAAAAGTATTGTACCACAAAAACCATTTTTCTATGGAAGGGTTTGGGACGAAGGTGGTGTCTTAATCATTTTTCTTATATTTAAGATGCTACATATAAACGATGAAAAATCAACCGCCTCCTCCAACCGCTCTTCCCCTTCCCCGACCGCCTTTTCCATTTCCTTGTTGAACTCGCCGAAAAATCACCCCACCCTCACCATGTTGCAAATCGTTGGCAGCGAATGTTTTCTTTTGATTCTTAGATGACTACCCGGGATATTACCAAATTACGGTAGCCCTTGAGAACCAAGAGAAAGCTACATTCATGTGTCCATATGAGACATACGCATTTCATCAAATGTCTTTTGGAATATGCAATGTACCAAGAAGATTTCAAAGATACATGATGAGCATATTAATTTTCGGATATGATCGAGGAGTGCACCAAAATATTCATGGACAATTTCACAAGGTATGAAGATTCCTTCACTTAATGTCTAGATCACTTATAAGAGGTACCTTAAAGATGGACCGATACGGGCCTTGTATTAAATTATGAAAAAGTATTGTTCAAGATGGAATGGTGTTAGGCCATGTTATATCATCAAGAAATATAGAAGTAGACAAGGCCAAGGTTGATTTAATCACCCAAGTTCCTGCCCCGTGATGTAAAAGATATTTATAGTTTTCTTGGACAGGCAAGATTCTATCGGCGGTTCATAAAGGATTTCGCGAAGATTGTGCTACCTCTATCAAGATTGGCGTAGCGACACTTGACACTGTCGAAGCGGAGTACCTGAAAGCGGTGGGTCTGCTTTTGCAAGCTTTTTTGCAATGATTAATAAAATAGTTGGATTATTGGGGATAGAGACATCCGTCCACCACCACATATCCTCATTGCTCAAATGGTAAATAGAGCTTAGAAATATTAGAGTAGTTTGGGACTTTGAAGATCAATAAAATAGCACGTAGTTTCGTCGTAATTTTTTAGTTTTGCCTTTTTGTAATTGCTTTGGTATTTGAGAATGGAATAATACAAATTGTTTCTTTAAAAATAAAAAAAAAACCATCAGGATCAATGACGATTATAAAAACACGAATAAAACAGTAGTCTACTCCTTTCGTCCCGTAATATATGTCTTTCAGTTTTTTAGTGTTACAAATATAAGTTTTTTTTACAAAACAATGTAATATTAAATTTTTTGTTTCTACTTTTATATTAAACAAAGCAAATGTCATTAGGCACCCAAAAAAATCAATGTAACAATTTGTTTTGAAACATTAAAAATCGATTCATTTATAATATTTTTAAGTTATGTGTAAACACTAAAATGTCTTATTTAGACATTTGATTGACTGGTGGAGTAATTGTGAAAACAAAAATTGAGGTTGTCCTCAACTTCTAATTGACTGCTATAATCTTGATCATGGTGGTTACAAACCATTATACTACTTTCGCCTTTTATTAACTGTTGTACTTGGCAGAAAAAATTAAGGGTTTATTGTTAAAAATGATAATTTGAAAATAGAAATATGCAAAGAGAATACTGTAATATTTTTTTTTGTAAAAAAAATATGTGTTTATTCCACTGTGATTTAAATTTTTTCGTATTCAACTACAAAAACGAATATATATTTTGATCTGAATGTCGAAATATGGTAATCTTTCATCACATTTTTCATTTTTCGTCCTCTTTATTTAGACATTTGATTTGATATTTTTTTCAATGTTATTTTCAAGGTCATTTTTGTAAAAAAACACATAAACAGTGAAATAGTGAAAAATTGGATTTGAGGTCAGTTCCACTGCAGCAAACAGTTGATTTGGGATTATAAATATTGGACTTGTCCTTATCACTCAATTTATATTTTCAATGTCTTGATTCCTATTTTCCCTCTCGTTTTTGTTCTTTTAAACCCCTCCCACCAAAAATTAATACTTTTTATATGATGTATTAGCATGTTCTAAAACAACATTTGCTGTTATTTATTTTTACTTTGCCCTTGTTTATTACAATATGGATGAAAAAATGTTGTATGAATTATATCTAAAAGCATTTTAGTGATTTCATTGCTAAAATCAATCCATAATTCAATATATTAATACTTTTTATATGATGTATTAGCATGTTCTAAGTTATTATTTGCATCACACTGATTCTGGTGATACATAATTGACTTTGTGAAAATCGGTTTTGAAACTAAAAACGACTTTTCCAATATCGATTCTCGCAATTCACCTATAAGAAGTCGGTTTTTAAGCTCTATTGTGGTGTACAAATACCGACTTTTCCAATATCGATTCTCGCAATTCACCTAAAGTCGATTTTATTATGGTGTACAAATAACGGTCAAAGGCGAACCCAAGTAGATAAAGGAGTGGGGCAGTGTCTCCACTGAGATCCAAGAAACGATTATTATTGTCGGTAAAATTGTAAAACACTATCAATGTTATCACTCGATCTATGGTGGTACCGGTAGATTCATTGTGACGCGAATAAAATCACATTTTTATAACTAAAGAAGTACATAAGGAGTAAAAATGTAAAATTTACAAAGATTAATTAGTCTCATAATCATCTTCTTTCATTTTACATTTGGGTAGAAGTGCAAAAGAGTGGTGAATGGGGGAAACCAAGGTCGTCGTTCAAACTTTCGCAACTCAAGGCAATGGGGGGCGCATTTACCCGTGCAAATGTAAATGTGAATCTGCTGTCTGCAGGTGCAGGTTTAAGTTTAACACCCCTTTCTGGCGTTTTGCACCACCGTCCTTTCTATCTATTGCCAAGAGGCGTCGTCTGACGCCGATCGCCGCAGTCATCCCAATGCTACAAAAACTCCGCCCCTTACGGCCAACCAAACTTCACTGATGCCTAACTGGACTCTGTACACTTTCTTTTTACCTCCTTTTTACATTTGAGGACTCAGTATTGACCAACACACGTTGCTTTCTTTGGCCCAATTCCTCTCTTTATCAATGCTTAATTTTTTATTCCTTCCTAATTCTCATACTACAATAATGAAATATTTTATTTTATAACAGTCGTAAATAATTTATACAAAGTGATATACGTTATATCAATACATTTACAGTACCTTTCATATAGTTGGAGGAGTATGTATGGTGAAACTTGAGATATTAGAAATATATTATCATACAGTTGATACAACGGTTACATCATAAATTTCTTCAAAGGGATTTTATCGACACATTGAAATTCAACATTTATTGCGTTGGAGTGTGGTGACAATTACATTATTTCATCACTACTACAAAATATGATATATGTCACATTTAAGATATGATAGCGATCACAGTTTCAATAAAACCGAGACAAAGAAAATCTATATATCACACTTACAACTTTCTATCACACTTATTGCAAAACTGAGATAAGTTATATTAATCAATCTCATTTTTAAAGTGTGACTTAATTGATATGATTTTCCTGTCACGATTATTGAAAACTGAGATATATTATATCAATCAATCTCATTTTTAAACTGTGACTCAATTGATATAATATTTATGTCACAGTTATTAAAAAAACGAGATAAATTATATCAATCAATCTCACATCTAAAACAATGACTGAATTGATATGATTTTTTTTGTCACAGTTATTGAAAAAACAAGATAAATTATACCAATCTATCACACTTTTAAACTGTGATTGAATTTGTATGATATCTTTGTCACGGTTATTGAAAAAACGAGATAAATTATATCGATTAATCTCATATTTAAACAGTGACTGGAATCATATGATATTTTTATCATAATTATAGAAAAAGTTAGACGAATTATATCCATTAATACAAACAGAAACATAGATCACGCTTATAGAAAGATAAGAGCAACCATAGTGAGGCAATTTTGGAGAGATTCTTTGTTCACTTTTGTCATAATAGAGTAAACATTAGGATAAATGTAAAATAATAGTACTAATCTAGACAAACTTTTTGGGGGATTATCTACTCCATTGTCTATATGGAGAGAATAGACAATCTTCTCCCTCAAAACCACTGCCAACTCCTTTTTTTTTAGAAAAAAAATTCAGGAACTTAAAATAAAAATCAGTTCAATCCGAATAAAAGAAAAATTAGTTAAAAACTAGGATTAAAAAAGCAAGCCATTAATATTAAATAATATTTTAATTAAAAGATTCAAAAAATTTATCATCATTACAACATCTAATCACACATAATTAATCTTTACAATCCTTCTCTATTATCACCATTACAACATCACATCACACACAAATTATCCCCACAACTCTTCTACATTTATCCTCCATTTATCTTTCTCCACATCACCCAAACAACACCAATCAATAGTCTTATCTCCCGATCACCATTACTCTCGTTCTAAGGATCACATTTTTTAAAACAACTAAGACAAGGAAAATGTATATATCACACTTAAATCTTTAATCACAGTTATTAGGTCTGAAAAAAAAAGAATGATCACACTTTTTTAGATGTGATTGAAATTATAATAGATCTCGGTTTTTAAATGTAATAACAACTACTAAAATAAATCACAATTTTTAAATGTGTTGAATTTTAATAGATCTCGGTTTTTATGTATGATAACAACTATAATAGATCACGATTTTTAAGTGTGATAACAACTAAAAAAAGCATTTTTTAAATGTGTTGAATTATAATAGATCTCGGTTATTAAGTGTGATAACAACTAAAATAGATCAGAGTTTTTATTATCACGGTTTTTAGGAAAACTGAGACAAGAACATCAATTGATCACAGTTTTTAACTGTGATGAAAATAATATGATATTTTATAATGAGATTTCAGTTTAGTGTGGTCAAAAATGATAAGAAAGTAACCATCGGCCCAGCGGTAATTAGTGTGGTTCATTAATCTTTAGTATCCGAGTTCGAGTCCCACAAGGAACAAAAAATGTGTGTGTGTATATTTCGTTTTTGAATAAAAAGAATTATCACACTTTTTTAGGTGTGATCGAAATTATAATAGATCTCGGTTTTTAAATGCGATAACAACTACTAAAATAGATCACAGTTTTTAAATGTGTTAAAATTATAATAGATCTTGGTTTTTAAGTGTGATAACAACTACTAAATATAACACTTTTTTAAATATGTTGAAATTATAATAGATCTCGGTTTTTAAATGTGATAACAACTATAAAAGATCACGGTTTTATGTGTGATGACAACTAAAATAGATCACAGTTCATGAGTTGAAATTATAGCACATCTCGATTTTTAAGTGTGATAACAACTGAAATACATCACAATTTTTATTATCACGGTTTCTAGGAAAACTGAGACAAAAACATCATCAATCAAAGTTTTTAACTATGATTAAAATAATATGATGTTTTATAATGAGATCTTAGTTTAATGTGATCGAAAATTAGAAGAAAGAAGACATCGTCCTAGTGGTACTTAGTGTGGATCGTTAATGCGGAGTATCCGGATTTGAGTCCCACTGGAAACAAAAAATATGTGTGCTTATATATTGTTTTTGGAAAAACACTTTTATAGGTGTGATTTGAATTATAATAGATCACGGTTTTTAAGTGTGATAACAACTAAAATATATCACAGTTTTAAATGTGTTGAAATTGTAATAGACCTCGGTTTTTAAGTGTGATAACAACTATAATAGATCACGGCTTTTAAGTGTGATAACAATTATAATATATCACAGTTTTTATATGTGATGAAATTATAATAGATTACGGTTCTTAATAGTGATAACAACTATAATGGATCACGGTTTTTATGTGTGATAGCTATTATAATATATCATAGCTATTAACAGCTATTGGATTAAAGTACTTTATGTCACACCTCAATATGTCACACTTTGGAAGCCGTGACTGATGTGAATATATCACACTTAAAAACCGTGATTTTTATGTTTTTTTGTAGTAGTGCATGCTTACATTCATTCCGTAATATGGTCTCTTAAAGATAGATAGGGTTTAAAAAAATATGGATAAATGACATAAATGACTATTTGTCGCCCTTTCTCTTTATTATTTGTGCAAAAGGGTCTCATGGTGTTATTGGATAGAGCGACACATATGGGGCAATACGTGGTATTTTTTTTGCAGACATACAGAGGTTCAGATTTCTCATCTCCGATTTACGGATGATAGTATGATGTTTTTTGAGTATGTTGAAGGAGCCCTAGAGACTCTCATGGGCCTCTTTGCACAATATGGGGCACTTTCAGGACAGACAATTAATTTCCACAAATCTAACTTATACTTTAGCAAAGGTTTACGGCATGAGGATAGGGAGTAAATTTCTGACTTTTTGCGATTCCTATCGGAGATGGCACGGGTAAGTATTTGGGCATGCCCTTTGTCACTGGTCATAATAAGTTGTGGGTTTTTTTATTTTATTTGGGAATGCATATAGAAGAAGCTGTCAGGATGGAAAGGCAAAACTTGTTTGCAAGGAGGTGATGATCAAATCAGTCGTGGGTTGGAGAAATATATAACCGAGATCTATTATAATTCAACACCTCCTACTCTCTACATTCCATTATGCAATGCTTCAAGGTTCCTTCCACCCTCATTAAAGAGTTGGAGAAATATATACGTGGGTTTTTTAGGGGGATACTGAGACAGACAAATATACAATGGCGCAACTGGGGCACATGTTGTTTACCAAAAATCTGGGGGGCTTGAGATTTCGGAACAAGGAGTGTCTTAACTTAGAATTCTTGGCAAAGCAATCATGGCGCTTCCTTACTTGCCTTAAGGTCTTGGTGAGTCGGGTTCTTAATGCGAAAATTCTAGTTCAACCTTTATGTCACCAAGGTTAGGCCGTAGACCGTCTTTTTTTTTTGGCGGAGTTTATTGAAAGGTAAGGATCTTTTGTTGAGGGGATTGCGGTGGCGCATGGGAGATGGGAGCTTCGTTTTCGTCTTTCATGATGCATAGGTCACTTTGCCTCCATAATTTCGGATTGAACATGCTATGCATCAGCTTCCTACGGATAGCTTTGCCAAATAGCACCCAATGGAATTTATCATTTATTGCACAAGTCTTTTGTCTTTGGGAGGTGGATGTCATTATCCAAACGCCAATTGCTGATAGCTCGCATCCGGATAAGTTGATTTGGAATTATGACCGTAATGGTCAGTATTATGTTAAGTTTGGAAACTTCTTGGCATCGAGATTGTATAAAGGTGCACACTTCTTTGCACTGCCGTCATCTTCGGGGCCTGATCGAGTTTGGTGGGATATTTGGCGGATTGCAATGCCCCTGTGAGTGCAACATTTTCTGTGGCGATGCTTGCAGGATTGTTTGCCGATTGGAGATAACCTTGTGAAGCGCAATCTTGGGAGCGATCTTTGTATGTCCTTGCGGTAGGAAAATGGAGTCCATGTGCCACATGATTTTTGAGTATGAGTAGGCCAATGCAATCTGGAGAGCCTCTTCATTCAATGATCGACGGCCTAAGGATTCTTCCAACTTTAAAGAATATCTAGGTAGGCTCATTGAGCAGTGTACGGGAGAAGAGTTGTCAGCTTTTTGTCTGCATCTTTGGAATTTGTGGAAGGCTCGTTGCAGTGTAGTGTATGATGGTGCCCGTATATATGTCTCACGGATTATTTCTTCCTCGAATGCAGGATCTGTTGAGTTCGGTCAAGCAATGTAGGCTTACCATTCGGTTGTTGGTGAGGGGCATTCGCATCATGTGGCATGGAGCCCACCGTCGTCTGTGTCTTGACAAATGTAATGATGATGTTCTATGACAGATATGGGGTATGGAGTATAATTGATCTTCAGAGACAATGTTGGTTTGATTATGGTTGCATTCTTGTATCACTTTGACACTGGCATTTGACCGGAAGTATTGGAATTGTGGACGATCCGTTTGTGCCTGAAAGAGGCTATTCAACTGGGATTTTCGACGGTTATTGTGGAAAGTGATTGACTGTCATGTGTGCAGGCGTTACATCATCCTGTTGATGATCTCATTGTTGGAAGTAGCGCCCGAAAGACAATTTATATAATTGTTTTTATAATTAATAAATGACAAATTTATTCTCATCTCATTACTTGCTTCGTGCTTGTAAGTAATACATTATTGAAAACCCCAAATCGTATCAAATGTAGTCATATAACTTAGTGTGTGTCACACGCGAGGATTAAGTTTATGGTGATACACTTGAACTGTTAGTCCATGGTGAACATAATCAAAGTACGGGGTCTATTGATTAAACCACCAGGATCAACTTCGTTTAAGCAATAAACAAATAAGTAGTAGAAGGTGAATACCTTGCTTGATCTAAAAGATTGACGCTTTGACCGTCTGAGGAGAGTAGCGATGCACGGAGCCGCCCAAGCGTTCAGCCTCTACCGGTGATCTACACGAACAGCCCGCCGGAATCCCATCATGGGTTGCTACCATAAAAACTCAGTTGCTAGACCGACTTTTCCTCTCTTTAAAAATCTCTCCAGAAGAAGCTCTCTATTTTTCACAAAACTATTAGCTCTTGAAACTGTGATGTACAAAAGAGCTAGTCAAGGCTCCCTTTTATAAGGTGACCTGCGCCCCTATGTAATCCCAATCTGATGGGGAGAAGCTAGCTTCCTGGTAGATTGAAGGGAAAAAAAAACTTTTTCCTAATAAAATAAGGAAAATGTCTTTGATTGATTTATCTCATTTAATTTAATATTTAATATTAAATATTTCCAAAATATTGTCAATATCTAATATTTGACTATCTTTATCTTATTACCATAAATCTATTTTCTAAAAATCAATTAATATCTAATATTAATATTATAGCAATCTTATTAATTAAATTACACAATCCAAGTGTATCTTATACACATTGAAATTGGCGCCCCAAATCCCAAAATATTGGCATCCGGAATATTCTTAATTAATATAATACTGTGATTAATTAATTTGCAAAATACATGTGTATCATATACATTATGTCATACGCCCCACATGTATCAAAATACATATATTTAATTAATCAACATAATTAATATCTTGTATTATATTTATTCATAATAAATAAATACCACCATATTAATTTACCATTATAACACTTTATAGACGAGATAAACTTTCCTTATTTGGTTATCACTATAACCGCATTTTAATCCGGCTAGATGTTCTTATGTGTGTGACCCGATAGGCTTCCGAATATGTTGGCCGTAGGCACAAAGTGCAAATTACGAAAATGCCCTTCATACCTAACGATCACGGGATAACGTCTAGCAACACACCGTGACCCCCAATAATCGGAAGAGTCAAATGTAATAACTACTACCTTTCATGTGAAACGGTTACCGTGTAAATATAATCATATCGTTGTAATAATATCATACGGTCGTACGTCGAGTGTCTAACATCAACGACCGTATCTTATAATCTGGATATCATTCTCTCTCTCGAAGTAACTCATTTACTTCCACTTTGCAAAGATTCACGAGAGTAAGACATTTCTTATAAGAATGCCCTTTTGGATATTCACCCATACTGATAGGGTACGCGATTTCCGGACGACCAAACATGTATACTCTGCATGCTTCAGTATCACATTCAATCACTACTGCATGATCTCCCCATGGCTAGGGGAAACCTCAATAGTGTCAAAGAATGACAATCCACACCGTGATGCCATGTTGACTCCGGTCCTAAGGATAATTTCACAACCGTCACATAGTGTGACACTTAACAGTGTAAGTGGGTCAGTCTAACATACGCATTTTCTAATACACGTCTACGTACAATCCAATTGTCTTTAAACTTCGATAGACGAGATCTATCCATGCTCTTAAAGACAGAAGACATTAATACGTGCTAGTCTGTTTGTACTATGAGTGCCTATGTTTAATAGTACATAAGCCTAGAGACATTTAAGTATCAAACTTATTAAAGCGACTAGAGATCTCATCAACCATAATCACCTATCATGGTTTCTTTATCACAGTTTAATACTAAGGACGTTTTCGTATAACAATTCATAATCGGTTCTTTAAAAGAACAAATATATGACAACAGAAAAGACATTTAATATATTTGTATAAATATAAAGAAATAGTAGAAATGATCCGACCCGGTCGGATCCGGTCCAACGTGATTGAGTTTAGGACACTATTTCAACAGTTATTTGGGGAGTGTCCCCTCATGCTAATGTAATCTCCGCATCACTCAATTTAACAAAGTTCTTCTTTCTTCTAAAAAAATAAATATACTTATTAATTACCTCTAATACAATAATTGTAAAATAAAAACTTATTGATAGATTCATAATAAAATTAAGGTAAAACTAATAAAAGGACGATAAATGTTATTTTCGAATTTAAGGGGCAGAGAAATTTTTTTATTCGGGGTGATGAGGGGAATCGAACTATGATTCTTAATGGGAAGTCTAATTACATATACCACCTGCCATATTCGATGCCCAATAGATGTTTTTTTTTCAAGGGGGAGATAATACATTTTTTTTATTTTTTTAAAAATACTAGTTATAATCAAAAATTAAGATAAAAAGACTTACTTATAAAATAGAGGTAGTACTCCATTTGTCCCAAAACATGAGTTATGATTTTCACATGAATCAATAATGTGAATTAACCTTAAAAAGGAATATGTATTAATGTCAAAATATTTAAAGATAATAATCTAAAATATGAACGAATAGTTTGATTGATAATAAATAAATAAAAACAACACAAGAGCAGAGCTAGATGTACGTCTTAGATGTATTTTAGGGCAAAACTGCCATAAAATGTATTTTCACTATAAAATTTATATAATATGTACGCGATACACACAATCTAGTAAGTCATCTATTCTAATTACATCCGAACACATTTCATTTGGAAACCAGAATATAATAAAGAAGATTATAGTAAATGAATAACTAGCTTTAGTTACACAACCAAAAACGCATTATACATAATATATATAATAGTATTATATAAGATAAGATAAAGTAACCGGGTTGGTTTATTATTTTATTATATATTGTGACGTTTGCTTTTGATGGCAGGCAGTGACCTTTTGTTCCTAGCCGTTATATATACACCAATGTACTTTTTGTTAAATCACATAAAAAAGGAGTCTTTTAGCACTGTGAGCATTAACGACTTTTAATTTATGCTATGGATCTTTTAATTTATGGTTTGCTCGGGCGTGTAGTTCCAAGTTGCATTAACATCAATGAGATCTAATTAATTGCCGGAAATGAAGAATTTCAACGGCAAAGGTTTTATAAAACATGAGACCAAATTCGTTAAATCGATTTCGAGTCGATTGGAAATTAGGGTTAACGCGCGTCGTATATGAAAATTAGTCGGAGGAACATCAATATTTATTTGGGTGTTACGCTTTACGAATTATGACCCGTATTACGCTTTCTTTGGTTGAACATATGGCCAAACCCATGTCAGAATCACAAAATTTAGGGAAATTGCTTGAAATTCTGTCGATTTTGAATCGAATTGGGTGTTTGTTGAAATCTGATGTGTGAGTGAAATTGAGTGCATTTGATGTTGGGAGTGACTGCATTTGATGTTGAGAGATGATGGCATGTTTCTTTGATGGGCTTGATGACGGTGTAATGATGTTACTTCATTGATGTTACTTACATGTTAGGTGATATTCTTGTATTTTTGTTCCTTCAATTTGTAGAAACCGTTGTTTAATTGCGAGACTAAGGATTACTTATGCTTGATGGGGAATACTTGAAGACAAAAAAAGTCTTGGTGAGACAGATTACATCATGTTTCATGGTAAACGAATAAAGCGCATATTTGGGCCGTTACTACATAATGAGTGTTACTACCCGTTAGGTGTTCGCATTTGGTTTTTACTACATTGATGTTGCTACATATCGGGTGTTATTGGGTTGATGTTATTCTTGCATAATTTGGGTGTAATTGAATTTGATGTTCTTATTTTTTTATTGCGGTGAGTCGAGGCTATGGTGAGAAAGGCAAGAAGAAGCTGGGGATTTGATCTCACTGATTCTCCGGTGACAATTTAGTGCTAAAGATGCCTACTTTCGGTCAAATACATTCAACACGTGGAAGCTCTCGAGACTTGAAAAAAATCATATGCATTTTATTTTTACTAAAAGGAAAGTCACGTATATAACACATTGGAGTATATATTTAAGTAAATAAATAAAATAACACATTGTATATCACAAACTATTGAAAGCTAGTCAAAACTTATTGTTTAAAAAATTCTCACATTCAATTAGTAAAATTGGAAAGAAAATCCGAATAGATGTAAAGTTGTATAATTATAATTATAATCCACCGAATAAGTATGATATTTGGGTTTATATTTCAAACTATTATGCAAAATTAAAGATCATATTTTTTATCATAACGTAGTGTTCGTTTCTTGTAATACCTTACTTCTGGATGCCAAATCTTTATCCGAAAATTTGCAGCTCTGTCTAGACAACTGTAGATTTTCAGGGCTTCTTTTCGTTCCTTACGAAGAGACTGTCGTGAGCCGAGTTGGCGGAATCTACTTGGCTACTATGGCACATTTGGAAGGCTCGTTGCAATGCGGTTTACGATAATCATGCGGTTTACATATCACGAATTTGCACCTCGGGTCTTAGTGCTGCTCGGGAGTTCTTCCAAGCGGTCCAGGTTCCGCGTGTGCTGGAGCAAGAGGTGCTACGGGATCGTTGGGAGAAGCAGCCGTTGTGGATACTTAAGTGCAATGTGGATGCATCAGCTATGGCCCATGTGCCGGGGAAGGTCTGATTTTTCGTGATCATCATGGAGTTATTATGGCATCTTATTCGTTTCATCTAGACACGGGAATTGACATTGTGGTGTTGGAGTTGAGGTCGATCCTTCTGGCCCCTCATAGAGGGTAGGCGACTTGGATTGATGCACTTAATGGTGGAGAGTGACTGTTTGATTTGTGTTTAGCGGCTGACTCATGTCGAGACTCGAGAAGGACCTTTTCTGCTTTTGGGTGTCTCTTGCAGGATTGCATTGCGGAGGTGGCCAATTATACTTCTGTTCAGTTTTCCTTTCTTAGACGTATCGGGAATGTTCTGGCTCATTTGTTAGCTCGAGGGTTGATTCGTTTGGTGTCATTGTTTCTACCGCGATTTTAGCAGATTTGAAGGAATAAAAGTTGTTGTTTTCCTAAAAAAGAACAAAAACAACAACAACAACAACATTTGTTTGTCTCATTTCCAAATAGATTTTTTTTATTATTTAGATTTTGCCGTATCCTAATAATATCAATTCAAGCCATGAAAAAATATGAACAATTAACCAACCAATATATGTCAAATTTATTGCTTCAGTTTTTCTTCTAAACCTCCGTAAAACAAAACATCAAATGTTGGATTTAACACCGATAGAGTCTCGGGGTGATAATTTATCATAAACTATAAAATAAAAAAAATATTAAAAGAAAGTAAGCAAAAGAGGAAAGAGAGGACATTAATGGAGAAGAAGGAAAAAAAACGATATTCATTGTATTTAAAGTCTAAGAAATACTACATACATCCAAAATATAAGTTCGCTTAGGTTTTTTCATAAACATTAAGAAAGTTGGTTAATTCGGTAATGTGTCATCAATTTTGATGCAAAAAGATTAAAATGACTTTTGACAATATTAATGTAAAGTAGTGAAAAGTTTGTGAGTATATAATACATAAGGGATAAAAGGAGGAAAAATATAATAAATGGTTCATTGGTTTTCTAAATAGACTTGTATTAAGAGACAAATTCAAAAAAGTAAATGGATTTATATTTTGGATGGATGTAGTACTGTAATTGGGATTACAATTATATGATAAATACAATAATGATGTTGCGCCGAACACCAGATATACGGTAACAATGTTTATCTTGAGGATAAGAGGCTTAGTATGAGTGATTTCTCCCGTGAGAGTAGGGTGGTGGACAGGAACATGGGTGGCGGATAAGTGCTTGTGAAGAACAACTGAGTAGTCGACAAATTGGGCAGAGTGTATCTGCTTATATTCGATATTGGATTAGAGATTAGCCTTCTATTACATTTGGGATCCCATATTTATAGGCTAAATACTATGTCGGTTTACTGTTCATCGATAAGACAATTAAGTATGCATAATTTAAAGATAAATGTGAATGCAATGCAAGTGTCCTAGCCAGCTGTCAGGATGGACTAGCTGGATTGATAAGTACGGCGAGCAGAAACCAGCGAACAACGGACTCATTCGTGCCTTGTCTTGGAATCATCTTGACCATATGGGTAGAAATCACACGGAGAGGTGGAGTCCGGTTTTATGACTAGCGGACGGGCTCCATCTTACTGTTAGCGGGCAGGCCCCGGTTACTGAACAATCCAGTAAGATGGAGCCCGTCCGCTAACAGTAAGATGGAGCCCGTCCGTGAACAACTCTAACCGGGGCCTGCCCGCTAACAGTAAGATGGAGCCCGTCCATTTTTTACATGATCTTTATGATTTTTTTTGTTGTTGTTATTTTTGTCCAGTTTTAAACGGAAATTTTATGGTGGTCTAGACCAAGTATGATTCAGGACCAATGGAAATCCAGGAAAACACGCGGGGCCCATCGTGTAAAATATAAATGCCATGTTTTTATAAATTTACTCTTCTTTTAAAAAATCCTATTAGAAGACAAATATGACATGGTGGTCCTAGACCACCATAAAACTACCGAGTTTTAAAAGGAGCTTAAGGTTAAAAAGGGTGTTTATAAATGCGGGATATAGTTTTTTTGTTCGAAATGGTGTAAAAATCTTTTTCTCTAAATCTTCGTTTTAGGTGTTTTTTAAAAAATAAACCCTAATTGGGAATAACCCATAGTGATTTGAGGACCTTAAGATCGCGCATCGTGCGTATTTGTGAAAAAAAATGGAGAAAATCGCGGTCAAAAAAACGGAAAAAAACACAACCAAGAATTTGTTGAAAAAAGGCTATATAGCCAATTATCCCGTTTTAAAATCCCTCTCTCCTTGCTTCCCACCCTTTAAAATGAGCCGAAAGCGGGAGAGCGAAAAGCTAAAGCTTCTCGTGAAACAGAGGCATATGGGGAGAGAGAGAGACACTCACACTTAGAAAATATGAGACCGTCTTAATGGAGTCAGTGTAACAATTCACTTTAGGGTTGAAAGACTCAAGAATTATACGTGTATTTATTACTCCTATCTCCCTACCTTATTCGCTGAAAACTTTGAAATAAAGATTTCAGTGGTACGACAATGGCGAAGGAAGAGAATCTGGAGAAGCAATTTGAGAAGCAGATGGGTTGTATGACTGGTTTTTTTCAAATATTCGACCGCCACCAGATTATCTCCGGCAAACGCCTCTGTTCCACCAAGCGCCTCCCTCATTCAAAGGTAGATAATGCTAGAATCACACCGTTTATTGCAGATTCAGCTGTCATATCTTTATATAACTTGTTTTTGATTTATTTTTTTCAGGCTGTAGATGATGAAGATGACTCAGAGATGTCCAGTTCATCTACTCCGGCGATATCTAGAGAGATAGTGAAGATGCGGGTGAAAGATGGTTTAGAGAATGTGAAGTCACCGGCGGCGAAGGAAGTTGTGCCACCGAAATCACCTCATCGGCTTTCGATGTTCGAGCTAAAAGGAGAAACAAGGTGTTCGAGGAAATTCGCCAGAGAAACTCCAAGGCTGTCATTGGACAGCAGAGCTATTGTTGATTCTAAAGGAAGCGTTCACCCGAGAGAGATCCGTACAGATTTATCAATTCTGACGGCGAATCGATGCGATAGTCCAGTGTCTGGCGGCGGTGGAGATACAGACGACAAACAACGGCGGTCCCCTAGCGTCATTGCCAGGCTCATGGGACTCGAGCAGCTACCGGAATCCAATCCGGAAAACGACAAGGCACAACTAAGAAGATCCGCATCAGAATCCAGAGCTGCTGCCAGAGATTATCGATCCATTGACAATGCCAAGAGCTCTCAATTTATTAAGCAGAATAATCAAACTCATTCCGATTTCGTCGTACAAAGCCTAAGAGCAGCAGGTGTCAATCAAACGAAATGCCAGTTTTCTGTTGATTTCTCAAGGTCTGAAAACGCTATGGAGACGCATTCTGTTAGAAATACTAATGGAAGTCTCGAGCAGCATAAGCCTGTGAACAAATGCTTATGGAAATCACAGCAACATCACCGGAAAAGCTACTTCGACACGGCGGATGTGTTTCCAGAACCAAAACTCACAATGTCTCCATATGCAGCAGACATTGTGAAGAAGTTGCAGGTGAGAGGAATCGATGAAGCTTCGAAGGATCTAGAAACACTCAAACAAATCCTGGAGGCTCTGCAATTCAAAGGTCTCCTACATTCTAGGAGGACGCCGGAGCATCGGAATTTCGTGTACGACCGGTATTTGCCGAATGAATGTTCACCGAAGCCTTCAGGTTCAAAGTACCGTCGGACATTAGGAAATAATTCTCCACCACCTAAATCAACTGTCCGGCGAAATTTAAACGAGAAATTGTCTTCTGTAAGCAGTCCCCGGCGGGATAGGCCTCATATTGACTCTAACATCCAAACTCCGGCGAGGCACCGGAACTCACCAACTCATAATGAAAGGCGCAACAGTAACTCAGTTGTGAAAACAACGCCGTTAAGCATTGAATCCCCAAAAAGGCAACGGAATGAATCCATTGACAGCCGGAGAACATCTCCGGTGCAGTCACCCAGAATGAGGTCAAAACCAGATCAAAGTAAATCACCAAGATACAAAAGATCCACGGCTGAGAAAATCAACACAACCGTGACAGAGGACGAGTCATCTTCCATATCTGAGAGTACATTCAGTACATCATCACAGCCGGACACAGAGGTACTACTACTACAATTATTTAGCATAAGTTTACAGTCCAATTTAGTGAATTTCACTGCAATCAATTAATTGGGTTTTAAATTGTTGATGGGGACATGGCATTGCAGATATCGAAAATGGAAGGGAAGAGCTTATTAGAGAGATGTGATAAGCTACTGTACAACATAGCAGACATGAATGCAACAGAATTGCAGCCAAGTCCGGTGTCGGTTCTGGATTCATCATCATTCTACAAGGAGGACTACCCTTCATCTCCTTCCCCTGTTCTCAAACGCAGCATTGATTTCAAAGGTACCAACATTTTTACTATTTTTATCGATAAGATTTATCTAAATTCCTATTGATTCTGTATCACAAAGTCATATATTTCTATTGGTACCAGCTTAAAATTTTCAGCCTTCTTTTAACACAAAGGGTTCTTCATTTACTATAACTATAAGTCATTTAAAACAAAACATGACAGGTCTCTTAAACTAAAATGACATGTACGGAAATTTTTATGAGCGCATTACAAAAAAAATGATATGTACTCTACACATATACATATATTATGTAGTTCACATTCACTATCTAATTATCCATCTTCCTTTATAAACAAAACAAATCACCTTAAATAAGCTCAAATCTTTGTATGGGGCAGGGTTCCTGAAAACTAGTAGTAGTGTTTATTGTTTAAATCAAACCTTTGTATGACCCTAAAATGGATTTAGCAAGTGATTGTGATTGAGGATGAGATGTAATAGACTTAGTGAAAATCAAAACAAATCTTTGCATAGGCCCCAAAACAGGAAACTTTTACCTGCTATCTTCGCTCGTGGGAAGATGTTAAGTGGCTCGATCAGTACCCCGTTAATTTTTAAACGATTTAAATTATATGATTCTGATTAATGTACGTATGAAGTCATTCCATGTGAAGTCACAACGTAAAAATCTCTCCTACAGTTGTTCTTAAAAAATAAACGCTAGTTTTAAGGTGGTTTTTTTATTATCATGTCACTGTTTGTTTCTCCAAACAATTTTACAAGAAGCTAAAAATGGAAATATGAGAATATCTATTTTTATAAAATAATGACGAACTTTTTTATTTTACGTTGTATATACTTCCTCCGTTCCACAATAATGGGGACAGTTATTAAAATATTTTGTTTCATTTTGTGTGAGGCAATACAATTTCTTTGTGGATCATCTCAAGTATTTAAGGGTCAAGTGAATTTGTTTTTACACATTATCATCAAAACGATATAGTTTGAAAAAAATAAATCTACGGTTAGATGATTTTTATATTTTGAGTTTGTAGTTAGATCACTATTCTTGTCAATACATTATAAAAGTTAACGATGCATTAACTATCATCCTTAATATATGTGATTTTGATAACTGCCTCAAATAAATTGATAAATTAGAACGAAGAAAGTACTCTGTTGGATATATAGTACAGCCGTACAGAAGATAGTATCCTGATATTGACTCTTTGGGGAATATCTCCCGAATTTTTTTTTTTTTTTTTTTTGATATACCGAATTTTTTTTTTTTACTTACTGCTGTATTTGACGGTACAGCTAGGTGTAGGACAGCTAACTACTACCGATGACGTATAGTTTAAAATAAAGGGAAACTTTGAAAAAATTTGTTTAAAAAGTTAATTATTTATGTGATATATTTAGAAATAATAACATTTGGAAAATATACTTGAAAAGCAATTTGTTAGCGATTACGTAGCAAATATGCAACGAAATGCTTTTCAGGCATATTTTTCAAATGTTATTATTTTAAAGCATATCACACAAATAATTAACTTTTTAAGCATATTTTTTCAAGTTTCCCTGAAATAAACTTGAACATGCATAAAAAAACATATTTTTATTCAAAGTTTACTTATTTATTATACCCAGAATACTGGTTTGACTCGATATATGTAGGATGGGAAGGGAAACTTGAAAAAATATGGTTAAAAAGATAAATATTTGTGTGATATGCTCAAAAATAATAACATTTTATTTGTCGTGTTTGTCGTTTAATCTTTCTGCATTTTTTATTGTAAATATTATAAAGAAAAGGGTATTTGAAGAAATTTTGATTAATACACAAAGTTGACTTATTTTGATGAAACCAAAAAGAAAACATGGACAAATAAAATGGGACGGAGGGAGTAACATTTAGAAAATATGCCTGAAAAGCATTTCGTTGCGTATTTGCTACCGAATTGCTACGTAATCGCTATGAATTGTTTTACAGGCGTATTTTTGAATGTTATCTTTTAGTCATCGCATAAATATTTATTTTTCAAATTTTTTAGTTTTCGGGAAATGCTGCCTGCCATAAATATTAGTATCTTTTCAAACATTTTTTTTCATGAAGTCAGCTTCTCCTAGATCCTGGAAATGCTGCCTGCCCTTATTGGCTTCTTGATTTTTGGAGTGTAGTGTAGTATTCATTAATTTCATAACTGATTTTGGAGTGGGAAATTGTAACATGAAGTCAGCTTCTCCTAGCCACTTTGCTACTTTCAACATAATGGTGATCACGTCGTCTACCCCGAAAGTCATTGCTTCATTGATTGTTTGCTTGTTGTTAGGAAGATCTATATAGTAAAATTATACAATAAATCCTTTTTTTTTTAATTTGGCAATGATACATTCACCGTATATTTGCATTAATTTTCTTTTACATATTTTTACAATTGAGAATGATGGGATAGATAATCACAATTGAGCAATCGTGAAAAAGTGTGTAGTTATATATTTTGACACAAATGCACAAATCATTTCTGGTAGGAAACAGTGATGATTTGTATATTACACATTGTGACACAACAAGTGTGATAATACATTTTCACATAATAATTCATTGATTAAAGTGTATGACCTTTTTTTTTTTTTTTTTTTTTTGAGAAGACAAAGGATATTTATTTCACCAAATCGAGAGAGCAAGCCATGATTACATTCGCAGGCGGCGTAGAGCCCCATTGTTTAAGTCCTACCAAAGAAAGACCTTCCTTTGCCAAGAGGTGAGCCGGAGTATTTCATTCTCTCTTGACAAAAGAGAAAATGCATTTAGAAAAAACAGGGAGCATAACTTTACAATCATCAATGATACTTCCCAAGTGAGATAAATCCAACTCATCCGATGTTAACTTGTGGTGTACTGTCAGAGAGTCTCCTTCAAAGACGACACTGAATAACCCCCAAGTTAAAGCAAAAACGATAGCTTGGTGAATCGCGAGAGCCTCACCTATCGCTACCTCATACCTTCCATCTAACTTCATTGAAAAACTGTGTAGAATGTCACCACGATGGTTACGCAAAATACCTCCAATAGCTATCGTATCTCCCTCTAGTGGCGGCGTCAACATTAAACTTTACCATTGGGTCTTGTGGAGGTTCCCAACTCCTCTTAAGATTTTCTTTGGGTAGGGATGGAAACAGGTCCAGCTTGGGCTTCTAAATAAGCTTTAGCTTCGGACTCGGCGAGAGCCAACACCAAATCAGGGCGGGTTGGTTGCTTCTCGTACACTAATTTGCATCGACTTTTCCATATCCACCATAAAACACAAATAATTCTTGCCGCTGCTTCGCCACTTTCTTTGTCAACCAACAACTCGAAGAAGTCTTGCATTGACTCAGAATTGAGGGATGTACAATAATGTCTCTTTGGGAGCTCGCTCCACACCAATCTTGCCGTGATGCAATCAAAAAAACAGTGCTTCATTGTTTCTTTCTCCCTATTGCAGGCCAAGCACATACCGTCGCTGATACCCCTCGAGTGAAGGCCCATCGCAGTAGGTAGAGCGTTAGTTAGGAGTTTCCAACAAAAATGTATTATTCTTGGCTTTACTTGTAATTTCCACAAGGATATCCAAATTTTCTTATATGGCTGAGAGGTAGTTGCGAGTGAACGTTCAGCCTCTTGAGTCTTTAATTTTAGAGCAAGGTGATACCCTGATTTTACCGAGTAAATGCCATTGTTCGTATAGTGCCATATCAACTTATCATCAATATTTTGAGGGGACAAGGGCATTGATAGAATGCTATCAGCTTCATATGGCCAAAACATTTCTTTGATCAAAGTGTGTTTCCACTGTCTAGTATAAGTATTAATTAAGCTGCTTACCTTCTCTGGCAACATTGAATCGTCTTTTGGGTGGGCTTTGAAGGTAGGAGGGAGTGGCAACCATTGGTCTTTTGTTATGCTCACTGTGCCATTGCCTATCCGCCATCTTAGTCCTTTAAAAAGTAGGTCCCTTCCGTGAAGAATACCCCGCCAGATCGCTGATGGACGGGCTGTTATAGTGGCAGCTCCAAAGTCCTTTGTTGCAAAATATTTCGCCTTAAGAACTCGGGATGATAGTGTTTCTGGGTCGGATAGAACGCGCCAAGCTTGCTTTGCTAAAAGAGCGGCATTGAAACATTCAAGATCTCTAAAGCCTAGCCCCCCCTCCATCTTCGGTTTACAGCACTTGTTCCAAGACTTCCAATGTATTTTCCGGTCGCTGTCTGTGTTGCTCCAGAAGAACTTTTTCGTCAAGCTTTCCAATTCAGATATGATTTTCTTAGGAAGGATAAAACACTGCATTATGTATTGGGGGAGTACTTGCACTACCGCCTTTATGAGAACTTCTTTTCCTGCTGAGGAGAGATACTTGCCTTTCCAACCATTTAATTTCTTGTTCACTCTTTCTTTAACATATGAGAAGATTTCTGCTTTTGTGCGGCCGATGATGAAAGGAAGGCCTAAATACTTTCCGTTTTCATCCCCAAGAGGAATGTTAAGAATAGAAGAAAGAGCTTCTTTGCAGCCCATAGTGATGCCCTTACTGAAGTAGACCCCAGATTTATTTAAGTTGATTTTCTGTCCTGAAAGTCGTTCATAAGTATTCAGCAACTCCATAATTGATTGGCAGGCTTCAGTTGTGGCTTCTGAGAAAATAAGGGTATCATCTGCGAAGAGGAGGTGATGAATATCCAGATGCCCCCCAAAGTTCACACCCCGCAAAGTTCCTTCATTTTCAGCTTTGCGAAGTAAGGCTGAGAATCCCTCGGCACAAATAACAAATAGGAATGGAGACAATGGATCACCCTGCCGAATCAAAAGGGACCCCGATCCATATTTATTTATATGGTGATAATATGTGTACTACGGATGTTTATTATATATCCATATTTCACTACACTTTTGTCACAATTGATCATGATGGGATCAATATCAAACAATGAGTCTTATACTTTAATTAATCCTAAGAAAATATGTAGTGCGAGACGTACTAGAAAAATGTGTAGTGCACACATATCATTTTCCTAATCTATATGGGGTACTCTCATAATCAGTGGTAAATGGTGCAGTGACGATCGTAGTTAATGTATGATTACTAAAACCTTTTAACACTTAAAAAAATCTTTGATTGTTTGCTTCCATTGCCGACATGATCTAATTAATTAGCAAGATAGTGGCATCTTTTGATTGAATTGGGATCCTCTACCGTGTTGCCGTCTGCTGTGTGGTGCTGTGAGCCCGAAACGACGCCGGTCGGAACAAAACGGCGTCATTTCTGGCCGAAGCGACGCTGTTTTGCGTCACAGGACGGGCTGATGTGCTCATTTAACAGCAGAGGATCGGGGTCCCTTTTGATTTGAGTAAAGTGAAATTAATTAATCAAGTGTCAAACTCCATTTTTAAATTCTTGTTTCATTTTCCTCCTAAATTCCCAATTCAACAAGTTACTATGCCCAAATTGTGTCCTTGATGTGCCTTTTGAGTTTGTGAGCTTTAATTTGTTAAGCAAAAAAAGGTTATATACTACTAATGTTGGAAGTGGTCCTTGAGCTACCTCGATATGTCTGCCTCATCTTTCCTACTCATGTTTCAAAATCTCCGTATCTCAGAGTGATAATAATTTCACTCAGATTCGATCTCCTGAGATTTCTTCATTATTTCAAATATACTATACCCTCATCACGTGCTATAGATTTTACTAGGAATTTTAGAGGGGATCTTTTACTTGCATCACCACCATCTTGTTGAGGCATTGACTACTTAGGCATCACACACACACACACACAAACAAACAAACAAACAAAAACAAAAAAAACCATAGTTGTAAAATGTGCCTTACATGTAATGTAATGCATTTCACTAACATGTGCACATTGTCAAACTTCTTAACCTATATAGGGATTTTGATATTCTTCATTTCAAATAGAGGTTTTGTACGATTTAAACTGATGCTTGAATTTATGCAATACGTAATATGTTATGAGACGCTGATGCGATTGCCCTAAGTTATTATATCCTCATATAATGCTATGAATTGAATGAAACAGATATATCAAGTGAATTTGAAGAGGAGTGGGGTACTCAAACTCAATACATCAGCCAGATGAATCAAAATTTGATGATGATGATATTGATACCCACAATCAAGACCCTGATTTCATTTACATATCACAAATCCTAAGGGCTTTTCATCACTTCCCAGAAGACTCTGATGTGTTTCTCAAAATTGAGAAACAACACTATCTTGAAGGAAAATATAATTGCAAAGCTTCCATACTCCATAGGAGGCTAATATTTGATATCGTCACTGAAATTCTCAAAAGAAACCGGAAGTTGCCTCCCTGGAAGGCTTTTTCGTATACTGATTCTTTCCCCAAGCCATTGCTACAGAAGATCTGGATCGAGTTACAGAGGATTCGACACCAAGGAGATAATGCTGACATTTTTGAAGTAATTTGTGGTGTTCTAGAAAAGGATTTAGCAGCAGATGGTGTTAGTGGTTGGGAAGATGATCCGTTGGAGTTGTCTGAGGCGGTTCTGGACATTGAACGGTTGGTGTTCAGGGATTTGATCGGAGAAACAATCCGTGAGATTGCTGTGTGTTCGTGGAGGAGTCCTGTCGCATTGGCGTATAGGAGGAAGTTAGTTTTTTAGTGTTTATGAATAAATAAAACGTGCCATTGCTATTTGAAACTCCCGCGGTTTTCTTAGTTTGTATCTGGTTATAGTTTAGTGTATTTCTCATTGCAGGCATGTATGAGCATCTATTGTTCTTTGTAGTATTTAAGCAGAGGAGTAAGTTGTACCAAGTCTTATGAAAATTAATGTGCTTAATAAAGATGGTTTGAAGAAATGCCCTTTTGTACTCTTCCATGCTAGAGAATGAAATTGATGATAAATAACTAAGATGATAGGACTGAACTTGAATTATTCGTAAATGTCGTTGCATTTCTCGATATCAACCAAGGTTTGAATTTTTATCCTCTCTCCCTATAAAATAAAAATATGCTTCCCTTTTTTCTCAACAAAAATATATATATATATATATATTATATATATATATATATATATATATATATATATTTAAACCCGATGATGACATTCAATCCTCCTCAAACAACCAATCACCCTATTTCATCCTAGTTCACGTTTACTTTAAACTTTATCCCTCACTCTATTATTATCTGGCTTTACCATTCACCTCAACCCTACCCCACTCCACCATATACCAGTCTTTCACCCCTATTCTATATTACCCTACCTCAACGTACTATGAAGTTCCATTACACCTTACTTTCATGCCACCCCACATATCATACCATACAAACCTACCCACCTTACCTCATGCCTCAGATTTAATATATTGTATTAGGATTAGAAAATTGTTACCTAACTGTATAAGTTATTTCCATTTAAGGATATGGATCTAGAATAATCCTTGGTGTCGTGATCTAGTCTTATTTTTTAATTGATGCTTACATCACTTAAAACTCAATGTTCCCTAATAACCCCATTTGCGACACCACCTTTTACCCAAGAGTATTTTTCTCTTAAACACTAAAGAGAATCCAAGCTATTGTCAATTGATGAATCGATAGGCTATGGGTAATGAGGTGAAATTTACAAAGGAAAAAAAGAAAGAAAGAAAGAAAGAGTAGTGACTTTAACATTTCTAATTGGGAATATGTACATTTGCCGACAATGTACTTAAAAAAAAGAGTGAGTTGAAGATTCTTGTAGCCATGTAATGTAAGAATAAATATTTCACTGACCAAAGGGAAACAAAAAGAAAAAAAGAAAAAAAAGTGGGGCGTAAATTAATCAGAATCTTGTTCCGTCATTGTCTAGAGGCTTTAAGTAGTATGTTATGGTCCTCACTCTCTGCTTCATATTCAGAAATTGGTCCCCCCCTCATATTCATATTTGACTGCCCCCTTACCCCCATCTTCTTTACTTATGATTATTGCCAGATGCCACAAAATCCATTAGGAGGAAGGATCCCCCTACAGTACTGGACGGTAAAGTGCAAGTGTTAAACACCAAAACGACAGTCATATAATACTAGACAGTAGAGTGCGGGTGTTAAGCATAAAAACGCCTACAGTACTGGACGGTAATGTGCTAATGTTAAGCACCAAAACGACGTCGTTTTGGTGCTGAACACTTTACCGTCCAGTATTGTCACTCACTATAGGGGATCTGCTGGTATCAAGTAGGGTATGTATGTCATTCATGAACTTAAGAAAGAATCACTTGTTCAAGAAAATTAAACAACTAAACTAATTGAATTTAGTTTAATTTCTGTATGTACACTTATATTATATAATCACCACACAATCTCAAGAATTTGGTTGAAAAGAACAAAGAACACTTCTGCAACTTAGCAGAAACAATCAAACTAAAAAGAACTTCCAATTTCTTTAGGGAATGTAAAAGGAAAGCATCATAAATTTTATTCAAGCTTATGCAAGCAGTACAACGCTTGAATTAGCTCTTAACTACCCTAGAAACCGATTCTTGCCTAATAATTAACTTAATTTTAAGTAACCAAGTCCAAGGTGTTTGATGAAATCCTCTAAGAAGCTTTTTTGATATTAACTCTAGCTTCACTCTTGAACACACCGGCCGCTCTAGCCACACATCAGACCTAGAATTAACTTCGATGTTCCTTCAATGCTCAACTTCTTAGTTGTAATTGTAACGACACGTTGCACATGGAAAGGTATGAAGGTAACAAGCTGTTCGACACGTACTCAACTCATGATTAATTGAAAATGTAAGTCTCACGTGGTAGTGATATCATTACAAATGAGCCACTCAGGTATGGTATGGTGTACTGAGTGAATTGAAATGATATGTTGTCAGACTAGCTAGTTATAGGATATTACGCCTTCTTCAGTAAACCCTGGAAGGCAATGCCACTCTCCTGTAAGCCCTGGAAGGTAAGTCAATTGAATTGAATTGAATTGACTGTAATGTGATTAATTGATGCCAATCAAACTATTCTGTGACCCGTAGGTGGGCACTTCTGTCCGGCTTAACACTTACTTGGAATTGCTGAAAATGGACCCTAAGGCGTAGGGCTCTTGTATGACGATGGTAAGGACTTTCAAGAATTCATATCATATTAAATGGATATACTAATACCTAACTAAGAACCACTGACTACTACGCATAATGCAATGACTTTAATAACACAAGCATAACTAGTTCTACATACCAAGATAATAAAATTAATAAATATAACATAATCTGGAAAATATTACCCATTATATAAACTCCTAACATGACAATGGACAATGGACCATGTAATAGGGATGATGTAGGCACGAACGAGTTTCAGGTCTCCCGGAGGGCCTGTGGGACGGAAGCCCATAATTGTTGTGACGAGGTCGGACTAGCCCTTGCCACGTGTCATCTTTATATTGACTAACCATTAAATGAAGACATAAAAACTATAAAATTAGGGGCCAGGAGCCCCACTTCATGCCTAAGGGCAGATCTGAACCCCAAGTGGGAGATCGGTCCCACTCCCCAAACCACCGCAGGTCGGCTAGGTCGCAACGGAACTGGGCCAGTGCAGTTCAGGCCGAGACGGCCTGGGGAGCTCGACGCAGGTCGTCCAGAGCCTCTTTTATATGATGATTAGCCCATGTGCTTATAAGATAATGATGGAAAGATCCTAAGGATCATTTACCCATTAAGACTCTAATTCTGATATTTAAACTGTCCTTAATTATCTCTAAATTATAGGGATACATACGAGATTATCCTTAGGGATCAAGAATTAGAATCCTTGCAGAACAAGGAAATGGATGAGACGTCCCATATATAAACAACCCTAAGGAACTACGAAAGACTTGATTCCTGAAACATAACATGATATATAGGCAACTTGAGAGAAATAACTCTCAAACTCAGTCTAAATCCACCCAAAAAACCATTTATCGTTCATATTACCCTTGATTAAACGGACCGTATTTATTCATAGACGAGATCCAGCATGGTCGTGCTGCAATTAGACTTCTCCTAGTAAAGGGATATATTCGAATTCATATTCAACAGTGAATAATTGTAAAAAATAATGTTGCGAGAATTTATAAAATTCATAAAATAAGCCTAGCCCTTCTAACAGATTCAAACTGCAACGTGGACTCAAATTTTGGCTTTGAATTTGAACGATCACCAAATTGAATTAAAGAATTATGATTAGAACGATGACAAATGGATTAAAGTTATCAAAAGTTGTTGCAACTTGTGACAATACAAGCTCCAGTTCCCGAGAAATCGTTTCGGTTGATAATTTGCGATTAAGACAAGGTTTGAGTGAGTTTTGATGGGTACTTGTGATGAATTAAAGAATTGCAAAATTCGTACACCTACTTTAGGGTTTTGGAATTATAACAATCCGGTAAGTATTATGTATTTTCGTGTCTTTTATGGACAAGGTTTTTGGGATTATAACAATCCGGTATGTATTCTCTAATTTCGTGTCTTTTATGGACACGAGGACCGAGGTGGCACCATTAAGCCGATGCATTTTTACCGACTAGCCTATAAACAGTGACGGACATACATATAACTAAGGGGGGCAATTATCCCTCTTGATCCGAAAAAAGTACATTAATATACGTACTATGGATATAGTTTGTCCCCCTAATTTTTTTATTTGTCTTTAAAAATTTATTGTCCCTTACCGAGATCCTGCGTCCGCCAAAGCCCATGGAGAATGGTATTTTAAAAGAAGTTAAAACCGAAAAAGGCAAAACAAACTTATAATTTAAGAAGAAATTGTCTTATCTTATTAGCATATTCATTTTTGGATCCGCCGGACTTAATCTTCAGGAATGGTTGAAAAGTACCCGTTGGGCGATTCTCCGGCAAGCAATCCCAAGCCCCATCCGTGGGGTCCTTTTGTCCTTACCGGAGGACACAAATTTATCAAAACGCATCCATCAACGTTACTCAGTACTGGTATAATTACACTCTTTTTAGTTTAATATACTCTCATATCACATCATATGGTTTGCTCTCTCTGTCTCCTTGTCTAATTGGCCACATCCGCATTTTATTGCCATTGTACCCTACTTACAACATCATTTTTATATGTATTTCGGGTAATTCCGATATAGTGACTCTCTATTAGTAGGTGTTGTGTTGAAACATCCGAAACGAAAGTAAAGCAGCGGAATGTAAATGAAAAAACAAAAACACAGATTTAACGTGGTTCGACAATTCACCTACAACCACCGGAAACAACAATATTCAGATTAGAGAAAATTTAGACTCATAAATTTATTTCTCAGGATCCTCACTTTGCATTGAACCTAATACTTAGTTGAAAATGTAAGGGAATTACAACTGAGGTAGATGTAGTTTATATCGGAGAACATGATGCCATATTTTCTTCCGTATGCTATCTAGTATCCAGGACTTTTTTTTGTGTCAAATCTTGGACTTTCCATACTTGTAGCAATTCAAGACTTTTTTTTTAGCCATCATTTGAACGATTAACAACACATGTATAAATGAGTCATTATTCCAATAGAAGGATCATTGGATGATTGTTAAATTCACAAGCATACAAAGTAGTTTTGTCTTTTCTACATTACCAATGAAATATTTATTATTTTTTCTCTATCCTATCCATAATTTATTAACAATCTAACTATTTAAAAAAATTATAATCATTTTATTAATGATAGACAAAGGATATTTTAGTCGTTTTTTATTTATGTCATTCAATCATTTTCTTAATCTACGTTAAAACACCCATAAATTAGGCGTAAAAGAAGAAAAATATAAAAAAATGTTCTATTGGTATTCTAAATGAAATTATATTATTAGACAAATAGGAAAGGCTAAACGATCTTATATTTTGGGACGGATATACATGTGTGTGTGTGTTTAAAAATTCTACCACTCTAACGTTATTTAAGTGTCGCATCACTTTTGTTTTATCAATCTTCTTATTATTCTCAACTCAACTACCTAGTTGTTACAAATTTAAAAAAGCTATGAAGAGATTCAACCCATTTGTCATTTCATACACTTGAAAGCGCGAGTTGAAGAACATCGACATAATTCGTAAAAACGGAGTGAGCTCGGCTCGAGCTTGAGCAATAGATTAATAAACAAAGCTCGGACATAAAATGAAGTTCGCTCATTAAACAAAAAAAAACTCAATCTCGTTCATGTATTAAACAAACACAAAAGCAAACATAATATTTTCGGTTCGGTTTGGCTCGTTTACACCTCTACTAAGATCCGTATGGTATACAAAGTAGTAGATATATGGTTATAGATATACGTAGGGGTGAACATGGTCCGCTTTGACCGATTTTTTCCCGTCTATAAAACCAAACCATTTTATATGATTTCCAAAATTTCAACCCAAACTTAAACAGTTTTTAGGCTAAAACCATTTGTTCGGTCCGGTTTGGTTTGATTTGGTTCCAATTTTTCACGGTTTTCATTAACAAATAAAATTATCGATTGGAAATCAAAACTTGTCCAAAAAATCGTAACATGTGTACCCGAAGCAATTCTATAATAGGATCACCTTTGGTAGATTTGTTGCGTAGAAAAAAACATATGGTAATATATAAATTACATCAATACTACTATGTGATTCTAGTCGAAAAGATGATATAACAAATTATCTATGTTGAACTAATTCATACCAATGCTAAAATTAGATCCCCAAATCAACCACCCATCATCCATCATCCCAATTAACAAATGCGACACCTACTACCAAACTTTCTAGCTATGCTTAATCAAGATAATAATTGATCGTATTTTACTCATTTCAATTCACCAATTAAGATTTAACACCGATACATTATTAATATTGAACTAACACCTTCCTAGAAAAAACTATCACCTACAACATTGAATAAATAACTTAAGACAAAATAGTATTTGAATGAGATGATAGGAAAAATATGAACATAATATTTTTCGTAACTGAGTGAGAGAGGAGAAATGTAACTAATTTTTGCATAAATTAGAAAAACAATGATGAGTTATCTCAAATATTGGTGCTGAGAAAGCAAAATAAACTCCAACCAAAACAAACAGAACCTTTTGTTTTGGTTGAAGTTTATTTTGGAGGTTTTTTGTATGCTAGTGGATAATAAAATATAATAAAAATGATTGAAGTAATGATTAGAAAGTTAAAATGTTTTTTTGAAATTTGTGTAGACAAAGAAATGATTGGTGAGATAAATTAAAATAAAGTGGTATAATGAATAAAATAATGGTAAAAAAAGTAATAAACTAGATAAGAAATGGTGAATATAATTTAATATTTTTTATTTGTAGTTGAAATAATGATTGGTGAGAGAATTGTAAGAAATAATTGATGAAGTGGTATAAAAAAACTCCAACGAAATCAAACGCAAACTTTAAGAGTTAGAGATTGCGAGTCATTAATTGATTTGTGTTGTGTTATTGTTTTATAATGTCGATTTATTGAAGTAAAATGAGTGGAACTTGAAACTAGTTGAACGTTTAAGATATGAAATTAATGATGGATAATTAATATATTGCAAATACGAAATTTAAATGAAGTGAGTTGGAGTGAATTAAGCAAAAACTGATAATTTAAATCTTTCATAGAAGGCGGATGGTTTGGTCCGGTTTCAAATGGTTTTCAAAATTTCAAATTAAAAACAAATTGTATTAAACGGTTTAATTTTTTGTTATAAGAAAGCCGACTAAATATCATGGTTTACGTTTTTCTGATTTGGTTCAATTTGGTCCGATTGATTGGTTTGGTTTCTAAATCTATTGTTCACATATATGATCAACCGGATTATCAATATTTCACCAGCAATGGTTTCTTAAATTGAAAAGTAAAATAAAAACGGGCAACATGAATGGGCTAGTCTCTCTTGGGTCTAATCGTTTTCATTGTATTTGTTGGTCAACATCCAAAAGCCCATTTTATGCTACAATTTTCGGGCTCAGTTTGTTCTGTATCTTGTTAGGCTCACTACGGGCTCCGTGTTTATAATTTGGGCTTTTCTGTTTACATGGAAGAAATTTTGTAAGTGTTCTATTAACACTTGATTTTTATTTCCGTCACTACATTTTAATGCCTTTAGAATCTATTTTTTTTTTTAAAACAACGATTATTTTTCACAAAAGAAAATGTCACTGTTACCAAATATAATTAGTATGTATATGTTATAGTGTCCCACGTAGGGCACTTGTAAATATTTCATCCACCATATTAAGAGTTGTATCTCCCTTACCTCACGATCTAAGTTTTTGGGATGAAGTCTCTCCTTTTATATGAGTTTGAGTGTAGATTTTCTACATGGTATCAGAGACACCACTTTACTGTGTAAGTGTTAGGTCTCATTTGTTGGCATTATAGTGCCCTTTACCCTTTATATGCTATGTGGATCAGACTATTTATAGGCCCTCAATCAACTCTGTATAGACCCACACTTGAGAGAGCATGTTAAAGTGTCCCACATTGCGCACTTGTAAATGCTCCACCCACCATATTAAGAGATTGATCCCCCACATCTTATATGGGCTAAGAACTAAGCAACGACCCTCACCCACCATATTCTTTAATCACAAGATAAAGACTCAGCATGGGCGCATGTTGGGTCCGCCCTTCATTATGCTAACCTAGCAGCTGTCTAGTTCACTTAATGTCTCATCACATTTTATTATGTCTAATCGTCATTAGCTTAATCATACTTAGTAGTATTATTTGCCTATATATACAAGGGCTCATTGTAACCTTAAAAGGATCGAGTAATATACAAAACAGATAACAGTGTGCTGATTTGTCGACTATTTAACTCTTCTCTTGTTTCTTAAGTCCGACCACCACTCACTCGAAAGCACCACCACACCTCGCCGGTGAAATCACATACAAACAACCAGATATTCTTACTAAACAACTGTTGCCGCCACCTTGATTTTCTCAATATCATGAGATTGTATCATTTTTTGTGTAAATGTGATGTATTATGAAATGAAAAAGAACAATCATTATTCAATTGAATACATTTGTTTTCTTAGCGAGATGAATATTGAGTAAATTTTTTGTCCAAATGCACCCAAATGATTTGCAATGGTTAGATAGCATGGAAATTGCTATCTATGAATATAACATGCTGTTACATGCATGGAGCACTAATACATATCAACTCCTCATCACATTTTATCGGATGCGATAACATTTGGATGAATTTAGATAAGTGGTTTTTTTGTTGTTGTTGTTGTTGTTGTTAAAAGACGAGGCCGCAAGGGCGGAGGAACTAGTCCCTTGGAAAATGAACTTCCCTAAAGTCTTTTTCCAAAATACTCATCGCACTCCTGGAGGCTCTTTCAAAATGGTAACCCCATGAGGGTCTTCACGCCCCAATCTAACAAGACAATCTGCAACTCTGTTAGTTTCTCTGTGTTTGAAGGAAATTTTGGACCTCCCAATCTTCCTCCATCATCTTGAGGATGTCTTGAACGATGAGAAAACTCTCTTCATTTTGGCTCCTATTGTTAATAGCTATGACAGTAGCAAGAGAACCAAACTCCACCCAGAGAGCTGGGACCCCGTAGTCTTTGATCAACCTCATGGTTTTGATGATTAATTATAAAACTTTCTTCATTCTGGTTCCTATTGTTAATAGGCATGACAGTAGCAAGAGAATCAGACTTCACCCAGAGAGCTAGGACCCCGTAGTCATAGACAAGTGGTTTCATGGTTTTGATGATTGATTATAAAATGTAAGTAAATACATACTACCTTCGTCCCAAAATGAAAGTCCATTTGAGTTTTTTCACACTGATTAATAAAGTTGGTTAAATTGGTTATGTATCATTAATTTTAATGAAAAATTCTAAAATGACCTTTAACCGTCATTAATGCAAAGTATTAAAAATTGAGTGGGTATAAAATAAAAGAGGTGTGAAAAGAGAAAATACAATAAAAGTTTCATTGGTTTTCTAAATGAACTTACATTATGAAACAGAATAAAAAAAACTTAATGAACTTACATTTTGGGATGAAGGTGATACGATGTTTACGTGGAAAGCAAACAGATAAGATGTTTAAATTGAAATAATAAGGAAAATTCTGATGCACGTAGTTTCTATTAGACTCAATCGTTGGATATGCGTCACATTTATAAATATACAAATTTTGTCTCTTTATACACGTGGTACAGATCCGACGATTGAATCTAATAGAAACTTTCAGCATTAGAATTACCCGGTTAATCACGGGCATTTATTTTTGATGGAAAGGTCCCATTGAATAACTTCATTCTTAATCAATCTCTATCAAAGGCTGAGGAATGTCTAGAAGTCATGACGAGGACCACCACCGCTAGCCCGCTACCATCATTTAACACGATGTGGGTACCGCCAAACTCGGAGCATGTTAAATTTAACGTAGATGCGGCCTTTGGCGATGGTAAGACTGCAATTGGGGGGTTAATCTGAAACAATAAAGTAGATGTTCTAGAATGTTTCTCAAAGAAACTGGAGGGAGGTTTTGACGTGTTGACGGGGGAAGCTTTAGCCCTCTATAATGCCGCCATTTCTTGTGGTTATTTACAGGTGGTATTAGAGGGAGACTCTATCTTCGTCTCCCAACAGATTCTCTCTGGCAAAGAAGACTGGTCCCTAGTTGGAAAAATTCTAGAAGACTGTCGCACTTTGCTGTCTGCTTTTGTCTCGTTTCTTTTTCTTTTCTCAAACGGCAAGAAAATATTTTTACCCATCTTTTTGCCACATATGGCCTTCAGCTAGCTGGTACTGTGAAATGAGACTCATCCCCTCCCTCTCAGGTACTTCTCGCTATTAAGACGAATTGCAAATTGCAATTGATTGAATAAAACTCTTTAACCTTAAAAAAAATTTACCGGCATTAATATTTAAAAGTGGTTTATTTTTATTTAATTTTCTTAGAGAAAAAGTGGTTTATAATAAATAATAATAACAACAACAACAATAATAATAATAATAATAAATAAATAAACTCCCGAATCACCGGCTCTTCGTTGCTGCACCGCCCGGTCAGCCGGCTAAAGGTCTCCTCCGTCGTCGATTTCTGACAAGTCACAAAGTAAAAACATAAACACGAAAAGAATTCTCTTCAATTTTAATTGGATTTATTAAGTGGGGTCCACGATTCTTAACCTGTTCCTCCCGTCATGGCTTCTTGAGATCCCTCTCGTCTTCCTCAATTTCAAAACCATTCTCTTAAATTATCTACATTTTTTTCTTCCTTCTTCTCTTTTCCCGGAGAATTCCTCAACTGCACTTGTTGTATTGCATTCTTGATAAGTCGAGTCTTTTGGAGTGAGCTGAGACCAATGATGCAGATTTGTAGATGGCTGGCCGTCTTTTCTGTTTTATTATGCTTATTTGTATTTGGTTCTTCCTCCATTGACGATTTTCATCAAGCGTAAGTTTTTTTTCCTTCTTTCTTTTATATCCGGAAGTTTTAGTATTTTTATGCGTGTTAATGTGGTTACTCAGCATTGATCTTGGCGAGGCATTTGTGATTTCTTGATCTGCATTTACTTCCAAGTTTGTTTCTTTGGCTTCAAATTATCGTTCAGCTTAATTTACTTGGTGTCCCTTTTGGTTATGCGATGGATGTTGAATTTGATATTTTTCTTTCTTTCTATAAATCATTTTCAATTTGTATATATGTTTGGCAAAATTTCGTTCTGCCTCCTACTTGTTTTGGTATACCGTGGAGCTATACGGCTTTATTGGAGTTGCTGGGATTGGATTTTCGGACTAGGGGTTAGAAACGTGATCCCTTGAAGTGACATGGGTGCTGTGAGAGATGAAGTTTAATATATTCTGGAACATCTTTGGTGATGCGGTAATGTATGGTTGGATCATCACCACTGCAGCATCCACATTACCCAATACTGCAGGGGATCCTTGCTCCTAATATTGAGGGATGAGGTCAGAGGGCAGGTGGGATTAGACTTTTAGTCTTAGGAGTTTAGATGGATGATTCAAGAGCACTCACGAATTGCACAAGAGTGAATAAATTCTTGTGATATTAGCAATAAAAAGGAACAAAGAAAATATTGAGATGGTTTCACATCCGGAAAGTTGTATTAGGTGCTGGTAGTCTTGTGGTTGTAGTACTGTTAACCCGAATTTTGGGGCGCTACGAAATTGTGTTAGTACGATTATGAAACGAAACCAAGTGACAACGTGTAAGCCTATGGGACTGAGTGCTACATGTGGGGACTTGGTTAGTTAAGCAGGGGAATATCACAACCCAAAATTCCTGCATCCATGCAACTTAGTTTGATATGTAAGAATCGGCCTAGGTGCTTGATGTAAACTTGGGATACCCAATTTCTAGGTAAGCAAGGATGAGGCCAAGCGAATTTGTGATTAGGTGTTGATGTAGTTATGGTAAACCTGCTATCCAAGTAGTAGCGCAAAAGGGATAATGCATACAAACGTTGGGATGGAGTTAAATTTGATTCTTGGATGTTGGCCTTAGACGCGCACCTGGGGAGCTTTTCATTGTATTCTTGATGATATTCTGCTCATTTAGAAAAGTCAATGCTTCACCTTCTAGTTTCTTGCTGCAAGCCTCCAATTTTTTTGCGACATGGATTAATTGTTGAGAAACCTCTGGACCTAGTATCAGGTGGCAATAAGTAGGAAAGGCACTAACGTGCTTTTACATTTTCCATCTTCAGTATCATTATAGCTGACATCTGTATTCTATTTTCGTAGCTCAAACATATATGTTCTAATCTTAAAATTCACAATAGCACGTGTCAAGACTTCTTTTTACAGACAGTATAATCTCTTCCAATACTTGTAGCTTGATAGTTTGTGTTGCTAACTTTGTGAGATGATAAAGTTTATCAGATTCAGAGGCTATCCACCCTATTAACAAGTGGAAATCTGAGGATTGGGCGTGTTTGTTTGTTATAATATACTGTTATTCATGTTTGAGTGTAATGCCACTTGAATTTTTCGTTCAATGAATCCTGTTATTAACCCTGCTATTTTCCCAAATAGATTTCCTATTGTTGAGCCTGACCCTGGGCACACAAAGCTTCGTCTTGCAAGAGCAGGGCTAGAAGCATTTGAGAGAATTACAACCCCTATAGCAATTGTTGCTGTAAGCTTTTGATTATAAATATCGCTTGTGACTTTATTTAGAATTTTCAAACTAGCTTTTCATTGCTTTAACTTCTGTGATTTTGTTACAATCCGCCAATCTACTTTCTGATTGATCTCTTGATTTTCTCTCCTCGTCTTGGTCTTTTTCTTTCCAGGTTATTGGTCCATATCGTTCCGGGAAATCTTTTTTACTAAATCAACTTCTCTCCCTGTCTTGTGATGAAGGTTCAGCCTCTTAAATTGCATGTGTTTGCTTTAGAGTTGTTCTTGTGAATGCTTACGTGTAATGCATTTTATTACGTTGTATTGTAAAGATGTGCTCTTTCTAGATAATCGTTCTTTTTTAGTTAATAAATTGTTCATTTTTATCTGTTTCAGGTTTTGGGGTGGGGCACATGCGTGACACTAAAACAAAAGGTATACTAATTGGTTTGTTTTCTATGATCAAGATGCATGATTTGTGCAAAAGTATTTAAATCAACTGTTTTGAACAGGAATATGGGTGTGGGGATCACCGATAGAGGTGGATATTGATGGAATAAAAACGTCTGTCTTTTACGTTGACACTGAAGGATTTGAAAGCGTGGGAAAGTCAAATGTATATGATGATCGGTAATCTTCAAAGCGAAATTCCAGACATCTGAATCGATATTTACATTATGAATTCTTCTCAGACCTCTCATTTTTACAGGATTTTTGCCCTGGCCACTGTCCTCAGTTCTGTGCTTATATACAACCTACCTGAAACAGTATGTTGATATTTTCTGATTACAATTTGTTGTATCTGAACAAACAATTTGAAAAGCATGCCTTGCATTATGAATTTTCTTGTTTAGGCCTCATGGCAACATTTGTTGTATTAGACTAGTACTAGGGACCTAAGGGCAAACTAGTTGTTTTCTTAGCAATTTGTGGTAGTAAGCCTTGGTGCGATTCAGCCTTAATAAGCCAGTTTTCGGCCTTTGATTATAAATCTTATTGCTACATCAGCTTGGTTTTGACACACAACTATTCTCTGATTGTAGATTTTAATTTGTTCATTTGGTAATCTCTTTAGATTCGTGAAGCAGACATCTCACGGTTGTCATTTGCTGTTGAGCTTGCTGAAGAATTTTATGGAAGGTCGGCTACTGTAACACTGTGATGGCTTTGTTTTGTATATATTCTTTTTCCCTTTCTTCCTTGTGTTTGTTACACACATGCACACGTGTACTTATATTTAGATGTTTACATACTTCTTCATTTCACTTTCAAACTAACTTATTTCATGTCTGTTCTTTTTTGATGCAAACATTCAACAGAGTGAAGGTAATGCATACAAGTCTTTGACATTGTGCTTTTTAGGGGAAAATAGAAAAACTTTGAATTGAATTTTGCTTTTTATTTGCAGGGGCAAGATATCGCATTTGAACCTGCTAAGCTCCTGTGGCTTATCCAGCGTGATTTTCTGCGTATGTTTTAGGCTGAATATTACAAAGTAATTGGTCTATGTACATAGTTACTTTCAACTAAATTGGCAATCTAGCATAAGTAAACTGTAAATATTATAATTTATGGACTTAATTCAATGACCATAAAATCCATCTTTCATTCACCAAATGATAGAACCATCTATTGCTTGATGATTGGCTATATATTTTATTTTCGAGCCATTTGTTAGTGTTCATTATCTAGGTCCACAAAGAACTTGTATTTCCTGAAATTTTCACTTCATATTGAATTTACGTCTACTGTTTCAATTAATCATATCTCTGTGTATATAATTCTGTTTCTTGCACATGCTTACTCTATATGAACTTTTTATTTTTCCAGAAGGAAAATCCGTGCAAGAAATGGTTAATGATGCTCTGCGCCATGTGCCTAATACAGATGGTTTGTTTTCCTTCTACCGTTTTTCTCGCCATGTTAACATGTTTAGTTGACTTTTGCAATGACTATAATGTCCCTTTTATTTATCTTCAGGAAACCAGAACATTGATCAGGTATTGATTTGCCAAATGTGTTCAATTGGTTGACAGTATCATTGATCAATGCATCATATGAATGTTTGATGTTTTATCAGGTTAACCAGATTCGTGATTCTTTAGCAATTATGGGTGAGAACAGTACTGCATTCAGTTTACCACAAGTAAGGGGTTTTATAATTCGGCTGCATTATGTTTTTACGTAATTATAACAATTTGCATCGTAGATCTAGTTGAATTACTACAGAGTCCTGAAAATTATCAGAAAAGCTCAAATCTGACGAGGCAATATTTCCAAGTATTGTAAATCGTGACAGATTGTTTCCAAGTTTCTAGGATTTCATTAACAGATACCTTTTAAAATTCAAGTCGATGTGTCTTTTTGACTAATAGTTCGAAATTATATGCAGCCCCATCTTCAAAGGACAAAGCTTTGTGACCTAAAAGACGGTGATCTTGATCCTATTTATGTTCAGAAGAGGGACCAATTGAAAAAACTCGTTGCTTCTATTATCCACCCGAAGATTGTGCAGGGAAAATATCTTAACGGAAAGGAGTTCGTCTCTTTTATGGAGCAGGTATATTTTCCTTCAATCATTTTCCAAGGATTATTGTGAGGAAAACGGAATGCTTCTCTGTCACAAGCTAATTGCTTTATTGTATGGATCTTTTTCTTCAGATTCTTAATGCTTTGAACAAAGGGGAAATTCCTTCAACAGGGTCCCTTGTGGAGGTCTTCAACAAGAATATTCTTGAACGGTGCTTAAAATTATATAACGAACAAGTACAGAAGCTGAGCTTTCCAATGTCAGAGGAAGATCTTCTGAAAGCTCATCAGGGTTTTAAAGAAAACGTAATGAGAGTGTTTGATGAGCAACATTTTGGTCGCCGTCATGCTAAGAAATCAGTTGAACAGTTGGATGAAGAAATTGATAAGGTCATAACAGCTAAGCAGTCAAATGAAGTTTCTCACTTAATAAGTTTTAACAGAGTCCACTGACTTGTTATTTGGAATTTTCGTGTTTGTGGGCATGTGTACAGGCGCATAAGAATATAATTATGACGAATTTATATCAGTCTTCAAAGCTCTGTGAGGGTTTGTATACGAGTTGTGAGGACAAAATGGATCAGCTCCAGGTCTTGAGGCTGCCATCCATGGCGAAGTTCAATGCGGGGTTTCTACAGTGCAATCAAAGTTTTGAAAGAGAGTGTGTTGGTCCTGCTAAAAGCAACTACGAGCAGCGGATGATGAAGGTTCGGTTTTTTGTTGGGGGTTTTTTCAGTAATTTATTTGCCTGTTATTACTATTATTAGTTTCATGTGACTTTGTTTTCGTACTGTGATCTTACGGTGCAGATGTTAGGGAAGTCGAAAGCTTTATTTATTAAGGAATATAACCACAGGCTCTTCAATTGGTTGGTGGCCTTCTCCCTAGTAATGGTGGTCGTGGGTCGGTTTTTAATAAAGTTTATTATGATTGAAATCGGAGCATGGGTACTGTTCATCTTCTTAGAGACATATACAAGGATGTTTTGGTCTGCTGAGTCACTTTATTACAACCCTGTTTGGCATGGCATTGTTGTAACCTGGGAGACTCTTGTCTATAGCCCTGTCCTTGACTTAGACAGGTAATAACTAACTCCTTCCCCTCTTCTTGCACTCGAAACATTGCTTACATCGTGAAAAACATCCCAATTATTGCCTCAAAAATCCGATAGTATTATCAAAAGTTTGCTGTAGATGGTTTTTGCTAAATCTAAAGGATTTTATTTTTAAAGAATTTACCTTGTTTTAGAGTGTTGTAGTGCAAGTGATCTAACACTTGTTAAATGGTGTCTGTGGTTGAAACAGATGGGCAATTCCAATGTGTATCATAGCTGCAGTATTAGTAGTGTATTGGAGGTGTTATGGGAGAAGGAAAAATTCTACGTCGCGTTGGACATTACCTTTGTACAATAACCCGAAAGATCAACGAAGATCCGAGTGAATGAACGGTATCTTGTTTATTATAAATTTATAACCCTGAGGTTTAATTATTCTTGCTCCAGGAGCTTTACCACCACCCACCCTTTTTTTTTTAAATTTTAATACATACATAAAGAGCACACGCTACGTTACGTGTTACGTGGCAAGATCTTTCATGTCTGAAAATTATGGGCAAATGGAGGTTGGTTTTACCAGAAACAGCTCTGTGATCCAGCTGTGTATTGCAAATCATCTATGAACTATACCAAAAACATGTACATGGAGATTACATTTTTGAATAATTTCTTGTACTAGTTTTTAGTATTCATTTGTGTATTGTTGTAAGATGCTGCTTCAACTTTGCTGAACATATACAGAGGGAGCATTTTAGTACGATAATGTTACTGTCATAATCACTTTGATGTGACATTTATTTAAAGAGGGGGTCTAATTGTTGTATTATACGGTGGCATTTGTTGTAACAATATCATTTGATCTGTTAGTAATAATTAGTGTTCTAACTGCATTTCTTTAGCTTGGTGAATGAATTTGCTTATGGCATAATATGTTTTGGTAATCTTTTGCATTTTGTATTGTTGTATTAGCCATGTAAAAAGGATAAAATAATAGTTAATGGCTTCGAATTATCTAGTAGGGAAATTGAAATTGTATTTGACGACGTTTAGGAATCGAGAGATTTTATGGTGCAACGGTTATAAGAATGTTATACATGGATTAAGCCAATTATGTTTTTACCTTTACCACGAGGCACGAGCTATGATAATGTGTTTTCTTATTGGTTGTGGTTGTTTTTAGGTGTAATGAAGACTCGTGTTAATAGCTTAAAGCAAGTCGAGTAAATTAAATATATATATATTTTTTTTTAAACGAGTAAACTAAATTTTTCTGAAGTTCAAGTATGGGCATGAGTATTTCGAGCTCGAGCAAAAAAGATTTAAAGACTTTGAGTTGAGCTCGAGTTGTACATCGAGCCTATTGAGTCTAATAAAACTTGAAACTTAATTTCATTTTTGATTAAATTATCACATGATAATCAAAAGAAAAAAATATCATTTTATTTTACGAATTAATTTGATTTATTACTGAGCAATAATTTTGATATCAAGAGGCGACTTAAAAGGGGCAATTGGAGTTTGAAGTTGGAGTGTGGAGGTTCAAACCTATTAAAGAGGCGATTTATTTCAGTTTTCTGGTATAATAGAAACTTATGATTCTGAGCCATTGAATTACTAAATTAACATCTACACTAATCTCAGGGGACAAATTGAAAACCCTTGTGATTAAAGTTTAAACATTTTGCACTCCCCTTCTTAATTGGGCGTTCGAAATATGATGTGTTTAAATTCATCAAGGACAGGGTATGGAAAAAGCTAAATAGCTGGAAATCTTTCTATCTTACTGAAGCATGAAAAGAAGTTTTGATCAAGGCTGTCATTCAGGCTATCCATGTCTACACTATGCAATGCTTTCAACTCCCTAAAAAGTTGCTTAACGAGATTATTCAAATGGTTAGGGAATTTTGGTAGAATCACAACTCTGGGAAGAAACCGGTTGCCTGGATATCTTGGGAACACATTTGTAAGCCTAAAAGTCAGGGTGGTTTGGGGCTAAAAAATCTGAAACTTTTCAACAATGCTCTTCTGGCTAAGTAAAGTTGGAGAATCGCCAATATCCCTCACTCCATTGTGGCTGGGATTTTAAAAGCTAAATACCACAAGAAGACTGGTCTTATGGAGGCAAAACCAAAGCATGGATCCTCTTTTGTCTGGAGAAGTATTTGCAAGGGAAAGGATCTACTCAATTCGGGGTTGAGATGGTCTTTTGGGACTGGACATTGCATCAACATATGGAAAGACCCATGGTTACAAACTGAACCTTCCTTTCTAGTCTCTCCATGGAACAAAAACCCTAACTACTCAACAGTTGATCAACTGGTCACTAACCACTCATTAAATACCACTCTTATCAACCAACTATTTCTACCCTTTAAAGTGGAGGCAATCAATATCATCCCACTCGAACAAACCAACCCCCAAGACATATTATTGTGGCACTACAATTCTAAAGGCACCTACACCGTCAAATCTGGTTACAATTTAGCAATGAAACTTCACCTAACTGCTAAGGGGACTGGAGAATCCTCTACTAATACCTTACAAAAGAAAACCTGGAATTACCTGTGGTCAACTAGAATCCCCCCAAAAATTAGAAACTTCCTTTGGAGAACCGCCACTTCTTCCTTACCAATGGGTCAGAACTTGAAAACCAGAAATATCTCAAATGGTGCTTGCCAGATTTGCGGATATCCTACCGAAACTTGGAGCCATTGCTTCTTTGACTGTATATGGGTCAAGCCTTTATGGAATCTTCATCCGGAATTCACTGCTATCACTAAACTCCGGCATACCTCATTCCTTGATCTTTGCAGACTTCTCCAATTAGACTTTGCAGATGACGCTGATTTCTTCTATGTGCTGATTTGGTGTGTTTGGGTGGCGAGGAACAAATATATCTTCGAAAATATCTCGCCTCTACCATCAAGGATTTCTAATTGCGCCACCACTCTTTTTTTTTGGTTTCAAATCGGCAATTGATGTAGAAGATACCATCCCTTATCATTCCCCACCTATGAACTCTTGGAAGAAACCGGCTCTTGATACTCTTAAAGTCAATGTTGATGGCGGTTTTTTTTGAAGGAATCGGATCTGTGGGCATCGTTGTTCGGGATCATAAGGGTGAACTGGTATCGGCTTCCTCTTTTCTTCTAGGACCTCTCCCGTCTGCTGAATATGCTGAATTGAAGGCGATCCATTTGGGTGTTGTTGAAACTGCGAAAATCTGGAGTGGAAGAGTTCTTTTTGAATCCGATAGTCTAAATTGCATAGCCAGAATCCAACATTCAGATGATGATGAAGATTTTTCATGCTATGGTGCTTTGATCAAGAGAATTCAGAATGATTGCAGCTTGTATGCCTCTTATAGTTTCAACTTTATCAATCGACAATGTAACATTGTAGCTGATGGTTTAGCCAAATTAGGGTTTGAATTACCCCTCTTTCTGTAATTGGGGCAAATCCCCACCTAACTCTGTTTGCTCAGTTGTTTTAGCTGATTTGGAATGAATTACCCTTTAAACCTTAAAAAAAAACATTTTTATAAACGATAAGGTAATACGAGTCGGTGTTCTTTTTTCCTTTTCCAGAAGGGTTCCTATTCCTATGTCAATAAGACTCTCCCCAACGGTTTACTTTTACTTCTCTTTAAAACCAAGTTTGGAGTGTTTTAGAAACACTTGAAGCTGAAATGAGAACACTAAATAACACTCCATCTTGATAATCTGCTACATATTACTCTTAAATACCAGTGACTCTTAAGTTGAACAGTATATTTATTGTCTTCTCTCTCCTCTCCCACCATTATCATTCTTTATTTTCCTATCTGCTATCACTTTAATTTTATTGGTTTTTTTGTGTGTGGTGTTGGTAGGTTTTTTTGGTTGAAATAAAGAGTTTTTGGAGTGGTGTATAAAGTTTGTTTATAGAAATAAATGTTAATTTAAAATGTTAAAAAGATATAATTGAAACGGATAACGATGTGTTTAAAGTGATATTTAGACTTATTCCATTGTGGATAGTCTAATGGCAATAAGCCAGAGTGTCAAATAATAAATTTTTTTAAAAAAAGCCAATCCCTAGCTAGGTTGGTAGACCAGGTGTACCAAAAGAAAAGAAAAGAAAGAGAAAAAAAGAAAGCTATAAATCTCCCAACAGCTGGAATGGGAGACAGACCTCCGCAGCACCTCTCTTTCCATTTAGGTTGACGGTGTATGCATCCCTGCCCCAATTTTTGTTCAGCAGAGCTTTTGATGTTGGATCTGCTATTAACTCTGTTGTGGAGCTTAATTTTGTCAAGGTAATCGCTGAAACTACTGCTGTGGTTTTTTATTCTGTCTACACCTTCAGTTGTTTTGTAATCGCATACAATCGCTTGTTAAACCTTGCAATTTAATCTTTATCACAGATAGCTCGAGATTTATGGTACGCAGGAAATTGGGGCTTAAATAGATGAAACTTCAGCCATTGGTTATCTAGTGTTCGTAGAGCTAATCTCTCCCCAAATTTTAGTTTTGTCTGTACATCGCCTTAGATTTTCTATTGCAAGTGCTCAATTTACATCTTGAGTAAAATATTTTCAGTCCTCACCTACCTAACATTTCCGTAGATCCACTTGTCTAGTGATTTGTTCATTATGTTTCTACTAAGATCTAATTAAGAAAGGAATTGAAGATTTGAAATAGCATGTAGGATTGGACCTACTAATTTGTTGTGCTTCAGCAGAACAATGAGTTGTTTGAGTTTAAAAAGCTCGTTCGGAATAGTTCCTTCAAGTGAATTGTGATTGAGGGTAAAGGCCTTGTAGGAAGCTAAGTTTTGAAAGTCCCGGAGGAATCGGGTCTAGTGTATGTTTGGGGTTCTTTGAGTTACATGACCAATTTCAATGAAGGACTCGGTCCAAACATTAGCAATTTATTTATCTCCAAATCCTTGGTAGTGCTGATAATATCTTTTTCTTGTAAAATTCCACGAGAAATCAGGAATCTTAATCTTAGCCATTTGATGGAATTAGTTGTTATCATGAATGATTTCTCAGGCACAATTTATGCAAAACTTTCAAAACTTAGCTTCTTCCAAGGCATTTCTCTCAATCACATTTCGCTTGAAGAGACTGTACCGAACGAGCTTTTTGAACTTAGACAACTCAATGATCTTCTGTTGAAACACAACAAGTTAGTAGGTACAATCCCATATGCTATTTCAAATATTCACTTTCTTACTTAGATCTGAGTGGAAACATGTTGAATGAAACACTTCCGAAAAGCATGAAGCAAATCAAGATACTAACGACCGTGGATTTGTCCAAGAACCATCTGAGTAGACCTATAGTACCACTATAATTTTTTCACGAAAAAGAATGTCAGGGATATTGACGATTCTTCTATTCAATGCCAAAACCTCAAAATTAAGCTGTCATTTTAAGGTCCGTTGGGACCATCCTCACCTTCATCCGGCTTATCACCGACAGTCTGTTCAGGGCTCCAAACTCAACTCTTGAGGGCCTGGTTGCCGTGGGATTCCTGAGGGGAAAACCTTAATTTCACCACTGTAAACACAAAAATACATAGCACAGAATGGGACAGAACACATGGGCAAAAAAGAAGAGCTGGAAAGAGAGGACAAAGAAGATGAGCAGCAAGATGGCGATGTTGAGATTCTTGTTGGTCCAAATAGTAGTCCTAAACCGACAAATGCCTATGAGTGTTTTCAGCTGTGACTCACTTACGATATTTGGAGTTGTTTGGCAGTATCTCTCAGTTTCTGCCCCGCAGATGTGGTTAGCCTGTTGTTAAAGGCTTTCTCACTTGATTACCCCTCAAGCTAAGTGGTAATATACATGAGATCTTTGTGCAAGAAAGTTTAAGCTCTCCGGTTATGCTGGTAAGCTACTCCATGCTTTACGAGAATTAATAAAGTTTATACTAATACTTTTCTGTTTGTGAGTGATGTTGCCAGCACTCACAATGGCAATTGATTGATAGCTCATATGTTAGTTTTTCTGTTTGTGAGTGATTGTTACTTTTACTTGAGATCATTAAAAAAGATAAAAGCATATGGTATGTGTGTTTGTGTAATCTCAGAGATGGACAGTACCTTTTATGTTTATTACAAGTTGTACAATTCTAAATGTGTTTTATGTGGTGCCAGAACTCAAACTGGGTAGGTGAAGGCAATGGATATGAGCATTTGATGTGGACTACTCCTGTAGAAGTTCCGAGATGCTTGCTTGTCAAGCAGCTTGAAGAAGGTTGTAATTGACGGTTAATCGGTTATTATGGTTACGAAACTACTGAGCATGAAATGGTAAGGCATGTGAAGTCGAATTCTTTGGTGATAGGTTGGGTTTAGTTCCATTAGTAAGGATCTCAGACTCTCATACGGTTTTGGGGTTCAAACTGAAACACTCGGGTCAATGTGACTAACGGTGGAGGAATCTGTTGAGCAACCAAAAAAAGCTGCATCCATAACCCCGAATGCCAAGTGACATGGAGAATATTTCCAAGAGTTACGCCTACTGTGTTTGAAGACAGAGAATGATGACAAAGTATTTGTTTTGAAGCATGTTTAAACTCCACCTCGCCCCGAAATCGGATCCCTTTGATCTGCAAATTGTACCTGGTTCTGCTTCTGCTTCTGCTTTTGTGTAGCCAAGATAAATTAAAGAAATAGTAATTGTTTAAGCCATGTTGGATTTGTGTAAGAACACAAAATGTTATCTTACATATTTGTGATTATGTAACACTGACTGTGTAAATGTTCTTTGGCACATTAATAAAACATCTAATGGTTAATGACTTAAATTGTGTTCAATAGTTAGTCTTATATAGTTTACAAAACTATATTCACTAAACTCCTTGAAGCATCCTTATATTATGTGTAAATGACGCTTTATCCCCAAATCACTGATGAAAAATAGGGAGAAAGCAAAAATTATAATGGAAATTTAAAGATTGAGTTCATGAAGTATTGATAAAGGGTTTATAGAGAGCTCGTCTCACTTTTGGACTCTAATTTCTTTTTACCGAAACGAAATTATCATATACTATCAGTGGACATATATAAGTTATATTACACCTGATAGGACTCCGATTGTTTCGATCAAACGGCGTAATAGTATAACTTATTATTATACGCCTTAAATAATTCTTGACTCCGATTGTTTCAATCAAACGGTTATGACACGTAATTAGGGGTGGCTCCGGGCCGGGTCGGGCTGACCCGCGGGCCGGGCTGACCCGCGGGCGGGCCTGGGGGGGGCGGGGGCGGGGGGGATCAGGCCCGGGCCCTATACACGGGCTGGGCGGGTTTCGGGCTGGGGCGGGCTGGTCCTAGTGGGCCCTGGCCCTGGCCCTTGGGCGGGTTTGGGGCGGGTCGGGCCGGGTCCGGGTTTTTTTTTTATTTTTTTATGCAAATTTAAAAAATGTTAATAACTTTAAAAAAAAAATGATAATAACCATTTACATAAAAAGATAATAAACATAATACATGTTTTAATAATACATATAAACATATAATACATGTATTTAATACATATAATCAAACATTTACGTTTTTTTATTATAAGATAATATAATAAATGATAATAAACATAAACATATAATATTATCAAAAGATCATATTTTTATTAATCGTAAATAAAAATTACATTTACATAATACATTATTACAAGTTTACAACTATTGTTTACATAAAAAAATTACATTATTACAATAAATTATATTATTACAACTTTACAACTATTGTTTACATAAAAAAATTACATTATTACAACAAAAAAATATAAATAAATGGGCTTGGACCCGATTATTATAATAATCAAAAATTACTTCCTCAATTCCATTGGATTTTTGGTAGTAACTAGTAAGTAGTAAGTGCTAAGTATATCGGGGGTAGAATTGGGTTTTGGCATTTGGGTAGTAAATATGTGGAGGTAATAGGTATGATGATTGAGTTTTTTTTGGTAGTAACTAACTAGTATGTAAGTATGTTGGAGACTTGCGGGGGTAGTATATTTGAGTTTTGGTCGTTTTGGGTAGTAACTACTAACTAGTAAGTATGTAACTATGTTGGAGTGGAGGTGGAGGTATGAATGTAATAACTAATAAGTATGTTTGGGAGTTAGAACTTTGGGCCTTGGGGTAATTTAATTCAATGGAATGGAGGAAGTATGATTTTGTAAATTATAATAATTAGAGGCCGCCTACGTATCTCAAAAGAATCAAAGCCCACGTAGTTCGTGTCACTTACCTTGGTCATTGGATGGATTGGTAGATGGTTGGGCTTAGTCTTCATAATAATCATTCGTTGATGGAGATCCTGATCCGGATGTTGTGTATTCTAACCACGGATCTTCTTCGTCGTTTTTATCTTCTTCGAACTCCATGTCTTGTGTCCGTCTATTGGCTCTTTCCCAATCCCCGTTGCGGACACATATCTTGACCGACTCGGCGGTCAAACTCGTCCGGTAGTCGGTGACGATTCTTCTACCTGAACTAAATGCAGACTCGGACGCAACAGTAGAAGCAGGAATAACAAGTATATCCCTAGCTATTGCGGTTAAAATGGGCCAGTGGGTCTCTTTACTACGCCAATATTGTAAAATATTAAAGTTATCTTCGTCAATTATATCATCAGTGTTTAAATAATTATCAATTACGGATCTTGCGTTCGATGTTATGGAAGTTGATTTACTTTTACTTTTACCTAATATACTTCCTAAGGCACCAAATCTACTGCTTTTAGGTGGACGACCACTAGTATTAATTCGTTCCTCATTTTTTCATATTGTTTTTTCATTGTTGTTTTAATTACTTTTCGTGAAACGGCTGTATATTGTGGATTTAAAGACATTTTATTAAATTCTTCTAAAGCGCGACTTTCAGCGTGATTAAATGGTTTTTCTTCAATTGATATATAACGAGTCATGCGGTCAATCATATTTTGTCTATCATAAGTAAAAGGCATACCTCCCCCGGGATTTTGAGACATGTACCCCCCGAGTTGGGTTTGAGAGCCATGACCGCCATATTGTATTATCCGCTTCTCATTAGCAAGGTATTGTATACCATGCTCTTTTTTTAGATGCCGAGTTTGCGTTCCGTTGCCTTGACCCCGAATCCACGACAATTCTTTCGTGACTCCTCTCTTCCTGCACACTAAACAAATAGTTTTAGTTCTTTTAATATTAGGGTCTTCACCTTCCCTTTGTGGTAGATCATGAATTTCAAAATATTTCCAAATTAATGATTTCGATTCTTTTTTATCGCCGGGAACTGTGGAAGAACTTGGTGTTTCCTCCAAGGGTACTTCGGCACTACCACTAGGACCACCACTACCACTACCACTACCGGCACCGCCACCTAACAAATTAAATATGGTGATTAAAACGAATTTAAAATAAACAAAAATAAATTAAAACAAATTAAAACAAAAATAATTGATAGATACATACCAAATTGTTGAAATTGTGGCGTCGAACCGTAACTCGAATTCGAAAAATCTTGGGAAAGTGGATAAACTTATACATCTTGTGAGTCGAATACGGGAATATCACCAAAAATTTCGTCACCGAAAGCTTGTCCAAAAATATTATCCATATTTGTAGATAGTAAAGACTAGAGAGTATAAAAGAGTATAAATTTATAAATGAATAGTAAAGAGTATAGTATGAATATATGATAGAGTAATTTAATATTGTAGTAGTAAATTACAATTACTAGTAAACTAGTAAGTAGTAATTAATATTATATAAGATAATATGAAGATAATAATATTGAGAATTTGAGAATATTGAGAATATTGAGAATGATAGAGATTTGAGAGAGAGAGGTGTGAGGAGAATGAATGATATATAGGGGTATTTATAGGTGTAGAATGAAAGGTTTAGGGGGGGAAAGTGTGAGGGGGAAAAAAATTCAAAAAAGAGGGGGGGGAAAGTGTGAGGGGGGGAAAAATTCAAAAAAGAGGGGGGAGGGCCGGGCGGGCCGGGCGGGCTGGGCGGGTCTGCGGGCCGGGCCGGGCGGGTTGGTCTGCGGGCCGGGTTGCGGGCCGGGCCAGGCGGGTCACGGGTTGGGGAAGCTAGGACCGGGCACGGCCCTAAAAAAATTCCGGGCTAGGCGGGCTGGGCTGGGCGGGTTCAGGGCCGGGTTAGGGCCTGCAAAACCGGGTCGGGCTAGCCCGGCCCAAATGCCACCCCTACACGTAATAGTATGACTTATTATACGCCTTAAATAATTTTTTCGGTTCATAGTTAGTAAATTAGTAATATATTCGAAACCTTATGATAAACTTACATAGTATTAATTAACGAATGTTTGCATATGACCGAATCAATTAAAATCTCGTATTCCACATATTGATTTCAATCGCCTGAAAAAATTTAAGGTTAAATGCTGTGAAGAACTGCTTTTGATCTAAAATGAGGAAAAATTTATATATTTTCTTGTGTGTAAAAAATTGATTCATATTTTCCAAAATTTTAGAGAGAAAAATACGATATTTCCACAATAGAATTGGTCTGAATTGTAATTTTCGTTTTATCAGTGGTCTAAATTTCAATTTTGCCTTTCTTTTGTTTTGCTTTCTCCGTCCGGTACCATGCCTGAATGCTGTATTCCGACAATTACTCAGAGAGTGGATCCTCAATAAACCCTAGGTTTGTCACAATCTTACCTTAAATAGGATATGGATAATCACTTAACGGCACCGGTCCGGTCACGGAATTCCCAGTCCTCGTCGCCGTCACACTCTGCATCGGCATCCGCGACATCATCTGTTCACAAGCGGAAGCTAGCTCCTGACGACCATGCTCCGCCTTTTCCCTCTTCCTTTTCCGACACACGTGATGGTGCTCTGACGTCCAATGACGACCTTGAGAGCATTAGTGCTCGTGGTGCTGACTCCGACTCCGACGACGAGTCTGAAGAGGTTGTTGACGATGATGAGGAGTATGATGATTCCTCTATGCGTAATTTCAATTCGTCGAGATTGGATAACAGCTTGGGGCCTTCTGTGAGGAACACTAAGCTCAAGGTTGATAATTCGGTGAAAGTGGAGCCTTCTGATGTGTCGAAAGACACAGGAGGTGGCAGCAATGGTGGCAATGCTTCAACACCTGGTGCTGGAGGTTCAACCCCTGGTATTGTGGTGAAGGAGGATATGGTAAAAAATATTTTTACAGATAATATACAGACTAGTGGAGCATATATTGCAAGGGAAGAAAGCTTAAAGAGAGAGGTCAGTATTCAATGCAGCCTTTTTACTATACTGTCTTTGTATGTAATTCTTTGATGATTTTCATGAATATGATTTTAATTTTCAGGAGCATGAGGGTAGGCTGAAGTTTGTTTGTGTTTGGAATGATGGTATTGACCAGCATATGGTTTGGTATCCACTCCTGTTTACTGTTCTGTTAAATTTACATTTACAGCTAATCTGCTTTGTATGAGTTTGTGATAAGTGCCTACTTTTGTTTTGTTGGCAGGTTAATTGGTTTAAAAAATATATTTGCCCGGCAACTACCGAACATGCCTAAAGAATACATTGTGCGGCTGGTGATGGACAGGTCTGCCTAGCATATATATGTTTGAAAATATTTAGATTCATTACAGTTCTGCCTCTCTAAACATGTTTAGCCAATTGGTTGGTTTAATTTTGATGTTTCTCCTAACCTTTTATCTCCATATAAAGTGTTACTCAGAGAGGCAATCATTGTGGTTAGATTGATTTTTTTTTCAGGGGCCATAAATCTGTCATGGTCGTCAGGCTTAACCAGGTCGTTGGTGGCATAACATACAAGCCATATGCCACGTATGATGTTATGTTGTACTTTTGTTATGTTTAGTCATAGGCATTGTTGCTTCATTATCATGATGAGAAGAGCCCCTTTCACTGAGAAGTCACATTTTTTTCGTCTGTAGCCAAAAATTTGGGGAGATAGCTTTTTGTGCTATTACAGCAGATGAGCAAGTTAAAGGCTATGGGACCCGGCTCATGAACCACTTAAAGCAGCATGCACGTGATGTTGATGGACTAACTCATTTTTTAACTTATGCTGACAATAACGCTGTTGGTTATTTTGTCAAACAGGTATGTCCTGTTTTGGGCTGTTGAACTGCTGTACAGGTTATTTCTTGAAAAGCTATTGTATTAAGGGAATTGCACAAATATTATGCACTTTTTGAGGAATAATACTGTTTGGTGGATATACCTTCCCAGTGTGGTCTAGGGACATGGTAGGGACTTGACTCACACTTTGATGGCACGCCCCCTAAGGTGAACAAATATTGTTAGTGTTGTCATGTAGCCGGCCATCATGCTGCAGGAGTGTGATCTTACACGCCCTACCCTTAAAACTTTTCTCTATATGTCTTTGTGGCCGTAGTTACTTGATGAGAAAAGCATTTGCTTCTTTCCCTATCTTGGAAGTACAAGACTTCAATTTCGTTTTCTTACATTACGGCTATTCGTTTCTTGTGTTCTGAGTGTTATGATTTGTTGTAGGTTGCATCCAGAATTGTATTGATTGTTGGGGATTTTTTCCTCGATATATGAATTATGTTGACTTTCATAAGTTGTAAAACCTCTCGTGTTCAGTAGTTCATGTTTTAGTGCTTGGCTTGTTTTCATTTGGTAGATCACTCTGGCTGTTTGTAGGGCTTCACAAAGGAGATCCACCTGGAGAAAGAGCGGTGGCATGGGTATGTTCGCAAGCTAGTTCAGTCAACAAAGTTTCAAAGCATTGTACTTGGTGCATTTTCACATGAAACGTGTTTATTCTCTCATGACTTAATTAAATTGTGTAATGCATTTTCGGGAGTAATTATGGTTTTCTCTTGCTGAAAATATTTCTCCCCTCTTTGCAGGTATATAAAGGATTACGATGGAGGAATTCTTATGGAATGCAGAATTGACCCGAAGCTTCCATACACTGATTTATCAACTATGATACGTCGTCAGAGGCAGGTAATGAATTCCTGAGCTTCAGAATGTGTAGACGATTTTGATTGCATTAGGAGGACTTAAAAAACATACTTTGGTCTAGTATATGTAGTTACTAGGTGAGTGCAGCCCCTTGTGTTTGGTTCCAAGAGTGAGTAATGAAAACGGGTTAGAAGAGTTTGAAGAAAATATGAGCGGTGCTTGAGGTAGCTAGTGATGTGAGTATATCTGAGCATGCAGTCTTTGTGAATTGCAGGCAATTGATGAAAAGATACGGGAGCTTTCTAATTGTCACATTGTCTATCCAGGAATTGATTTTCAGAAGGTACTTGCATTCTGCTTCACACAAGATTTGTTAGTTCTCATGCGTACTGAAACCTTTTCTTGTATCGTGATACGTTAACAAACAAGATCAAGATCCTGGTATAAACCGTTATGCTGTCGATTATGAATGGATTTTGCAATTTATGCCCGTGTCTTATCTGTACCAAAAACTATGCACTAGATCAAGGAGATCAATGCATGGATTAATAAGAACCTTATGAGTAATTATAGATTATAAGAGGGTGCGTTGCATGTTAATTTGTTAAAGATCTTGCATCGATGCGTATGATTAGGATCAGGCTGACCTGATGACTGTCGAGCAATGTCAACCTGAGCTGGATAAAATGGAGGCACACCACCTTGCCGAACTGGGTCCTTGAGTTATGATTGGAGTTTTATGCTATCCGTAAAGATTTTCTGGTCAAATTTTAATGCCTAACACCTAACAAATTGCACCAGCTATTATAGCCACGGGCTTTGAAGTCTTGGCCCTACTTATTTCAACCGTGCTCGTTTAACCATATCATGCAGCCTTATCAGAACAGTCATGCATACATCACTCATGTTATTATATATGATGAACAAGTATCAAGAGCCACACATGCTCTCTTTATTACTATGATGTATAAATAAAATAAAATTAAGGAATTAACCTAAGCTACTTAAATGAACAAACCATGTGTAAGTACTATTGTCTGAATGCTGTCCTGTGACAAACATTCTTTTTAGTTTATTTTTCATCTACTCTTTTGAGATTTCTAGACAGTGAAATGCTCGTTGGAAAAGTAACCAAGGCATGTACACTGCAGGCTACATATTGGTTGGCCATACACTACTGAAAAAATAGCACATCACTGAGAGGCTTAAGCTTTTAGGGCAGGTGTGTTTTATGCATGTAAGCATTCCAACACGCATTCCATTATTTGTTTTATAGGCAATTCTTTAGCTGGTTCAACAGACTTTTTCTGTGAGATTTAGATAACATGCTAAAGCTTTTGACCGTTAAAATTCTGTAACCTACTGATCAGCTTCCACTTTCCACTTTCCCAATAGCTTTTTGTTGCTCAATTAGTAATTAAAATTAAAATTAATACCTATAATTGTGCCTTGTGGAAGCTAGTACCATGTCAATTTGATATTACATATCATTCTAAAGTTGTATCTCCCGTGTGTTCAAGCTTATTCATGGGTTTTACGTTTTTCAGGTTATGTTCTCATCCTCAGTCAATTGATTTTCGATGCCAATTCTCTTTTGCAATCATCTTTATTGATTTTAAATATTATTGTTGAAGGGCATCTAGAGACACCCCATGCTTATGCTTGTCATATAGATTTGTTAGCCTTGTTCTACATTGTTAGCTTACATATGGTTAAATGAATTGAGCAGAAAGAAGCTGGTATCCCCAAGAAGGCTATCAAGGTGGAGGATATTCCTGGATTGAGTACGTTGTTTCCTTGCCTTCCGTACATGATTATTACAGTCCTGATGATACTTCTGAAACGAAATATCTTAACACATTAAGCTATCACCTGTTTCCTATAGGCATTGTTATTTTATAATTAGATAGTTTATCTGCGCAGATCTTTTATCTTCGTATAAAATGGCAAAGATCTACCTAAAAAGTAGACTTTTATAGACCAGAGGTCATGATGATTCTGTTGTGTACTCTGAGGGAAAGTGTCTTCTTTACCATCTTCAAGTATTAGCTACTAAATATTATTAGATCACAATTTTTGCTCTTTAAATTGTAAATTTTCCTGTCCATTGCCTGCCATACTTCCTACTCAACAATAAATCTTCGCATTGTTTTGGACTTTTTGGATTCTCATTCAATCGATGACTCAAATATCAGGAGAGGCTGGTTGGACTCCTGATCAGTATGGTCATTCCCGCTTTAAGACTGTTAATTTTCCGCCAGATGCTACCTCACATCAGAAGTCCATTACTGCTTTCATGCGTTCACTCCTCAAGGTGTCCTGCTAATATCCAAAAAAAAATATTAGTGTCTCTCAAATGCTTTATTTAGATTCTGTTGAAATTGTGACAGCCAGAATATGTGTTATACCCTTTTATGCAGGCAATGCATGATCATCCTGATGCTTGGCCGTTCAAGGAACCAGTTGATGCACGAGATGTGCCTGATTACTATGATATCATCAAAGATCCCATGGGTGAAGTTTTACATTCCTTTTTCTAAATGATTTTGTAAATGTGCATATATTTTCACACTGGTCTGGTATTGCTTGCATGTTGGTTCCTGATTTTGTCTCAAAATTATCTTCCTCTCAACCATCATCTACAACTGTTACTCGGTAGAACTTGGTTGCTGATCAACGGCTGTAGATGATATAGTTGTGCACGCATGCACGTACCATTTTTCTCCATATGGGCAATGATCTCCATGATTAAGTGGGAGGTATTTGTGGCTCAATATGTATCTGCGTATGTATGTAAAGAAATATCAATTGTTTTGGGTGTGTACAGATATGAAGACAATGTTAAAGAGAGTAGAGTCAGAGCAGTATTATGTGACATTCGAGATGTTTGTCGCGGATGCAAAAAGGATGTTTGCAAATGCACGGACCTACAACTCTCCTGAAACCATCTATTATAAATGTTCTACCAGGCATGTATATTGAATACTCCATTCCTTGTTTTGTTTCTGCCAAAAAGAGAAATTGTTGCATCTTAATTATGTTAATAGAATATACCTCTAATTTCGCAGGTTGGAAGCCCATTTTTCGAATAAAGTTCAAGCTGGTCTCCAATCTGGAATCAAGGCCCCTCCACCGTGATCAGCAGTGTAAGGGCGGCAGGGCGTCTTTAGTGATACCACATCAGACTTACTATTGTAACATCACACACTAAAGATGAAGATGAAGATGAAGATGAAGGTGCTTCTTTCGTGGAATGAATTTAGTGTGGATAATTATATCTACATTATTGCACTTTGTTCTTTTAATTATCATTGCTGTGTTAAAGAGAGATCCATAATCCCAGTAAGTGTATCGTTCCTGTGAAGAAAAAGAAAAAAAATAAAAACCGTCTGTTATTCAGATTTTAAGGTATCAAATGGTATGTTTCATTTTCCTTGTCAAGAAAAAAGGTTAAAGGTTGTGGAGGACTGTTTTGATCTAAAATGAGGAAAAATGACAAGAAAAAAAGATAGTGATTGAGAAGGACAAAAACGCGCATGTTACTACACGTGTTCTTACGTATTGCTACAACCACACGTAAGTAACACACGTAAGAATACGCGCGTTTTTGTCCCTCTCAACCATTACTTTTTTTCTTGTCCTTTTTTATCATTTTGTATCTTATTTTGTCCTTCTCGCCTCTCGCCCCAATAAAATAACGGTTGCTCCACCTAAGAGTTGTCAACAACCATCAAAACAACCCCAAGGGTTAAGAAACCGGTCAAACAGCCACAAGACCCACAACCACAAACGGTCAAGTAAATTATATGATGAATAGGGCTAAGAAACCGGTCAAGTGAATTATATGGTAAGTCAATTATATGGTGAATAGGGCTAAGAAACGGTCAAACAGCCACAAGACACACAACCGGTCAAAGAGCCACAAGACCCACAACCACTAACGGTCACAAGAAACCGGTCAATCGGCCACAAGACCCACAATCACTACCGGTCATAAGAAACCGGTCAAACGGCCACAAGACCCACAACCACTAAGAGCGAGAGTAATGGTGATCGGGAGATAATGCTATTGATTGGTGTTGTTTGGGTGATGTGGAGAAAGATAAGTGGATGATAAATGTAGAAAGATTGTAGAGATAATTATTGTGTGATGTGATGTTGTAATGGTGATAAATGTAAAAGGATTGTAGAGATTATTTGTGTGTGATTAGATGTTGTAGTTGTGATAAATATTTTGAATCTAGTGATAAAATAATATTAAATATTACTTAAAGGGGTTTTGGCACATTTTTCGAGATAGAACATTGTCTTATGTCTCTCTCAAAAGAGAGAATGGACTAGATAATCTCAAAAATCATCTATCTATTTTCGCTTCTACTACATTACATTTAGCTAAAGAATTACTCTCTTCTCACAAAAAAAAACAAGGAGAACATCTCCATTCATTGCTTACTATGGTTGCTCTGACAATCACGAGAATTGTAAGATGAATGATCTAGCTACCCACTTAGGTTGTGATTGAGATCCAACCATTGATATTTTCTATTAAATAAAATTTAATTTGACATAGTTTAAGCGGTGTTGTATCATTATGCATTATTATCATTGTAGCATTAATGACAAATTTTACATTACAATCGTTATATAAAGGTTTTACCAAGTGACATATTTTACATCCTTTTATTTTTAACATTTCACACACAATAAAAGTGTTTTATGTGAAAAAAAATCAAAATGAATGATTCTAAACTATGTTACTCAACCCTTTAAAAAAAAAAAGATATTACTTAGTAAAAATTTCCTACAATTGTTGCTCCATAAAATATCTCAGCATTCTATCGTTAATTATTGTTTGATAAGACGTTAGAAATAAAAACACATTAATTATATTTAAGGTTATTTTATTTCATTCGGTCGTAGACTCTTAAAAATATAATACGTATAAAAAAAGATCGTGTAATTAACAATAAGCGGGGATAGCTCAGTTGGGAGAGCGTCAGACTGAAGATCTGAAGGTCGCGTGTTCGATCCACGCTCACCGCATTTTTTGTTTATGTTGTTTGTTGTTTTTCTTGTTTTGTTTATAAATAGAATTTCAATTTTTGTTCTCGTTCAGAAAATTTCTAAGCAAATAGAATTACCAGACTGTCCGCTTTTGTTCTCCTTTAGAAAAATTTCAATTTTTGTTCTCGTTCAGAAAATTCCTAAGCAAATAGAATTACCAGACTGTCCGCTTTTGTTCTCCTTTAAAAAATTTCTAAATGGAATTACCAGATTGTCCACTAATTTTTTTTTTGTTCTCCTCTAGAAATTTTCTTTAAAAAAACTTGTTCTCTCTCAGAAATTTTCTAAACAAATAGAATTACCAGATTGTCCATAAGAAAACATCTATAAAAGTAGAATTACCAGATGTTCTCTCTCAGAAAATTTCTAAACAAATAAAATTACTAGATTGTCTATTAAAGAAGGGAAAGTGAATTACCAAATTGTCCACAAACTACTTCTACCCACTATCATGCACACTAAAAGAACACTTCTACCCACTATCGTGCACACTAAAAGAACTAAAAAAGAGAGGAGTATTTTTTTTTTGTGAGTGAACAAGAACTACACGAGAGATATATATATATATATATATATATATATATATATATATATATATATATATATATATATATATATATATATATATATCACAATTTTTTTACTCGAAAATTAGTAGTGGCAATAATTAGTGTCAGAATTTCACAAATGTTTATCTCATGTAGTTCATGTTCACTCACAAATAATTAGTGGCAATAATTAGCGTCAGAATTTCACAAATGTTTATCTCATGTAGTTCCTGTTCACTCACAAATTAGTAGTGGCAATAATTAGTGTAAGAATTTCACAAAAAAGTGCATGTCCTTAATGATAATTTCACAAATATTTTTGTTTTTTTTCATAATTTTCCCTTGATCTCATTCTCTGATCAAGCCGGAGTTCAACTAGCCTCTACAGTTTTTTCTCATTTTCTCAGATTCTTTTTATCTCATTTTCCGATCAAGCCGGAGTTCAACCAGTTTCTGGAGTTGGGGTTAAACCTGCTTAGCCAGCTGAAGAGCTAGTTCCTTCTTCTTAATGCAACGATTGCGTATTCTATGGTTGATCCTTTTCTTTTGGCCAACCCATTGACTAGTTAACTGAACTGATTGCTTGCTCTCTTTTGGCTGAGAGCCCCGTCCTAGCGGAGGTTCTGATCAAGCCGGAGTTCAACCAGCCTCTGGAGTTGGGGTTAAACCTGCTTAGCCAGCCGGTTGAAGCTCCGGACCTCCTTCTTAAAACAGCAAGTGCTCATTTATTGTTGATCATTTTCTTTTGGCCAACCCACTGACTAGTTAACTGAACCGATTGCTGCTCTCTTTTGACTGAGTCATGTCCTAGCGGAGGTTTTGATCAATCCGGAGTTCAACCAGGCTCTGGAGTTGGGGTCAAATCTGCTTAGCCAGCCGGTTGAAGCTTTGGACCTCCTTCTTAAACAGCGAGTGGCAAATGTTAGCATATATATTATATTTGTAATAATAGAATATATATTGTGCATTCATTGTCTGAATTATGTTTGTAACAATTAGCATATATTTAGTCATCCCCTATTATAGCTAGTCTCCCCTAATAATAGCTAGTCTTCCCTAAAGAATAGCCTTGATCGTAGCTAGCTTTATGGTGATGTAATTTGTATATATTGTCTACACATGGAAATAGAAAGATACGGAAAAGAATATATCATTCTTTCATGGTATCAGAGCGGGTTTGATCTTTCTGCTTCCGCTCAACCCTTCTCTTTTTCTTTTACCGCCGCCTACTGCATCCTCTCTTCTTCTCCGGCTGAATTTTCCCTTATTCCGCCACTCACTCAGTTGCCATGGGTGATTCACAAAAATTCCACCCCGCACTCTCGATCACCAACGTGAAATCCCTCATCCCCATCACGCTCGATCTTAACACCGGGCCGTACCCTTCAGCGGGCGACCTTATTTAAGGTCCAAGCGCGAGTTCACGATGTTCTCGATCACATCATCCCGCCTACGGATGCTACGGAGAAGGCGGCGTCCGACAAATTCAAGGCCGATAACCCATCTCTGTGGAAGAGACTTGATGCAGCCGTCCTTCAATGGATATATGCAACCGTCACCACTGAGATTCTCGAATCCATACTGTTTGATGATGATGACGCCGCTACGGCATGGGGTCGGGTGGCTGCCTTGTTTAATGACAACCAGAATTCGAGAGCCTTGTATTTGAATAAAGAGTTTACAAACGCCTCACTCGCTGATTTCCCGTCAACAAATGCGTACCGTAATCATTTGAAGGCCCTCTCCGATCAATTAAAAAATGTCGGCGCTCCGGTCACGGAGCATGGTCTCGTCCTGCGTATGCTCCAAGGTCTCACAGAGCAATATTCCCATTTTGTCACTGTTATACAAAATAAAAAAACTCTACCTTCCTTCACTACGGCTCGTTCGAAGCTCGCGTTGGAGGAGACGACGATTCAGGAACGCGTCAATCAAGATTCCTCGTCCCAGGTTTTGGCTGTGACAGAGGACACCTCTGCCTCATCTGCGTCGCACAACAGCAGGGGTAAGCAACGTAAAAATGGTCGGAATAATCGTCGGGGTAGCGGAAATGGCATTGGCAATACTGGGGGTGGGTCTGACTCCGGCAATGGTGGTGGAAATAATTCTGGACGCAGTGGAAATTCGGCAGGTCGGGGGGGAGGTCGCACTAATCAGCAGGGTCAGCAGCATAAAATTGGTGGACCACCGTCCAATTCTCGCCCGCGGGCCGGGCCCCGGGCTCGGCCTCCGTGGTGGGCCTATCCAACATACCCACACCGCGCTTGGGCCGTCCCACCCCGCCCATACCCGACCCATCCTTCTTACAGTCGGCAGCCTTCTCAACATCCCGGGCTTTTGGGCCGGCCGCCCCCACATGCCTCCACGGCCCCGGCAGGCAACAGGCCTATGCTACCGATACACAGTGGACTCCTACTGACATTGAGTCCGCCATGTACACGATGGGTCTCAATCCTCCGGATCAACAGTGGTATATGGATTCCGCTGCCACGTCACACTTCACGGCTGATAAAGGTACCCTTTCGTCTTATTTTAATTTGGGCAAACAACATGGTATTACGGTAGGTAATGGTCAGACGATTCCTATTCGTGGTTACGGCAATTCATCGTTAGCCCCCCCCAACCCGCCACTATCCTTAAACAATGTCCTTCATGCCCCGCACCTTATTAAAAATTTGGTGTCAGTCCGAAAGTTTACCAAGGATAATCATGTGTATGTTGTGTTTGATCCGTGTGGTTTTTCTGTGCATTGTTTACAGACAGGGACGCGCCTAATGAGATGTGATAGCACGGGCGACTTGTATCCCGTCACTTCCATCAATCCAAATAAAAGATCCTCGCATTCTGCGATGCTTTCCTCGACTCTTTGGCATGATAGGTTGGGCCATCCCGGCTCACCTGTTTTACATTCTCTTAGTAAGAATAAAGCGATTACTTGTAACCCTCCGAGTAGGCCTACTACATGTAAATCGTGTGTACTGGGAAAACATATTAAGCTGCCGTTTGTTTCTTCACATTCAAAAACATTATTTCCTTTTGATATTATTCATACGGATTTGTGGACATCGCCTGTGTTAAGTTCCTCTGGTGCTCGATATTATGTTTTATTTTTAGACGATTTTTCGAATTATCTGTGGACTTTCCCATTAGCCAGAAAATCTCAAGTCCTGTCTATTTTTACCACTCTCCACAATCATATTCGTACTCAATTTGAACGTAACATTAAAAATCTACAATGTGATAATGGGGGTGAGTATGACAATCGCCCGTTTTGGGATTTTTGCAATTCTAATGGTATTGATTTCCGATTTTCCTGTCCCCATTCCTCCTCCCAGAATGGCAAGGCCGAGAGAAAAATACGGTCTATCAATAATATAATGCGCACCATGCTTTTACATGCGTCCGTCCCTCCATCTTTTTGGCCACATGCACTACAAATGACAACTTATCTCCTTAATATCCTTCCCAGTCCTCTCTTAGCCCATGAGTCACCTCTGAAAATTTTGTATCACAAAGACCCATTATATTCTCACCTTCGTGTGTTCGGGTGCTTGTGTTACCCTTTACTACCATCCTCCACAATCCATAAACTCCAAGCTCGGTCGACTCTTTGTGTGTTTTTGGGTTTTCCGTCGAACCACCGGGGTTATAAGTGTTATGATTTATCGAGTCGTAAAATCATTATATGTCGTCACGTCCATTTCGATGAAACAATTTTTCCTTTCTCTACGTTGCATCTCCCGACGGCCTCATCATATGATTTTTTGGACCACGGTTTAGCTCCCCCGATTTTAAATCATTTCCTACAAACCCAGGCCAATTCGGCCCAACCTGATCCTCCTCCCTCACCGGCCCATATTCCCCCTATTGCCGCTGAGCCCAACTCCCCTGCTTCTGTACCAAGTCCATCAAACAGCCCTCCCATCAGCCCGCCTCCCAGCCCACCTTCACCTCCCAGCCCACCTCCAAATCGTCCTGTAACACGCAGCCAGACTGGAATTTTCCGGCCCAACCCCCGATATGCTTCGGACCAGGCCCATTTTTCCACCACATCTAAATCTCCTCTTCCCCGTTCCCCTTTAGATGCGTTGCGTGACCCGAATTGGAAATCGGCTATGACGGATGAGTTTAATGCCCTTATTAAAAATGGGACGTGGGACTTGGTACCTCGTCCACCGAATATTAATGTTATACGATCTATGTGGATTTTTACGCATAAAGAAAATTCTGATGGTTCTTTTGAGCGGCATAAAGCCCGACTTGTAGGTGACGGTAAAACGCAACAGGTCGGAATTGATTGTGGTGAGACTTTTAGTCCGGTGGTCAAGCCGGCTACTATTCGGACAGTTCTGAGTCTCGCTTTATCTCACCAGTGGCCGATTCACCAATTGGACGTCAAGAATGCTTTCTTACATGGCGATCTCCATGAGGTTGTATATATGCACCAACCCATGGGGTTTCGGGATTCCGCCCGTCCCGATCATGTTTGCTTGCTACGCAAGTCGTTATATGGCCCGAAGGAGCCCTCGAGCATGGTATACTCGCTTTTTGCCGAATTTGTGACTACTCGGGGTTCACCAACAAGTAGGTGTGACACATCTCTCTTTATTTATCGCCATGGTGATGATATGGCTTACATCTTATTATATGTGGATGATATTATTTTGACGGCTTCTTCTGATACCCTTCGGACTCACATCATGGCTAGTTTGAGCTCCGAGTTTGCCATGAAGGATTTAGGTCATTTAAATTATTTTTTGGGTATTCGTGTCACGCGTCATGCAGGAGGGATGTTTTTATCGCAACGTAAGTATGCCTCGGAGATAGTGGACCGGGCTGGTATGACTAACTGTAAGCCATCACTTACTCCTGTTGATACGAAACAGAAGCTGAGCAGTTCGGCAGGGGCTCCATATGACGATCCTACCCATTATCGTAGCCTCGCCGGGGCACTTCAGTACCTCACTTTTACACGTCCTGATATTTCATATGCGGTACAACAGGTCTGCCTTCATATGCATGATCCTCGTGTTGAACACATGCAAGCACTCAAGCGCATTATTCGATATATTCAGGGCACCTTACACCTAGGCTTGCATTTATACACCTCCTCCGTTTCGGGTCTCGTTTCCTATACTGATGCTGATTGGGGAGGTTGTCCTGATACTCGCCGGTCTACGTCCGGCTATTGTGTTTTTTTGGGCGACAACTTGGTGTCCTGGTCGTCTAAACGCCAACCCACTTTGTCTCGTTCTAGTACGGAGGCTGAATATCGAGGGGTGGCAAATGTGGTTTCTGAATCGTGTTGGTTGCGCAATCTTCTTTTGGAACTCCATTGTCCGATTCGCAAAGCTACTATCGTTTATTGTGACAATGTTAGTACCATCTACCTTACTGCGAATCCCGTTCAACACCAACGCACTAAGCACATCGAGATGGATATTCATTTTGTTCGGGAAAAGGTTGCGCGAGGTGAAGTCCGTGTCCATCATGTCCCGTCTCGGTATCAAATCGCGGATATTTTCACCAAAGGTTTGCCGCAAGTTTTGTTCGAAGACTTCGGACCGCCTCGGCGTCCGGCCTCCTCCCGCTTCGACCGTGTGGGGGTGTGTTAGCATATATATTATAGTCTTCCCTAAAGAATAGCCTTGATCGTAGCTAGCTTTATGGTGATGTAATTTGTATATATTGTCTACACATGGAAATAGAAAGATGCGGAAAAGAATATATCATTCTTTCAGCAAATGCTCATTCTATGGTTGATCCTTTTCCCACTGACTAGTTAACTAGACCGATTGCTGCTCTCTTTTGGCTGAGCCCTATCCTAGCGGAGGTTCACGAGTCATTTACCCATTCTCTATTCTCCTGTCCACATTTTTTTTTATCTCATTTAGAAAATTTCTATGTAAACAGAAAAACATAATTCATTTCCCATTCAGAAAATTTGTAAGCAAACAGAAAAACATAAGTACAGAAAATTTCACAGTAATCAAGAAAACATAAATGCCTCATTTAGAAAATTTGTAGGCAAACAGAAAAACATAAATTCAGAAAGTTTCTAAGCAAGCAGAAAAAATTTAAATCGATCGATTTTGTTGGAAAATCCAGGTTATAACAATAAATCCAGTTTCCTGATTGTAAAACGTTTAATTAATCAAATGGATCGATGAAATCCTTTTTTTATTTCTGCTAACGATTTAAAAAAATATTCCCTTTCTTGGCGCAACAAGAATTTGTATTCTCAAATGATATCCGAGGTATTTTCGTTTATTGTAGAAATCACGTTTTCTATACGATTAATACCTTATGAAGAACAGAATGATATATTAAAATTTCAAAGTTTTCAATAAATTCATTCAATATTTCCTTTCTTAGAGGACAATTTTTCACATTTTCATTCTGTGTTAGATATACGAATACCCCATCCGATCCACATAAATGACTCGTTCAGAAAAGAATTAAGCAAACAGAAAAACATAAATTCAGAAAATTTCTAAGCAAATAGAAAAACATAAATGCCTTCACAAGTTAACAGTTAACAAATTATAAGGAACTAGCTCTATTATTATACTGAACAACGGTCCCTTGCACATTTGTTTACAATTTTATCACCCAAACGAAATTCCAAAACGTTCACACAATACAATACAATCACTTAAGCTAAGACAAGAAAAAAAAAACAACCAATTTGTACCCTCTCAAAGTCACTTTTTCTGCATATTCAAAAGAAGCAGTGATGTGCAAAACAGGAAAAATAAATAAAGATTAACAACCACCATATCGGGTTTTCCGAGCTAACATTGTGGTCTTTAGTTGTCACTTGTCACCAGAGAAAATGAAGAGCAGACTTTAATGAAATGATGATATATCTGCTGACATTATGTACAGTGTATTCCCACTCTGCATACTCACATTCACCGCAATCGTATAATTTGTCAAATGTATGCCTTTCACTACGAAACTACCCAGTAATCTCACCCAAGTTCCAATAAATCATATGGGACTCAGGGTGAGAACTGCCATAGGCAGTAAAAGCATGTACCTCGTTTCCGACCTCAATCCAACTACATGCAAGATCCTTCTTCAAGCCTTTGTCTTTCATTAACATTCTCACTTCTTTCATGTCCTCCCATTTATCTCTTGAAGCATACATATTCGACAATGATATATAATTCCCATCATTCATTGGATCAAGTTCAAGAAGTTTACTGACAGCAATTTCACATATTTCTTCATTTGAGTGAACCTGGCATGCACTAAGAAGTGCAGACCAGACTGCTGGTATTGTCTCTAATTTCATCTTTTTGACGAATTCAAACGCCTCTTTAATGTAATTTGCACGACCAAGCATGTCTACAATACAAGTATAATGTTCTGGCCATGGTTCTAAATTATATGCATTCTTCATGTACTCGAAAATTTGTTTACCTTCGTCCACTAGTCCTGAATGACTGCAGGCATGTAAAAGAGCTAAGAAAGTGATGTGATCCGGGACAAGATTGTCACTTTCCATCAACTCTAATAACCCAATTGCTTCCTTTCCATATCCATGCATTCCATATGCTTTAATCATGCTTGTCCACACATGCAAGTCTTTGGCTTTTAAGCAACTAAAAATCTTGTTTGAGTTATCCAGCGTCCCACATGAAGCATACATAATAATTAGAGAGCAAGAAATGGCACTTTCTATGATGAAACCCTTTCTTAAGAGGAATCCATGCATCTCTTTCCCTTTTCTCAGGGCCGATAAATCCGTGATGGCGGAAAGAATGCCAAGTATGCAAATAAGATCCAGTTCAATATATTTTCTTTGCATATAAGAGACAAGGTCAAGAGCTTTATTCGCCATTCCGTTATGGATGTAACCATATATCAAGCTAGCAAAAGAGACAACATTTTTGACATTGATTTGTTTGAAGACATTATAGGCATAATGCATCAGCCCACAGTCTCCATAGCCATTGACAAGAGTGTTTTCGGTTACAATGTCATTTGATCCTCTTCGTAGAATGTAGCCATGAATTTGTTTAACAAATGAACTGCATTGTAAACCACTACAAGCTACAAGGAGGCTTCCGATAGTAAATAAGTCAATATTCAGCTTTTTCGTTTGCATCTCTCGAAATGATTCCAAGGCTTTTGTGTGACAATTGTTCTGAGTATAACCAGAAATTATTGAGGTCCAAGAAATATGATCCTTCCATGGCATTTTACAAAAGACAGAGTCCATGTAATCAATCCTACCGCACTTTGCGTAAGTGTCGAGAAGACTGTTACAGACCTGAATGTCTCTGTCCATCATATTTTTCAATGCAAATGCATGAATTTCCCTAGCTTGCAACTGATTTCTTAATCTTCCACAGGCTACAAGTAAACTAATGACTGCCACCTTATCGGGTTCCCAAGTCCACGGATTAATCTCGCGAAACAAATCAAGTGCTTCAGCATACAGCCCATTTTGTACATAACATGATAGCATTGAATTCCATGAAATGTTATCCTTCACCATGATTTCACCAAATAATCTTACAGCTTCATCCATCATACCGTTTCTTGCATACATGACAGCCAACGCATTGGTAACATAGATATCCTGATGACGCAGGGACTTTAGACAAAGAGCATGAATAGGCATGCCCATGTTGCAAAATGATGGCTTCTCCAAGGCCTCAAGAACAGCAACAAAAGTATAAGTGCTAGGATCGATACCAGCTTGCAACATTTCTACAAATAGTCTCAAAGCTTCTACAGTTTTTCCACTCATGGTATATGCCGAGATCATTGAATTCCAGGATACAACTTGATCATTAATCATACTCATCTTACTGAACAACTTGTCAGCGGCATTAATATCACCACATTTAGCATACATAGTCACTAGGGAGTTCACAACAAAAGTATTGGACACCAATCCCAGCTTAATGGCTAGTCCATGAATTTCACAACCACAGTCAAAATCTTGTATCTCCGCACATGCCTTTAAAACAGAAGGGAATGTATGAGCATCAAGAGGGAATCCAAGCACTCGCATTTGCTCATAAACTTCAAGCGCTTCCAAAGATTTTCCATTATTAACGCACGCTCCAATTAAAGCATTCCACGAGAAAATAGTTTTCTCAGGCATTCTGACGAACAGTTTATGGGAGTCATAAATGGAACCACACTTCCCATACATAAATAACAATTTAGTATCCAAAAATACAGAATCACAAACAGAATTTGACTTCAAAACATGGGCATGGATTTGCTGGCCTTGAGACAAGGCTTCTTCGCATGCACAAAGCTCAAGGAGGCAAGAATAGGCTTCCTCAGCGTGTTTGCTGGAAAAACTATGTTGTGTGATGCTTGTACCAAACAAGGTAAAAGCTTTTTCAAGGTTAGCACCACTGCAAAGCTCTTTGAGGGAGAGACCTCCATCCTGCTTTTCGGCTATTGTAGAGATTCTACTGGGAGTTAGAATCTTGTGGGTTTTCTTGAAGAAACTGGGATTTTGTGGTCTAGATGATGTAGTGGCAATACTACTAAGAGTGATTTGTGGGGTAGCTGTAGTAGCCATTGCGCAACTTCACTATCTTTATGCACCCAGATGAATTTTCTTTTATTTTAAATTAAATCATCGTCGGCGAAAGAAAAAAGGGAAAAAAATAAATAAATAAATAAAAGCTGTTCCTCCTCTAACCCAAGCAATTTCATTTCCCAAAACTAATTCCTCGATTAGCAATTCCCAAACCCTTATTCAGAGCTCCCGCCCTCACAGCCGCACCGCCACTGCTCTGGTCGCACCGTGAGCACTGCACCAGTCACCAGTCATCAGAATCACACCACTTCGGTACTTCGTCTTCCCCAAATTTGAAGTTTTTTTTTTTTTTTTGGCCAGCAATTTTGTTTAGAAGATAAGATAAAATGATTTACTGGACAACTCAGTTTGAATATGTCCTTTCTTAAATCGACAAATTTTAATGTAAATTTGCTAGATTTGAGACAAACTCTTAGACTCTGTTTGATTTCAGGTTAGGTTGGAGTTGAATGAATTCAAGAGAGAAAATGAAATAATTGTCGTTTGTGTCAATTGGTCGTTTCAATTGTTGTGAATCTCGTGTTTTAAGTTTTTGAACTATGGATCATTCATATTCTATATAAAGTTGTTATCTTTCTTTACGGAATGCCAAAATGTTGACGCAAGCTATTCGATCAATTGAGCTTAGACTGTGATCGCACATTCTTTTTGGCGTGCTGATTTCTTGCATTAATTCATAGAAGTTTGATCAAAGTAGGAAGCTTTTTGACGAGTTTGATGGGTAAATTATCTCTTAAACCTGACATTGTTTTCGTGTAATAATACTTTGATGAAGGCCTTCCATGGCATTGGTGTTTTATGGCTTCTGTACTTTATTGATGATACAAGCAAGAATAATATTCATCCTAATGTGAATAATATTCCTCCTAATGATCGTTCAGTGACCTTTTAACACTCTTTTTGAAGCCTCTAGTAGCAATAAAAGATTGTCCCAGGCTAATAAGCTATGGGGATTGATAGTTACTCTTACAATGCACTGCTCAAAAGGTTTGTTAATCGAGTTCAATTCCGTTCTCTCTATTCAAAAGCATCAGTCTCTTCTTCAGTTCCTCTTCAATCCCAGCATACCAATTACTATAATTACGATCTTCCTGGAACTTATTACAACAATAATGGCATACTGGATTCTTTCGACAACATTATTCACCAATGCACTAATGGGGACTTTCTCAATCAAACACATGCACAGATTAAGATCATGGGTTTGTCTGATTCTCCTTTCCTGGCTAGTCGACTAGTTACCCAGTACGGGAAATTGGGGTTTCTTTGTGATGCCCGGAAGGTGTTTGACGACATTTTCGAACGAACTGGGTCTGTATGCGGGAATATGCTTTTGTGGAATTCTATATTGAGGGTTAATGTGATGCTTGGTAACTATAGAGAGGTACTTAGGTTTTATTGCAAGATGCGGAGAAGCGGGGTTTCGCCTGATGGGTTTGGGTTTCCTTTGATTGTCAAGGCGGTTGGTGGGAGTATAACGAGGGATTGGGGCTGTAAACTGGCTTTCAGCATCCATTGCCATGTTATGCAAATGGGTTATGGGAATCATATACATGTTGTTAATGAGTTGATGGGTATGTATGGGAAACTTGGGCGAATGGACGTGGCGCAGCGAATGTTTGATAGAATGCACGTGAGAAATCAAATTTCATGGAATGTAATGGTCTCTGGCTTTGCAAATTCATTTGATTGCGATAATGCTTATAAAATGGTTTCGAGAATGAAATCAGAAGGACGGGAACCTAATTCAGTTACATGGACCTCTTTGTTGTCGAGTTTTTGTAAATGTGGGCGTCTAGAGGAGACATTAGGATTATATAAGTTGATTAGAGAGGAAAGTAACAACTTATCTGCTGAAACAGTTGCAGTAGTTTTGTCCGTTTGTGCAGATATAAAGGCCTTTGATGCTGGTCGGTGTTTGCATAGCTATGTCATAAAGGGAGGATTTTGTAGTTATCTTTTTGTCGGTAATTCGTTGGTATCCATGTATGGTAAAAATGGCTCTCTGGAAGATGCACATAATTCGTTTTCCAGTTTGAAAGCAAAGAACATAGTTAGTTGGAATGCTTTGATAACATCTTATGCAGAGTCAGGGTTATGTGACGAGGCATTTTACGTGTTCTCCTTGTTGCAAAATCCAGACATAAATAATCCTGTTGTTACGCCTAATGTAGTAAGTTGGACTGCTGTTATTAGTGCATTTGCTAAAGATGAGAGATTTGAGGAGTCCTTGGACCTCTTTCGCCAAATGCAGGCAACGTATGTAGCTGCAAATTCTGTCACAATAGCTAGCGCTTTATCTGCTTGTGCTGGCCTGTCAGCTCTTGGTTTAGGTAAACAAATCCATGCCCATGTCATTAGAGGTTTAATAGTTGAGGAAATGTTGGTAGGAAATGGATTAATCAATATGTATATGAAATGTGGGAGCTTGATAGAGGCTAATATTTTATTTGATAGCTTACAACATTGGGATCTATACTCCTGGAACACGATGATTGCTGGATATGCAATGCTTGGACTCGGTAATAACGCGTTGAAACTTTTTTTCGAGAGGATGATGAAAACAGGGCTTAAGCCTGATGGGGTTACTTTTGTTGGTCTTCTATCTGCTTGCAGTCATGCAGGCCTAGTTACCGAAGGTCGGGAACTTTTCAGTCAGATGGAAAAAGATTTTGGAGTTAAGCCTCAAATGGAACACTATACTTGCATAGTTGATCTTCTTAGCCGTGCTGGATTAGTACAAGAAGCAATTGATGTAATAAGAAATATGGAAATGAAGCCTAGTGAATCTGTTTTGGGAGCTTTGTTAAACTCGTGTAAAATGCACAAATATACAGATGCTGTGGAAGAGACTGCTGCCCAGATTCTCTCTCTTGATTCGAGAAAGGGTGGGACCCACATGTTGCTTTCGAATTTATATTCCACTAACGGTAAATGGGAAGATTCAGCTAAAGTAAGATTGTTTGCTAAGATGAAAGGTTTGAAGAAGGACGTGGGGCAGAGTTGGATTGAGGTGCAGAAGAAAGTGCATGCATTTTCAGCTGGACAAGGTTTTGATACAGAGAGAAAGGAAGTTGATGAATTGCTTATCTTTTTGAGTATTCAGATGAAGATGGAGAGCTATGTATTTGGATGGAGTTTGGGGTCTTTACTTTTTCCCAGAGAAGAGTATGAAGCATAAATCTGTGTTTGGCCCTGATGTATGTAGTGACACAATGCTGTAGCCTAATCATTTTCGAATACTAAAGAAGGGCTTAAGGCTTCTAAAAAGTTAAAGGGCATTCATTTGGACTTGGGTTTATATTGTGGGAAGGGCAGACAATCGGAAAGTTAAAGGGCATTCGTTTTCTTGGTTGTATATTTTGTTTGTTTTTTAAATCTTATTCAAGGGAGGAGGAACAGTTTTCCTTTATTATCTTTGTTCTCCTGGTTTTGTTAAAGTAGATTTAGCAGCATATAAGGTTGGAAAATGTTAGGTACAAAATCCAAATATTTTGTCTCTTTAGTTTTGCTTGGCTGAAACCAAGTGGTTGAAGTTAACGGAAGACATTCATTATGCCTCCTGAGCGTTCTTCTTGAAGTTTATCTATTTCATCACATTGCTTCTTTGATTTATGTGAGATATAATCCTATAAGGAGGTTGAAGTCTTCCGCACAAATATGGGTTGAAGTAAAGTTACACCATTAATCCTCTCTTGGAAATGGGTTTTATTTACTGTGGAGGCATGCTAAGTTATTGATTCTCCCCAATTTACGGTGACGTTGCATTTCTTTAGGTTAACACTATCTTTACCTGTTTATAGCAATGGGCTATTTTTGAGTTCAATGTTCATAGTAAAAAGTATTTTTTTAGGTTATGCTTACTTTGTAGAGTTTAATGATTGTTTCAAATTTTCAAGTATGTTCTTTCCTTGTCCGTACTTTGTAATGTTTGATGAATGTTACAAATTTTCAGATTTTGATAAAGATAGATGTGAAGAAGCCAAGAGAGAAAGATATCTATCTTACATGCTCAAAGTCAAAAGAAGCCTATTCCTGAGCACAAGAAGGAAAAGAAGTGTTATATTCCATTCACCATGCTTTCAAGACTCCGGCCAATTCCGAGGAATTTATCCCAGCAAATCCAAACACTCTTGAAACCCAAGAGCTCAATTCAATATAGAAGTCATCCTTTCGTCAACTCCCCTTCCCACAAATCCAATCCCTTTCGGATATGTTTCCAGAATTTCAATCACGTGGCACTCCAAAACCCAGACAACACTACTTCAGATACAGATCACACTGCTTTCAGAATCCAAACCCTTCTCAAGGGGACAGCCGACGAAGCGGTTGATGAAATCAAGAAATCACTCCAAGAAGATAGTATATGTTTATCTGATGAATTGGTGTTAAATGTGCTCAAACGACATCGTTCTGATTGGCAACCGGCATATGCCTTCTTCCGATGGGTTTCCGGAGGGAATATCTCTGATGGATTTTTACCAGGAACTGCTGTTTATAATGAAATGCTTGATATCCTTGGTAGGATGCATCGTTTCGATGAACTGTCACAGGTGCTCGAGGAAATGTCCCAGAGAAATGTGTTACTCAGTGAAAGGGGGTATGGCAATGTTTGTCAAAGATATGCTGCAGCACATAAGATTGAAGAAGCAATTAACTTCTTTTATCGAAGGAAAGAGTTTGGGCTGGAACTTGATTTGATAGCGTTCCAGACACTTTTGTTGTCCTTGTGTCGATACAAGCACGTAGAAGCAGCCGAATTTTTGTTCCACAACAAAAAGAACGAGTTTATTTATAATATAAAAACATGGAATATCATCTTAAATGGTTGGTGCGTTCGGGGTAATCTAAGGGAGGCGAAGAGATTTTGGAATGATATCGTGACTTCAAATTGCAAGCCCGATAAGTTTACATACGGCATTTTTATCAATTCCTTAAGCAAGGCAGGAAAAATAAGCACAGCAGTTAAGTTGTTTCAGGCAATGTGGGAAAAGGGTTGTCTTCCTGATGTGACTATTTGTAATTGCATCATTGACGGTTTGTGTTTCAAAAAGAGAATCCCTGAGGCCCTCGAAATCTTTAAAGAGATGAATGATAGAGAATGTCCTCGTGATGTTGCCACGTACAATTCACTCATTAAACATTTGTGTAAAATAAGGAGGATGGACAAGGTAAACGAGCTTTTAGATGAAATGGAAATGGAAGGCGGAAATTGTTTACCAAACAATATAACTTATGGCTATTTGATAAGTTCCTCAAAGAATCCGGAAGAAGTTTACAGAATATTGGAGAGGATGAAAAAGAATGGATGCAAGATGGTTGCGGATACGTACAATCTACTATTGAAGCTGTTTATAAAGTGGTGTAATCAGGATCAAGCAGAGGGCATTTGGCATGAAATGGAGAAGAGTGGACAAGGACCTGATCAGCGATCTTATACAATAATGGTTCATGGCCTCTTTGACAAGGGAATGTTGAAAGAAGCGTTGAACTATTATCAGGACATGACCTCAAAGGGGATGATACCAGAACCAAGAACCAAATTGTTGGTTAATGCAATGCATATTAGAGAAAGCAACAAAGACTCGTCAGACGTTTCACATAAAAGGGCCAAAATGGGTAGGAAACCCTTTTCGAAAAAACCGACTTGATAAGCTGCCTACGTACATCTTTTCATGTTGTCTGATGCTGTCAATGTGCAAAGGAGTTTGGTGCGATATGTTTGATCTCGTATCTTGAAGTGGCACAGCCTGTCTGATCAAGACCTGCCGCATGATATTGAGAAGAATTTGATTGCTTCACCAGAGGTACTCGTGTGAGTTTGGTGTGGAGAAATCAAGTGATACACGGGGTAGCCATGAATTTAACTGCTAGTGTGATAGAGTCCAAGCCTGTTGACTGTGCAAGATAACTAACACCGTCCCTGTTCCAGGTAAGTTAGTTCCTTTGCATTTTTGTACAAATATTTCTACTCTGTTTAATTATTGTCGTTTATCAGATATGGCAATAAACGGATCCTTTTCAGAAGAAAAAAAAAGGCATTCTGACACACAGAGGCATTGGCCTATGGTATGCCCTCGTACATTATTTTCTATTAGAGTTTGTGTTTGCATAACCTTGGTCACATAATGACAGCTTTTAACATTATGTCAAGGGTCACATGAATACTAAAAAACGGTTAAACCCTAACCGTAAGGGCCCCCCACTCCCGATCCCACAGGAATGTGGGGAGAGGTTAATCAGGTAACCTAGTAGCTCCAACATGGGTTGCCTTTTCGACCACTGCATTGAAGGGTGTTATCAATCGGAAATCAACCTCATTACGGAATCGAACCGCTGACCTCCAGCTTATAGTCCAGGCTGCACTACACACCCATGCCGCCACCACTAGGCCATATCCAGGGGATGGGTCACATGAATACTAGATCGTGAATGGGGAGGAGAAACTGGAAATTTTAAGCTATAGAATAGAATGTTCCGTTTCAGCTAAGAAAAGTTTTTTCTTGAGATTTGGCCATAAAAACAAGGGGGAGTGGTTTAAAAGGACAAAAAAGAGGGGGAAAATGGGGATCAGGACAGTGGAAATATAAATTGGGTGATAAGGACAAATTCACTGTTCATAACCCCAAATCCACTGTTTGCTGCAGTGGAACTGACCCCAAATATCACAGTAGAATAAGGATATGTCATTTTTACCCAGAAAAATATTCCACTGTCCTCTTTGCATATTTCTATGTTCAAATTGTCCTTTTTGACAATAAACCCTAAAAACAACAACAAATAATATAGGCGGCAAATATGACAAAAATGATGAAGTTAAGGCAATAAGGACAGAATTTAGAGCTTAAGACTGCTTAACCCTTGTTTTTCATATGAAAACTGACTCATCCCCCATTTCTTCTTTACTCCACTGTCAGCAATCAAACAATTATATATGTTGGTGTAGAACTCAAATAATCAGCCAGAGATAATAAAATCCACCCCTGAATCAAATGAGGAAAAGTGGGTTCAAGCTTTTATGCTATATATATATATATTAGAGCATGAAGAAGGAGATAACAGTTCCAAGGATGAAAGCAATTGCTCAAGGAAATACCTTGAATAAAAATCTGATAGTAATATAATATCTATGCTTGTAAAACTGTGGTACTTTAATTGATTGTACATAGATGTTGGAGAAGATCCTTGTTCCAACATGCTTGATGAATTAGTTGGTTTACTTTGCAGATGTTGTTGGGGTATCAGGTGATATAAAATTGTGAGAATCGATCCATGGATCTTCCGTAATATAATAAGAAAACCATCTCCAGGTCCATACCTCACATCGGCCTTAATTACATTCTTCTGGTGGTGGAGGAAGTGATTAAAGCCCCAAGTAGTGACATCCGCCGTCTTCACCGTTGTTGTGATTTTGACAGTAAACCGTAGGGTGCACGTTTCGGTTATTAGAATATGAGTCATTGTGCTTCATTTGTGTATCTGTACAAGGGCTGGGTCTTGCTGATGTAACACCTTAGTACAAACTTTTTTTGGTGTGATGCCACCTAGATTTATAAGCTTTTCTTTCTTTTTGGAATGAGCAATATCTATGATGAATATGTTCTTTTTGGCCCTGATATACAATGTTTTGCTATTTTGAATTTCCATATTGAGTAAGTTGACAAGTGTAACTTTTCTTTATTAGATTGATGATAAACTTGTACTATTTTCTTATTGTAATGACATAAATCGAAGGTATTGTCAATATTGATATGGTCTGAATGTTATTTAAAAATCATGAATGAAACAAAAAAAAATAAATTAGAGATGAAATTTCATAGAAAGTGATGATAAAATGATGTGGTACACAAAGACTACAATTATTCTACGACATAAACTTCACTTAAAAGAAAGGAATGAAAAAAGGAAAGAGGAAAAAGGTTAATAGTACGAGAACTGAAGATGGTTTTGTCTGTTTGGATATCAATTAATTTGACTTGAATAGAATTAAGACGATTACTTGAACTGAATTTAGATGAATAAAATGAAATTAAATAAAGTGAAATATTGATTAGATGGTTGATAATATTTTTTTCTTTTCTTTTTCGAAATTTCTGTAGATGAAGCAATGATTGGTGGTGAAATAAAGTACTATTTCGATAAAATAATGGTTAATAAAATGGGCTATTATTTGGACTACAACCATTCTACTCGTACATCACTCTATATGTGCACTGTATTAGAACCGACCTTGTGAAAGTCTCTAGAGCCATGATCCGACTTCTCGTATTATTTGGAGTTACCAAAATCGGTTTTCACAATACACCTACGGGAAGTCGGTTCATGGCTCAAGAACTGACTTTTATAAGATCGGTTGTACCATGGTATACATGTAGAGTGATACGTGAGTAAAATGAGTGTGATGTAAATAATAGCCTCAGATAAAATAGTGAATGTGAATAAATTGCAATGATTAATAATTTTTTATTTGTTGATGAATAAATGATCGGTAAAGAAATCATAATAAAATAGCGGAATTAATAAAAGAATGAATAAAGAAAGTTATGAAGTGAATAATGTAATTAATTGAATATGATCAATTTATATCAAAACATAACCTATCTAACATCATAATTAATCACACCCTTTGCTTCTCATACAAACAAACAAAACACACCCATTTCATTTTCAAAATCCAAAGCATCAAGGAATTTTGCAATTTTAGACATGACGTAGATAGGGACGTATGAAAGTATGAAACTTAAAACAAAGAGAACGAAAATAAAAAATTTATAATAAAAGAATTGTGACATAAACACACAACACACTCACGGACTACGTCCTAGCGCACGATTGAACTACAACAAACAAGAACCAAACATAAACAAAACTACAACGTACGATAAAGTCAATTAATAAATTAGATAGAGGCGTGTTGATACTCGCACATCATTATGATTTTTTTTCTTCAGAAAATCATATTTTAAAATTTCTTTTCTTTTTACAAACATAAGTTTTTTTTTGAGAAACTACAAACATAAGTTTAAATTTTATTATTATAATCTTCAATTGATATCATAATATATCAATATCATATCATTTTTTTTTTCCGTTAAAACAGTTTCATTTCCTTCCTTTTTATTTCCCCGGACTTGTTGTGAAAGTGTAATATTCTTCTTTACGGCATCCTCTAATGAAACCCACCGACTAAGATGAATTCACTGCGATTTCCTTTAATATTATGTCTTCTCGGGTTTGTTTTCAGCTTGAATCGTTGTGTTAATGGAGAATCATTGACATGCTTAGCTGTTTACAAGGAAGGTGGTGCACCGGCTGTTTTCCGTTCACCAGAATGCCCTCGTTGGAAGCTCTCAAATTACCAATCCAGCAGCCAACGGTCGACAAAGAGTTCCCGGCAGGCTAGATGTCAATCGGCCATGCACCAAGGTCAACGGAAGAGTCAAGAAGATCGTACTCTCTGCGCTCTAGACATCCGCATCCCTTTTCCTGGTGATCATATACATAATAATTGCAGTATCCCTAGTATTATTGGTTTTTTCAGCTATGAATGATGTAAAATATAGTGGAATATCAGAAATGCAGACCATTTTTGTCCTTGGAATCAGGCAAGAGAGTAGACAGACTGTAGCTGGACTTTGATGGTGTGAATTTTGATTTGGTCTTCTTTTTTGCTAATAATTTTTTAGGTCCTGGTGGAATTAAAGAGGTTACAGTTGGTATCATTGGAGTTTTTGATGGTCACAATGGTGCATGGGCTAGTGACATGGCTTCTAAGCTCCTCTTGGATTATTTTTCTCTTCACACCTACTTTCTTCTTGATACGATTTTCTCAATTTTATCTGGGAAATTTGTGCCAAAGTTGCCTGACGGAGAAGCTCAAGGACAATTCTTTCAGGAATTCAGTTGGGAAGAATGGGATCAGTTCCCTATCAACCTTGGGAGGTCTGTCTTTTCAATCCGCCCACATTAGTTTCTTGTAGCTCATTGTTGTGAACCTTGTTGTCATGGTTGTGATTTTTAGTTATCCTCTCCTTTTACTGGTGGTAATTGGAAAGACAGGGAGGGGAGAACCTTTGCAGCACCATTGTTTGAGTTGATGGAAACTTTCATGTTTCTATGGTCCCCGTTATTTATAAGCATAGAAGAAAAGGGGGGGGGGGGGGGGGGGGGGGACAGGTTTCTACACTACAGGGGGATCTGTTGTTAGTATACAAGATGGAATTTGAGATGCTTTAACTAAAGGGCTTTAGTTGTTTTGTGTTATCTTGTTTTTATGCTGGTAGTGCAGGACTAATTGCCTTAATACTTTTTTCCAGGCTTAAGTTAAAGTTATCAACAATACGGGATGGATCCTTTCACTTGGAAGTATTAAGGGAAGCACTAGTGAGAGCTATCCATGATATTGACGTTGTTGTTAGTGTTGTAAGTTTCTTTTATGTGTTTGTTTCTGTTGTTTCATTTAGGCAGTCCTTTGTTCTTCCCACCTGTTTCCAATAGAAATTTTACTGAACATGCAGGATGCTTTTGGAGGCAACTTTGATTCTGGTTCCACAGCCACTGTTATCCTTACAGCTGATAATCATTTTTTAGTTGTTAATATCGGAGATTCAAAAGCATTTTTATGCTCTGAGGAAGACCAGCTTCCTCGTGAAGCGAGAGGTAAGAATTTCATGTTCTTACTGCGGGTTATTGTTTGCATGATTCATCTGGCTTTGTTAATTTCTAATTTCTATGCATCACTCCTTCTTGGTTTATTTATTTATTTTGTGTGTATGTGTGTGTGTGTGTGGGGGGGGGGGTTGCATTTTGGTGGGCGCTATATTTTCTTGTCTCTGGGGACATCACTAGCAGCAGAGGTTCTCTCTCTCCCCCCCCCCCCCCCCATGAAGTACTGATTTAGCATGTAGCAGTGATATATTATGTAAATTATTTCTGTAATTGCAGCCACTATGCTACGATTATACAGGCAGAAGAGGAGTGGTGGGTCTTTTCCTCTTGTTACGGATTTCAGCAACCTTAAAGTAGCTGCTGCTAGTGGGTGGAATACTTTGATTGCTAGGGACCTAACAAATGATCACCATCCAGATAGAGACGATGAAAGGTTCCGGGTAGAATCTGCTGGAGGATATATTTCTGAAAATGCTGGTGTTGCTCGAGTTAATGGTCAGTTGGCTGTGTCAAGAGCAATTGGAGATGTAAATTTTAAAAGGTGAAACACAATTGGGTGATTTTGATAGGTTTTATCACTTTCTTCTACTTTATGAACAAAGTATATTACTGAGGGATGCTATTAGCATTTTTCTGATCCCTATTAACATCTGCTCAGATTATCGGATCTCTCTCCCACTATTTTATGCTTTTTCCCCATATCACTCTCTTCCTTTCTTCTTGAAAACAAGTACTACCTCTGTCCCGAAATTTAAGTCATTTTAAGAGTTTTTACACAGCTCAAGAATGTGGATGACTGTCATAAATGCTAGGAGAAATGACTAATTTGGCTATCATTAACGCATTAGTTATAAAGTAAAGATAAATGGTTGGATTGATAATAAATTAGGGATAAGATAGGGAAAAGAGTAATAAAAATTTCATTTGTAATCTAAAATGACTTGTATTTAGGACAAATCCAAAGAGCTTGGATGACTTATATTGACTTATATTTCGGGACGGAGGGAGTTCCATATTTCACAGTGTCCAAAGTCTGATTCTGTGTTATACTTCTTAACAGTTATGGTGTTACATCCCTACCTGAGGTGAATGATTGGCAGCTTTTGACGATCAACGACAGCTATTTAGTTGCCTCAACTGACGGGTTATTTGAAAATATGAACTCACAAGATATGTGTGATGTATTATGGCAATTAGATTCTGATGTTTTTGGGAACACAGAAATTCCTTACCCTTGCACATACTCCTTGGCCGACTGCTTAGTAAATGCAGCCATTGAGAAAGGCAGTACAGATAACTTGGCATGTGTTATACTTCCTGTTAAGTCATTGGCTCATTCTGAAGCTTCGGAGGAGATTGATTGCGATGAATCGGGGTGTTCAATTTTAGAGTATCAGGAGCCCATTAATAAGCAGTCAGGTGATGTTTCAATATTCTTTTGGTTCTCTTTGCGGAAGAGTTCCAGTATAAGGGTGCTATTATTGTATTCTCCTCTAGTAGTACACTGTTTATGATCGACATTTTTTCAAAAGAAAATAACCAGTTAGCAATGCACATATGACACTATTTGGTGATTGTAGTTGTGTTGCAGAAGAGTTTAACTTTTTCTATTCTCATTCTGTGATTTTTTTCCCTCTTACTAATGTTTATGTATTTCTTCTTCTCACAACCAAAATGTGCCTGCTTAAGCGGGATTGTACATGTATGTTTGATTAATGGTTAGTTTTTCACCCCATCTCAAAACTGACTGGTTTATTTATTCAGAACTGCTTCAGTTGGACCATGCTAATCCAGTTCTTGCCAAGTTTGATCGATTGTTGGTGAGTTTAATCCCCATCCACCCACAGACACTCAAAAGATAATATGAAGAAAACTGAAAGAAAATAGAATACATAATATGTTTCAGCTCCTATGTTCATATGTAATTGTTTTGGCTGGTGGTGTTATTGTGCAGATTGAAAGAAAGCAATGCAGCTTTGGATGTTTTTATTTGTCTGAGAACTTGAATGAAGATGATGATACATTCTGGGCTCAAAAGGATTATGAGCATTATAATTACGACTTTCCACAGGCATTGCCTAGTGCTGTTGCTTCCACTTTTGGTAAGCAGAACATCAATTTTGTTTTGTCCATCCTGAACTTTTATAATCTGAAAAGAAGGAGATGGCCTGGTGTTTTCTCAAATGAGTTGGATACTGCTGGTTGATGTAAATGAAAGAAACACTAGTCGTAGTTCATATTGGGGTACTGATGCTTCCCATGTAACTGAGCATTTGACTTCATAGGAACAAAAAAGGGACTTAGTCAAGGTAATCAAATGTGTCATCCTTGGAATCCAAAAGAAACATTTAAACAGTTTCCCGCATGATGTGGAGTGTGATAATTTGAAATTTCTGGGGAAAATGTTGGCCATCTCATTCTAGAAACTGTGGGTAATACTAAGAGAATAGTGGAAGATCCTTATGAACAACTTCTGGGATGGTAAAAATGTGTATTGGTAGACAGAGAGAGAGGATTAAGAATGAATGGCTTAACGAGATTGGAAAGTGGAATTGGTTGTGAAGTAGAAAACACCACTTGTTAATAGTCCATTTAACCCTGAAATCAGTGTTTGTTGGTTGGCTCATGTCTGACTTTTTTAAATTTATTCATTTTTGTTAGTTCAGGTGGACAACTAGACAGGTATAGTGAGCAAAATATGTGCATGCTCTTGGGAGTGGATGGTGACTTGAATGGTGATCAATGCACAAATCCGGAAGGTTTTGCTAGGTTTCTTGGTTTTCTTGGGTCAATTCCTCTTGATGATAATGATTCTGAGGAGCGCATAAACATGGATTCAAGGTAGCCTACTTTCTTCTGTTACATTGTGTCCTGTAAGATATCACATAATACACCATGTCGGCAAATTTTCTTAGCCAAAGATGTAATATAGTGCCTAGTGCCTTGCCCCTGTTTATGTACTTTTCATGAATATGTTTAATAAAATCATTTTGCTGACAAAAAGAGAAGTAATCACATTAGAAATGTTAACAATACTGCATTGAGTAAGAACTGTCATTGGAACTGTAACCAGTCATCAGCTGTTAAAAAAACACCTGGTTTTTTGTCATATTCTTGTAAACGTGTAAGGTAAATTGTTCATGTTAAGAAGAAATTTTTCTGCTATTTGAACCCCTTTGTAGAGAGTCTTAATGTACCGGACTGCCCTTTTTTATATATGCAATACAAAGGCAGGCATATAAGTAGGCAGTGGCTGACATATAGCTGCCAATAGAAACACGTGCCCCTACCAACCTAAAAGTGCTCATACCAGGTGATTATACTTTGTGAACACTTTGATTTTATGTCTTGCCCCCACAGATCCAAAGAAATGCCTGAAATAAACTCCGTGTTCCGTATTAATTGAGTCAGTTGCCAAAAAATTTGTTCCTTTTTACTTGATGTAGTTTCATTTTCAAGGCAACAATTATTGGCTTTTTCCCACTCTTCCCTCATTTATTACTCAGAGAGCAATTAAAAAGAAGAGTGCATTAATTATAACCACGGATCTTTTAGTCGTTTCATTGTTAAAGTCAAACCATTAAATCACCTCCTTAATATGTGTGATTTTGGCAACTGCATGAGTTAAATAGGAACGGAGGAGTATATCGCTAATTCAGAAAATTATCTACATGTACTATAATTTATTTTGCAACATCTGGAAAATCAACAATAAAAGAAGCATATGAGTTGTAGTCGATTCACTATGATACCAACAAGTAAACACACCATGATACCAACAAGTAAACACACTATAATACCAACAAGTAAATACACTATGATACCAACAAGTAAACACACTTTAACCTGATCCTCCATTGGGCTTCTCTATTATAAACTTGTGTCTTTGTATCTTTTTTTTAACAGAATGAAAAGCCCACCACCTTAAAAGAGGCTTCACTTCCTTCTGCCCTCCCCCCCCCCCCCCCCCCCCCCCCCCCCTCCCAACCCCTGAAAAAAAGGAATTAAAAAGAATGAATCTCTATTGTTATAATAACGTTGTTTGTTAAATGGTATGACAGAATTTTTGACTTATTATTATTTTCTTGTACCGATGGTTAACTGGAAAATGCTACTATTATTAATAATTCATGGTTAATTTAAGAAGTGTTTCTTATTGTATTAAGTGTACTTTAGAATCATCTTGCTGGATCTGCCCTGTTTAAATCTGGTGAACTTTTTTATGCATTTATTGTAACTTCAAGACAGGTAATCTGTCTCATTAGACGGTTTAAGTGGTCGTTAAGTTGCTTGTCTCACCAAACAAATGCGATCCCTGCATCCATGTATACTTAGTGTGCTCCATATTTGTAAACATTACGTGATCTATTACTCTGTGTGTGTGTGTGTTTGAATGGGTATATTACTCCTTTTATCTTGCCCATTTTTTCTTTTTTTCAATTGCATTAGGTACATATTGAAGAAGAGGTATGACCGTGGAGCGTATGGTGAAGTTTGGCTTGCTTTTATGTGGAACTGTTCCAGCATGAGCAAAAATCATGATGACAGTTGTCAAAATCACAAGTACAGACGTCCTGTTCATCCAGAGGCTAGTTCTTCTCCAGAAGACCACTATGATATACCTCCGGATGGCGACATGTTAATTTTGAAGCGGATTAAAGTAATTATGTTACACCCTACATTTCCTGCATTCCATTATCAGGCTCATAGTGGTCCTGTTCATCAGATATTTACTTTGTTCTTTTAATCAGTTTAACCATATTAATTTATGCGAGTTGTTGCTGCAACAGGTAGAAAAAGGTGCTGCTTTTTATTTAAGTGGGTTACGAGAAAAGCATTTTGGTGAACTTTTCCTGAATGCGTCCAACTTTCTTGGAGGTTTCTCATCTGCTGGAGTGTTTGGTTCTTTGTCGAAACCTCAGTCTGATAATTTCTATGATATGAAATCAAATAAGTCTATGCGTTGGCAAAACAAGAGCAGTTGGAGTTCAGAGGATGTATCTTCCTGGAAGGGACTTAACGAAGATGGTTTGGACCACATAGTGAGATTTGTTGAATCTTTTGAATCTCGGTCTAGTGACATATGGCTTGTATTCCGCCATGAAGGTTTGTCCTTATGGAAACTTCTGTACACAGCTGAAGTGGTAAATAATTTTGACGATGAAAGGGACAAATATTTTAAGCGTGTCCAGATTTTACATCCATCAAAATGGTGGCACTGGCTGAAGACAACTGTGGCAGGGCAAGAGGAAATGCGCAGTCTTATATGGCAATTGGTGTGTCTATAATGTTTACCCCTATATTGTTGCAAGCCACAGTATGTTCTGATTTTGCTGTGTCTTGACAAATTGAATCATTACCCTTCTCTGTGGTCAAGTGTTACCTCGTTAGTGTTCAATGGCTGAAGGTCTTTTTGCTTGAAATAGATTGCATAATTCTCTTATAACACGTTTAATGTTGTTTTTTAATTACATTTCCCAAAGTAATTATGTACTTCGCTCTTTGCTTGCATTTCCTTCTCACTCACATATTTAAGGAGATACTATGATCCATAGATTGTTTTTCCTCCTCTGAAGTACCTTATGTATGATTTATAACTTTCTTATTATTTCTCTCAGTTGCTGGCGCTAAAGTCGTGCCATGACCGGAATATAACGCATAGGGATATTAAACCTGGTGAGGCAATCATTTACACCCCCTTTTGTATATTTCATTTGCTTAGTCTCGATTAAATTGAATGCTATGCAATCTTTCATGGTTTTCTTGTTCCAAATCATTTCTCTGCAATATTTTGTGCTGGCTTAATGGAACGATAGTATTTTTGTAGCTAGACTCTTTGTTTATGATGCTGATGAATTACCTTCTTACTTAGAACCTTATGCTATGCCATCCACCCGCTAGATTTGTTTTAATTTTTTCCATAAATAAGGGGGCATGTGCTCTGATACAATGATAAATGATAGATTACCATCTCACATGATGCTCTAGCTTAAGAGGCTGCTGTATAGCTAATGCCTCATGTGTACTTGATACTTTTGAACATTTTTATTATTGGTAGGAGTGTATGCCTTCAAGGATCTCATGGTATATGGAGAACTTGATTCTCAGTTTTTCCAGCCAAGTTTTAACTTAGAGCTGTCTTGTTTTTCTTTTGCAAGAGAATATGGTCATCTGCATAGAAGATCAAACTTCTGGGGGATGCTTGAGAGGACATCCTATGGGAGATAAAAATTACACAGCTAACTTGTACGAGGGTGATGCCTGAATTTTATTACTGTTGATGATTGATCTTTTATTCATCCCACTTGCTGAGATTTTCTTTTCTTCTGTTTTTGATTGCTTAATGTTTCTATTAGAAATTCTGTTTGTACTGGAACTGGCCTTCAAAGTGGACTCAAATAACTTGATTTACAGACCTCTCTTCTGGTGGATATTATTTGCTTTTTTCTAGCGTAACCTAGGGCTTTTCCTTAATGCATTGGAGTGTCTATCAGTCTTTGGGAGCTCTCTTCTGGTATAATTAACTATATACATCGAGGATCAGCCATTTTCTTCGATTCATCTGGAGCTAAAAATAGTCAGAGATAGAATAGCACTTCCCAAAAATCATAAAAGCACCACTGCATTTGAGTTTGCATGTTAATTATTTTTGTAATAAAAAATTGTTGTTGAAACTTGAAAGTAAGAAGTTCTCATTTTTTATATATTATATTTCTTTTGGTGACCTTTTCTGTGGCCATTAGGCGGATAATTGATTTTGGTAGTGCATTGGATGAATTCACCATGAAGCACTTGTATGGCTCTACAGGTCCGTCAAGGTAATATTGTCAGGGCTATGTTTTGACAACCTCATTTTCTTTTTATTGTAGTTGTTGACAAGGAGTAGGGATGCTTCAGGTTCACATTTAACAAAATTGCCTTTTTATTTAAACAATCTATTTTTACCCTTTAATTTGTTAATTGCTGGAGTAGTTTTTCATTTAGAGAAATGCCAGTGCAATTGACGTAGAAGTCTATAAATCAAAGATACGATAACAAGAGCTAATCCAAGCTCTTCAAATTCATTCATGGAATGAAGATAAATCTGAGATAATTGATTACAAGATGATGAACTTCTAAGGCTCTTAGGCTATTTATATCTTAAAAAGCCCAATTAGGTAAACCAACGCTTAAAGGAAAGTCCACATTGCTATTAATCAAATAAAAACACTAGTAGAAGATCAATATGACTATGATGTCCCTACATCAGCAATCTTCCCTAATTTTGTTTTCAATCTCATTCCTTTGACCCGATTTTTAGGAGTGTGCCATGTAGTGAACTTCTAAAGCTGTAGATTACTAATTCTATACAACATTGTACCACTTTTTTGAGTCCTTGCACTAAAGTGAAATGAGCTACAATTTACTTCTTCATATGGGGGGTGGTATAGACAATTGTTACGTTAACTAATGAAGGGTATAGGTACTCATTTCTCGCAATTTTTTCCCTTCTTGTAAATGTAATGCTTGCCGAATCTTCTTACTTGGGTTTCTATAATGCTTAGTTTGGCTCAACTTTTTCATTCTCAGAGCCGAACAAACTTCAGAGTACACTCCTCCTGAAGGTTTTCTCAATGCTAGTTGGTATCAAGGCCCGAAACACACTATTTTGAAGTAAGTCATTTTCCATTATCCAAGCTCTTTATTCTGTTTTATGAAAGTATTGTCAAGCGGGACATTTTTCAAATAAAGCTTCTGATGCAGGCCGAATGTTTTTTCTGTTTTGTTCACTAAGAATTCACTGATTTCCATGTCCAAACACCTTTTCAAGTTTACTAGGATTTTCCAAGTGGAATATTCTATAACCAGTCGCGCTCTGAAGTGCCTAGTTTACGATATGTATAATTTACATGTTTGTGGGTAAAATGGAGTGCAGCAGTCTCATATGATTTTAGAAGAGATATCAATATATCAATCAGAGTGTGTTGTGGGTTATATAGAACCTTTCTGATGTGTTCTATTGCTGGAGTTATATTTTCTTGTGCGTTGTATAGGTACGATGTCTGGAGTGTGGGTGTTGTGATATTAGAGTTGATACTTGGATCACCGAATGTGTTTCAGATTAATGCAAAAACACGAGCTCTTCTAGATCAGCACCTTGAGGGTTGGAATGATAGCCTTAAAGAACTTGCTTACAGGTAAGTCCGCTTTGGGAAGAATGATGTTTATGTGTTGAATTATTCTAGTTTAGTTCCCGTACGGAATAGGATCAACTTTCTTGTGGAGTGCCATCTTGAACCATCATTTTTTTTCATCGTAAATATAAACTAATATTTTCTTGCTAAAACGGTGCTGACTGTTCCAAGAATCCATTTACATTTTCATACTTTCTTGGGTTTGAACGCTTTCTTTCGCCAAATTTTGGTTATTGATGTGGTATTCTCTTTGCTTCTGGTATCCAATCTGATGCATTTGTGATCCTCTTCCAAGATTGCTCACATTCATCCAGTATATACCCTAAAACTAATTGCTTTTGTGGTTTCCGCCTTATCGAGACATATATATAATTGGTTCCTGTTCAGTTTTTATGTCGATTTTCTACTATTGCAATGCAACGTTGACTAGATGCAGGTTTAGTAAATAGTGTTTGTCTTATCTCTCTTCCTTGCAGATTATTACTTGAGAATTACTAACAATCGCTATATATATCTTGGTGCCAGACTTAGAGCTTTCATGGAAATGTGCATCTTAATTCCTGGGATATCCACACATCATCAACATACATCGGGCACCAATGAAAAAGTGAGTGTGATTGAATCTTTCTTTGCATATGTTAAGCGTCTATGCTTTTATAGCCTATCAAAATAACAAGCTGGGTTCTCTTGCAAAGCTTCACTTGATATCCTTGCTCCGAGTATTTGCCTCTCGGCAAAAAACTTGTATAATGTAACCATAACCTGTTAAATATTGAATAGAGGAGGGTGGATATATGGAATTCCTATCAATTTAACTGCCTCCTGCACAAACAATTCCAAATGAAAAAATAGCGTTGACCATTTTGAATTTGAAATTGGGTAAACCTGCCCTCTTCAAAACCATTAAACACTAAAGAATTAGATAAATACATATAAGAAGAGGGTCTTCATTCTTATTTCAGGGTTCATATGCTCCCGTTCCATGGAAATGCTCTGAAGAGTACTTCTCCAATCAAATCAAGAGTAGGGATCCTCTAAAAATAGGGTAAGTTGCTTATAGCTCATCTTTATCTCTATCTCCACCTTGTTCACAACGGTTTGCGAATTATTTTTTAAAATGAAGCAGCTTTCTTTCTTGATTTTTGTTCTTTTCTGTGCCACATCACCCATTCAATATGTTAAATTCCACAGTTTTCCCAACATATGGGCTTTACGATTAGTTCGTGATCTATTGCGTTGGAATCCTGTAAGTTTTACTCTCTCAACCCATTTTGAAGTGGACTCGTAACTTTAAAGTGCTTCAAGTTGGCTTTCAGCTAGGTCAATTGATTAAGTTAGGGTGCCTTTAGTGGCACCACTGACATGAGATTTACCGTGACACCACACCAGAGTCAATTCTAAGTCCTAACTTAGAATCAACTTTGAAAAATTCGATTGTGACTGTTGCCGCAAGAGTTGGTTTGTTTTTTCTAGGAGGAAGCAAACCAACTTTCATGTTGGAATACTTGTGCATATGTTTTCAACTTAAAAATGGTTTTCTATCAAATTGAAAAAATAGGAGGATCGATTAACTGTGGACGAAGCTTTGCAACATCCTTATTTTTCACAAAGTTTTGAAGAACAGCAGACATACAGAACAAAGGAGGCATGATTAATTACACTCTTACCTAGTCATTATGTTCAGGTATTGGATCAGAGGTACATCTTTTTTTTTTTGGCTTTCACTTAACTATATTTCTTCATTCCGTTTTCCATGGAAAAAAAAAAAGGGCAAGTCATAGTTGCGTTATTGCTCTCATATTAGGTGCCTTTTAACAGAGATGAGAAAGCATATGTGAAGAAAGAAACATTTAACTGGCAGCCACAGCAGTCTTGTCTTTCAGACAAAGTTGTCGGATTAAATTTGTATATTTACTTGTAAAAAGATGGTCTTATTTTTATGTGCATGATCTTTTATTTTTTATTTTCTTTCTTCATTTCATTTATGTGTGTAATCAACTAGCATGCAACATTTTTATATTTCAAAGTTTTTTTTTTATTTTAGTACTACTATATGGATAAGAATTTGTGAGCATCATTTATTAACTGTAATGAGTAATCACTCATTGAAATAAAATGAACAATTTTGTTAGTAAAAACCAGCATTCTTGTTTACAAATCCTTAAAATCACAAAATGCGATTTTAAGGGACAAAGTGGCGATTTGAGCCTCAACAATGGGCATGTTGCTTTAAACAAATAATTTATACCAAGCTAAGTGTTCAAAAAATTAGACAAGGGTAGACTAGGGGTGTTGGTATGAATTACATACAAGTAAAAGCATAAACTGCTTCTAGCATTTCTATCATACAACAGCTAACTGTTATATCTTCCACTCCGCGTTTCACATCTTTTTTAAAATTTTAAGGCTCTTGGCAATTTACACGGCTATGAAGTTCTAGCATTTCTTGGTGGTTTGGATCAACTGAAAGAGCTGCTCTACAGTCTCTTAAAGCACCTATTACATTTCCCGTATGCTCGTAGAAGGCAGCACGCAGATGCAACAAATGAAGATCCGCTTTGAATGATATCGCCTTTGATAGTTCTGCAATTGCTTCGTTTGCTTGGTGGTTGTCCATCAATACTATCACCACACAAAAAAGAAGCATTTCAAGTTCAATCCAAGTTTCCTAATAAAACTCAAGTTAAAAAGGGCACTTCAAGATTACAACATCTTTTTTTTTTTTGGTTAGAAACATTTTAAATTTTGCCCTATGGGCATAATTCAGTGGTTAAAGTATACCTGCAGCTCTGTATCTGTAAGGGTAAACTCGAAGAGGGTCTAATCGTGTGACCATCTCTAAATCTGCTTTTGCAAGTTCCCATTCGCAGTATTCTGACCTCTTCTCATAAGCTGATGGATTGTTTCTGGCTTTCTCTATCAGTTTTGTCATCTCATGATACGCGCCCTTCTTATCGTTTCTCAAGAAATGGACACGAGCAAGACCCTGGTGGGCCCGTGTGTGACGTATCTTTAAGGCATTGATGTAGCAATCAGCTGCATCATCCAGCTTACCACAGTCAACATACACACTTCCAAGGTTGTTCAGAGCCTACCAACATACATTCAAGCATCATTATTCAACACTATCGGAAATGAGGTCAAAAAAGTAAAAGTTCAAAACAAAAAGAAAAAGAAAAATGAAGGTAGAGCCATAAAGCAACGATTTTTTTGGAAATTCACTGAAACCATCAACCCGAACAGGAGAAAACAAAGTCTGATTGATAGTCTAGGTTACACAGGTATGGATACGTGGATACAGAATATGCGGATGTAGGATTGTTGAAAAACATAGGATATGGGCATGGAGGGGATATGCGTAAAGTATAAAAGTATATGGATCAAACGGCACAAAATAAAACTATAGGGACCAAATTAGTGCATCATAGTTGACAGTAAAGATTGAAAGAAGAAAAAAGGCGTAAATTCATACCTGACCTTTCCGAAGTCTATCAGAAGGGCATCTTAGGGCTTCCTCAAGAAGCGTAACAACTGCAGAGGAAGAAGACGGGTCTGCACTTGAGTCAGCCAATGCGTAAGCTTTCAAGAAGAAAGCTTCGAAAGATCTTTTGAGAAGAATAGACTCTTCTGCCTTTTTAAGTCCTTCAGCACAATGGCCTGTATCATACAAAATCCACCCCTCATACACTAGCCTCTCATGCTCACTAGACGCATGTTGACGTGCTAAGTGCAAACTCCGCATGGCTGCTTCGGGACAGTTCAACCTGATTAAGGATAAGTAACTTAATGCTATCATGGTTCAGTTAGGTCAATTTATGTAACAAGGAAAATCTAGATTGAAATACCTAAGCAGAAGCAAAGACTGTCTGAAGTACAAGACTCCTTTTGCAGCATCCGTCTCGAGCATTTGGTAGATCACAGAAAGTGATCCAATGTCATCAACTGAAGACCATTTGTCATATAACTGTAGCCAACAATCAGCTGTTGTCCATTTCTCAACATGTTCACGAACAAGCATACGAAGTTGGGATGCTGCAACACGTCCATCAAACATTTTAAAACCGGGAGCAAGGGTTAGAATAGCCTGTATGTCACAAAAGGCGGACTGATAATCCTCAAGAGCTAGATAAAGGTAAAACCGCAGTTCTAAGCATTCCAATGCTACTTTGAACCCAAGAACACGATTGACTTCTGCAACAGCAGCTTGAGGCTCTTGCTTCCTCATATAAGACGCAGCTCGAAACATATAAGGGTACGCCAATGTTGGATCTAGTTGTGTTGCTTTTTCAAGGTCTTCTAATACATTATCCTCTTCACAGTATAATGATCTTTCTTGGTACATCCATCCAAGTGGAGTGTTTGATGAAATAACTGAACTAAGTTTCCCGTAAGCCGACTGCTTATTGCCACTGATACTACATAATCTTGCTAAGCCAACAATGGAATAAGTATGGCCAGATTTTAGGGCTGTTTCAAAAAGCCATTCGGCTTTGTCGTATTCTTTTCTGATAAGCCTAATGCATCCCAATTGATGATAAGCCAACATTTTTTGACGGGCGGTTTCTGCAGAATCTACGAGCTGTTCCAAGATCAGAACTGCATTATCTGACTGAGGATCGGAGTTAATAGCAACCTCACTTAATAAGCAGTACAAGGAAAACGAAGATGAACCAACCATGATCGATCTTTGCTGTTTATTCGTATTGCATAACAATTTGACTATTTGATTATCGCGCACAGATTCAGGAAGTTCACGTAAAAACACTTGCAAACACGATGCTGAAAGTACAGGGCAATTTTCTTCAAGAGCATATTCCATGAGTTCCAAAGCATCTTGACTAGAAGAAATCAAAGACGCAAGCTTTCTGTCACAAGCATCCTTCAAATATTCACAACAAAATTTGTTTGCAAATACCAAGATTTCTAACAAAAGACGGTTACTTGCTTCCGGTAAATCCCCTGTAACACTGAATTCACAAATACTCCTCATACCATTAGGTGATATATTATTTTTGGACAAATCAATGTCTTCAAGCAGTTTCTCTGTAAAAGAACCATAAAGCATAGCATAAAACGGGGCAGAAAGTGCAGCAATCTTCCTCCTGTCGCACACAATTCTCTCTTCTCCGATCAGAAACGTAACATTCTTAGAAACACGATAATCAATTTCATTCATCCAAACAGGCGTATAACCATTCGAACATACAGGCAATTCAGAAACGACGTCAATCATTTTGAACTCTTTCGCGCATTTACCACACGACGATAACAAGTCAGAAATAAGCTGAGCACCTTGTTTCTCATATTTCAACCATGCCCCAAGAATCAGTTTATCATAAACAGTGCTTGCTTTCATCCAAGCTGAAAGAAGACTACTACGCATCAATTTCACTTCCCCAAGCCCTTTAAAAACCTGATACAACATTATATAAAGACTTGACCTATCTTTAGGTGAACATGCCTCAAGTTCCTCATGGATTTGAGCTAAGACTTCTACATAATCAACCGGTTTGAATAACGGCAAAACCGGCGGCTCGGGAACCTTGACAAACAAATCTCTACAATCAATAGAACACTAAAAATGTTCAGTTCTACTGAAAATAAGCAAAAATAGAGAATGAAATCTAGAAACAGAAAATAAGTAAAGCTTACATAGAAGAAGGTGATTGAATTGACAATTTGGAGAGCTTGCCTCTTTCAACTTGAAGCCATGATTGAGGATTCATTGCATTGAACTGTGTGTCTTTATATGACTCGGAAGAAAAGAAAGTCCTCATGGGACATAGAAGATGAAATAAGTCTCTGATCTCCACAATAATCACTTAAATTTTCCCCACAAAATACAAAAATTGAAAGGAAAAAAAAAACCTTTTGCTACAAGAAAAAGTCAATCTTCAAGATTCCTATTCTCAACCATCAAAAAGAAAAGTTAATAGAGAAAACCCTCTATAGAATTCCTCTTATGAAGCTTTTGCAACTACATATCTATACAGAAAAAATTTGAAAAAATCTTGAATCAAAAGAAATGGCCCAGATGAAGATAGAGCATAAGCTGATGAGCTCTATGTTTATTCAAAATCGCCTAAATAAGATTACCACAGAAAAATTGAAGACAAAGACTAGAGACCCACGAAATGATAATCAAGGTCCCAGCTAAAAACAACCAAAACAAAATCAGACAAATCTGATATCCAAGTAAACAGGACCACCAAACTAACCCACCCAAACTAAACTTTCTTGAGAAGCTGAGAAAATGATTAATAGAATCAAGAGTCAAAAACAAAATCAACTTCAATTTTGACTACAGAGTGGTAGAGCTGGAGAATGAGATGTAGATAGAAAAGAGATCAAAGTGAAGGAATCCAAAGAAAAGATTCAAACTTTCACTTTTTTACTGGGAAAGAGGAAAAGTTTTTTACAACCCTTTTTACGAATGAATTTCCAGCAACCCATTCACACTTTCCTCTTCTTTTTGCCTTTGGAAACCACGAAATTTGCAGATTACTGTTTATTTGGTAAGTGCAAACTGGAACCCACTTCAAAATCAGAGTGAGTGAAAGAAACTACAGTGTAATGTAGTACTGTAAGTAGAATACCGATATTAATGATGATTAATGATTCAAGTTAAATAAGGAAATGGTATGAGTATGATTGGTTGGTAAATAGAAGGTTGGACTTAATACTACCTTCTAAACATGATTGGGGATACTATAATACTACCTTCTAAACATTTTGGTTAGGTGCACCACTCTAGAATTGAGATTTTGAAAATCGATTTTCGAGAGAATCGACTTTAGAATCGAACATAAAAATCGATCTTTATAAGTTGATTTTTGATTTAAAATTGATTTTTAAAATGTTGATTCAGTATGCTGTACAGGTAAAAAAACGTTCTAAAATAAAAACTCAATTAGGTTGTGTTATGAGAAAGACACTAAAAATGAAAGAATGCGATACATTTCATTTGATATCACATTGTTTGTTATAGAACAATGATTATTCCACAACATTTGTACACAACAACATTTGTATCAAAAAAATCAATGATAGAAAATGTTGTTGTGGACAAATGTTGTAAACAAATGTTGTGGCATAATCATTATTCAAGTATAACCGTTGTATTATAAAATGTCTCTAATACCATTACGGTACCTCAAATTAATGGAGGGCAAACAAACATGTAATTCAAACCAAACCGAAAACAAACTCAATCTAAACTAAAGAAAATCAAACCACTTGAAACCAAATGGTTTGGTTTTGTTTTGGTTATTTGAAATAAACTTCAAACCAACTGAATTCAATTCGAAAAATTACTCCTTAAAACTATCCCTTTTTGTAGTACATTATATAAGGCCGTAAATTCTCTGGGTTTATATTTAATTGAATAAGTTATCTCAAAATCACATAGATTATAAAAGTTAGTTATTAGTTTGTATTTAAGTATAACAATACTAAAATAGTCTTAACTTAAGTATAATTAATGCATTTTTGTTTTTAATGTCTTGCCTTATAATGTAAGGGTAAATTTGAAGGAAAAAACAATAAATGTTGGTTTGAAAATGTAAAATGTTAAGTAAAAAGAGACATATATTTTTAGTAATTTATTCATCTAATAAGAAAAGTAAGGAATGTTTTCACTAGCCATTGCTTTTAGCAAATTATTTCAAACATTGATGTAATTTACAGTGTGATATACCCACTTTTGTTTTTCTCGTATATGTTGTGTTTGAATCTTTTGCCAATTATTATTTCTAGATACGTTTTTCTAAACATTTCGTTTATAAACTACTCGTATTGAATTAAAGCGCGTATACGTATGTGTTCTCATATAGTTTTGGGCGCTAAAAAAATTATGAAATTCCTGAAAACAAGACCAACCTGAATCAAATTGAATCAATTCAAACCAAATCATTGGCTTTCATATTATTTTGGTTTAGTTTGGGCACAAATTTTTTCAACCAAACTGGTCAATCAATCTTGAAATGAACTCGATCCCACTCAAACCAGACCAAACTTATTCCTACTTCAAATACTCAATAACTGGTATATAAAAAATAAAACAAAAACAATCAATATATGTTTTTTATACATGGGCAATGATACATTTGCTATTTATGTTCACAATATATGTAACTACGTTGACATGACAATCAAGTAGCAAAGATGAAGAAGCCATAAATTATAAGTTGGATGGGCAAGATTTTCTTATAAAATTGTTTTATGATACAAATTTTTTCTCGATATGACCTTAGACTTACGTAGGTTTTATGATTTATTCTGAAAGTCACATGACGGAAACACTGTTTTCGAATACTGACACGATAAAATACTTATTGAACCAAAAATATCATTATCGAATTTTCACCTTTTACACCAAAATTGGCATTTATAAAGTACCTTGGACATGGAGAACTTTTAATTGAAAGTGACACACTAAATTAATGTGATCATACTTATAAAGTCTTGTTTAACTGCAGAATTAAGATGATCATATCGATCAATCTGTTTTTATATTTTTTTTGGACACAAAATAAATAAATAGACACACTCATTTTTTTAGTTGTAAAAAGGACAAACAATTTCGACGGACAAAATTACCCCTTTTATTAAAGGGACGCGTGCATATATATTAAATCTTCCGCCGCTTCGGTTTGTTTGTTTGTTTGTTTTTTTTTTTTTTTTTTTTTTTTTTCAAACAACCGTAACTTTCGATTTACAAATCCGATCATCGAAATTTTTTCACCAAAATTCATGTTTTTTTTTTTTGCTCTTCAATTTGAGCCCAAATACGATACCCTTCCGACATATATTTTGAAAGACGAAAAAATATTTGTATTAACCGAGCCGCTTTTTCTTATAAACGACCGTAACTTTTGATTTAGAACACCGATCATCAAAATTGTTTCACCAAAGTTCATATTTTTTTTATCTTCATTTTGAGACCGCGTTTGATACCTTTTCGACGTAGTATTTGAAAGCCAAATTTAATCGCAAAGCATTTACATTAACACAAAGATCGTATCGCACGCGTAGTATCGTATCGTATCGTAGTATCGTATCGCAGTATCGTATCGCATCGATTATACAAGAATATGCAGGAGAACATTCCACCAGACTGTTAACAAACTCAGCAGATTAATAGCAAGTGCAACAAACTATAGATTTAGTACAATATGTACATCAGTTAACAACATGAAAAATAAAGAAAAAAAACAGGATTTCTGCTTGTTTAGTCTCTATTTACCATCATCAAAGCTATTTAATCACCTGAATTTGCTGTAAGGTCTTTATCCAGAGATAAAGATCATTCTCCAAATGCAAAATCCAGATACACTAACACACCGTGTTAAATTGGTTTATATGATACAATTCGGTAAGAGATAGAATCATTAACGAGATAACTTGATTAAGGTGTGGTGTTTATAACATGCGGGTTCGGTAGTTAATCACTTGAATTAAGCCTAAAAAGTACATTAGACTAAAAGGTAATACATAGAAGATCAAGTACAACGTACTATAGTTTAGTACAATAGTACATCGACTAAAAGGTAATACATAGAAGATCAATACAAATCGAAACGATCGAACTATCACCAAATTATAAGAAGGATATTTTAGTTCAAAGAACTAAATTATCATGCCCGGAATTCACAAGTGTCTTTGAATTACAAGTTCAAGAAGCCTATGAACCAGCCTATCTATTACATGATGATACAATGTAGATCAAAAACTTCAAGACGCCAAGGCACATAGTAAGCCTTTGAACTAGCCTATCTATTGCATTAAGGCACACGATATCGATATCGTATCGCATCGCGGTATCGTATCGCATCGCATCGCGAGTATCGACGCATCGAGCTCAAAAGGACTCTCCATTCGGGTTTTTTTTGCAAGGTCTATGTCCCCCAAAGGATGAACATCAGCTGATATAAACAAAGGATGAACTAGACGATTACAGAAAAATGAATGTTCAGGTACGACAGTTCACATACAAATTAAGATATGCTACAGATCAATACAACAAATCGATTATACAAGATTATGCGAAGAGAACATTCCAAATAGATCGTTAACAAACTCAAGACAGATTAATAGCAAGTACAATGACTATAGATTTAGTACAATAGGTACATCGGTCTAAAAGGTAATACATAGAATATCAATACAAGTCCGAAAAACGATCGAACTATCACCAAATTATAAGAAGGATATTCAAGTTCAAAGAACTAAATTATCATGCCCGGAATTCACAAGGTGCCGAATTACAAGTTCAAGTAAGCCAATGAACTAGGCCTATCTATTACATGATGATACAATGTAGATCAAAAACCTCAAGACACCAAGGCACACGACAAGAAGCCTAGCGAACTAGTCCTATCTATTGCATTAAGACACACAAGTATCGTATCGTATCGCATCGCATCGCATCGCATCGTATCGGTAAAAGGACTCTCCTTTCGGTTTTTTGTTGCAAGGTCCATGTCCCCCAAGTCCTTGATATGATTTAGAATGTCTTCTTAGTTCAAGCACTCATTTAAGGCTTAATTCAAGCGACTACTTCAAGGCACATATATCCGGCTCATATAAGGCTCATTTAAAGCTTAATTCAAGGGCACAATATCATATCCGGCTCATATAAGGCACACAATATCACTAACAAGATCATATAAGGCACACCGTATCGAAACGTATCAATATCGTAACATATCCGTAATAAAGTATCGGCTCAAAAGGACTCTCCTTTCGGTTTTTTGTTGCAAGTGTCTATGTCCCCCAAGTCCTTGATATGAACCGAATGTCTTCTTACAATTCAAGCACTCATATTTACTTCTTTTTGGAGCATGTTTCGATACTACTTTTTCTTTAGATCATTTCTTTTAGGCCTCTTCTTGTTCTTGGGTTCAATCACATTAGGCCAACAAACCGCATTCTTGAAAAATAGTTGAAAAGTAATACCCCAAACTTTGTACATTTCCCCCCCTCAAATCAGCACCCATAATAGCAGAAAACAACAAAAATGGTATAACAGTATCAGTAACCGTATCAGTATCAGTATTAGTATCAGTATCAGGAAACAGCATAAGGCTCATTTAAGGCTTAATTCAAGGGACACAATATCATATCTGGCTCATATAAGACACACAATATCCAGCCCCTTATATATTACTGTTGTGGGGAGATCTTAAATGAATCAAGGAAAAGTACTAAAGACAGAACAACAATAGTATTAGTAAATTATTTCAATAACAAACCTTAAAACCATCTTCCTCTTGACAAGCTTACAATGTAACTAAAGCTACATCTGTATATATAGATAAAGTTTCAGAAAATGACAAAATCTTGTGGCCATAAAAATCTTCCATCATGGTAGTGAAATGAGCAATAGAACGTCCACACACAGAGAACGTCCACTCGGTGCTCTCATACATCTGAGCCACTGGGGGGCACTTCTCAACATTGATGTGCATCAAACTTGTAATGGTTAAGCCTGTAGAAAGAAAACCACGACAACACCTAAACATCCCCCGACTTGTCTGGAAAAAAATCTTGGTTGCATTCTGCAAATCTTTGAATCCTAATGCCACTAGAGAAACTAGGGTATCCTCATGCTGCTCCTTCCAACTATCCAAACCAATATCACTCCTATCATTATGGTTGAAAAATCCTATATCAAAGTGTATGAACTTTCATGTTGATGAATTAGCAAAGTACATAATCTGCACTAACAGAATATATGTTTTTATACAAAACAGGTACAAAGGTCATCAAAGAGTACAAAGGTCATGCGGATCTCCCTATATTATGCTTTTGCAAGTGCTCAAATTCTTAACAAAACAACTTGGCTATTGCAGATGCCTAATTTAGTACTTGTTTCATTAAGCTTGTTGCAAACGAGAAAGAGGAAAAATTAAGGAAAATTGCTTGGGTAGGAGATGCGAATGTTGCGCCCATTCCATTATCCCCGTTTCATCTGTCTCCATTATCCCAACCTTCAATTTTCCATCTTATTTGGCTAAAAAATAAGCTCTATGTTTCTTCAAATTCAAAAAGACTATTCTTCATTCTTTTTCCTCACCGGAGTAGAAGGTAAGAATCCATGAACAATGATAAAGAAAAGCTTGATGTAGAAGCTGTGACTGCCCACAACTCAATGCCAAAAGATGGTGAAGGTTCATCATCACCATTTGTTGAAGTCGAATTCGAGATTTGAATTTCCGCAAATAATCAAAAAAAAATCTCAATTGCGAATTAGTGTGCTCGCGTGAAGAATACCGTGTAGAGGATGGCAAGCTCAATCAAGCTGGCCTGAATTGAACCCTCTTTTTCACTGTCAGTATACCGTGAGCAGCTTTTGTGGTGTATTTCCCGCTGTCCGACATAGCTTTCAATTTAATTGATTCAGAGATTTAGCGAAGAGATGATACGAAGGGTAATATAGTCCGGTCAAATAGTTTTTGTCCTTATTGCAACTAATAAATTGAACCAGGATTAACACTTAATTAAATGGGGAAAAGGGGACTTATACCTAATTTTTCCTTTTTATATTAATGGACATATAAAGAAACATGAGGGCAAAGCATAACTACAAAATGTAAAAGACAAGAATTTCGGTTAGTTTGTCAAATTTCAATCAATCTATTTCGTCTGTCTCAATCGATCAAAGGTTACAATATTTATAGCCACTAGTAGGGTTTCTACCATCTACAAAATACCAAAACTATCCTTACTAAATCGATACACCAATCAATATTTTCCATATCCGTAAAATACCATAATATAACGTAATACCCCCTCAAGTGGGAGCGTGAAGGTCCCGAACGCCCAACTTGCGCAATAAAAATTCGAATTGTTGTCGACCCAATGCCTTGGTAAAAATGTCCGCCAATTGATACTTCGTAGGAACATAGGACGGAAGAATCAATCCGTCAGTAATGGCGTCACGTACGAAGTGACAGTCAAACTCAATATGCTTCGTACGTTCATGAAAAACCGGGTTCTGAGCAATGTAGAGAGCAGACTGGCTGTCACAAAAAAGTCGAATACCAGGAGGATGGCGAACCCCAAAATCAGCGAGCAATTGCTTCAGCCACTTCAGCTCACACGTCAAAGAAGCCATAGATCGATATTCTGCTTCAGCAGAAGAACGAGACACCGTCGTCTGTTTCTTGGACTTCCAGGAGATAGGAGAAAGACCAAGAAACACGAACCATCCACTCAAAGACCGGCGTGTAAGAGGGCAACTAGCCCGGTCAGAATCACACCAACCCTCTAGAAGGAGGGAACTGTCGGAGCGCGCAAAGATAATACCCCGGCCGGGACGGGTCTTCAAATACCGAACGAGTCGCAAAGCAGCCCTCCCAATGCTCTAGTCGTGGTGCCGCATAAACCGTGACAAGACGTGAACAGAATATGCGAGATCAGGTCGGGTGACCCCGAGATAGATAAGGCGTCCAATAAGACGTCGGTACGATGCCGGATCATCCAACAAAGGTCCAGTGGCAAGCTCCAACTTATGATTCTCGCTCGATGGGAAAGTCAGCCGGTTTGCTCCCAAGTAACCCGGTCTCATGTATAATATCCAATGCATATTTGTGTTGATTCAAGAAAATCCCATCGACATGCCGAGCAACCTCGATACCAAGAAAATATTTGAGGGCCCCGAGATCTTTCATCTTAAAACATTTACCCAAGTAAGATTTAAAAACCGTCATCGCCACTTTGTCATTGCCTGCAATGATCATATCGTCAACATACACCAGCACCACAACCTGAATTCCATCATGAGTCAACGTGAATAATGAATAGTCAGAATAAGACTGACGAAAGCCATACTCTCGCAAAGCGGAGGCAAGTTTTGCAAACCAACACCGTGGTGCTTGTTTCAACCCGTACAAGGATTTGCGCATCTTGCAAACCAAATCGGACCCCGGCTTCTCAAATCCAGGAGGTATCTTCATATAGATCTCCTCATCCAAGTCCCCATGTAAAAAAGCATTATGGACATCCATTTGGTGAATGTCCCACTGTTTCACTGCGGCAATGCTAAGAAAAGTCCGAATCGTAACCATTTTTGCACAGGGGCAAAGGTCTCTCGTGTAATCAATACCCTCCTCTTGATGATGCCCAAAAGCTACTAATCGAGCCTCGAGCCGCCGCAGTCCCGTGCTCGTCGTATTTCTCGGTATAAACCCATTTACTCCCCAACGCCTTTTTTCCAGGAGGAAGGGGTTGTAAGTCCCAAGTACCCTGATCTTCCAGGGCCTGAATCTCTTCGGACATGGCCTGTCGCCACCCGGCATGTTTCATAGCTTCTCTAAATGATTTAGGAGGGTTACCCATGGTAATAGCTGCCAGATACTTGCGATGTTTGTCAGAAAATGAATCATAATTAATATAATGCATAAGAGGGTACGGAGTACCTGAAGAAGCTGACGGAGCGGAAGAGCGTGGTGGACTATTCTGATCGATTAAGGTATGCGTCACAAAATCTTGAAAACGCGTGCTCGGAATCTTCTAGTCGCTTACCCCTGCCCAATTCATCTGTACCTCCACCTAGATGTTGAGGTGGTGGTGAAGGTAAGAGATTTTCCTCAGTATCACGGGTGTCACTTGGCCTATCTATCCCCCCCTCAATCGAAGGATCCGGGAAGGTAGAACCCTCGGCAGAAGAAGGAACGTAGCCTGTATCTAATATGTCAACATCGTCGAGCATAGGGTAAGGAACTACAGGGGAAGGAGTCTCGGTGGGTTGGGAAAATGGAAAGACATGTTCAAAAAATTTAACATCTCGGGACACAAAGATCTCGCCGTATCTAGGTCGTATAAAGTCCATCCTTTCTTTGCAAAAGGATACCCAAGAAAAACACACTTACGACTCCGGCTAGCAAATTTATGGGTGGGCCGATGCTCATGAGCATAACACAAACATCCTAAGATCCGAAGCATTGAGAGGTCCGGGGCTTTGCCAAATAACGACTCATAAGGTGTTTTATAATTCAAGACACTACTGGGTGTGCGGTTAATAATATAAGCAGTGGTCATAATACACTCCCCCCAAAACTTAAGTGGCAAATGTCCATCAAAACGTAGGGCACGGGCAACGTTAAGGATATGTTGGTGTTTTCGTTCGACCCTCCCGTTTTGTTGAGGTGTACTAACACAAGATGTTTCAAAAATAATTCCTTCTTTGCGAAAATAGGGAAGCAAGGACCTAAATTCTGTGCCATTGTCACTACGAACACGTTTAATTTCAACCCCAAACTGACGAGAAATTAACGCCACAAAATCCATGAAGGCCGACTCGACCTCCATTTTATTCAATAATAGATAAATCCAAACTGAACGGGAAAAATCATCAACAATAGTCAAAAAATAAGACGCACCACAAGTTGAAGGTACACTATAAGGTCCCCACAAATCACAATGTATTAATTCAAAAATACCACTGGCTTTATTCTCACTAACGGGAAAAGGTTCACGTGGCTGCTTTGCTTTAAAACAAATATCGCAACCATCTTTATTTAAATGCTTAGAAAAAGTAATGTTGGGAACACGCCGAAGGACCTTTTCCGATGGGTGGCCTAAACGCCGATGCCATAAATCCACTTCTTGCAAGCCGCCCACGGCAAGAGCCCGTACATCCGGAACACCCACGAACGAAAAAGTCCATCCACACGCTCACCCGGCCCAATCGCCGTCCCGTGACTCGGTCCCGCATAATACACAAGCGATCGGTGAATTGCATAACACAATGATTATTGTCCAAAAATTGTGATGCCGAAAACAAATTACAATTCAAATTCGGCACATATAGAACGTTAAAAAGCCGTAAATTTCCCATCAAAATGACCGTTCCCGAGTGGGTCGCAACTGAGGAACGTCCGTCTGGTAAGCCAATATGACAATGTGTAATAGGTGTCAATGCAACAAACAAAGTTCGATCACCCGTAACGTGATGTGTCGCCCCGGTATCAATGATCCACGAACACTTACCAGTCAACCGATCACGAGGCTTAGAAACTTTTAAAAGATCCAAAATCGCTTGCCTATCGAGCCGGGGTAATGTTTGCAACCCCCGCTTGTTCGATTGAAGAAGGCAAAATCGAGCCGGATTCGGGCTGAGCTGAAGCAATCGGCCCTGTCTTCACCTGTTGCAGCTGAGCCGAATTGGCCTGTCCTCCACGGCCCCGTCCAGGTGCTCCAGTTCGGCCACCTCCACGTGAGCCTCTCCCCCCACCACGTATTCCTCTAGGCCGATCACCCCACCACTCGGTATAACCGTGAAGCTGAAAGCACGACTCTTGGGCATGACCTTTGCGATTGCAATAGGTACAGACCTGTTCAGCATCTTCAATGCTTTTCTCACGTTATTTTACCTCGGACTGGAGACGGAACGCCATCTTCCCGTCGGTGTCCATGACCGGAGTTGGTCCAGCCCCTACCCGCAAGCTTTCTTCCGAGTCGAGCTTGATAAGCTCGATCCAAATCGTGGAGAGGATCTCTTCCAAGCAACCGAGACCGTATCGATGCGTAAGTCGAATCTAGCCCAATCAAGAACCAATGTAGGCGATCCTCAAGAAAAACTTGTTGAAATTTCGAAGGAAGATCACACTTGTACCGGAATTGCAAGAACACACGGGAATTGTCACCAATTCACCCAATTCATCCCGTAGACGGCTCATCCTTCCAAAATAAGAAGCAATTGTTTCACCTTTAGCTTGCTTACACTCGGCCAAGGCAAAGCTTTCAACCGACAAATTTTCGTGCCGCTAACCACAGAAAATCTGCCCTTCAAGGACTTCCATAGTGCTTCTGCATCATCGAAGTAAGATAAAGTTGCTCGAATTGACGGTTCAATCGTGTTCATGATCCATGAAAGCAACATGGAATGAACGGTATACCAATCTTCCAATTTGTCATCATCGGTTGGCTTCTTGATTTTGCCTTCAAGAAACCCGAATTTTCGTTTCGCCCGTAAAGCTGTGCGAATAGCTCGTGCCCATTCGTCGTAATTCGGACCCTTGAGTTGAACATTGGTGATCAACTGTCCGGGATTGTCGTTCGTGCTAAGAAAAAAAGCATCAAGCTTTTTCTCACCAGATGTCTCTGCGGTGGCTGCCATGATCAATGTAGGAAGAAGACCTGCTTGCTTCCTGAACCTGTGCGTGAGTTTTGTTTTTGCTTTTGTTTTTTTTTTTTTTTTTTTTTTTCCCTCGGTGATTAGGAATTGATTGGCTCGATACCATGTCAAATTTCAATCAATCTATTTCGTCCGTCTCAATCGATCAAAGGTTACAATATTTATAGCCACTAGTAGGGTTTCTACCATCTACAAAATACCAAAACTATCCTTACTAAATCGATACACCAATCAATATTTTCCATATCCGTAAAATACCATAATATAACGTAATATAGTTTAATGAGAAATGATATCATTTTAGGAGCAATATAATTGTTTGGGCTTTCTTTACCATCGTCTTATTATCGGATATGTGACAGTGATATGATTCTTTTTTTTTAATCATATTACTCACTATATGATATGCAGAGTGACATGATTTTTTTTTTCCCGAAACGAAATATACGTACGCGATTCACCAAGCTATCGTTTTTTATTTAACTTGGGGGTTATTCACTGTCGTCTTTGAAGGAGACTCTCTGACAGTATACCGCAAGTTATCATCGGATGAGTTGAATTTATCTCACCTAGGAAGTATCATTGATGATTGTAAAGTTATGCTCCATGTTTTTTCTAAATGCTTTTTCTCTTTTGTCAAGAGAGAAGAAATACTCCGGCTCACATCTTGGCAAATGAAGGTCTTTCTTTGATAGGACTTAAACAATAGGGCTCTACGCCGCCTGCAAATGTAATAATGGCTTGCTCTCTCGATTTGGTGAAATAAAAGTCATTTTTCTTCTCAAAAAAAATTTAAAAAAATACGCACGCACACTTTTTGTTTCCATTAAGGCTCAAACTCGGATATTTCGGATTAAAATACCACGGTAATTACCACTAGACCGATGTCCGTTGCAATGAGTGATATGATTCAATCAGTAATTTTATAACGAATTTTATTTACTGAAAAAAGGACATGCAAAAGGACAAGGAATCACTAATTTTTTATTTTATAAGCAATCACTAATTTAATGTGATGTCATGTGTCATAAATATATTAGCCTAAATAATTTTCATATTGATTACGAAAATATATAAATATAAAATTATATATAAACCAAACAAAAATGTTTGGATTCAAAATAAAATCATGTTTGGAGGCTATGTCAAGATAAATGTGGATGCGGCGCTCTCTGTGGACACATGTGCTTACGGGGCCGTGATTCGGGGGTCTGATGGCCAATTATTGCGTGCTTGCTCGGGCAGATTGGGCAGAATTACTGAGGTTGATGTTGCGGAGCTTAGTGCTATTTACAGGGGCCTCCTTGTGGCCCGTGAGTGGGGGTATCATTCGGTATGTCTGGAGTCCGACTCCCTTTCGTGCATACAGCGTCTTCAGTCCGCAACTGACGACCTATCTTCTCTAGGTTGTCTGGTTCAAGATTGCTTGCATTTAGCTAGTTTTTTTGATTCTCTCTCGTTTTCCTTTATCAAGAGATCTGGCAATCGGCCGGCTCATCTCTTAGCCCAAGCGGGCTTAGCTTATTTAGGCTTTGTGGATTGGGGCACTTCGCCCCCTGAACGCGTTCTTGCTGCTTGTACTTTTGATTCATCTTAATATAATGTTGATGGTTCCGCTCAAAAAAAAAAAAATCAATTTTCCTAAAAAAAAAAAAAAAAAAAACCAATTAAACCATTGTGCCATTGATGACCTATTGGAGGTTTATAATATTCTCTCTCTATATATATATACTAGGAAGAAAAGCATTCGTGCTTTCGTACTTACGCGTCTTTAGGTTTATTTTTATAATTACCGAAATGCGAAAATCAAAAGTGAATCAGCAAATGTAATAATCATAGAGGACTGAAATGATAACAAAAGTCGAGTCTGATACATTATGATGGTATGTCCGGCACGTGTCGGTTGATAAAATGAATATCCGACACATCTTCGAAACCTCCCGACATCATATGGATACTTTTCGACACTACTGAACCATTTTTTTTCAATTTCTACTTAAATCTATTTTAACCGAAAAAATGAAGCTATCTTCGACATTATTTGCAACAACACGTGTTCTACCAAATACACGACACGACACGTTCCGATACACCCCGATGCCATATCCAACAGGTGTCGGTTGATGAAATGAATATTAATTAAAATTTTAATTAAAATCTAACACACTGTCAACACTTCACGACACAAAATCGACACCTTTCGACACTACTGAACCCTTTTTTTTGTATTCTTAGATCTAGGCTAATTTTAACGGCCACGGTAAAATACAAAATTCGAATTTCCATAGAAATTAAATCAACAATACACTATAGCCAGTTTAACAATATTTGTGGCCGAAATAATTTTTTTTCAGGATATTTAATATTTTATATAAACGATATGTTTTTTTACGAAAAAAAATTCATTTCATTAAATTTAATATTTTATGTAATCTTCAAACCCAATTTTTTTGGTGATATAAAGATCGTGTAAAGCAAATACGTCGCGCCTTATATCTTGAAAAGAGTCATATCGCCGTGTACAAACGATATGTTTTTTTATAAAATGAATTTATTATAAGAAGTTTATAATATTTCATGTAAACGTCAAACACAATTTTTTTGGCATTATACAAAGATCGTGTTGGCAACAAGTCGTGGTCTTATATTTTAAAAATAGTCATACCGTCGTGTACATGTCGTGCCGTATGATATGTATGTATCCGTGTCTGTGTAAGCTAACACCTAATACCCTCTTTTATTTAATAGTGGGCCTAAACCGGACTGGAAATGAACTCTCACATCAACAAGCCACACAAACCGGCCCAGTCAAAAAGCCCACATACAAATCAATTCATTGGGCAAATGGCAAAGCCCACAACAATAATAATAGCAACAACTCCCAGCATTGGACTGGACCGATGAAGAGCATAAAAAAAAGAACCGATAAAAAAAAACAGTAAAACAAAAAAAATAACCAATAAAAAAATTTATTTAAAAAAATCTGGACTCGACCGATAAACAATAAAACAGGAACTGGACTGGAGTTGACCGATAAACAGTAAAATGATGAACAGTAAAAAAGAAAAAAAGGAACCAATAAAAAAAAAAACACTTGTCGCGTAAGGGTAACACACTTCTTTTGTATTAAGTAGTTCTTTCGTATTAAGTAGAAGGGGTATTCATGAAAACCTTCTTTTTGTATATAGTATCGACCAAGTCAATTTAAGAATTAAAACTGCACCTAAAACAAATCTTAGGCTGGATAACGTTATATAGTTTTATTGTAATATACTAATGAGCCCATAAGATCGAAAACACCGGCTTCCTTGAGAGTAATCTTCAAAATTTTATATAAAATCTACATCTAACATCAATTTTTTTGTTTTACAAAAATGAAAATGGTGTGATGTGATGGTGTTGGAAGTTAATCAAGTACTCATTTAACGTAATATGCTTAAATTAACATTATAATTAGTTGCTCGTTGTGATTATTTTTCCCGGTTACATTAAAAATCCGTCATTGCCTCTTTTATAATAATGTTGAATTGAATTGTATTTGAGATGAAAGATGTTAGGAATATTTTCTCCTTGATTTTTATTCATAAACAGCCAAAGTATTTATACAAGTATTTTGTGATTGTCTAGCCTCAATCACGTCTATAATTATGCCTAGAATTATGCTATAATCATTTACAATGAATGATGGAATATTGTACTATCCAAAAAATAGATTACAATGTATTAGGTATGGTCTAATACCTCCCTCAAGTTGGAGTATGGATGTCTACGATGCCCAACTTGTGCAGTAGATTAGTAAATTGACGTTGACCTAATGCCTTAGTGAAAATATCGGCTAGCTGTTCCGTAGTTGAGACATGGAATGTTCGAATGAGACCTGCCTGGATAGCATCCCGGACATAATGACAATCTATTTCGATGTGTTTTGTGCGTTCGTGGAAGACCGGAATTTGGGCAATGTAGAGAGCTGATTGGCTGTCACAATATAGGCTCATCGCACGAGGATGAGCAATACCCAGACTTGTAAGTAATGCTTTCAACCAGATCAACTCCGATGTAATGGCCGCCATGGATCTATATTCAGCTTCGGCAGAGGAGCGAGAGACCGTATGTTGCTTCTTGGTTTTCCAAGAGACCGGGGAATCACCGAAGAATATAACCCGGCCAGTAAGTGATCGCCGAGTGAGAGGACAACTAGCCCAATCTGAGTCACACCAGCCTGTCAAGAGAAGATCACTGTTGGTATGCATAAATTGTGCTAAAATATGAACGGCGTAAGCTAAGTCTGGACGTGTGAATGAGAGATAGATTAGGGGCCCACGAGGCGCATGTATTGTTCCGGATCATTAATAAACCCGCCGGATGCACGAGCCAAAGTATGGTTGTTCTCCATTGGAAAACCAACAGGGCGCGCACCCAATAAACCAGCCTCGGCGATAATATCAAGAGTGTATTTTCTCTGGCACAAAAAAATGCCTTCGGAGTTTTTGACGACTTCAACACCCAGGAAATATTTTAAAATACCCAAGTCCTTCATGTGGAAACATGTGTTTAAATATGCTTTAAACGCAGTAATGGTAGATGAATCGTTTCCCGAGATAATAAGATCGTCAACATAGACGAGCACATTAAGCTGAATTTTGCCTGTGTGGAGAGTAAACAGTGAATAATCCGAGTAGGACCGAGTAAACCCATACTTGGCGTGAGAAGAAGCCAATTTTGCTAACCAACATCGAGGGGCTTGACGTAACCCGTATAACGACTTTTGGAGACGGCACACCAAGCCTGATTGAGAAACGGTGAATCCCGGTGGAGGTTTCATGAATACTTCTTCATCAAGATCACCGTGCAAAAATGCATTATGAACGTCCATTTGATGAAGCTCCCAATTTTTCGCAGCAGCAATGGCGAGAAAAAGACGTATGGTTACCATTTTTGCAACGGGTGCAAAAGTCTCGTGATAGTAAATGCCTTCAATTTGTCGATTACAAAATATAACTAGCCTGGCCTTAAGACGTTCAACAGTGCCGTCAGCCCGATGTTTTATTTTATATACCTATTTTGACCCGACGGCCTTCTTTCCCGGAGGTAGGGTATCCATGACCCAAGTGTTATTGGCTTCTAAGGCCCGAATTTCTAGCTGCATAGCCTCTCTCCATCTAGGGTCAGTCATGGCCTCTTTAAAGGTGCGAGGTTCATTTCCGGCTAAAACAGCTGCAGTAAATATACGGTGTCGCATAGAAAAATTATCACAATTCACATAATGTGCTATAGGGTAAAGGGTACCTGAGGGACCGGAAGAAGAGGATGAGGCGTTGGACGGACTCACAGTATTTATAGTATGCGCGACGTAGTCCGAATGCCAGCCGTGGGGGTGTTTAATGCGGTTGCCCGACCTAATGTAGTGTCGGGTGGAGAAGCCACAGAAGACGTGTCGGCTGCCCGGTCCGGTAAGGGTTGGAAAGGGAGAGCCGCACCTGTTTCATTCGTAATAGTCTGCTCCACAAACTCAAAGCCTCCACTATCATCTAATTCATCCAAGATAGTAGGAGAGTTTCCAAGAGAGGTGTCAACAGTAGAGGTATCATTTTAACCGGGAGTAGAAGCAAACGGGAACTCGTATTCGTGGAAAGTAACATCTCGGGACACAAAAATTTCTCCTGTTGATAAGTCGTATAATTTCCAGCCTTTCTTGCAGTGGGGATATCCGACAAAAACACATTTCCTACTTCGAGATGAAAATTTGTCGCCCTTTGATTTTTGATTATGAGCGTAGCATAGTGAACCGAAAAATCGCAATTCGTCAAAAGTAGGAGCTTTGTCAAAGAGAATCTCAATAGGTGTTTTATTTTTAAGTAATCTAGATGGAGTACGATTAATTAAATAGACCGCACTTAAAATGCATTCTCCCAAAAAAGAAACCGGTAAATTACCTTGAAACATGAGAGCACGTCCTACGTTTAAAATATGTTGATGTTTGCGCTCTACGCGTCCGTTTTGTTGCGGAGTGCCAACACAAGATGTTTGAAAAATAATACCATTTTCGTCGAAATAAGAGAGCATACCATTAAATTCTGTGCCATTATCACTTCGCACTATTTTAACCTTTGCATCAAATTGACGTTCTACCATTGAAAAGAAAGAACGAAAAGCCTTACAAACTTCAATTTTAGAATGTAATAAGTAGACCCAAACAGCTCTCGAAAAATCATCCACTAAAGTTAAAAAATAATAAGCACCACTCAAAGACGGTATTTATACAAGTATTTTGTGATTGTCTAGCCTCAATCACGTCTATAATTATGCCTAGAATTATGCTATAATCAATTACAATGAATGATGGAATATTGTACTATCCAAAAAATAGATTACATTGTATTAGGTATGGTCTAATAAAAGACAAGTGAGGTTAATATTATAATATAATGTACATGATGATCTTCATTAGTGTAACACAATCGCCTTAGTCTCAAAGTGGCAGAAGAGTTGAAATGGCTAGGGATTGAGTTGTTGAAGAGATGTTGCATGCACTTGAGAGAGCATGAGCCCATGGGCATAACCTCTCTTGTTTGTTCTAAAGAAGGATGATACATGAAGAATGCGTATTGATAGTAAAGTCATTAAGATTTTTAATGTCAAATACAAGTACCCAATTCCTCAACTGGATGACTTGTTGGATTTTTTAGGTGATGCTAATGTCTTCACAAAAAGCGGCCATCATCATATACATATCAGAGTTGGAGATGAATTGAAGTGAACCGTGGAGGTACGGTTCGAATTTTTGCCCAAGGATCGATTGTAGGAACAATGAGACGAGTAAGTATCCGTGTACCTAAGAACCTTGGATTATGACCTCGACCCCTTAGATATCCGTGTATCTAAGAACCTTGGTTTGTGAACACCACAAGGTATGCTTACGACCTTGATAAGTTCGGGTTTGAATACTCTACTCTAGAATACTCACAAGTTCAAGAGGAACTCAAATAAATTTTCACTCAAAATTTAATTGCATGTAGAATGTGCTCCTAGTTTGCCTTTTATAGGCTACAATCATGATGAAAATAGAACACCTAAGCAACGTGGGCTATTTTTACAAGCAAAATTCGCCACTTTATTTTCTGATGGACCTAACTTGACTATACTAAGCCCAAATGACTTTTATTTGCTGAAAATAAATACTTAACCCAATATAATATCATATAGGCACCTCCCCTAATAGGTTTTTGGCCTTTTAAATCCTAAAAACAACAATAAATAACATAAGAGTGTTTATTCGGCTTTCTCAAGCCCACTGATGCAAACGATAGCCTTCATGGGCCTTATGGACGCCCTCATCTTCAAGCTTTGTCGATCCACACTCTTCTTGGACCTTAGAAACCAGCAAATCCAAACCTTCACGCATTCTTCTCTTTTGAATTCTTGTCATTGGCCCATCTCGGATGATAAGTGGATCAGGTGTAGCTAAAGGGGCAAGTGGATCCGGAACAACATCGTGGATCACATCATTCCCTCCCGATTCGGAAGGATCTGACCTCAGATCATAAGGGATTGTCAAACGGGGTCAAATCAGCCACATTGAATGTATTGCCCATGCCCCAATCACCAGGAATGCCAATCGTGTAAGCGTGGTTGTTAACACGCTCCAACACTTCAAACGGACCATCACCACATGGATGCATCTTGGACTTGCGCTTGTTGGGAACCTGTTCTTCCGCAGGAGTAACCACACCCAATCTCCAGGTTCAAAGATCACCTCCTTTCTGCTTTTATTTGCATGCTTTTTGTAACGCTCAATTTGAGCTTCCACGTGCAACCTTGATTTTGCATGCAACTCACGAACCAAATCAGCTTTCTAGCCACCATCCAAGCTAACCTGCGTACCAGGGGGAAGGGGAACAAAATCAAAGGGGGCACTGGGGTTGAACCCAAACACAAGCCCAAAAGGGGAATATTTAGTGGCAGAATGGAACACAACGATTATATGCAAATTCCACATAAGGCAAACAAGACTCCCAATTTTTCAGATTCTTTTTAATGACCACACGCAACAATTGACCCAAAACAAGATTAACAACTACTGTTTGGCCATCAGTTTGGGGGTGGAATGCTGCAGAATATAAAAGGGAAGTACCTAAACGCATCCACAAAACACGCCAAAAACGACTCACAAACTTAACGTCACGATCACTCACAATCGATTTAGGCACACCATGTAATCTAACAATCTCTTTAAAGAACAAATCAGCAATATGAGAAGCATCATTAGTTTGATTGCATGCAATAAAATGTGCCATCTTAGAGAATCTATATATCAACGACCACAAAAACAGAATCTTTTTCACTCTTAGACCGTGGCAAACCCAACACAAAATCCATAGATAAATCTGTCCAAGGGGAGTTGGGAATAGGTAATGGGGTATACAAACCGTGGGGGAAGACTTTGACTTAGCCTGATGACACTCAATGCACGCATCACAAATTCTGATAACAACACGTTTCATTTTAGGCCCAAAAAAAATGATATTTTAACATGTCCAAAGTCTTTGTAATACCAAAATGACCCATAAGTCCCTCACCATGCGCCTCACGCACTAGCAATTCTCTCAAAGAGCAACGAGGACTATATAATTGATTTTCACGAAATAAAAAACCCTCGTGTCGAAAAAATTTCCCAAAGGATGACACCTCTGTGGACAAAAGTATCTCTCCAAAATCAGAATTCAAAGCATACAAATCCTTAACATGTTCAAAGCCAAGTAACCTAGATTGCATGGTAGTGATTAACGTGAAATGACGAGATAGGGCATGAGCTACAACATTATCCTTACCTTTCTATACTTAATGATATAAGGAAACGACTCAATGATTTCCATCCAACGGATATGGCGTAGCTCAATTTACCTTGACCCTTTAAATATTTAAGTGACTCATGATTAGTGTGTATGACAAACTCACGGGGTCGTAAATAATGCTGCCATTCCTGAAGGACCTAACCAATGCATATATCTCTTTATCATACGTAGCATAATTCAAATGTGCACATTTTAATTTCTCACTAAAGTATGCAATAGGTCTTCCCTCTTGAATTAAAGCACCTCATATACCCACACCCGACGCATCACATTCAATTTCAAACATCTTAGAAAAATCAGGTAGAGCAAGTATAGGTGCAGAAATTGACTTAGCTTTGAGAGTTTCGAATGACTCCATTTGCCTTGGTCCCCACTGAAACGGGACGTTCTTCTTCACAAGCTCGTTTAACAAGGCTGCAATTGTGCTAAAATCCTTCACGAACCTCCGATAAAAGCTTGCCAAACCATGGAAACTACAAACTTCGCCAATGGTTTGTGGTTTAGGCCACTCGGCCACAGCCTTGACCTTGTCTTGGTCAACTTCGACGCCCTGCGCACTCACAACAAAACCAAGAAACACGACTCTATCCATGCAAAAGGAACACTTTTTAAGGTTAGCATATTGATGTGATCCACGATGATATTCCGGACCCGTTAGCTCCTGTGAAGATCGAGGACCCGCTTGTGATTCGAGATGGGCTGATGACAAGGCTCCAAAAGAAGAAAGTTAGAGAGGCCTTGAATACTTTGGCCTTAGAAGCCCATTTGGAGCAAGAACCACACGAGAAGACCGAAGATCAGCCCACTAAGTGCACCATTTATGCTATTGGACTTGACGAAGGCATTATTGGGCCTAGATGCGAGTATGACCCATCATAAAAGTTGTCTATATGCTAGTATATTGAGTCAAGTGTTTGTTTTTAGAAAATAAAAGCCATTTGGGCTTATTAAGGTCAAGTTATGTCCACTAGGAAATAAAGTGGCGAAAATTACAATGTAATTTATCCCACATTGGTTAGCTACATTAGTTTCATGAATATTGTAGCCTATATAAGGCACATAGGTTGTTCTTTTACAAACAGATATATTTTGAGTGAAATTATTGTTGAGTCTATTGACTTGTATCACTTGCGAGTGAGGATCTCTTCGTTGTAGAGTTCCACCCTTAGAGAACTTATCAGTGCCTTGAGCAAGCGTTGTGGCGTTCCTGCCAACGTTCTTAGATTGGATTATCTAAGATCGTTGTTTCGAGCTCTCCATTGATTTCCTTTAGAAGGTCCTAGGGCAAATCTCGTTCCGGAATCGTATCACATATAGTTGTGCATGCCTAAGTGCGTCCAAAACGGCACGCAAATGGACTAAATGTGTTTCTAAATCAATGCTGTAAATTAGATATCATCAAAGTACACAACTACAAAATGACCAATAAACTCCCTAAGGACCTCATTCATTAGACGCATGAACGTGCTAAGGGCATTGGTTAATTCAAAGGGCATGACTAACCATTCATACAAGCCAAATTTAGTTTTAAAGGCTATTTTCCATTCGTCACCCTCTCTTATTCTCACTTGATGATACCCACTTTTTAAATCAATTTTTGTGAAATATTTAGCGCCATGCAACTCATCTAACATGTCATCTAACCGGGGAATGGGATAGCGATACTTTACCGTGATTTGGTTGATGGCTCGACAATCCGTGCACATCCTCCATTCTCCGGCCTTCTTAGACACCACTATCACCGGCACTGCACATGTGCTCATGGATTCTCGAATCTTCCCCTTGGTGACCATGTCATTGACTTGCCTTTGTATCTCATTTAATTGTCTCTTCCGGATTGGCTCTATAGGCTGGTCGGTTGGGAAGAGTAGATCCCGGAATGAAGTCGATGTGATGCTTCAAGCCTCGCAATGGTGGCAATCCGCTTGGTTCTTCTTCGGGGAAGATGTCTTCGTATTCCTGCAAAAGAGACACAAAAACACTTGGAATAGAATCGGTTTGATCAGATATAAGAAGGAAACAAGGGAGGGGGAAGGGAGTGGGGCGTTTCTTTATAAAGAAGTAAGAAAACATGATTTTCAACCCTTAAGGTGCGTAAAATCGCACTAGATTTGGCATAGAAGTTGCCCCTCACTTGTTCGGTCTTTTCGACTTTATTTTCTCCGTCTATAATGATGGCTCTCTCACTCACCTTTGACTTTTAAACTTTATTTTTCCCCTTGAATGGAACTAAAGCGCCTTCCCTTGCATTTCTTTTTTCAACTTTATTTTTCCCCTCGTTTCTAGCTAAAACACCCTCTTGCTTTTTCTCTCATTTCACAACACTTTTTTTTTGAATTTTCAACTTTTGCTCCCACGTTTAATTTCTCACCCTCACGTTTTCTAGCAAGTCGAAGTTGCTCCTCTTGGGCTTCTTGTGGTGATATTGAGACAATGGAGATTTTGTGGCCTTTGTGTAGCAACATGTACTTGTTCAGAAAACCGTCATAGATAACCTTCCTATCGTATTGCCAAGGTCTGTCAAGTAATAAGTGTGTGACATGCATGGGTACCACATCACAAAGTACTTCATCCTCCAACTTTCTAATGCTAAAAGGGATCAATGCTTGCCCCGTAACTCGGACTTCACCAAAAACATTCAGCCATTGCAATTTTAAGGTTTGGGGTGTCGGATAGTAGGAATACCGAGTTTCTCCACCACCTCGGTGCTAACCACATTAGCACAACTTCCGCTATCAATGATCATCGAACACACTTTGCCGCCAATGAAGCAACGAGTTTGGAAAATGTTTTCCGTTGCAAATTCTCATCCACCTTCGCCTTTGCATTTAAAACTCGTTTAATCACCAACAAATTATTATTTAATGGTATCACATCTTCAATATATATACTCATCATTGTCATCAAAATCAGCCTCTTGCTTCTCCTCCTCATCATAATCAGCTCTACATCCGCCTCATCAAAATCACCACTCGCAAACATAGCACGTTTGTTGCCACACTCGGTAGCTTTATGACCAATACCACCACATTTAAAGCTTCTAAGTCCACTAGCAGGCTGTTTGGAGGTGGAAACAACCTTACCCTTGTTATTCTCCTTAGCTTTAGAAGCCGCATTGGAGTTAAAGGGGGGCGGCTTATTAGGGGGAAACTTGGTACCCTCGTTCTTTTGTGGAAACAAACGATAAGTATAAAAGTTACCTGAATAAGGTTTTGTTATGGCAGCCCTCTTCTTCAATTGCTTTTCAATCAATACTGCTGCATGTACCATCTTTTCCAAACCATCACAATCTTGCAACTCTACTCGATTTGCAATTTCAGTCCTCAAACCACTCACAAAACAGGCCATAGTTGCATCGGCATCCTCGTTTGTATGCGTACGAATCAACGTAAGTTCCATTTCTTGATAATAATCCTCCACCGAACGAGCCCCCTACGTTAGGGTCTGTAACTTTCTATATTGCTCACGGTAGTAAGAAGCCGGGACAAAGCGTTTTTTCATTTCTCGCTTCAACTCATTCCATGTGCTGATAAGGTCATCATGTGTTCTCCTACGATTCGCAATCAGTTGCTCCCACCAAATGGTAGCATAACCCTCATACTCAAGTGTTGCCAAATTAATTGTAGTTTTCTCAGAATAATTATGACAACGGAAAATCTGCTCAACTTTGCAAACCCAATATAAATAAACATAAGGATCAGTCGTACCTTTAAATGACGGAATCTTCATATTAACTTGACGCATATAGCTCTTTTTTCATCATCTTTTCAACAATAGCAGCCCCCGCATTCTCATCATCATCAACCTCCTCCTCAATTATCGGTGCTTCCGCTCTCCGACGCATATCACCTCTACCACCACGGTTACCACGACCACCACGATTATGAACACCACCACCACGGTTATCAACAGGGGGCATGCCCTTCCCTCATCATGGTACGAAACTCGGCAATTAAATCCGCACGGTGACGTGCAAACCGGTCATCCAACATCTCGACATTTTCCTGTTTAAACGCTTCTAATGCCTTTGCGACCTTACTCTCTATAGCCTCTGTATACATATTGTACGACCATCCGTAGAACCCTCATCCTCATATATATGCCTCACAACACTCATGTTTATCACTCCCCTCATGTAGAGTTCAAACGTAGAACAAACCAAAACAATGAGCAAACCGAGAAATCACAACCAAAGAACCTAATTGGGACCTAGGACTGAGGTGGAAAGGCTTAAGAGAGGTTAGGAGGAAATAATGTGTAAGAAAGAAAAGCAAAGAATGAAGCGAAAAGGAAAAAGGGATGAATTTTTTTGACAGCAAAATTTCACGGATGTGAAGTTCTCGTGATTAATGGCCCTTTTTTTGGGGGGACTACAGAATTTCGCAGGTATGAAAAATTTCACATCAAGGTTGTGAAAGTCACATAATTTTCGGTTTTTATTTTCAAGGCCGACTTAAATAAAATAAATTAAAATTAGGTCATAACTCTTTCTTTTTGACGTGGTCGCACCTTCAGGTTATTAAAACAAATTGAGAGGGAAACGGCTAGGTCAACTTTTTTATTTTATTTTAGAAAACCTCGAAAGATGCAGAACAAGAAATTGTATCGGTTGTGGAAAAGAGACAAGTAAATTTTATTTGATGTATGCAAGAAGGGATCAATTAACACGAAGAACAATTGGATCCTTTTTATTTTTATATCAAAGATCAAGAACAAGGAACGAAAAAAATTTGCTGGGAATTGTTTTATTTTATTTTGATAAAAACAAGAACGCAGTTAACAAGGGAAAAAAAGAAGATATTCTTACCTACAATATTGGTCTGTGATACCAACTGAAGTGAACCGTCGTCCGCGACCCCTAGGCCCTAGGTATCCGTGTACCTAAGAATCTTGGATTATAACCTCGACCCCTAGATATCCGTGTATCTATGAACTTTAGTTTGTGAACGCCACAATGTATGATCACGACCTTGATAAATTCGGGTTTGAATACTCTACCCTAGTATACTCACAAGTTTAAGAATAACTCAAATAAATATATTTCACTCAAAATTTAACTACCTATAGAATGTGCTCCTAGTTTGCCTTTTATAGGCTACAATCATAATGAAAATAAAAAACCTAAGCAATGTGGGATATTTTTACAAGCAAAATTCGGCACTTTATTTTCTGATTGACCTAACTTGACTCTACTAAGTTCAAATGACTTTTATTTGCTAAAAATAAATACTTAACTCAATATATCATATAGGCATCTTCCCTAATAGACTTTTGGCATTTTAAATCCTAAAAACAGCAATAAATAACATAAGAGTGTTAATTCGGCTTTCTCAAGCCCACTGATGCAAACGATAGCCTTCATGGGCCTTATGGACGCCCCATCTTCAAGCTTTGTTGATCACACTTTACTTGGATCTTAGAAACCAGCAAATCTAAGTCTTCACGCATTCTTCTCTTTTAAAGTCTTATCATTGACCCATCTCGGATGATAAGTGGATCAAGTGTAGCTAAAGGGGCAAATGGATCCGGAACAACATCGTGGATCACATCATGAATAGAAGGCGACGTTCAAGACTACATTTAGCATGTATGAATAGTTGTGATGTCCTTCAAACCGTCCAATGCTCCCAACACCTACATGAGATTTATGCATCAAGTACTGTGACATTGTATGGGAAAGTTCATTGTAGTTGATCCAATTTGGGAGTCCCATTTCGATCATCTTTAATATGTTTTGATGTATCGTAAAGGGAACATTTGTATCTAAACCAATAGAAGTAGAGACGGATCCACACTATACTATACGGGGTTTGCAGACCCCGTTTAAAATAAAAATACTCTGCATTTTATCTATAAAAAAATATATCGAACCCCGTAAAAAAAAATTACTTAGAAAAAAATTTACGGATCAAGCTGAACATTATTTCTGGATCCGCCACTGAGTAGACATTTTTTTTTTCCACTACTTTTGTGACGTTTCTTGGTTTTGTTGTGTCTGATGGCGGAGCCCATGCAAATCAGCCCAATGTTGATGCAATATTGCAATGGCCCAGTCCAAGGGCATTGCATGATGTGAGGAGTTTCCGTGGATTGACATTCTTCTATCATTGATACATTATATATTTTAGTTCTTTGATTGCCGCAATCGATTAGCACTAAACGAGACGCGGTTTAAAGTGGTTTGAGGAGGCGGAGATCAATCAGTTTCCATCTGGTCAAGAAAAAGATGTCAAAGACGCTAATGCTTGCCCTTCTTGGCTTTGACAAGGTATTCAAAGTCTATTGTGTTGCATCTGAATTTGGAATTGGATTAGGTCTCAGCCAATAAGGACACCCGATCGATAGCCTTCTTCAATAGGAATGTTTATGGTTTCAAGAAGAAGTACTTGAGCTGCGGCTCATACCCCTGCGCAAGCACTGAGTGTCTACTCCGCTCTAACAGTGAGAGGTCCAGGGTTCGATCCCCGCCCCCTCCTTTCGTTTCCGAAAAGAAAAAAAAAAAAAAAAAGAAAAAAAGAAAAAAGAAGAAGTACTTAACTTGTGAGTTAGAGTTTTAAGTGATAATGCAATTGCAAACAATGAAGTATTTATGTCACTATTTGGTTTGACCAAATTGTCAAGTGATGTGGCCGAGCTGACAGGCAATGTCATTTTGCCAAAGATCTATGGGTGTCCTTACTAATGATGCATTCACACACCCTGACGAGTTCCAGAAGCTTAATTGTGTGATGTAACTTTTTTTTTTTTTTTCCCCGACTTATCTTATACTCAACGAGCAAATAAAGAGTTTAAAGACCTATTTTATGAAACAAAAACAAAAGGTTAAAATGACTTATAAGAGTAAACGAAGTACATGAGATTGAATTGGGTTACCCTAAAAAAAACAATTGTATTTACTGATATGAGGGGAAGTTTTAATCCCCTCGTCACTAAATGAAATATAAACTTCCTTCAATGTCAATCTCGAAAGAAAAAAAATACATCAAGAAGTAGTTAGAGCTAAAATCGTTATGCATTACGGGCATTAAAATTACCTGAATATATAATTTCTCCTCTGCAGAAAAAAAAAAGAAAAAGAAAAAGAAAAAAAGAACAACACTCTATCTATATATTACAGTTAGAGCATTCGCAATACATAGATGATAGAACACTAGACATTCTTAAAACAAAACCATAAGCCGTTTGCAACTTTTCCGTTATTCAATTCAACGAGGCGACAACAAAATTTCAGCGAGGACTTAAAAAAGAAATCTAAATACAAGTGTTAAAATGACCCGAATATATAATTAACTAGTATGAAACCCGTGCAATGCACGGGTGAATGTAAAATTTAAAATTAAACAGTAGAGGAAAAATGACAACATAAATTAAGGAAAAATATTGTTTTTGTATTTAAAACTTACGAATAAATATTTATATTTCTCATGTCAGTTATTGCTCATAAATACGTTTCACGACCATAATTCAACCACCGAAACAAATTGAACATTAGTTTAGCGAAAACATTTCCAAGAATTTAATTAATCTATGTCATCAAAAATAATTCTCATCTACAAATTCTGACCAAAAATAATATTCAGTACACCACATTAGCCCCACTTGAGCTATAGCATTACTGACTACGTTCTTGAGTTCCAACACCATCTACACTATGTTGCACCTGATTATGACCACATCGATCCTTGTCCAGCGAATAAATCGCCACCTCCTAGACATTGCACCATAAACAAATCAAGTATGGCACTCAAAACAAAACATAAAACAGAAACATAAACATTAGTGCTCATGCCGATTGCTGTATCGATAATTTTTAGTAATTTGTAGCATATTTTTTAGATTCAATTGTTCTGAGTATTCGTGTTGTTTTGAATATTGAAGTGGTAGAATTTTGTGAAAACATACGATAGAATATGTTGAGATTTGTAAAGCAAATGTAATTTGATGCTTCAAAAAGATGTTATATACAAAGCTTGATTTAAGCAGCAGAATGTAAAGGAAATAGGGTGGGTGGTCTCAAACAACACCTCAATATTAACCCAACAGTGTTTTGTCAACACAACAAAGGTTAATACTTTGGCCCTTTTCATTGTATAAATCGCTCATGTGCCTCTAATGCAGAATAAAAACATAAATCAAAAGTCTACTACCATTCCTCTTCACACCCTTTTTCCTTCCTACAGCTCATCATAAGAATCATCATCTTCATCCTCTAATGCACCACCACCCCCAGGATGACCTCTCCTTGTTGTCGCTGTTGTGGTGACGCAGCAGATGACGAAGACGTCTGCGAAGCAGCAGTGCTCCGGCCACGACCACTACCCCGCCACCCAGTTGCATACAAGAAACAACTAGGAATTACACTATAATCACCCACTTCAAATATGGAAACAAACAACGAAGAATAAGAAGAATTGATCGTAAACAACCCAAGATTCAAAGAATAACATACCTAAGTGATCCGTCAAACTCCATATGAAGACATGGATAGAAAGGTTACCGTCTCTGTATGAAAGTCACAAATCACAGATGAATGTACAATTTACTCATCTATTAATTCTATCGAGGAACCGTAGCTAAATATATGAGGTTCTAAAATTTTAGAAATCACAACAACAAATCAGCAACGATGATCCAAATTGCTGTTCATAATATTTGACAATTGTGGTATTTAAAATAAGTTGTGCTTAGGTAATTCTTAACAACCCTAATATGCATGTCAACCTCTACTTGCTGCTTATTTTAAAGAATAACATACCTAAGCTACATCTACCTGATTTGGAACATTAATCTAAGTGATCCAAAAAAAAAAAAAACAGATACATTCCTGAGTGACCGGTTTGGGATAAAAACAAAATTATTTTACCAAAAAAAAAAAAAAAATAGAGAGGGAACTAGTAACAGAGCATCATCGAATAAATAATGGGCTCAGATTGCTGTTGAACAATGGTTGCATTTATAGAGATTTTGCACAAATTAAGAGATGTACCGGAACCAAGGGCCTGAGATGTCTCCACAACAGAATGCTCAACAAAAGCTACACCAGTACCATCAATCACATCATTACTTCCATCTTCTGTCTCACACTCTGTATGGCAGGATTCACATATATAATCCAACAATAAACCACAAATCCGAGATTAGAAGTAGGCAGTAGCATCTTTCAAAGCCAATTAGAAAAACCTACAATGACAAAGACAACTTAAACTAATTTTAACAGGAATGAAGCATTATCCAAAAAAAAAAAAAGACAACAGGGTTAGCAGATGTTACATAGAAAAAACTTACAAAGTAACCAACTACGAAGGTAAAAAAAATCAATATAGCCAACTCATAGTAAAAGCCAAAAATATGATATTCTTCATCCCCAACCGCAAGAATACAACAAAAATATTGAAGACTATTTAGCAATCATGGAGCACAACAGAGAGGAAACAAAATAGAAATGTTATACCTGTCAAATGTCATCCTCCGTTTGACTCGACCACCGGAATCGCATCCCCAAATTCTGATGAATGCGTCCTCATTTTGATGGCCTTTGAAAACCCAAATGGCCGTTGAAAGTAAACGAAGATGTAGAATGAGAAGGAGATATCGAAACTCCACACACTGTCGATTAAATTGAAAAAAAAATGAAATAAGAACCATAAATGTCAGTGTACCTTGAGAAGTCGATCTGAACACACACAAAATAAAAAAATAAAAAACGAATGAAACATGGCGCAGAAGAAACAGTCTTACTTGAAATTTGAAATCCTGCTAAAAGCATGAAGAAGCTTTAATAATCATGTCACTTCATTCAAAATCCTAAGTAACAGAGATATTCGTTAAACCACCCAATGCACCGTGCCAAAAAAAATCCTAAGTAACAGAGATATTCGTTAAAAATATATTTCTTAAAGCATCAGGTCGGACAATGTTCTCCACTTTCTCCAGAGGAGCCTTGGATTTCTAAGGCGCAAGGAGAGATGCATCATCCGAATCTTCTAGGCTGTAGATTGGCCTACGAACTGAACGAACTCGAAGCCTCTCCACCAAACTTGCCATCATCTGCACACAAAAGAAAAAACTCACTTGCAAATATACATCAGCAACATCACTATTAATATAGATAAAAGGTGTTTGGAAGAAGGCAAATTCATTTCATTCAACGGGAGCATGAATTCAAGGGAGAAAAAAATAATCAATTACTCAGTGTAAAAAAATATTTTAAAAAAAATTGAATGCAAGGAGGAAGAGGAAAAGCCATTACCATTCAGAGGTAAGGATTTTCGGTAAAGCTTTCTCCACTTCAAAACCAAAAATGAATTGGAAACACTCTTAATTTAAATCTGCAAATTTAATCAAAACAAAGCATTACAACATCCACATCCAATCCGAACCCGAAAAAGCTAAGCATAGAAAGACCAATTCCATCCTTAACCTAAACTAAACAAACATTGAAAACCCATTTAATAAATTACTACAAATTTATGAATTTATGATTAGAATAACAAAAAAGGAAAAAGCTGCAACCTTGCCTATGGAGTACTCCAATTGTAACATGAATAAAGCATCAACATCTAAAAGCTTCAAAGAAGAGCTTAAAAAGAATGTCTACATTTATATTTTAATATCTTTATATACAATAATCGAGATCTGCAATTTTGAGGCTTTTATATTTGGATCCGTATGCAGAAGATGGACAATGATTCCCACTGTTCAATATCAAAGCAATACAAATACACCTTCGAATCAAGATCATCTTTACCTTCAACAACAAATACAATTATACAACAACTCAATCAGCAGCAGCTCTATCTACTGCCACAACTGCAACAACAAACGCCGCCACCTTGGCTGAGATTCGAACCACTAAGATCCTTTCCGATCCCGCTCCACCATTGCTTTCGATGAATTCGGTCTCACCCACTTTGGTACTCTCAATCTAACCGTCTCTCGTACTCTCACTACGAACTAAACGAACATTGAAAACCCATTTAATAAATTACTACAAATTTATGATCAAGAATAACAAAAAGGAAAAAGCTGCAACCTTGCCTGTGAAGGGAGAAGAGAAGATTGAAAGGGAAGAAGTAGAGGAGAAAGTCATGAAGAAATTGAAAAAAAGGTTGAGTTGCAGAGATCGAGAACCTACCAAACTACTCTTCTGCTTTGAATTTCTACTCGAAAATTGAGGAGAAGTTTCAACTTTTGAGGGAGGAGGGATGGAGCCACGTTTGGAGGGAGTGGGAGGTTTATTAAGTACCACATATTCCAGGGAGAACGTGGGATGAAGGACTGGCCGGGAATCTAAGGTTAAACGGGTTGTGGAGCGGGTCACAGGGGCGGAACTATGTGGTTGTTGGGGTGGTCTCAAGCCCACCCAAAAAAAAAAAAAAACTTGGGTAGTACTCGATAATAATTTGATAAGCACCACTCCAAAATTTAAGACCACCCCGTAAGAAATCTCACCCTACGGGTCAACGTGTGAAATTGGGTCAATTTGATAGTTTTTTGTCTCTAAAATATATAGATTTCATTCATTCACCCCACACAGTGCTGCAACAACATTTCACTATAATCGCATTTAGCAATTAGAATAAAGTAAAATGACGTGGCCGTTTAGCCAAAAAATGGAGAATCTTGTAGAATGTACGGGTACCATTTTCTGTCAAAATAAATTTGCCTTGCGGGAAAGGGAAATTGAGTTCATCATACTCCGTATCTTTCTTTCAAACGTGCTCTTGACCATCCTTCTTCTTCGTATACTTTTCCCCATTTTCCATTCCAGGTCTCCGACTCCGTTCAGCAATCAGCTGTGAGCCTCTGCGACTGTTTCCATCTTCAATTCTCGAGTTAATCGAAGTGTAAAAAGCAAGAATACGTGATGTGGAATCAAGCGCACCGGAAAATTGACTTGGAGAGCGGTTCTACACCGCTTTATCCGATGATGCTGGAAAGCCCAGATCTCCGATGGTCTTTCATCCGCAAGATTTACACTATTGTCACCTTACAGTTGGTGTTGACGGTTGCTGCTGCTTCCCTTGTCGTCACTGTTCATCCTATTTCCCAATTCTTCACCACCACCAACGCTGGGCTCGGTTGTTATATTGTCCTCATAATTACCCCATTAATTGGTACTATCTCATTACCCTTTGTTTGTTGTTGTTTTTATTTTTGGGCATATGAACCCTTCTTTTCTGTTTGCTGATTGTGATTTTGGATGTGCAGTTCTTTTTCCGTTGTATTATTACCACCAGAAGCATCCGGTGAACTATCTGCTTCTTGGAGTATTCACTTTGTCCCTTTCTTTTGCCGTGGGATTGACTTGTGCTTACACGGACGGTATGATTTTCCTTTCTTTTTGCAACCCTTTTCGTTTCGGGCCTACGTACGTTTAATCAATCTTATGCAGTTTATTGGTTATCGATGTGCTTGTGCAGTTTAAAAAATGAGCCTGGTCATATGCTTTCAAAAATAGATAAGTTTTTAGCAGTGCCTATCCTCTTTAGGTTGAATCAAAGGGGTAATAAGTAGTATTATACAATAACCAAGAATAGGTGGCCTTTAAATCAAAAAGTCCATTCAAGAATCCCTTATTTATTAATTTGCTATGATGCCGTAATGGACTAGTGGAGCTTCTTGATAATGCCCTGTTTTTAAGCTGTGATTTGAAAAATAGGACGGGTTATCCTCAATCTGAAGCCTTACTAAACTACCTTTACTGGATCAGTTACAATTGCTGAGGGAGGGCTTTGTTCCATTTAGTTTGTGAGCTGTGAAAATTGTTTAAACCATGTGAATAAAATGGAAACTTAGGACGACAACGGGGCAGTCCTTGGGGCAGCCTAGGGTCCCCGTCAAAATTTGTAATTTAAGGACCCTATCTTCATATGTTAGTGGTGTATTTTAGACCCATTTTTATTTTTTACTTGAGCTAAAAGATCAGTAAGGCTCAAATTCACATTCAATATCAGTTTAAAAAAAATCTAATCAAATTCTTTTACATTTTCATGTACGCTCATCCACATGATATACCCAAAAAAATTAGCTTTTATATTATAATTTTTCACGGAGTCAAGGGACCTAAAAATAAGTTGGTACGGGCCCCCGGTTACACATGGACAGCCCTGGACGATAACTGTGAAATCTCTGTTTTCCTGATTGCATGCTTAGTTTCATTTGTATAGTCCTTTCTTCAACACCAAAGACTTAACGGAGAATATTCATGGCAATCTGAGTTCTCATTAATCAATCATTAGCAGATACACAGCAAGATGAACTTGGAGAATAATTGAAGGACTAGCTAGGTGTCACTCTCCTATTGACTAGCTAGGATAAGAAGGAATCTATCTCTAATATTAAGCCAAATGTCCTAGTCTCTTATCAATACAAGGAGCTCCCATAAACCAAGGTTCAAAACATAAATACATCTGGACTAAACATTTATACTACATACGGCATGAACACAGAAGCATCAGAAGCATAATAGAAGCATAGCTCAGCTTATATCTTAACAACACCCCCTCAAATGAATATAGAAGGTTCAGCATTGAGTTTGTTTCGAGAATGTAGGAGCAAACTTGCTGCTAGTGGTTTAGAGAAAATATAATTTGTTTGGTCTGGTGAAGTAACATGCTGCACTGTTAAATCTCCTATGGACAGAATTCACATCAATCTCAATGTGCTTGGTTCGAGCACGAAGCACCGGATTCTGAGAGAGGGACATGGCTACAGTATTGTCACAACTGGATATTTGCTGTGCATACCAAGTTTAGATAAGAAAACCTTTATCCAAGTCACTTCAGCTATTGCCTGGGCTAGTGATCTTTACTCTGTTTCTGTAAAAGTGCGGCATCTGAGTTGCCATGTAGGTGAAGATTTCCATGTGCGTTAAAAGTGCAATGAATAACTCAGAGTTCCTTAGATATAGTGTAGGACTCTCTTTAGTGCTTGCCAATGTAGGTCTGATGGAGAAGTCCATAAGTTGACTTAAACTATATCAACAAAAGCTATGTCAGCCATATACTGTGAGGAACAAAGGGCATTTCTATAAAGCGTGGGATTGCTCGTGGGTGAACTTCTGTCTGTTGTCCGTAGGAGGACATGACTTAAATGTGTCCAAATTGTGTAAGCAAGAGGCAAGAGGCCATTAGTCTCTGACAGCTTCCATGATTCCATCCCTAGGAATAGGCTCAAAGCACCTAAGTCCTTGAGAGGGAATCTGTTAAAGCATACTGCTGTTGTGTGAGCAAGAGGCCTTTAGAGTTTTTCGACAGCTTCCATCCTTAGGAATTGGCTCAAAGCACCTAAGTCCTTGAGAGGGAATCTGGTGTTTAAGTTTAACAGGCTGATAAACTTTGTACTTGCAGCTGCCAAGTTGCATGTAATTAGGAAATCATTCACATAGACAAGGACACATAAAAGAGTTGAATCAGAGTATGAAAAAAAATCAATGAAGTGTCAAACACAGACTAAACAGATCCCCAATGGAGCAGGTTAAGTCTTTAGCTCATCAAACCAAGCTCTAGGAGCTTGTTTTAGCCCATTAAGTGCTTTCTTGAGGTGGCACACATAGCGAAGCTTAGCAGGATCTATGAATTCTTCTGGCTGAGGCATAAAAACAGACTCTTGAAGTCTGCCATTCAGAAAATGCATTGTTCATGTCAATTTGCTGAATATCCCGATTTTGGGCTATGGCAACAACCAAGATAGTTTTGATAGTTGCAGCTTTAGCTACAGGGGTAAAAGCATCTGTATCTACTCCTTCATGTTGGTGGAATCCTTTTGCCACCAACCTTGCCTTTTGCTTTAAAACTGAGCCATTTGGATTCTACTTGAGTGTAAATATCCACTTGCCAGCCAGATTCTGACTTAGAGAGGGGTGGAACCAAATCCCAGGTTTGGCTCTGAACTATAGCATGATATTCATCTATCATAGCTTGGTTGCTCCACTGTCAGCATACCAACTGGAATTTGACACAACTTAAGGTACTGCTAAGTAGGATGAGCTTTGTCTTGGTGCAGTGTCATGTTCAGGATAAGAGTTTGAGTCATACCCAAAGTAACATGTTGAGTATGTGACCTACCTTTCCACAAATATTACAAGTAGGTCTACAGTTTCGTCTTCTTCCTTTGCCCCTAGATTTACCTCCTTTATTCTGATTATATCCTCTACCTCTCGAGGAATTGTTATACTGAAATGGTGGTCTATTGAAGGGCTTTGAAGGTCCTCCGTTAGTGACGTTGTGAGCTGCAACATTAGATAGATCTGATACTGCAGTGGGATTAAAATAGGCAACGAGTCTCTCATGTTATAAGCTGTGTCTGCACTTCAAGCCATGAGAAAGAGCCCACTCTAGATGTGATGTTTACAATAGCAGCCGCCTCATAGTCTATTGGAAGGCCCTCAAGGGTTGTCAGGATTAACTCAGAACTAGATATCGGCTGCTGCCAATCCATCACAATAGCTTTTCATCAGGGAAAGATACATTTATATGTTTTGGTGAGAGCATCCTTGAATTCTAGAATTTTGGACTTGGCTTGACTATTGAAGAGAAGTTTCAACGTGTGCCAAACTTCTGAAGCAGTTGCACAACTAACCACTTCAAGGAGAGCTTGTTATGTCATATATCAAGAGCCATCCTAGGAGTAGTTGATCAGTAGACACTCACTCATCATACAGAGGACTCCTTTGGCCGGGGTAGGATGAAGTTCCAACAGAGTGAACGAACTCAGATGGCCTGGGATTTGTTCCAAACAAATGCCCATCAAAGCTTATGACCACGAATTATTAGAAGTATAGAATGTCTAGAGCATATAATTTGTTCCGTCAAGTTTGATGTTAAATCTTTGATTGAGAGACGACTTCCAAACAGTTGATGAAGTAGAGATGTGGTGGTAAGAAGATTTTGAGCTGTCGGAAGGCTTGGGCATGGTCTTAAAGAAAAAAAAGGATCTAATCTTTGAGGAGCTCCAGTAGCTGCAACTTGAGGTGTTGAGAGGGAAATATTTGACGATACTGTGGAGAAATCACCGGAGGTGGTGGTGGTCCTGTGGCGGTGGTTGCCATGAATTGGCTCTGATACCAACTTAAAAACATAACAGAGAATATTCATGGCAATCTGAGTTCTCATTATTCAAATCATTAACACATAGGACTTGGAGAATAATCCAAGGACTAGCTAGATGTCACTTTCCTGTTGACTAGCTAGGATAGGATATGAGGGAATCTGTCTCTGATATTAAACCAAGTGTCCTGGACACATGTCAATACAAAAGCTCTCATAAACCAAAGGTTACAACCGTAAACACATGAATGCATGTGGACTAAACATTTAATAATTTGCACAGCATTAATACAGAAGCATCAGAAACATAACTGAAGCATAGCTCAGCTCATATCTCAACACTTAAAGCCATGATTCCGAATATTTTCATTGTTTTTTATTTTTCTTTTTTAAATTTATATAAAATTATGATAGACTTTTGTGAGGAAGATTTGAGCATTTCTTTTCCCATAGTGCTTGGTTTTGATTGGACAACTCTTTATGTTCAATCATAAGATCGCGCGTTTCTAAGTATCTGTATGGTTTGATCCTTTAACAGGTAAAGTAATTTTGGAAGCAGCGCTTTTGACAGCCGTGGTGGTTGTTGGGCTCACTCTATACACGTTCTGGGCTGCAAAGAGAGGCTATGATTTCAATTTCCTGGGGCCATTTCTGTTTAGTGCGGTTCTTGTGCTTTTGGTATTTTCACTGATTCAGGTTTGTTGCGACTATTACCTTTTCGGCATCATATATCTTTCGATTTTCAGAATGTGTCCTGGTGGATTTTAAAGATGTATCCCTTTTCTGTTAGGTTTTCTTCCCACTTGGAAGGATCTCATCAATGGTTTATGGAGGTCTTGCAGCACTGGTGTTTTCTGGGTACATCATTTACGACACAGACAACCTGATTAAGCGCTATTCGTACGATGAATACATATGGGCAGCTGTAGCTTTGTATCTAGATATTATCAACCTCTTCTTGTCTTTGCTTAATGTTCTCAGAGCTGCTAACAATTAAGATGATTGCAAAACCTGAATGGTCGTCTTGTGGATAAAAAAAAAATTGATGACATTGTTTGATTTGCTATATGCATTTTAGTACGTTGTAGACATAAAGCGTTCATAATATGAGTTTAAATCGTTGAATTGTAGTATTGCAGGGTACCTACATAGTGTATATGTTAATTCTTATCACATACATAAATATTGCAAAATTTATGGCATCCCTACCTATTTAAATAGCACATTTTGTCCCTCTAAATTATTTCTACCTCTAAATGTAACACAGCCAATATAATGTGACTAATGCAAAAGAACACTGAAAATCATAATAAATCACTTGAACTTGGTTGAGATCCTTCCAATGTCTTTGATTGCAAACCACTTCCTCCATAGTATCTTTTTGTGGTCTCACGTGAAAAATCCGCGAATGTCATCCCATCTTTCAGCCGGAGACCAAGTGGAGGAACTACATTATGAATGTGTCCAAGTAAATCCTCCAAATGAGATAGCTGCGTATTGTGATTTACCGCATCAGACAAGCTAAGCTGCTTACAATCTGAACTTGAAATTGAAGGCTGAGGATTATTATACTCAGAGAGAGATAAAGTCTTGTTCCAAGCAGGTTGCAAGAACACAACAAAAGTTTCCCTGCTTAAGTTTTCGTTTTCTAATGGCCTAGAAACGCAATGAAGGGTTGCCCGCAACATACCCTTTGATAACACATCAGCTGATTCTCCAACCTGGACAATGAAACTTTCTGGAGAAGTTGTAACCGAAAAGACACCATCCCTTTCTGGATGAAATATCTGCAAACATGTATTCCCATCTGGACATTGACATTCTTGATCAGTTTGCATAAACATAGGAGATGTCAAAACTGTGAATACACCATAATCATAGTGCCACTGTTGCCACAAATCAGTATGTTCAAATGACTTGGATTTGGCAGCCCTGTTTGTTGAAAATTTGTCGTTTGGCCTTCTTTTACATTTAGCAGCTTCTTTGATGATTAAATTATCAGTCACTGAATGATAATGTATTAAACGGCCTTTGGCTGAACAGGACTCTAACAAGCTTTTTTCAAGCTCTTTGCAACCGGTTACTCTGTCACATATCTGAGCCAGACAAAGGCCAATCTTCATCATTAGGAACCCTAATTTCTTGAAATCACTTCCAAGACTCTCGAATTGCGAGCTGATATTATTGTTATTGGTATCGTCAATTGAAGGAGTTTCATGTTCTTCAGAGCTCTCGCAGCCTAAATTTTCATACTTTAGTTGCATAACGAAAGAGGACATTATACGATCTAAGTTCTTCAATGAAACATCACTCCCCAAATTATGCTCCTGAAATTGGGATTAATACACCAATGTAAATTCTGAATTTTATGCACTTTCTACTCACACACACTGCATGGTGATTTACCTTGAGAATGCGTTTGCGATCGTCGTTGTTGAGAATGGAGAGCTTGCGAGCTACAGGAAGAAGACGTCGGCGAAGAATGGAAGCTCCCGGAACGGACTTGACGGCGATGACACCGGGTCCGGTTGGTCCTAGGCTCTCGATTACACGTTCAGAGATCAAATGGAGCCTCTGGGTTTCTACCGAAGACAATGATTTGTGCTTTGCAGAAGATAATTGCAACAGATCAGAGTAATTGAGTTCAAACAGTTCCATTTTTGCTGATAGCTAAACCCTAGAATTTGAAAAGAATGCTTCACTAATTAAAAAAAACGGTTAAACCGGTTCCCTCGCCCTTGATCCCACAAAAGTGGAGAAGAGGTAAATCATGGATTTGGGGAAGAGGTTTGTTGTTTTTTCCGCTTACCGAAAGGAGCCGGCCCTTTACGGGACTCGAATCCTCACACTCCGGCTTTTGGTCCAGCGTGACTAATGCTTCACTAATTCAAGTGCGTTTTCTTCGATAGAAGAACTATGTACGCATGTATTTGTTTTGCAAGATGTTTTTTTGGGAGTTTTTTTTCCATCACTTCACCAATCATTTCTTACAATTCTCACACCAATCAAATCTTCAACTACAAATAAAAAAATATTAAATCATCTTTCATCATTTCATTTTATCAACTTTATTACATTTTTACCATTATTTTATTCATTATTCTATTTTATTTCACCAATCATTTCATAATCTACACCAATCATTATTCTACTTTATTTTACCCCATCAATTTTCTAATCATTACTTCAATCACTTTTTTTAATGAACAATTTAAGAAGTCGTGGTTGACTTTTATTTTATTTTATTTTTTTTATTTATAATTTTAATTTTCTTAATAGACCTCCACGTTACCGGAGAAGGTCCGGGATCCTCTAAAGTATAAGTGATCTAATTACATATTAAAAATATGAAAATAATATAATCGTACATTTATTTTCTTAAAACTACGTTGTTTTAATGATAATTTGCAAAAAGAAATTTTCTTAACCCTTAAATACTGAGATGATCATTACTCGTGCAAATGCACAAATTTTGCCCTTGTTGATTGTCTGTGTTTTATTTTTCCTTTTCGTACAGCCTTGATATTCGAGACCGATTGACTCGATTAATTTGAAATTCAACCTGAATTGTGTATGCAGAGTCTGACTCAGGGGCGAATCCAGAAATTTATTTCAGTGATGTCACTGGAGTCTAAAACTACATTTTTTATTATTATAAAAAACTGCACTTTTAATGATAAAACGGTGTTTTTAACGACAAAACTACATTAGTTTAAAACTAAAAAAAAAAATTATGGATCTCAATGAGGTTATGTGGCCCGCTCTTAGTGCATGTAGATCCGTCCCGACTCTTACTCAGTAGTAAGTTCTAACAAAAACCTTTTTGTTGTTGTTTTTGTTTTTGTTTATGGGGAAAAGTGTTTATTGTATTTTAGAACATAAATACTAATTTTTTTCTATTAAAGCATCTCCAAGGGAACATGGCGAATGTTAAACCAAACCATTAATTTGATGCAACTTTTACACAAAATATTACCCACCAACTCCAACCATTCATTATTAAAAAAGAATATTTTTAGAATATTCCAATTTATTAAAGAAAAAAAAAATGAATAGCGTTTGCCGGTGGAACAACCCTACGGAAAATTTACTCTTGAAATCATTCAAAACATCAATTTGGTATAAGATTAGCTGGGCATTAGAGTAGAGTTCTCCCATCAAAACACCAATTTGGTGTACCCTTGGAGATGCTCTTATTGAAAAGCTTTAACAATTTCAATACAACATACATAGTTGTAATATGGTACAACAAACAAAGTAACAAATAGTAGCAACACCTTTTATACATGAATACAATACACAAAAAAAACTCTTGTATAAGAGCAAGAGTAGTGGTAATTAGGAGATTGGTGGATTTCTTGTTGAGGTGTAGGAAGATGAGTGGAGGGAAAATGTAGAAGGATGGTAAGAATGATGTGTGTGTGATTAGATGTTGTAATGATAATAAATTTTTGTAAGGATATTTATTAAAGTAAAAGGGAAGTTAGACGTTTTTTTTGCATTTTCTTTGCAAAAAGGAAGGGGTGGGGTCGGCTTTTGACAGCTTTTGTCAGAAAAGATTGTCTCTGTGGTTGTCTAATTTTAGAGAATTAGATAGATATTATCTAATTCAACTCCATTATTTTGTATTTTAAGAATAGAGTAATTTATTCTGAAAGAATATCTAAAGAATATCTCTACATTTCTATTACGATGGTTGCTCTAAGGCTAAGTAACAATTTATAATTTTACTGTGATCAAGTGCTCGAGAAAATTCGATCTTGATGTGCATCAAAGCACGTAGCTATGAATAGAATCTCAATTGTGTGCAACATGATTTCTATGTAAAATATGCATCAAAGTATGTAGATGTGAACAAAATTTCAGTCATGTACGACCTGACTTCCATATAAAAACCTGCACCGTCTAAATACTTTCCACAAATTATAGTTGAATTTATATTAAAAGCATAAAAGACAAAAAAAAACACAATTTTCCAATCCACTACATATTTGTGTAGTGGACATAGCTTTTTTCTTAAAAGTTGGGCATGGGGCAAAAGCATCCTTTAAAACCTCCAACCTATCAAGAAGCCAGATCCTCTGGCTTTTACGATCCCCAGCTGGCATGAAAAGAAAGTGAGTTACCGGCAATTGAATGGCTACCAACCAATTTGGGGATAATTCTATCCTATAGAAGGCTCACTGTTAGGGAACTGTCTACGTAGCAGCATCTGGACCATATAATTTCCATACACAAAGCACTGTGTATTCCACTTCAAAAAATTGTGTGGTCCAGATCTTACCACGTAGGCAGTTTCCTACTAGAGAGAACGACCCACCAATTTAGGGATAATTATTTTCTCTCACCTGCAGTTTGAGAAATTGATAATATTCATCATGAACTAATTAAAACACCTGAAACTGACATAAGACCAAAAGGCAATGACATTTTCTTTTTCTTTTTCTTTATAAAAAGAAAAGAAAAGCAATTCAATGATATTGAAAGCCACCTCATCCCTAAAATAACAGACAAACACTGTTCCTCTATATATACATTCTCGCTCTAGAAATGTCTTGGCTATTTGTGTGGACCTGAACAAGTTAATTATTGATAATCCTCCGATTTTTTTTCCTAATATACACTGTAATCATTTTAAAGCAATCGCAAAGCATTCAAATTAATCGAAAATCATCTGGAACAGAATGTCTAATCAAATCTAAATAAGCAAATTTTAAATTATGTATTACTTGAAATGCATAAATACTAGTTTTGAGTTATGTAATACTTGAAATGCATAAATACTAGTTCTCCGTTCAAATATATGATTGCATCCATTTCAATTTATTGAAACATATAAACAGTCAAATATTAATTATTTATATCACATCAACTTAAAACTTTGAAAACATGATAATTCAACATTATATCAAAACAGGAAATTGCTAGATCAAACATTATCTTCCCTTAAAAAAAACAAAAAAAAAAACAAATGTATGACATTTTCAAACCTCTCTACAAACATTACATTGTCTTCATATACAAACATTGTCTTCTCTTTAAAAATTAAAAAAAATATTAAATGTCTCTATAAACATTACATTGTCTTCTCTAGAAAGAAAAAAAAAAAAAAAAAAAACAACCGTAGGACCTCTTCAAACATCTCTACAAAAATCGTCTTTTCTTAAAAAAAAAAATCAAATATTGCACCTCTTTAAACTATAAGCCTAAGTCGATACTAAAAAAAACCGTCCGGATCTCACCGACTACACCCATTGTTAACTAGATCCGCCCCGATGTAAATGTTTTCTGTTTTTTTTTCCTTAAAATGCTTTTTTTTTTTTTGGAAAACCTTAAAATGCTCTTCCTCCCTTTAATTGGCAAGAATCATATTTTACTCATACATAAAAGTGTTATACCTTTAAAAAAAAAAAAATTGTTATAAAAAAAGTCTGTAAAACTTTAAGGTTGGATTCATCCAGTCTTTAATTTTTTATTTTATTTTAAAAACCATTAGAGCAATGGCTATGGCCCAAGGCATTTGGGGGTGGTGGCTGACACATTTTTAATATTATTTTAATTTTAAACCTTTACTTAAATATTTTTCGCTCGCAATATTTCAAAGCCTCACTACTTAAATGTAAGGCAGTAACAAAAGTATGTATTAAATGGATAAAAATTTACTACAAGAACAAATCTTTAGGTAAAAAAATTGTTATTTAATAAAAATACATTTACTTTTTCCTGTGACTTAGTGCAGACCTGGAGTGGTGGTGAAAGTGGTTAGACAGCCTTCCCCTCCACCATATAACCCCTTAGTTAGCGAAAGCGACTACTACAGGAAGAATTACAGAACATATCTTACCGGTTATCACTATAGCGACGGAACTAAAAATTACCAACCAAATAACCATTCAATTTCTCTTTCCTTTTGCTACGGTCTGTTGATTTCTCTTCATCCCACTATCTTCCTGAATTCTTAAGCATCTGTAGTCCAAATCCCCGGCGGCCGGTAACCGCTTGAATTGATACTTGCCTGTTGTCTCGCAAATCCAATCCCACTCTGTACCTGCCAGATCTTTCCTCTTCGACCGGTTTTGTCTGAGGGAACGTCGACATGGACGAGGTGATATGACACTGACAGTCACCGATGCAGTTTCTAGCCTGTAGTCTGTAGTCCAATTCACCTGTATCTCCCGTTGCTCCGGCGAATTCCCCCCGATTGTCTCTGCTTTTCTCGACTGTGCTGTGGCTTAGGTGGGATTCAGAAAGAATGGTTAGCTCAGGTGGAAAGTCTTCTTCGCATTATTTTCCACTGAAATATTCTTGCATTGATCACCTACATATTATGTTATGTTTTCTGTGTATTTGTTGATTGGCTTAAGTGCTTAACCCTTCCTGCAAGTTTCGTTTTCCTATTTTCTGTGGGACTGCAACTGATTTGAAGATAGTAGGGGTATGTTCAATGTTGTTGTTTCATATTTCTTACATTTTTCACAGCTTCTAATATGGTGTTTGTTGGCCAATTTGTGGTTGGGGATTAAGAGTTAGATTTATTCTCCTTTGTCTAGAGCTTCAAACGTGGATTAACCAATAGCTAAGAACTTTCCCTGATAAACAACTTCTAGTGAAATTTCTTCAACCTGATGGAGGTGATTCAAAGCCAATTTCATATGTGATGCTTATTTTGGGATTTACTTTCCAGAAACATTGTGTGTGGTATCAAGTGAGAAATAGACATTGAGAATCATGGCCAATTTTGTCAAGTAAAAGAGAGAAAGCACTTCTGTTTTCTGCTTGCAGATGGGAATTTGAGTCATGTGTAAAGCTACTGCTGTGCTACAGTGCTAATGCATATTTGATGCTCATTGGTTTAGTTGTGTTGTGTGTTGGTTTGTATAAAGTTATGGTTTTTCTTATTTTCTTAGTGGTTATAGTGGTTTGATACTATTGAGTTGGGGGCTTCGTGGGCGGTTGAAAATGATGGGATATTCGTATTTGATAGCAAAAGTGAATGGTTTTGTTTAATGGCTATTGTAGTCCACAATGTGGTATGTAGTACTATGGTACTTCTAATGGAAAGTGACACTGTGAACATGTTAAAGCTATTGTGGTTGCTCTTACACTGAAAAGCAGCTCATGTAAAGTAGGTAGAGAAAGTTTCCTTTTGTACATGATGAGATTTAACGCCTTAGTGTACATGCTCGTTGTGTCTCATTTCTAGAATCAAATACAGTATTTGACATTCATTTTTTTGGAGTGCAGTCCAAGGTGAAACAAAAAGTACCTCATACGGAACTCTAAAAACAAGCCATGGGCTCTTAAACATGTTTGGTTGGGGAATTATCTTGCCAATAGGTGCACTGGTGGCTCGGTACTTGAGGCAGCAAGATCCTATCTGGTTCTATTCTCATATTAGCATCCAGACCTCAGGTTTTCTGGTCGGAGCAGCCGGTGTTCTTTGTGGTTTTGTCTTGAACACACATCTTGACGCCCCCAACATCACCCGGCACAAAACCATTGGCATCGTTGTTCTCTTTTTCGGGTGTCTGCAGGTTTTCAATTTTCATATCTTCAGCCTAAGCTATAATTCACTTGTATCCTTTTTTTTTTTTGTTTTTTGCCCTCATTTTGTGTTTGCAATTCCATTTGATAGGTGATAGCAATTTTGGTACGGCCGGATAAAGAATCAAAAGTTAGAAAATACTGGAATTGGTACCATTACGTTTTGGGGAGGGTCTTGATGTTGTTGGCTGCAGTAAATGTTTTTTACGGTATCAGAATTGCACATGCAGGGAAAGGTTGGAATGCTGGTTTTGCTGTTGTCGTTGCTGTGTTTTTTATTGTTTCGGTCAGTTTAGAGTTGAGGCTCAGGAAAATAATACTTTGATTTTTAGGAAGGATTTATTTTATTTGTGATTTGTGTTTGTGTTAGGGGAGAGTCTCTTTTACAGGGACTAAGCAAAAAAGACCCAGACTGGTCCCATGCCCGTGCCCGTGCCCGTGTTTTGGTTCAGTTGTAATTTTTGTTTTGTTGATAAAGTTCAATTGTAAATTTTGAAAGTTATAAATTGATTGTACAGTTAACACTACATATGTATTTAGTATGATTAATTTATAGTATAAAAATATGCCAGAATAATAAGAATTGTTATAATGTGACCTCATGTTTTTCATTTGTTTTTTGGTTATGATAATGGCTGTCATATTCATCGTTCTTTGAAAGATATGAATTTTTGTAATTACTAAATCCTGTATTTGACTAGTAGTATACATAACGGGTTTGTATCATGTCTACGGTAAATCTTTGGACGTTTTATAAGTTTCTCCTGACCTCAATAACAAAATTAAGATATATTATGCTTCAAAAAAGTTGGATACGTTTATTTTTTCTAGTACATATCGTTGTATATCGTTATGGTCTTTGTTAAGAATTTATTGTTGGCCCGGATGATCCAATAATTTCTTAGGCCTGTCGTTCGCTTGGCGCAAAAGAGGTCTTGCGCAAATGAGATGAGTTTTCGAAAGACCTATATGTCCGGCGCTTCGGCTTAACAATCTATGATAACTTGCACTGCTTTGGTTTACAACCAACTATCTCGAGTCTCTGGCCCGAAGAAACATTATAAGGAACTATGTATTTGTTGCAGAAAGAACCTCTGTTTGGGAAGCTTGAGAGGCACCACGGTTATCTGACTGGTAGTCGACTCTGATATCAAATATAACGCTTCAAAACTTCAGACTAGTGGCATCAAGTAACTATTTAGTCCGATAGTCATTGTTTGAATCAAAATGGTTTAACATAAAATTTTGGGGGTCCTAGGTTGTGGCCGCAGTAAGAAACATGTGTCTGGCTTCCTAAAGGGGTGAATCTAAAAGAAATATCTGGGTGCGTGTCACCTTTTTTAAGTTTTTAATGGCACTCTACATTGGTAGTGGAAGAAAGTAAATGTGAATATAAGAAGAATCGGGAAATTCTATTACGAGGAGTCTTTAATAGAGAGTTCTATTTGCATCTAATGAAAACATTACACGTGCCATGAAACACATTAGAAGTCATAAATAAAGTAAACACATTAGAACTTTCAACAATGGATGCAAGTGAAACTCTGAACGAAAGACTCGCTGCCGCAATAGAATTTCCCTCCCCATATTATATGTAAAATAACCCCATTTTAGACTTCAAAATTCAAGAACAAACGTGATATTCATATACCAAACCCAAAAAACCATTCTCAAACACCACCACAAATGCAAACAGGTACATAATATGATAATACGCTTTATTAGTGTATTCATGAATACCTACACAAAAACTCAACTCCCTTCCTTCAGCAAGGCCATATTAGCCATTACAAATTAAGCTATTTGACTCATTCCTCCACCACCACCACCACCTTGTTGTCTTGGTCTTGGTCTATGGATATTGTGGGCTTCGAATTACTTAGCGAAGCCAAACTCATCTGATGAGACAAACGAATAAACCACCATCTTTGCTTCCTTTTTCGACATTTCTTCACCGTTCCCTCAATAAGGTTGCAAATATAGAGTATACGGTTCGACAAGAAAGCTAATTTTCCACTCACAACGGCAATTCCACGATCAAAACTACTAGTGCAAATCTCTATGTTTAAGATATATTCGCTGGTTGTCCACAACTGCTGCTCTTTGTGATCTTTCAATCTCCAAATAGTGATTTTGCTCGGCAAAATTAAAAGGAAAGAAAGAATGCCATCAATATTTAGAAGATGTGTTTGGTTGTACCTGCACTCGGTATTCAAGTTCAAGGGGACAGGACAATGTATGACCATGAATTCTTCACTTGTGATATCGAATTTCATGATATCATTCGCCCATTAAATTGGTTCAGTTGACACTCAAGCATCCAATAAAGGTAATTGTCGATTAATAACAGGTGTGTAGTAGGCTTCTTAACTCTGTTAAGAAGAGAATTACTAACCATAACCGTTTTCAAAGATGGATTAGAACCTAAAGTAAGCATCATGTAATGGATTCGGCTTGGCTGACCCCATGGCTTATGTGATGCCTGTATCTTCCAAAGGGAGCAATATTCTTTCAGTGAAGGATGGAAGAAGACACCATAAATCTCGCTTCCGCTTAGTACATTGGAAAGGGTTATCCTCACATTTTCAGGAGGATAGATGGGATTGACAATAAACAAAACAATTTCTGACTGTTTTAATTCATTGAAGACAATCAAGCCACCCTGGGAAATTAATGGATTAAGATTATAAGGACGAAAATAACAGTAATCAAAGGGGAATCTATGAATCATTCTTGAAGGTCCCCACCACTTATCTATCAAATTGAGATCTGAATCATCGAAATCTGCAACAAGAATCATTGGAAGGCTATGTCTCAAGTTTAAGTCCACAAAATCCTGAATCAGGGTTAAATCTCTCCATCTCTTGCAAACAAGACGACATCTAATTACAATTTTAACTGACAGTCTGCTTATAATATTTGCGATTATTTCGTCAGGAAGAAATGGTAGGGCTCTGGCATTCTTCTTCCTAACTTCTTTTTTCCATGTCCTGCTGCCTATCGCATTATCCATTTCCACTGCTGCAATTTTAGAGGAATCGCGGAAAGGGAATCAGAGAAAGAAGATTACACTTACAAGGGTATTGTTTAGAGAGCATAAAACGAGAACGAATCCCTCCGACACCGTGAAGATGCTCGGCCGAGCATTGCTTAGACTCGGGCCACTCCTTTTTCCATCTTTTCTCAAGCCCCACGCCGATTGCTTAGGTCATTTTAAAGTAAATCGGCAATTTCCTTTCCTGAAATAGGTAATCAAAGGGCGCTTGTATCTATGAATGAATGAATGAATGCAACTGTGATTCTCTCGAAAGAAATTGCTTACTATATTTACAAGATTTACGATTGATAGGGTTTAGCCCAACGATTAAACTTTATTACTCCCTCCTCTGTTTCAAAATAACCAAAATTATCGGTTCTAAAATAACTGAAACAATGTAATATTTATTGTACTAGTCATATACCCGTGCACATGCACGGGGTTTGGATAGTAAATAGTCATATATCCCTTTTATCTTTGTGTCTTTACTCAAACCACATACATTCGTTATAACCACAACCCATTGTGAGACATTAAAAGAAATGGCAGTGCATAGTAGTTGATAGAATTAAACGAACAAAAATGTAACAACAAAGGTAATGAATCATAATATTGACATGAATCATTGTATATGATTTAAGCTTTCTATAAAATTTGAGTAGCACCTAACCGTATATTGCACGATTATTGCAACAACATTCATAGTGTTGAAGAACAACTAATGGTCGTCAAGCATAATTAGTACATGGAAGGAACTCCAACCAAGAGTTCACCTTAAAGAAACCCATAACCAATCGGCCGCATGTCAATGTAATGAAGGTCTTATAATTTAATTGCAAGTGTGAGTGTGTTTACGAAATCACACACACAACACATAATGCCCATGAATAAAGACCTAGGCAATGATCCTTTATCCAATGTTTAGCAAGCAGTGGCTACTACTACATTCATTTCAGCTTGAACTACTACATGTCTAAAGTCTTTACAATGTGTAAACACATCCGATGTCTAAAGTCGCATTGGTTTTGACAACAATTTCATCAATTTCCACCAAATTATAATGGAACATAATCTATCCCGACTTGAATGTAGATAAATAAATAAATAAATAAGAAAGACCTGAGAAAAATAGCAGAAAAATGAACAATAACAAACTGCTAAAATTTAAAACCAACAATCCAAATAATACATTTTGTGGAATGGTTTTCAATCATTTCTTGAAAAAAGCACACAAATGATGTACATCAGCAAGGATAAAAATAAAAATAAAAATAGTAGATTCAAAATTCCTTTTGTTACGAATGTGGAATTTGGGTTTCCCAACTTCAACCATAACCATCCTCATGCATTCCACCAAAATGTTGCACACTTGCTACCACTGAAACAAATAAAATGGGAATATGCAACGTGAAGCACAATAAATATGGATTTTTTTAACAAATATATTCACATGCAACAACAATTTCCCAATCTTGTTCTCCTCGGCAGCCAAAAGAGTCCTCTTTTGGCGGTGTTGTAGGAATGAGAAGAATTTTTACCATTCTACCGGCACTCTCCACATGCGAAACTGAGAGCATTTTCCTCAGTTGAGGAATTTCAAAGGAGACACTATAAAAAAATTCAACTTCTTATTTTGCAACAAATCCAACCATAGACTTGTGATTGTGTCACATAAACGAATTGGACAACTTATTAAGAATTCAAAATGAACAAATAAAAATCACTAATAATACCAAGCTTAACCGTGTGTATGTATGAAATGGGGGAAACAGATGGATGAAACAAAATACTGTATTATATTTGTTAACAAAAGTAAAAAGTAAACAAAATAACATTCTGTGTGCTTATTATTCTGATTTCCAGTTTGCGTAAACTTGCGATTTGGTTTTATGTAACTGTCGTGATTTTTTGAAGATTAAAAACAAAAACAAAAAAAAACAATCATGCTGATCGAATGAACCTGCTTAATTTAAACATCCCGCTTGAATTTGATTGGAAAAACATGAAAGGGAAGAAGAAACAAACCTGCAGATGAAATCGAAGACATGAAAAGTGGAAATACATAACAAAAAAAAAAAACTAAATTATGGAAAAGTTCAGGACAAAACAAAACTTGAGAAAGCTCACCTTAAGCTTGAGAATAGCCCCGCCATGTTAACTGTACTTGCTAAAAAATTTCACCATAGTTGAGTAATACCTCTATTGAAAATCCAATGAATAACAATATAGAATAACTATGCAAGGGCCACTCATAAAAAAAAGAAAAAAAAAAGGGGAGGGGAATAAAAAGGAAGAAGCATGAAACTTACTTTCTTCATGAAAGTGCAGTTTGACCAGTCAAAAGATGAAGCATTTATAAGTTGCAATGAAACTGGAAAAAAATAAATGGTAAGTACATGTAACATCTCACACACTTCAGAAATGCATTGAGGTGAAACAAATTGATATTTCATAATGTCAAATCCAAATAGAAGATAGACAGTTAATCTATTAGTTCCTTATGATTAGCAGGAGGACAAAATATTATAGGCAACAGAGAAAAGAGTAGTAGGATCACCTAAATTCGTGAAGTAGCTGTTGAAATTCAAGATCCCTGTGAAACAGAGCTTGTCTCCTCACCATTTCAGCCGTAAAAAGAAGACATAAAAAGAAATTGATTTGGTTAAAGCAGGCGGTATCAACAGAGAGAAGTACCAAACATACAATATAACAGACGTGAACCAAACTTGCAAATTAAGACTCAAAAGCACAACCAACAGACATGGTCAACACTTGCAAAATAAAAAAAATGAATGGATCTTTGAATTAAGAAAAATACTTAAAAGGTTGTTGTAAAAGGAAAAAAGGGAATGCATAATATAACATCAATACCCGATACAAAATCATTGTTTGTACTTAATATGAATTCTCTCATTAGCCATTGAACAAGTCCGTAGAAATTGATCATTTTCTTAGGAAGATCACCCTCCATAAAGTTCCTTCATCCTGATTTCACAACTTAACCTGTCATATTAAAGCTCATAGTATCTTCTTTTAAGATCGAGCATTGAAGGCCAGATGGCCTAACATATAAATGCACTCCTTGTGAATAAAGTAATACTTTTCAGTAAGAATAAACACGATCTGCAAAACGGAGTAAAAAACTTTAAGAAAAATGCCCAAAAAAAAAAACATGTGATAACAGGAGGTGACCTGCATATAACTTGAAAAGAATGAAATTCTTCTTCAACTTCACTTTTAGAAAAATTGGGAATCTAATCCCTCCAATGTAATTACAATGTGAAAGGACAACAAAAACTTCGGCCAAAAGCAATAAACTGACGCATAATATTCATCAATATATTCAACTGAAAATCAACAAAGAGTAAGGTAGATAATTGTCCTTTTTCTCCATCAAAAAAATAAATAAATACATACAACCTGAAGAACGACATAAGAAAAGAAACTGAACAGCCAAAAAGACGGTCATATTATTTATAAAGTGGACATGCTTATCATTAAAAAGAACAGAAAAAGCTAAAATTGTTGTTACCTTTCTGGAAAATATTAAGGGATTCTTGAAATGAAATTAATGTTTGAAATGAATCACAAAAAAGCTAAAATTGTTGCCTACCAGAATAAAAATGTTGCCATTGAGGGCATGGATCCCTGTGAGTGATGAACGATTTAGTAAAACTCCTTTTGGATACTAAAACACCGCTTCCAAGTTCCAAATCCAATGCATTGAACAAATCTCCAAAAACTGAACTTGATTTGATGAAATTTGATCGCTGGCCATCAATTTTTCATACAGTGAAATCTTTGCACAGATGATGAAAATATATATAACCAAATAATAATCATCACTGAATTAAACTGAACTACCATAAAAAAATCCAGGAAAGTACCTTCAAATTGTTTTTATGGAAAAATATGTGATACATTAAGTATTGAGTAATGATAACGCCACAACATTGTGCATAACAAACTTTGAGCCAATTGATTATGATGTCGAACATATTCAATCATATGGGTACCATAAAAATCAACGGCTTTGACATACAATGATTACATGTTAACGTACAATGATTACATGTTAACAACTCCTTACACCGAAATTTAAGAAAAAGAGAAGAAAAAAATGTGAAACTCAACAGCCACAATTTTACCATGCCGTTTAGAGCTTGATAACCTCTTAATACATCACCATTAACCCTTCGGTCTGTGGCCGGCTCTGGTAACGCATCATAGGACCCTATTTTAACATACAATGATTACATGTTACGACTCCTTACACCGAAATTTTAGAAAAAGTGAAGAAAGAAATGTGAAACACAACAGCCACAATTTTACCATGCCGTTTAGAGCTTGATAACCTCTTAAGACATCACCATTGTTCATAGAAGTCATCTTATCTATCAACACGCCACATATGCAATATTGTGAAAAACCTAAATTTGAGCATATTATTTGTAGAAGAGAAATCCGTATACTGAATTAAGTAATGGTTTCAACAAAAAAAAAACAAAACAAAAACTGAAGCAAAACTGACCTTGTTCATCGGTATGTCCAAATGAAGCAAAGTGACCTTGTTCAAGCAAAAACATATTGCAGTATACATGTAATGTATACTTACGCTGACAAATGAAGATAAAATATGAAGATAGTCCATTCCATCCATTACAGCGAAATCAAAAACTCCGAAACATCAGTTCCATGATGACAGCCACACAAAACATAAAATTGCACCAGAGATATTATATCTACCTTTAATTGATTAAGATAAATAATGTTTGTATATGTATAACAAAGATTATTATGATAACCAGCAATATACATACAAAAATTAAAGGAAACTGACCATGTTTCGATCTGAAAATTGGATTATCAAGTACCCCGACCTCACGCCTTGCCCGTCTCACGCAGATGGTTTCCTCCTCCGTTGGTGCCTGGGGTAAGCGCATGCCGACGTATGGCATTCCCCTATTCAAAGAGCCACTGTTCTCTTCAGTTTGAAGCAAACTGAAGCAAAAACACTCGGTATCAGCCCGATTTCCGAACTCCATCTTCATCGCCGGTGACGACGTAGATTTTGTCATCGTAAATAATTGACAGCTCTGCAAAATCAGCCCGATTTCCGGACTCCGTCGTCATCGCCGGTGACGACGTAGATTTTCTCAACGGAAATAATCGACACCCCTGCAGATCTACATCGTAAATATGGTTATCGTGAAATAATATCCTAGCAAAACCACAAAACCAATTCACCACCTACAGACACAGATGATTCCCCTACCACAGAAAAAAAAAAAGAAACATCAGATGGTTAATAACATCTTTCTTTTAACATAAGAAAATGTTAGCATAAAAATAAAAAAAGAAACATCCGCTGCTGATCAGGAATTTGTTTAACATAAGAAAAAAGACCATGAAACCCATAGAACATAGAAGAACACATGTAGAACATAAGAAAAAAATATGTTCGAAAACTTTAAAAAAAAAAATAGCATAACCTAAGAAATGCTGCACACAGAAAGAGTAAAATTCCAAATTTAAACATACTAATAAACAAACATCTTATCAAGCCTGGTAGAAACTTACATAATAGCCACAATAGATTGAAAATGGACCATAGACACCATATGTGCTTCTCCGTGTATTCCTTCCTGAAATCCTCCATTCATTTTCAGGAACAACATATTTAGTCAATTGCTGAAATCATCGTTTAGATCTAAAATTAATTGAAAAACGAAAGCATACATGAAGACAAAGCAAGCGCTAGCAGGCCTTGTATGCTTGTTTGGATCCTTCGCAGCCTTTCCTTAATTTCTCCGCCGGTTTCTTTCCGGCGTCCTTCTTCACAGCAAGCCTAACAAACATCAACAACCAGTTCAAAAACACATATCGACAAATTAAAACCTCAAAAACACAACAGATGTAATCATAAATCAACGAAACCACATAGAGATGTACATATATCTCCCTGCCATGGGATCTACATATAAGTTCCACCACACCGAAAAGCTGAGAGGTGCCAGAACAAAAGGATGAAGGAATTTGAACTCTATCGCTCATCAACACCAATTCAGGTCAATTGACGGTTATTAGCTCTAAAATATTATATAAGATAGGCATAATTCTGTGACATCATGCACGGGGCCGGGGCATCTTAACACATATAAGGTTATCAATATTTAGAATTATGAATGCGTAAGAACATAAAAACTATTAAATTATACAGCAATAATAATGAAATAATGAGCTCAATAGCTTTCATTTTTATCATTGAGAGACATAAGAAGGCAAATGAGCATAAAGAGAATAACTAAAGACCCATTGTTGATGACTAAAGAACTTGAGGTCAATTATACACTGTCATAACTTGCTATCATGCACACAGCTTGATGGTGAGAGATAACATAACCATTCTATCAAGATTGCAAGCCGAAGAAACACAAATCAGCATCTTTTACTGCCTTTTTTTTAGCTGACAAAAGAATCTCATCAAACTGAAACAAATAGGTTTTTGATCAAGCAAGCTCCTTTAAAAATATGGATGGCGATGGGGGCACCGAGATACTCCCCCAAAAAAATCACCGAAGGCATGAGGGACCTTTCATTTAATTTAAAATTAAAATAACAGAAAAAAGAAAAAACATCGACCATACCTTCACATTTTCGGGGGATTAGTTGTGGATTATGGGTGTGCCAAAATCATTTTTTCCTAAAAATATGTACAATAGAACTCATTTCAAGTATAAAAAATGAAGTTAAAGGACACTCAAAGTGAATCTCTTCACTGATGAGAAATACCTGCATATTGGAAATTAAAAAAAATTTGACAAAATTCAAATTCAAATCGATGAAAAGAACCTGTATCCAACAAAAATTATTAGTAAACCTTGTCCGCAATTGAATAGTCAGATTTAAATGTTCATGAAGCAGCACTGGCGCTTACCTATATTACAAATGAAGAATCAGATCTAGCATGAAGATCTCTATTTTCAATAGTATTAACCCCTTCAACTTTTGTGATTAAACTCCCTCTTTATATATTGATGATGACTTTGCTTTCTCAACATCCCGTCTACGTATCTCTTAAAAAAAAAAAAACTAATACCGTCTACATTTGGTCCCAATCTTCTTCATCACTCCCGTTGCAGCAATATACTCACAAAGTTCAACAAACAAAATCAATCATGCTAATAATTTGTAGGAATAGACATAGTTAAATTAAAAAAGTGCTCCATTACCGTAGCATATTAGAGCACATATACGACTGAACATACCAGCCCCCGTTACTTCTGTTCTGATATTTCCTCCCCTGGTTTTGTGTCATCCAACTCTGATGAAATGTGAATCTTCAATTTCTAAAAAAATCTAGAAAAACACGAATGACAATATCGATCAACAGACATCTTCATAAAAGCAAGTAAGAAAGTCACCGAGACAATCATCTATTTTTTTTTACCAAATCGATAAAGTGGATATATATAACTCACAGTACACCTGATTGGACTCGAACCCAATACGTCATAGTCCTAACTCCTAATGCGTTAGCTCGATCAATCGCTGGAGTGAGGCCTTATTGGCAGCGAGACAATCATCTAAACTTGTTACTTATCTCCTCGTGTGATGAATATCTGAAGAACAATTTTCTGGCGTAAAGGACAGAGGCATATGCAAACATCATCTGAATTTAGAAAGAAAAAAAAAGAGCATTTACATCAACGCGTCTTATGCTTTAATCTGGCATAAAAGCAATAAAGAACACCAACTAAAGAAATGTAAAAATTGCAATGACATAAGGTGAAATGTAACATTCATAAGGTTCTTTGTTAAGTTAACTGATTGAGAACAGCTCCAACAATGTGGAAACTATGTGCAACCAAAATTAAGTTTCACGTGTCAGTGAAGTAAGAGAGTGCTAAGGGATAATAGTTGCAATCGAGGAAGATGATTCACTTAAGCAAAAGTAATGTTTATACAAAAAGCATACAATACACTTTCATCTATAACGGAATATTAAATGACTCGAGCTTTAAAATAATAAATATTTTCATCGTGTTAAAAAGACGAATCCTGAACATACAACATAGAACTTCTGATTGTTCTACATTGCGTGCTGCATTACCAATTGGCCTTATCCCCATGATTAAACTAAGAAGGAAACAACACATCCGCACAACTACGTGAGTGCATAAAAACATTAAGCATTCAAAATAAAAAAAAATTATTATGCACATCATATTAAATAATGAGTGAAAATTTGTTTGAGGCTGAAAACATAATTGGTGAATATCTCAAAGGCACAGGAGAATAGAATTCTAAAATCATTGCTCTGACCTTTATAGCAATCGGTAGCCTTGAATCTTGATCCCGATACACGTCATAACTTCAATCACCCTTTATGCCCTGTTTAATATAAAAACAATCCATAAATCGGGTTAAAATCAATATATAAACCCCGACAAATTGAACGTTTAATGCTAAATAGATTATACAAAGTGTACATCATCTTCTCAACCTATGATGTTTCTTGAAATATAACCTAAAGATGAAATACACACACAAAAAATTAATCCAATCTAAAGGATAAAATAGACAAAGAAGATTCTTCATTGTCACGTTACTCACGTATAACCTCTCCTGTCAACTATTTATAGCAATAAAATTAGTAAGAGAATCAGAGGCTGAAATGAAAACCACAAAAAAATAACAAAGAGAGGCTGAAGCTTTCCCGTCAAACTATATTCTCTTCAGCAAATATGTACTATAAATTTTGAAATTACAACAAAAAGGATAGTGGAGTAAAAACCCTATGTATATTTAAAAGAGCAGACTCCTTTTGTTTACCTACTGATTCGAGCTGGATTTTATAAGCATAAGCCCAAATCCGCCATTCCGTCTGCCGGCAGTTTTTGAATCGTGGGAAAATGTGGAAGATTATTATTTATTGGGGGGAACTGAAATCGTGGGAAGTTGCGGCCAAATTTGTTTCAATAAATCACACATTGACGTTGGGGAATTTTAATTGCGGAATTAATTAATGGTTATTTTTTTTAATAGATATAGATTTTTATTAAATCTATTATTATTTATTAAGAAGAGAGAATAAATATGAAATTTCATTAATTATAAATTAATGGCATTAATTTGTATCTTTAATACGTGTTTTTTTTGATAACCGAATCATTTATTTAGGAACGGAGTAAAACCATAATAATGACAATATATTACTTGAAACAAAAGTGGGTACAATATTCTCTCAAAAAAAAAAAAACATATAGAAAAGAAAAGAAAAGTAAGATCCATGGTATATTGGGCCGTTCGATCATATCAAATAAAGATAGGGACTTCAACTCTCAGCAAACCGGCGGTGTGCAATCGGGCTTGGTAACGGCACATATGCATATTGAAAATGAGAAACCGGATTGTTTGACACATTGGGCCCCGACTGTAGGCCCACATAGTTTTCTACAAACCGGATAGCAGTCTGTATCCGTTGATGTGCATAAGTGGTCTTGTAGAATCATGGTACATAAGGCAGCCTTTGCAACCGGCACATGAAAACTCATCAAATTCACTGCAAAATATTCATAAACAACAAATTATAATTTTAATTAATTCTTCTGAGTTAATAAGAAATTAAAATTCATTCAAAATAAATAAATAAATGAATAATTAAACGCTTTGAACATTACCGGAGACCAGAATACCAACGAGCAGTAAAAATCTAGAGTATAAAATTGGTGAAGACATCTCCAATTTTTTTTTTTTGGTAATATTATTATTTTGAAGATTTATGAAGTTTTCTTCTCCGCGAACTTGATGAATACCTCTGTACTATTTCAGGGCAATTTATAGGAGAGTATGAAAATAAGGGTATTTATTGCGATTAAAAATCATGGTAAATCTGATTACTAATTTGATTGCAGAAATATTAATGCATGCGTGAACCTAGCTAGATATTATTTTCAATAAGAAATTGAAGCTACTTTATGGAAGTTAGTCGTTTTAAATACCATGTAATTCCCCTGAAAACAAATACACTACCATGTATGTATTCATGAGAAGTACATGTATACGGAATGCAGGATTTTCTTCATTTTCTTTTTCTTTTTTCAGATGTACTTTTCTCCAAATTAATTAGTTATGATATTTTTTTTTAAAGTTTCATCATAAATTTCTTTTTGTTATTTGGTTTCATAGATTTATTTATAGTTTACAACGTTAAACCGTAGGGGTTTTTTAATTTTTAATTTTTATTTTAAAAGAATGAAGCAGCCATCAAATTAGTGAACATCATTATTCTTTCTATAAAGCAATAAATCTTTAGCATTTATTTGGTACATGCATAATATCCACCCATGATTAAATTTACAAACGAGATGGTACACAGTATCGTATTATGTACTAAAAATTAATCCAACACGTGTGGTTATTTTGATTCTTTATTTAACACTAAACTGGATGGTCCGGTTTCATAGAACTAAGGGGACCGTCACTAATTTTGTCCATTTTATATAATAATCAACACAACACACGCTTAGAATAGAGAATTTGTGTTTTACTTAATTTATTTTGTAGATGCTATCAGAGAGATTTGAAGGATATGAATACCCCTCATATATATATATATATTAATCATTCTGCGCTAAATCTCAACTGCAAGAACTGCTGCACTAATTTGAAAGAGCTGCAAACTGCTCTTATCTTTATCCCTCAATGAAATCTCTTCAAATATCTAAAAATCATAAATATCCCTTTTCAATTTCAAACACACATGATCAGATTTGTTCAAAAGGAATGGCACATCCTTTCTCTCACGTGCTTGCAGTAACAAACCTTTTTTTAATCAAAATTTTTGTTATAACCACTAAAGTCTCTGTAGGTCATTGCAAGCCACCAGAAGCAGACAATAGAACGCTGCTGAGAAGCCAATTCGATCTGTTATTTATATCTGCATTCTTGCTTTGGTTATAAATTTGGTTTGTCTCATCCATCTGATTTCAAGATTATCCCTTTGGTTTCTAGATTGTGGAACTGTCAAATATCCTTTTTTTCAAATTGAATGGTTATGTTTTCTATTTTGCACAAATTTAAGATAAAATGGTTATTCGTTAATTTTATGACTGGCTTTGATGTTGTTCCTACAAGTTGGTCGCAGTTTGGCTGCCAAAAGATGTGCTAATTTTTTAATTTTTTCAAAAGCGAACAAATTGTATCTCAACAACGCCAAATTTTATCACACTTTTCATTGCATTTCTGAATAGGTTTTCCCAGTAGTCCAATATGGGAAATGGAGTGGCAATGAGTGTTAGTCAGGAAGTGGCCGGGATCAGTTTGGTCAATAGTGGCATACAGTACGTCATGTTTTTTGCCATGGTATTTTCAGATATTAATAGGGATTTTTTTAGTGTATTCGATAGTTTTGCTTCTTCAGTTTTTTTAATAGGGTGTTTGAAATGCTTTTTCTGTGATTCCTTAATGTTATTAAATTTAACTGCCGCTGAATATTTATAGTTCTCAAAATAAAAAGAAAAAAAATCGTATGCATATTAAAGAAAAAAATTGTCCGCATATATATGGAATGACCAATAGTTTTATAGTGAAAAAAAAAGTTCCCTTTGAATGAAACATGTGCTAAGACAGGAAACATGTGCTACATCCATTGTGCTAAGATAGGAAACACGTGGATCATGTTCATGAAAGGTGATTTTCTGAATATGCTCTTTGGTTATAGAATTTGCTCAAAATATTAGACACGTGCATTGTGTCGATTATTTCAGTATCTTACAAGTTGAATGTGAGATTAGCACCACAGTAGTGGAATATGCAAATCAGTAGTGCAGGATTAATACTATGTATTTTCCATTCCAATGTGAATGCGTAAAGTTGTTTGTAATTTAGTTGATTTAATGCGATCATTGTTCCTATCATTAAAATGTTTGGGCAGAATGTATGTAATAATATTTTACAACGGAAAAATTGAATGTAACCTATGTGATAATGAAATCTTTTATTTGTTTAGTTTTTAAAGAAAGTATTTTTTTTTTTTTTTTTTTTTGTTGTTGCTCTTTTTGGTGACGATAACCATTTTTCCGCACTTTCTGTTCTGGTGATAATAACCTAAGGCGGTCATTTTGGTCACGATAACCATTTTTTTCGCACTTTCTGTTCTGGTGATGATATCCTATTGTGTGGTGTTTTCAAGGAATATGTAGTTGCAATCGCAGGCTTCGAGAGGGATTTTACTCTGTTGGGTTAAAGAGAATTGATCAAGCAGGATGGAACAAATTTCCGGGCAATAAGATCCTGTGTGTAATGGACATTTTCTTACATTTATTTTTGTGTGATTCCTAATAGTAATTCATGGCTTGAGTATTTTTTTCTTTTCATTCCTTTATTTGTATGCTATGAAATTGATTTCAGACAAATTTTTATTTAGATGGTGAAGAGAGTAGTAAAATATAAAATCTGAGGCATATCAAGGTAGTGGATTATAAGAAGGAAGTGAATTGCTGCCTAGGAAAGCACGCACGCAGACAATGTAAGGAGGTATGAGACTATTGCTATTTACTGCTACTCACCCAATGCAGCTTTTGTGACTATTTGCTAAATTTTGTTCTTGAAGTTGATAATGGATTAACAATGTGATGGTTGATGCAATAAAATGATAAGTCATTGCTTACATTTTTGACTAATATCATTTTGTCTCTGAATCATTTAATCAACAAATAGTTCCTTCACCACCGTTCCAGTTACGACCAACTGAATCATTTAACCAACAAATATGATATCTTTTTTTTTCTCTTCTGCTTTCTTTCTTTCAATGTATGTAATTTTGGCTCCTCAAAATATAGTTGATTCCTCTGTTCAGGAAGTTTTGTCCACTTAAATGGCCCACTAAAATAGTATTTTGTTTGGTCCTTTCACATTTACTTCATACTGTCTTTTCGTTAGAATGGTTCTGTTCTAATTTGAAATGTTATGGTCTAATTTATCAAAGTTTCTGTGTACAGAATATGATGAGTTCTATGTAGCTGATAAATTGTTTACTTCCCTCTTTGGTTCGAGAATGTCAAAGTTTCTGTTACAGAATGTTGATTATAACGGATCAACAATGGGGCACGTTGATGGTGCAATATCTGGGAGGTGGCGATTTATTCACTGGACAAGGATGGATGTGGTCATAATCAGGTGCAACATAGTGAAGATGGTGTTGGAACTCAAGAACATAGTCACTAATGCTACAACTCAAGTGGGGCTAATGTGGTTTACTAAATATTATTTTTGGTCGGAATTTGTAGATAAGAACAAAGACCTGCAGTTGCAGTGTCATTATCATTAGGTATAAAGATTACATAGATTAATTAAATTCATGGGAATGTTGAATTCGCTAAACTAATGTTCAATTTGTTTCGATGGTGAATTATGGTTGTGAAACGTATTTTATGAGCAATAACTGCCATGAGAAATATAAATATTTATTCATAAGTTTCAAATACAAAAACAATATTTTTCCTTAATTTATGTTGTCATTTTTCCTCTACTGTTTAATTTCAAATTTTACATTCTCCCGTGCATTGCACGGGTTTCATACTAGTATAATATATAGACGAGTGTTTTTAATCCAATTACCCGCTAATTAAACCCCATACCCGTAATGTGACCCGGCCCCTACCCAAATAAACACGTTTAAATAAATAAAAAAATCCTCCATCATCAATGAATTAATGTTTCCAAAATCATTATTTAATAAATTAAAAAAACAACACGTTTAAATAAATAAATAAAACCGCCAGCCGGCCCCTACCCAAAATAAACACGTATAAATAAACATGAAAATCCTCCAGCATCAATAAATTAATGTTTCCAAAATCTCAATATTTTTCTCAAAAAAAAAATCAAAACAAATCTCAGTATTTAATAAATTAAAAAAAACTACCACACGTTTAAATAAATAAATAAAAAACCGCCAGCCGGCCCTTACTCAAAATAAACACGTAAAAATAAATAAAAATAACCTCCCGTATCAATGAATTAATGTTTCCAAAATCTAATATTTTACCCCAAAAAAAACGCAATATTTAATAAATTAAAAAAACCAAACGCTTAAATAAATAAATAAAAACCGCCAGCATCATTCAATTAAATTGACACCACATTTCCACGCCCTCCCCCCCAATTACCCGGTAATTACCCAATTACCCGCCAAAGCATCATTCAATTAAATTGACATCACATTTCCACGGCCAGTGAAGGGTTTTAACCCAATTACCCGAGTAATTACCCAATTAAACCCAACCCATATCCGTGTCCAATGTAGAAGAAAAATAAAAGGTCCCAATAATGCAATCACACATTAATGTCTGCAATTAGTAAGAAATAATTCTGGCGATCAATTTCAAAATGTGTCCTAAAATTACGCCCCAGAATCTTTCAATCCGTTTATTGTATTTCAAATTTCAAAAAAAAAATTCAATATAAACCTTTGGCCTCAACTCAAATTTATAGATGTCTCATGATTATTTAAGAGACGTCGATTGTGCAGACCCTTTAATTTTTTTATTTTTCCTTTCTGAACAGCTTTTCCGACTAACTCTTAATGTGAAGAACCGTGAAAATTTGTGTGAGGGAATGTGGTTTATGGGTTGATAAGAACATTTCCATTTTCTGAAAATGCTTTCCTTTTATCAAAAGTATGTTCTTGGTTCTACATTTTTTTATTCATTTATTCATTATTTTTCATATCTGCAAAGAGTTTTGTACCAGTGAATATGTTTTGTTGAGATAGAGCGACAGATACAACAATAGCACATTTTTGCCATCGTATTTCATTTTTGATTTCATTAGACGTTTTTCTTGCTGGACACATCGAATTTTGATTTTCCCTTATTCTTGCTATGATTCTTTCTAATTGTCTATGTGAACCAGGAAGTTGATTCCTTTTGGCGTTACATCCGTCATCTTGCGGGAACTCGATTCCTATTCAAGGCTTCAATATTCATTTTAGGTCTTATTGAAATTTTCTCCTCTGCACCATACGGGTGCGACTATGTGTTTTGGTAAAAGTTTTGAATTTTGATTTTAGGCAGGAAGATCAAAATTGGTTGATCTCTTTTGAGAACTTTTGTTCTATCGTTTTTTGTTTTTTGTTTATTAGATCTTCACAATTGGTCGATTACATCTGTCATCTTGCTGGATTTCAATTCCTATTAAAGGCTTCAATATTCATTTTAGGTCTTATTGAATTTTTCTCCTTTGTACCATACGGGGTGCGAGTATGTGTTTTGAAAAAAAAAAATTTGAATTTTTATTTTAGTTAGGAAGAGCAAAACCGGTTGATCTATTTCGATAACTTTTGTTCTAACAAATTTTTTTTCTTTTAATGTTTTTCAGATCTTCACAATCTCCATTGATGGCAATGGTGTCTGGTAGGTGTATTTGTCTAATTTACCATATTACAGTTGTGTATAACGGATAGATCTTTGAATAATTGTTAAAAAGTATTTCAAACTGAGTATTTTCATTTTGATTCTGATTTAGAGTTGTCCAAGACGATTGGAATACCACTTTCATAGAGGTTTTTCTTTCTGGGTATTTTTATTGTATTTTCTATGTAGCTTTGGTGCAACAACAGTATTTGCTATGTAAGGTTGGTTTCTGAGATTTTGTAAATGGATGCTACTTTTCAAATGCCTCATATTTTCTGGACCTGTAGTGGGATATATATAATGGTGAATTTGATTTCTTTAGTGACTCATTTTTTTAGGGGAATTCGTTAATAAATTTATTGATTAATTAATTTCTTCATTGCTCTGATTGGATAATGATTTGTATTTTGTTATATAATGATCATGGTGTGAGTTGATTGATATGCTTTCCGTGTTTTCGTTTTATTTCTTCGGCAACGATGAGAACAAATTAAAGATTATTGACAACAATTCAGTGCCAGAAGTTCTGAAAGTAACATAAGTTTTGGTAAGCAGATTAATACTGTCAACATCCTTAGAATGCGGCACCTGCTTCAACTCTCCTATATATGCAGTGAGACTTCGAAGTGACGTACACTTTTTATTTTATTGTACACTATGCCTGTGAGGTTCTTATGTGCTAAAAGCTTTATGTTTCTTTCAACAAAAGATTCTAGGTTATCATGTATTGAATATCTATGGTTTTCAAATTTCTCATTTTTTTTAAACAAAAGATGATAGGTTGTCATGTATTAAATATCTATGGTTTTTAAGTTTCTCATGATTTGTATGTGCCCTTTAAAGGGCTGAATTCATGTTTGTTTGAATCAAAGGCACTATTATAGCCCATTGATATTGATATTGGAAAAGTATGGATCGCCTAGACGATTTAATGCCCGGTATCGCCCTGACCTTTTCTTGCTTTGACACTAAACTTGATGGTTTGTAACCTGATTTGGCAGCATTGATAAAGGAAAAACATGTTTTGAACCCAAAGTTCATATATTGGTCACGAAAGGGTCCTTTTTATGATGGTGTAATGTTTGTTAGTTATGATGTTTACCTCATATATTGCCCTTTTGTGATTCAGTTTCATATCTTCTTGAAATTAGTAATCTTTTCCCTCTTTGTGATGCTATTAGTTCCACAATATGAGGCAGTCGCTGAAAATGCCAAACGATCTCTTTATAAACCTTTATACTAGATAAGTTTTCAGTATAATAATAATCTAAACAAGTACATTGATGAAGTAAAACATGTTTAGCCTTAAGATTCATTATTTTAAGGTTCATTGTATATCCTTCAATATCACATAAAGGGATTTAGTGAATTCAAACCTCTACCTCTTTGGACTTTGATGCAAATCGGGAAACATTGTTGTAATGAACTCAGACTGTAAAATAGTATAAAATGCATTTGAAATTGGATTTTAGTTATTCCAGAGACACGGGAAATATTTTGTAATCAATTGAAAATATTTTGTGATAAATAGGAAATATTCCTGGAAAATCCTGTTGTGTGAATCCGTACTAATAAATAAATAATTTAAAAAACATGCAAATCTTTCCATTGACGTATCCTAGAGACAAGGGAAATATTTATTATCAATAGGAAATATTTTGTAATCAATAGGAAATATTCCCGGAAAATCCTATTGTGTGAATATATCCGTACTAATAAATGAATGAAAATAAAAAAAACACGCGAATCTTTTGATGAACGTATTCTACTCACACAAGAAATATTTTGCATTTATGGCGTTTATATTACAATCGCACTATATATGTACTACCTCTGTAATCATATCAATCAATGGAATCAAATGATTATTTGTTCATTAGTATAAAAGAAGAAAAAAACCACAAACATTTGCAGAAATACTTGATTAATTTGATATGCTCTGGTGAAAGTGATTGGGATTTCTTGCAATTTCCATGGGATTTTGGGGAGAGATTTCATTTTCAGAATCATATTACGCGGCATTAATTGATCATTTTTTCCCCTCTCGCGGATTATTGTGATACTTTTAAACCATAGCACTCTTTACTTATTTTCTAACACGTTTTTTATTCTGTGGCGGACAGGTTAGGTAGAGCTTCATCAGATCAATTGGATGTCTGCAAGAAGTTCACCACCTTCTACTTTTGGTTTTTCAGATTGATTGAATATTGATTAAACTATACGCTTTTGTGTATATACTTTTTATGCTTTTATGATTTTATATATCTTTAGGTTGATCTATCTTTTATTTGACAAATGGTTGCTGACAGGCTAAGTTATAAAGCTGTAATTTTTAGGCTAAGTTAGAGAGCACTAAAGTTGGGTTGGGGAGGGGGAGGAGGTGTGAATTTGGTATCAAATTGGCATACATGTTGTGAGCATGGTCAATTTGACACAACGGGTGACATTACCTAACGTATCATCCTTAATTTAGATGTGTCCACATCAAAATTGAGGGTGAGAGATTAGGTTGTGTGTCAAATTGATTGTGTGTCTATCATTGCTCAGCATTATATATTTTTCATTCTTCACAAGAAAGAAAGAAAAGAAAAAAGTGAAGTCGGGTTTATCAAGGATGAGTTCCACGTAATCAGATCGTATATTTCGGGTATTGTCATCCTCTGATTGAGATTCGTAATTTAGATGATCAAATAAAACAAACCCACCTTATATATATATATATATATATATGTGTGTGTGTTTTTCTAATACAATTTATACCGTAATTTGTTGTAACGTCCCAATATTTCAGACATTGCTATAACTTGTATTTTTAAACGATGTCTTTTTATGTTGGTATTAGAAGTCTATGTTATCATACTCTGTTCGTTCCAATTCCAAATTATCTGAGACAGTTGTCAAAATCACGCATGTTAAGAAATTGAGTTAATGCATTGGTTTTAAAATGAAATGACTAAAAATGCATTGAAAATGTAAATGCTCAGATAAAATGGAACAAATGATTTTGGCAACTAACTTGGATAAATTGGAGCGGAGGGAGTATTTTTTCTTTTTGAAGTTTATGTTATCATATTAAATGCTTCAATTCTTTATGTGATACTCCCTCCGTTTTTTTATCTGACACGTTTACATTTTTAATGCATCATTTAGTATTTTTTTTTTTTTCTTTACCAATAAAGTATTTACATCTTCAATATAAAAATACACATCCAATATTAAAAACTCATTTACCAACAAAGTATTTATATTTCCAATAAAAAAATATATTTCCAATACTATATTTTAGACATATTAATTATTTTCTTAATCTGAGTGATGCTCTCTGTGACAGATAAAAAAAGAACTAGAGAGAGTTCTTAACTTCTTTATAAACATTTATTTCATTTGTAGTAATATGTATATTGTATATATTATATATATGTCACATCTATGCATTAAGTTATTAATTTGATGTGTATGGATTTGAGGTTTATATATATACTACCTTCGTACCATATTATAAGTCATCCGTCCCACAATATAAGTCATTCTCTTATTTCAATGCAATAATCAATGTTTTTTTTTCCTATTTTATCCTTATTTCTTATTTTAAAGTTTTACATTTTTTTTGCCTTAAAAAAGGATTGAAATCAGCCTACGGGCATTTAATAAATCAACCTAATAGCATTTTAGTCCAAAACTATCAAAGTTGAATATTTACTGAGTTTTTTAATTTATGTGCATAAAGCTAAGATGACTAATAATATAAAACGAAGGTAATATATATTATATAGGTAAAAAAAAAAAAAAAAAAATTATGCTTACATTGCGTGGACGTTAGATCACCTTAAACCACTACGTACTCTTGATTCCAGCTGAACATTGCATGCTGTAAAACTATTTGTTAGACTAACGTGTAAAACTTAACTACTTAGTTGTTATAAACCTTAAAAGCCATGGATTGAAATGCAAACACATATATTTTATAAATGTCATATTTCTGGAGCAATTGTTACCCACACGAGGTGCTGCAGAAAAACAACTAGGGTTAGATTAATAGCATTGCGAGATGATCTATGTCGAAACAATTAATATCGACAGAAACAATCAGTTTTCGATTAATATCATTGTAAAGTTTCTTATTTGTTATATTTTGTAATATGTACTTTTATCAAGTTAACATCGCTTTATCTTTTTTTTGAACATAAACATCGTTTTATCACCATGATATACTTTCAGATGTTTATATTGTTTTAACACGATAGAAGCTCTATTTAAATAATACTTAACAAATGTATCTTTGTGTTATATTGTTTAAACACCGTGAAATTTTATATTTAATAAATATGTCATTGTGTCTTTTAACTGGTTACACTACTTTATCCTCAAAAGGTTCTTTCAAATGTTTTATATTGTTTAAACTCTGCAAATTCTACTTTAAATGATATATATGTTCTTTATATTACTTGTTCTATTGTTAAATCTATTAGTCCACTGTCAAGGGTATTCTCGGTTTGCGACATAACTTCTTATTAATTAAATACCATCAATTCAATGTGCGGGATTTACTAGTTGTAACCCTTATGCTCAAGGTACCACATAATTGCCTACCGAAGATATTCTTCATTATCTTCTTTAGTATCGCAAACGAAACAACACAAGACCAATACATATTCTTCAATCAAGTCGATTCTACTAACACCGATTCCGATCATTGCAAAGTATCCAATCCCAAACTCATTTTATGGCACACGAGTTGTTTCTGCAGATTGACTTACATATTCATATGAGTACATTTATTTGTCCTGTTAGTTTGGCTACATATTCTTTGTTTGGCCAAGCCTCGTATGTTTTTATTTTTATTTCACTATATTATAAAACCATCATAAGACATTCCGACACATTAGAAAAGCGCCAGCAAAGTGCCACAATTAAAAGATGCATTACTTTTTTTTAATATAAAGATGCATCACTTTGACTATGTGTTGTATAATCGCCGCAAAAACTTTCCGGCAAAACAACAAAGTGCCGCAAAACATTGCCGACACCAGAGTAATGATGACACTTAAAAACCGCCGTTTTATGAGTCGGGATTTCTTTTTACGACGTATTTTCAATTTCCCTCCATTTATTTTGATTCGTAAAAAGCCAAAAATGTTATAGTGTGTGAAATTGATGTCTGTGCATGGATTCAGATTCATCGCAGACTATTACGTACCGTGGATTGTGTAAACCATATTAGGACTTTTGCTTTGTCATCTATTAGGACTTTTTGGGTCGTTTTTCTATGTAACAACTGTATGGCTGTTGGGTCATTTTTATAATGTATCAACGATCGAATGGCTGTTGTGGCACTTTTTAAAGTGGCAACTGAGTGTCCGTTTTGGCTCTTTTCAAAGTGTCAACTAAACGGATGTTAGGGCACTTTTCTAAAGTGTCAACGGATTGGATGTTAGGGCACTTTTTAAAATGACAACTAAATAGCCGTTAGGGCACTCATTAACGTCTCAATTCAATGTTTTTTGAGGCGATTTTTGTAATTCTTAGTAAGAATATAAAGGGACGTTATTAAATTTTGCGAATGAGCATTTTAACTATTGCGATATAAATAATGGAGGCGTACAAAATCGCCACAACTATAAGCGAACGACTCAACATCATGTTTTAGACTCGTTTTCCGCGTCACTAAACCATGTTTTTCTTAGCTATTTCCTAGTTGGCATTCATCTACTCTTTTCAAAAAACAAAAAAAAATCAATGTCCTTTTTTTTTTTTTGAGAAACCAAAGAATTTTTTAATCAATGTCCGCAAAACCTGCGGTCAAAACGTCTCCAAGAGGCAATGTGCCCCAAGAAGATACATAATCCAAAGACAAAGCGTGTCGCGCTGCCCGTTTTTGCATGCGCGGTAAAATCCATGGTCCGACGGACAAAAGTAAAGGAAATAAAAATAAAATTAGGAAGTAAGGTTCCACTCGCATTCCGGATATCGTATTTGAAAAGCTTGGTAAATCCGTATATACAAACTCCGATCCAACTAAAATGTCTTGCTAATGGTAAAAAAAAGGGGTATACATGATCTCTATTCAACGGACGGATAAAATTGGACATCATACTCTATATCTACCGCAATCCGAATTTTTTTAAAGATTCAAGTTTTTGCTATTTCGCCCTAATAAATCAAATATATATATATATATATATATATATATATATATATATATATATATATATATATATTTCGAGCGACAAAAAACGATCTTTCGTAAATATTTCATTAATAAGAGATTTTATCTATACATATTTTGAATATCCATACAAGCGTAATATTTATCACTATAATAATAGAAAATAAATTATTTATATGTGTATTTGTTTTTTGTAAATATGTCATAATTATTTTTGTTTACGAATTTTTTATCATTGTAGTACGGTAGAGATTCTCCAAGTGCAATGTGACTATGAAGATACAGAATCCGTAAATGATGTTAGAATCGTGCGTAGAGGCTATCATTCAGTCCGACGAACAAAAGTAAGAAATAAAAATAAAATTAAAGTCAAACAATCCCGCAATAAACAAACGAGCGGTGCAGAATGCCCTCCACGGGATGTCGAAGTCGAAGTCGTTGCGCGACACACGCCAAACAATCGTTTTCTACCTCTAGTCGCAGCACATTCAAGCGTTGTGCCTTCACCAGTGCTAGGTAAATAGCTTGGAGCTCCACATATTCCGGTCGACCCCCCCCCCCCCCCCCCCCCCCCCCCCCCCTTCCCCGTCAAAGGGATAACTCATCGAGTGCATGACTACCCCTGGCTGTGGTCTTGAAAAATCGGCCCAACGCCTGCCCAATGTCCTAATTAAAAGTTGGGCATGCGGCAAAAGCATATATTATCTCCTTTTTAAACCTCCAATCCAACCTATCAAGAAGATGCCAAGGGAACATTAAGAGAGTACGTACGATTATGTAATGATAAGAGTTTACCGGCCAATCAATGGCTACCAATCAATTTGAGGATAAATATTTTCTCTCCATTTTTTGAGAAATTGACAATATTCATCAACTTATAAAACATTGAAAATTGACATAAGACCAAAAAGCAATGATACATATTCTTCTACTTCTTCTTTGAAAGAACGCAATATTTGATAGTGAAAGCCACCTCACCCGTAATAACCGACCAACACTACTTGATGTGGATAAATAAATATATATATATATACAGTTATGTGGCTCATTGTGTGGACCTGAAGAAGTTGATCATTCATAATCATATATACAGGACATTGAACATGGAAGCTCTACTTTGGAATGCATGGAACCAGAGTCTACACGTAGTCATGGGGTGGGGGCGGAAGCGACTACACCTACAAAAGAATATATATATATATTAATTAAAGTGCTACGATAAAATGATCTTAATAAATGTGACATAACATCATTGATCACGGTGAAAGATCTATTGATTGATGTGAGTATTATCATCATGGGTGGATCTACACTACGGGATGGGGGCGGTCGACCCCCTTGGATCGGAAAAATAATTTGTATTTTATTTGTCTTCCTTCAAATATACTTTCGTTCCTATATTCGTGTTGTCACATAATATGATCGAATAACTTTTCATTTTTTTTTTACTAATCATTATCAAAGTAATACATTTTAAGAAGTTTTATTATAACAAAAACAACTATGAAACAAACCGTACTGTTATATTATATTATTATTGTCAAATTATACAAAACAAAATGTACTTGTCGGACTGAAACGCCCCCCTTGTGCGAAGGCTTACGTCCGCCCCTGATTATCATCACCAATAGTGTATATACGTGTTGTCTCGAGTAGTACTGTTAGTTCTACAACAAACGATCATAACAAATAATCACAACAAAGCTAGGGCCCCTAAGACTAGACCTTGTAAACCTAGACCTCAGGGGGCCTATTACTCATATGCGTTTTTGAGGGTATGATATTTCGATGAATGATATATATATATATATATATATATATATATATATATATATATATATATATATATATATATATATATATCATCGATTTTATAGTGATCCAAATGCCCACACCAAGTTATCATCAGCTCCACCAATCAAATTTTTTTAAGAAGATTAAATTTTAACTAGACACTAGGGACCATGCAAAAATAGTAAGAAGATTATATATATGCGACCATGACCTCGTCACGTTGACATTTCAAAGTTTTTATACATAGAGGTCCACCATAAATCTTTGAAATCCTATTGGTTCGGCACACCAAGTAGGATTTGGTCCTGGACTATAATAAAATTTGTGCATTAGTAATAAGAACGAAATGCATTTATATGCACTAAAACTTCTAATTTCGTTCTTCAGAAGGAAAAAAGAAAAAGAAAAAAAACCTTCTAATTTCATCACAATATATCGATTAGTCAATATAATAACCAGAAAAAAACTTATAATCTCTTTTATATTAAATATGATAAAATAAAGTTCAACTATATATAGCACTAAACATATAACTTCTGCTTACGTTTTTCCCTGGTCATATCCAAGGAAAAAAAAACCTCTTATGAGAGAGTGTATAACAATCCATCACAACCCTCTACTTGGTACAAACTATGAATCACCGTTGTACCATAACTCTTCTCTATATCCGGGAGTTCTCGTCCTCTTTCTTTGTTCGTTAATTATTAATTAATTAATTAATTATTATTATTGTCGTTTTTGTCGGGGGCGGATGCACTCTATGAGCCGGGGAACTCGCCTTCCTCGGATCCGGATAATAACACAACTATATAAAAGATTATTCGATGTATCTAACATCGTAAATTTTTTATCATGTGAATAAAGATACATAGTTATTACCAAAGTAATACATTTAAACCAATATTAATAAATTTTGAAATGTGTTTCCTTAAAAATATTGTTTGTAGTATTAGAAATCTTTACGGATAGAAGTAGAAAGTTAGGATAATGCGATATATATTATTGTTTTTTTCAATCATACGCAAAGTGTATAATCGTGTTTTATTTGCAATATATAGTACTCCCTCCATTTTTTAAAACTTTCGAAGAGAGAAGAATCATATAGATCAAGAAAATGATTAATGCGTCTGAATAGAGTGTAAAATAACAAAATTACACTTTCATTCCTTGTGAATGAAATATTGTACCTAGTGTTTTTATCCGGATCCAAGAAGACAAAAAACACAACTAGAACATAAAAAATGCGCGCACTACGACCTCAAATCGCGTTCCCAAAATTGGAGAAAAACTGGGATTCTCAAAGTAGATGATCCGGACACGAGTCGTTCATCCGGTCATTTATTTTATTCTTTCTTTTTAAACATCATCTTTACAGTGTTGTATCATTTTTACATAAACCTTTTTATTGCTTTGTTTACGTATAAATATATTATTTTCGCAATTCCATTTCTCTGCATCGGCGAACACGTGAAGTACCGGAAAATCTGTTAGGCAAATAAAGTTTGATGAAGATTATAATCAATCAAGGGTAATATAAGAACAAAATAAGAAGCGAAAGAGACTGCAGAAAAACTCAATATCAAATTGATTTAACAACAAAAATCGACATATCTTATCAAATTGGAAGAACCGATTGTAAACCATACATATATATATATATATTTGCCGACAAGACTTAGAGGTACAAACTTTAGTTGAAGAGGATGGAACATATGACATTCATGACAGGTAGATGGCCGTAGCATTCTACTTGAAATTAAATTCGAGAAATTCTGGCACCGGAAGGTGCCAGAATCGATGAGAAAGAAAAAAAATGAAGCCTTACATGTGTAATGTGATAATGAAGCCTATAATGGAAGGGTTTGAAATTAAATTTTGAATAATGAAGCCTTACCTGTGTAGTGTGATACATATTCGAAATAGGAAAAGGTTGTGAAGTACCACTTTTAATCTAAAATGGGAAAAAAGGACAAGAAAAAAATATTGTGGTTGAGAAGAACAAAAACGCGCATGTTTTTGTCCTTCTCAACCAGTATTTTTTTTTCTTGTCCTTTTTTCCCATTTTGTATCTTATTTTGTCCTTCTAGCCCGCGATCCCTATTCGAATATGAAAGTTAACGAAATAAAGACTCGGTCGTTACTAATCTTAATGCGTAAAACTATCATTATTTTGGTTACCTCAACCGTCATCTATTATTCACTGTACCATATTCTGTAAATGCATATCAAAAGTGAGTGTAATCGATCAGTATCAGGATTAACAAACAAGGTAACTGTCTATCTACTTTCTTTGTCGGGGAAGGAGTGAACTCTATCATTGTGACTTACATTCTCGGCTATCAATCCCTGAGTGGTGCTAAAATGGTCGTGGTTAAGGAAGACACCAACTTAGTCAACCGTACCGCCACCCCTTATAAAGACTTGAGTATATAATCATACCACTATTAAGGTTCAACCCATCAATGACCATCTAATGATTCAGTTAGAATCTCTCATTGCAGACTTAGTACAAGATCATCATCAAATCGGTCTAGTCCTACGTGAAACATTTTACGCATAAGTGCAGTCACTAAGATGCCCATCACCGATGGCCTGGATCAGGAGATCACAATAAGTGTTCTGGGGTGCTAATGGTGATTTAACTGTGAAATGTCCAACTTCAGCTAATTATTAACTTTATTTAATTCATCATGAACTCACTGTTTATGTAGTACATCATTAACTCAATCATTCCGTAATAACTCTTCTGCAATGAATTTTATGGTCACATAATGAATATCTAAGCATTTTCTTGCAGTGTCCTTTAGATACATATCTATGTTTATTAATTAAGCAAATAAAAGACCAATAATAAAAACTGCTATGTCATAAATAAAAAAATTCAATATTGTCTTTTTGTGCACTATGGCTAAGGTTATTGTAGGTAGTCTGCAGTACCTTGTTTTCACTCGTCTGGATATTGCATTTGCGGGCAACAAGTTGGTTTAGTTTGTGCATAAAACTACCATGCATCATTGGTCTCTTAAACGCCTCTTACGTTATTTGATCGGCATTGTTGGCTTGGGCATTTTCACTTTATATATATATATATATATATATATATATATATATATATATATATATATATATATATATACGTCACCCGTAGTTCTTCATGCCTTTTCCGATGCGGATTTGGGCGGAAACAAATATGAATTTAATTACATCCATAAGTGCCTTTGTCATTTTTCCAGGGCACGACATTATCTCGTGGTCAAATATAGCTCCGTAGTTGACACTGTTGCTAAACTCAATTGGTTGCTATTTTTGCTCCAGGATCTTGGTGTTCGTGTCCCCTCCACCCCTGTAGTTTATTGTGACATTTTTAATGCCACTCAACTATGTGTTAACCCTGTTTTTCACTTTCGAATGAAACATGTTTCCATTGATTACCACTTTATCCGCGACCAGGTTAAAAATGGTGTTGTTTGCGTTGCACATGTCTCTGCTCAAGACAAGATTGCTACATGTTTACGAAATCTTTGCCTCGGCTTCCCTTTAGCGCTTGGTGTAACAAGTTGTATGTCCAATCTCTGAGCAAAACTAGAAATATATTCTTGTAAGTATAGTGACGGTGGTCGGACTTATGCCCGCCACGTGTCATCTTATTAACCAAACATTAAATGAAGACAGAGAAGTTGAGGACTAAGAGCCCACTTCGTGCCTAATAACAGATTTAAACCCCAGGTGGGAGATCGATCTTATTTTCTCCTTAGACCACCCACTACTACAAAAAAACATAAAGATCACGGTTGTTAAGTGCGATATATTCACATTAGTCACGGCTTCCAAAGTGTGGCATACTGAGGTATGACATAAAGTTCTTTAATCCAATGACAGTTAAAAACTGTGATCTATTATGATAGTTATCACACTTAAAAACCGTGATCTATTATAGTTGTTATCACACTTAAAAATCGTAATCTATTATAATTTCATCACATATAAAAAATGTGATCTATTATGGTTGTTATCACACTTAAAATGTTAGGAAATCACTAGTTTAACGCAGCGAAATTTAAATTTTGATTTCCTTTTACTAGATCGTTCTTCGTTTAATGCAATAAACACGTTAAGTAGTTTGACAGTTATACCTTGATGATCTATAAGATCGTCGCTTTGACCGTCAACGGAGAGTAGTACAGTGCGCAAGCCGTCCACGCGTCCGGCCTCTATCGCTAATCCACATGAACTCCTCGCCGGAATCCTCCTTGGATTGCTATTGGAAAACTCCGGTTGCTAGACCGGCCTTTTTCCCCCTCACAAACTCACTATAGGTTGCTCTCTTTTTACACAAGAACTATGAGCTCTTGCAATTGTGATATACAAAAGAGCTTGACACCCACCTCTTATTTATAGTAAAAGTGGCGCCCCATATGTGTGGAAGAGAAGAAAACATTTTCCCAATAAAATAAGGAAAATCTTCTAGATTGATTTATCTCTTTTATTATAATTAATTTTGCCAATATCTTATATATTGAATATAATTATCTTATTACCATAAATCTATTTTTCCAAAATCAATTAATATCTTATATTAATATTATGGTAATCTTATTAATTAAAGTGCACGATCCAAGTGTATCTTATACACATCAATGTGGCGCCCCAATAGTCAAAAGATTGACTTCCGGAATATTTTTTAATTAATATAATTTATATATAATTAATATCTTGTATTTTATTTATTCATAATAAATAAATACCACCATATTAATTTACCACTATAACTTTTATAGTCTAGAGATAAACTTTCCTTATTTGGTTATCAACTATAACCGCATTTTAATCCGACTTGAAGTTCATATGTGTGTGACCCGATAGGCTTCTGAATATATTGGCCGTAGACACAAAGTGTAATTTACCAAAATGCCCTTCATGCCTAACGATCACGGGATAGCGTCTAGCAACACACTGTGACCCCCAATCATCGGAAGAGTCAAAAGCAATGACTACTACCTTTCATGTGAAGCAGTTACCGTGTAACTTACAATCCTATCGCTGAAATAATATACATACGATCGTATCTCGAGTGTCAATACATTAACGATCGTATCTTATAATCTGGATATCAAGCTCTCTCGGAATAACACATTTACTCCCACTTTGCAAATATTCTCGAGAGCTAGACATTCCTTATAAGAAGACCATTTCGGATATTCGATCCCAATCATAGGATACGCGATTCCCGGACGACCAACCATGTATACTCCGCATGCTTCAATATCATACCCAATCACTACCGCATGATCGCCCTGTGGCTAGGGGAAATCTCAATAGTGTTAAAGCATGACAATCCACACCGTGATGCCATGAAGACTCCGGTCAAAAGGATAATTACACAACCGCCACATAGTGTGACACTTAATGTAAGTGGGTCAGTCTAACGTACGCATTCTCTAATACACGTCCACGTACAGTCCCAGTGTCTCTACACTTCGATAGATGAGATCTATCCCTACCTTCTATAAGAAAGAAGACATCCAATACGTGCTAGTCTGGTTATACTAACAATGTCCCATTTGATAGTACAAAGGACTAAAGACATTTAAGTACCAAACTTGTTATAGTGATTAGAGATCTCATCAACCACAATCACTATCATGGTTTCTCTATCACAGATTGATACCAGGGACGTTACTATATATATACAACAAATAATATGAAGACCAACAATATATAATAACATAAGTGCTTTTATTAATCATAATAAAGTTATTACATGAACTAAATAAGACTGTAAATGATCTTACCCGGTCGGAACCGGTCCAACCCGATTGGGTTTAGGACACCTTTCCAACATAAAAACCTTGATCTACTATAATTATTATCACACTTAAAAACCGAGATCTATTACAATTTCAACACATTTAAAAACTGTGATCTATTTTAGTTGTTATCACACTTAAAAACAGTGATGTATTATAATTTAAATCACACCTATAAAAGTGTTTTTTCGAAAACAATATATAAGCACACATAAAACCGTGATGTATTATAATTTAAATCACACATATAAAAGTGTTTTTCGAAAACAATAGATAAGCACACATATTTTTCGTTCCCAGTGGGACTCAACCCGGATACTCCGGATTAACGAGCTACACTAATTACCACTAGGCCAATGACTTCTTTCTTCTAATTTTCGACCATACTAAACTAAGATCTCATTATAAAATATCATATTATTTTAATCGCAGTTAAAAACTGTGATTGATTGATTTTTTTTGTCTCAATTTTCCTAGAAACTGTGATAATAAAAATTGTGATCGATTTTAATTAGTTGTTATCACATTTAAAAAACCGTGATCTACTATAATTTTAACACATTTAAAAACTGTGATCTATTTTAGTTGTTATCACACTTAAAAACCGTGATCTATTATAGTTGTTATCATACTTTCTATTATAATTTCAACACATTTAAAAACTGTGATCTATTTTGGATTTTAGTAGTTGTCATGTGATCATTCTTTTTTTTTTTTCGAAAACGAAATATACGCACACAAATTTTTTGTTACCTGTGGGACTCGAACCCGGATACTCCGGATTAATGAACCACACTAATTACCGCTGGGCCGATGCCTACTTTCTTATCATTTTCGACCACACTAAACTGAAATCTCATTATAAAGTGTCATATTATTTTAGTCACAGTTAAAAACTGTGATTGATTGATGTTCTTGTCTCAATTAATTTTCCTAAAAACCGTGATAATAAAAACTGTGATATATTTTAGTTGTTATCATATTTAAAAATTATGATCTATTATAGTTGTTACCACACTTAAAAACCGAGATCTAATATAATTTCAGCACATTTAAAAACTGTGATCTATTTCAGTAGTTGTTATCACACTTAAAAACCAAGATCTATTATAATTTCAATCAAACCTAAAAAGTGTGATCATTCTTTTTTTCACACCTAATAACTGTGATAAAAAATTTAAGTGGGATATATACATTTTCCTTGTCTCAGTTCTTTTAAAAGTGTGATCCTTATCTTTGTATAAGTGTGATCTATGTCTCTTTTTGTATTAGTGGATATAATTTGTCTCACTTTCTCTATAATTGTGACAAAAATATCATATGAATTCAGTCACTGTTTAAAAATAAAATTTAATTGATATAATTTATCTCACTTTTTCAATAACCGTGACCAAATTATTATACCAATTCAGTCACAGTTTAAAAGTGTGATTGATTGATATAATTTATCTCGTCTCAATTCAGTCACTGTTTTAGATGTGAGATTGATTGATATAATTTATCTCGCTTTTTAATAACTGTGACAGAAATATCATATCAATTTAGTCACAATTTAAAAATGAGATTGATTGATATAATTTATCTCGATTTTTCAATAACTGTGACAGAAAAATCATATCATTTAAGTCACACTTTAAAAATGAGATTGATTAATATAACTTATCTCAGTTTTTCAATAAGTGTGATAAAAAGTTGTAAGTGTGATATATATATTTTCATTGTTTGGTTTTATTGAAACTGTGATTGTTATCATATCTTAAGTGAGACCTATATCATATTTTGTAGTAGTGACCGCAGATCGGTTAGGACGTTATGGAGTGTGTTTCAACGCAGTTTGGGCTGAGACGGCCTAGGGGGCTCGACGCAGGTCGGCCAGAGCGTTCCTTATCCGAAACACGCACGTGCTTATAATATAAGATAGGCATGACAAGATCCTTAACCTCAGAGGACTCTTATTCAAATATTCAAAATATCCGTAATTATCTCTTAAACCCTAAAGGGATTAGGCTCAAATAATCCTCATGGATTGCGGCACAAGTAATGTGGGCGAGACGTCCTCTATATAAACGATCACAGGAAACTACGAGAGACTTGATTCCTAATTAATACACATGATATATAGGCAACTTGGGATATACTTATTGTAGGCTCAGTCTAAAAGTTTTTAAATACCACCCCGTTTTCTTAGGGTTTTAATCTTGTTCATTATCACTAGAGTTGATTTTGACCCATATTTACATCGTCATATAGATATATTGTTTCCATATGTGTACCAATCCTAATTGATTCTAAAACTCTCTTGTTACCATTCTTTTATTGTAAACACAATAAACATTTTTCTATACATTACACTTAAATTATTAGCTAATAGATGTCAATAGGCCCGTCCTAACACAGATTGTAGTGCTATATTCTATGAATGTGTATGACTTTTGTAACATGGGTGACTAATACATGTCAATGAAAAGTCAAATGCACAAATGGGGAGGCAATAAGAAAAGTTTAATACACTATCAGTGACTTACTCTTTTTCCATTCAATGCATTTATTTGGCATGATTGATTTTTATTTTTATTTTTATTTTTTGAGTGGAACATATTCTGCATTTGTAATGCTATAATATCGTTTTTCGACTCTATTCTTTTATTAATCACGTGGATTATAAGCGTGTTCAATTAATATTTTGAGTGGAACATATTCTGCATTTGTAATGCTATAATTTCGATTTTCAACTCCATTCTTTTATTTTAATCACATCGATTATAAGTGCGCTCAATTTAACACGGGATCATCTCTTCATACAGCGGATTATTCTAACCCAATATAAACCAGAAAACGATAAATATTCTGACTCAACTCGAGTTAGAAGTTTAAGTGTTTTTCATACTTAATACCGATCAAATAGAGTTTCTAACTAAATTTGAGTCTGGAAAACTTTCAACATTCCGTCTGAAATTCGACCAGAATCAACGAGTACGGAAAACATGAATTTGAAGGGCATAAGTGAAAATAAAATGATGTGTATTAAGATTTCATGTAGGCGAAAAGACACACTTTAACAACCATGACATCAAACGGTGGGCATAATCGTTGTCTCACAACGATTGACATAATTGTCTTACGCACCATTGATCGTTATGAGTTTACATCATGATCGTTTAATGGTACAGATGATTATTGTGATGGAACGATTATACATGTAAAGTTCTTTTTTTTGTTTTTTGTTTTCTTTAATTTATATAGTTTTTGGTACAAGAGAAAAGGCGACTGTTGACATCATAAAATCTCCTCGATCGTCCGGCCCCTATAAATCAACCACCAACCTTTATTCATGTGATCAAAACTGCCTCCTTCATCTTCACTCTCTAAAAACTTCAATACATCCTCCTATCCGTAGATTCAGTACCAAATTACTAATACAAAAAATGGGTCAATCAGATTACAAGTACCCAGATGATGAGTTCAACCATAGAGTTGCAATCCCACCACCACAGCCATTCATGAAGTCTTTGGGACATACAGCAATGGAGACCTTGTTTCCAGACGACCCGTTCAGACAATTCAAGAACCAACCGCCACGTAAGAAGTTGTTGTTGGGACTTCAATATGTTTTCCCAATACTAGAATGGGGTCCAAGATACAGCTTTGAGTTCCTTAAGGCTGACCTTCTTTCTGGGATTACTATTGCCAGTCTTGCTATCCCACAAGGAATCAGTTATGCCAAGCTAGCTAACTTGCCTCCTATCCTTGGATTATGTAAGTATATATTGAAATGATTAATTCATTAACAAATGATACTGCTGTTTCATTGAGAAATTTGAAAATCAGGCGACTGTAAAATCTGACATTTTTTTTCAGGTCAAACAGTTTCTGACATTTTTTTTTAGGTTCCCCGTCCAATTTTGGACGATTTCGTCCAAATACAGTCAAAACCGTCCAAATTTAGATTTATTTCCGTCCAAATCTATTAATTGACCAAAATGGACGGAATCCGTCCAAAATTCGGACGCAACGTCCAAATTGTGACGAATTTCGTCCAAATTTGGACGGTGTCGCACAATTTGGACGTTTCTTCCAAATTTCGTCCAAATTGAGTTAACTTTTGGCAGGTAAGAAGTGACATGTGCAGTGGGAATGTGAGGCCTAGCATTGCCCATGAAGTTTGTACTAAATTTGTTCTGTTCCCTTCAAGAGGTGTGTATTGCTTTTGATATCCATTTTCAAGAACTTTAGATTCTCCCATACTCCTGTAGCCTCCATATTCAAACACTCAAAAGTCAACACTCAAGCTCAGTATTCTGATAAACATATACTAATTCTTGAATTGATTAGGGGAGCTAAAAAAAAATGGGCTCTCTTCTGCAATTTTCTCTCTTAGACAAAAGACAGTAATTTTGGAAAGAATAAAGAAGAAAGAAGAAGATTGAAGGCAGTGTAAGTAATATGAAACAAATTGGATTAAATATAGAAAAATAAAGCGTGTGGGTGTTTGCAAATAATTGGAGTAAAAGATGATGCAAACGATAAGATTGGATAATCAAATGTTACCTACCAAAAGTTGACTCAATTCGGACGAAATTTGGAAGAAACGTCCAAATTGGGCGACACCGTCCAAATTTGGACGGAATTCGTCACAATTCGGATGTTGCGTCCGAATTTTGGACGGATTCCGTCCATTTTGGTCAGTTAATGGATTTGGACGGAAAGAAATCCAAATTTGGACGGTTTTGACTGTATTTGGACGAAATCGTCTAAATTTGGATTTTAACCAAAAAAAATGTCAGAAACTATTTGACCTGAAAAAAAATGTCAGATGTTACAGTGGCCTGATTTTCAAATTTCTCCTGTTTCATTCACTCTCTGACACGATAAATATAATATGACATGTATTTAAAGAGCGGTCATATATATTCACACATGGTGAGCTAGTGGTCCCATTGAGACATATCTGGGCATGACATTTCTTGTGCCATAGTGTTTGTAACAGTAACATTATACTATCGTTAACAAAGTTTTTTCATGAAGGAACACATGTTGTTCACTTTTAGAGATTCTTCTGTATCACACGATGAGTAGTCTTATTGATACATCTGATATTGACGTACATTTTTTGTGTCAGAGTGGTTGGAACACTTTATTCTACCGTTTTTCATGATGGACCACATGTTGTTCACTCTCAGAGATTCTTGTAAGGCACATGATGAGTGGTCTTAATATTGACACATTTGATCATGACATTTATTTGTTGTGTCAGAATGGTTGTGACAATAAAGTTATTATTTCATTAACAAAGTTCGTCATGAAGAACCATATATTGTTTACTAAAGAATCGAAGATTCTTGTGTAATAAGTCCTTAGAGAAGTATGTTGTCAGATACATGTCATTTGTAGTCAATATACTCCCTCCGTCCCAATTTGTTTGAGACTTACTTCTTTTTTGGCTGTCCTAAAATAAGTCTCATAACTTAAAATAGACTTAAATTTTTTGTTTTAATTGCCTAAATTGCCCAACTCACTAATTGATGCCAATTAAATATTGTGAAAATAGAATTACATCTAAAAAGGTTAAGAAGGTAAATTAGTTAAGTTTTAAACTATGATGCACGGATACTCTGTCATGCAAGCGTATCCCGTATCCGATACATAACAGATACCGATACTCCGTTAGATACGTATCTGGGGCAAATTGTAATTTTAAAAGTTAGATACTTTACAGGATTCACGTATCTTGACTACAGATACGGGTATCCGAAGAATATGATACTTAAAGAATGAGTTTGAACCTTAATATGTATACGTATATATATATATATATATATATATATATATATATATATATATATATATCGTGTGTGTGTGTATGTATGTATTTATACATATATATACATGCATACACACACACACACACACACACACACACACACACACACACATATATATATATATAGAGAGAGAGAGAGAGAGACGTACATACATACATATACATATATGGTCATTTTATTTTAATTATTTACGAGTTTAGTCCTTGTATTTTTTATTATTTACAAATACACCCATGTACCCGTATCATATATTTCCGTAAAATCACATATCTGTGTATCCCGTATCCGCGTATCCCGTATCCACATATCCGTATCCGTGCATCCTAGGTTTTAAATGACTAGACGACTCATTAATTGATGTCTTCTTAAATCTTATGAGTTCTAAAAATATCTAAACAAATTGGGACGGAGAGAGTATATATATCATTTATGCAATGATATGATGTAATAGAGACTTTATTCTAGAAGTAGCATACCATGACGCGACTCTCCATTGGATTGGTGTCATGTATAAAAACAACTAGTGCTGTTAAACGAACAGAGCCGCTCGTGAACAAACTCGTGTTCGGCTCGTTAGTGTTCGTGATCGTATGTTCGTTTAGCTTAACGAGCCGAGCTCGAACATGATTGTAGGCTCGTTTGCTTAACGAACGAACACGAGCCTGGTTCGCGAACGTTCGATTATGTTCGCGAACGTGTTTATATAAATACATCAATTTACAGTACCCATGACTCAAAAAAGTATACTTCATTCATTCATGTAACAGAGCTTATAGATTAAATTTAGCGGGAAGGGGCCACAAGGACAAAAAATTAATAAATGGGTCTGGAAGGACAAAAGTAACATTTTCATGATTATAAAGGACAAAAATCACAATTGTTACTTCCCGTGTTAATGTTACTTTGTGTTTCACAATTGTTACTTCATATTTGCTCTATTCCACATTTGTTACTTCATATTTGTTACTTCATAATTGTTACTTTTGTCCTTATTAAATTACAGTTTCCTTCTATCCCGATTTTTTGATAATTTTGTCCTTATGGACAAAAATCTATCAAATTTATATAATAGTTAGATATTCTTAAAGTAATTTTTGTTGTGTAATATATGTAATTTTAATGTATAACTTGTTATTTTTACATTTACACTTTATGTTTTATATCTTGACGAGCCGAACTCGAGCCAAAAGACCAAAAATATGTTTAACGAGCCGAGCTCGAACATTTCATCTTTTAAACGAGTCGAGCTCGAACATAAATTTTTGTTCGTTTAACAAAAGAACGAGCTCGAGTTCGAACCACCAGTACTCGGCTCGGCTCGTTAACAGCTCTAAAAAAAACATGAGTATCACAACCAAAATGCTCGTTCGTAAGAAATGTTATAACATAATTTTACACGATTGGCCTAAGAATTTTGGTGTGCCATTAAATAGAATTTATGAAAGCCAAGAAAGTATTGGCTTAGCATGTAAAATTGTGGTCTAATTAATCAATCATGCAACTTAATTAATTAAAGAATATAATATATGCAGATTCAAGCTTTGTCCCGCCATTGGTGTATGCAGTAATGGGAAGTTCGAGGGACTTAGCTGTTGGTAATGTTGCTGTTGCATCTCTTCTCATGGCTTCCATGCTTGGAAATGAAGTTAATGCCACCGACAATCCTACCCTTTATCTTCATCTTGCTTTCACCGCCACATTTTTCGCGGGTGTGTTTCAAGCGGCTTTGGGCATTGCAAGGTTCAGCTTCCCCCACTCCGTTTCTATAAATTAATGCTTATATACAGTACAATAGAATAGACAACACAATTTTATATCATTAATCATAATGAAATTCATATCAATAATTTCCAGAATATATATATATATATATATATATATATATATATATATATATATATATATATATATATATATATATGTATGTGTAATGCGTACTGCAGGTTAGGATTTGTGGTAGATTTTCTGTCGCATGCAACGATAGTAGGATTCATGGCGGGTGCAGCAACGGTGGTTTGTCTACAACAGCTTAAAGGGATTTTAGGTTTAGACCATTTCACTCATCAAACCGATGTTGTCTCCGTCTTACGCTCCGTCTTCACCCAAACCCATCAGGTACGACTAATTGACATGTATCGTATTCTTTTCATTTTTCTAACTGTACTGAAACTGCATATAACAAAAAAAAAAAAAAAAAAAAATTAAAATTAAAACAAAATAATAGATAGATATATAGGGTCAAAACCCTTAAACTTTCTCCTTAATCGCTTTTTTGGTTTGCTAATTAGTGTTATCAACTCATGTTGTTGTTGGCACTTGGCAGTGGAGATGGGAGAGTGGTGTATTGGGATGCTGCTTCCTTTTCTACCTACTCCTTGCTAGATTTTTTGTAAGTCGATCTCATTTCTTTCCTTTTCTGTATTTTCTACTTTCTATTTCTAGCTATGGCTTCTCTATGCGCTTTAGAGTTGTAGTTATAATATTTGCATTACTCTTACTTTTTAATCAGCAATTTTATGGTGGTCCTGTCATATCATGTTACAATTGCTTCTTTGGGTTAGTTTTTTTTCATTGGTAGGGGTTCACATAGGTATTCAGAAATTTTATCTATTTTGGGTAGATAATTAACTTTTGAAACACTTCAACACGCCCCTTTAAGTACGAACATTAATTCATGCATGATATACCATGTCACGATTGCTTTTTTGGGTTAGTTTTTCTTACGGCAGTGGTCTACATAGATATTCAGAAATTCTATTTGTTTTGGGAGGTAGATACTTATTAACGTCTTAAACATTTAAACACGTCCGCCCGACGCCCGTTAAATGATACAAAAGCATATAAATGGCGCATAAAGCAAGCCAAAAAGTTCAATACTTGTACAATATAATGGGGAAACACACACTAATACCGTGTTGAGTTGTCATCTAATGCATCTAAAAACTTAATGTGGTAGGAAGATAGACACTAATGACAAAAATATTTCATCAATTAAATATAAGGACGATCTTTTAAACTTTTGATAAAGCGACAAAACTATTTATCCACTATCGAAATTCACTTGCGTTCGAAATTCACCGTTTAAATTCACCGCCGAAATTCACCGTCGAAATTCACTAATTTTCAAAATTCATCATTGTCGAAATTCACCGATTTTCGGGAGTCAAAATTCACTATCGAAATTCACCGATTTCGGGATTCACTAGGGAGATTCACCGATTTTCGGGATTCACTGTTTGTCTTCTCGCTATAAAAATTATGCATTGTCCTTCTCCCTATAAAAAATAAGTTGTCCGTTCGTTTAATAATATTTCAGATTGTGTCCTTATCCCTAATTTTCCAAATAAAATTTGCCCCCTTTTTAATTGGTTTGAATTTGCATGCAGAGTAAAAAGAGCCCAAGGCTGTTTTGGATAGCAGCAATGGCTCCATTGACATCAGTCATAATGGGAAGTCTTCTTGTTTATCTCACTCATGCTGAAAAACATGGTGTCCAAGTGGTGAGCTTTCATTGGTCCCTCCCTCTTTTTTTTTTTTTCCTTATCCATTATTATTATAATTATTATTAGTTTTATTTATTATTATTATTATTATTATTAATAATAAATGTAGTATTCATCTCTTTTCTCCCCACTTACGCAAAACACTGCAGACACGAAAGAGGTGGGCCGATTTTTTGACAATAATTCTTACTACTTTTTTTTTAAAAAAACGCCAATTTTAGCATTTGATTCCATTAATATTTGTGTAGCAGCATAATATATATATAGAGGATTTGTGGTCCCTAAGCATTTTGTGTTATTGCCCTTTGGACCTTTTCTCTTTGAATATACTGTTTTAGCAATAAGGACCGTTGAGGCCCTACAGACTGAATAATTTCTGGTCCACTTTCCTTTGTTTAATTTCATAGTCAAATGTCAAAATCTAAATTCATAAGAATATCAAACGAATTTCTTTGCTTGAGTGTGTCCACATCAATCAAACAAACCAATACAAACGTAACTTGTTTATTATATACTCCGTAGGATAATAAAATTACTATATAAAAAACTAAATAAGAATAGTACTGTACATGTTGTAACGAAATAATATCATCTCAAAACATCTCGGACATAGGAAAGACAGTTACCATGCTGTGCTATATTTTACTTTCATTTATATGTCTTACGATTATGTTACGTTACGTAGCTCATAACTTAACGTTTGAGACCACTTATACATCTTGGATGCTATTGAGCCTAGCTATACTTAAAACAAAATGTTAAAATGTATAATTGTATAATTACATGTTTTCTAGTCTTTTACTTACTATCTAACAAGCTTATAATAATAATAATATGTAAGTGGACTAGACTAGAGGGACTACACCATAAAAATAAAAATAAAAATTTGATATGAAATTATAACTCGTCACGTGAACAAATAGTACAATATCATGAGCTGTTCATATTTTGACATATATGTTACAAAAGTAGGTAAGGAAGCTAGATAGACATGAATATAATACCATTATTACTATTTTTTTTCTAATGCATTGTATTTCAACATTCTTGAGCTATACTGATCAGTGATCATGTGATTCATGTAGCTTTGCTTGAGTACTACTTCAATTCACGGGACGTATTACTATTCACTTTATCCTGTTTTTTTTTCATGTATACATATATATTTATTTATTTATTTTTGCTTGATTTTATATAATTAAATTATAATGATGATGATAAGGGTGTTTAATTCAATGCATGGAAAGTGCAGATAGGACACTTGAAGAAAGGGCTAAATCCATTGTCAATAATGGATATAACATTTGGGTCAGCCTATCTGCCAACTGCAATCAAGACTGGTATTGTTACTGGTATCATCGCTCTTGCGGTAATTTTCTTCATCCCCTTTTCTTAAAATAATTAAAATTATATATAACAAAACGAACCCAAACAAGAAAATTTTTTTTTTCTTTCTAAAATTATAGTTTACTTTTTCAAAAAAAATAATAAAAATTTATAGTTTACCGGCTGGTTTTAAAACTGGAAAATGATTAATAAGCAATTAATTTCACATTCCAGCACCAAAGTCCTCTTGCCCCTTTAGACATGTCTTAAAAGAGTTCACTTGACTTTTTATATGTTGAGTTACCAAGTAGCCAAATGAACAAGGAGGGATATATGGAGTTGAACTAAATGAACAATATATGTGGGAATAAATGGGTGAAAGTGGAGACATTTAGGTTTTAACCCATTACTCCATACTTTGATACTATGTTGGATTAGTATCTATAAAAAAATACTTAAGTTGTTGGAAAAATGAGTAAATTACATGGTACACATTTCAACATACCAAACAAAATATGTGATGTTAAATATGGTTCAAGTTGTTAGGAAATGAGTTTTAACCCAACTAGCTAGAGCTGAGACCCCTTGAACCAGGGACGATGTAGAAATTGTATGATACGGGTCACGGATCGAGAACGACAAATCATATTACAAGTTTTTAATGTATTATATAAAAAAAAAAATGTATGATTATGGGTCAATAGTCAATTTTAAAAAATTTATCGGATTAATGATTAGATATTAGTACATAAATATTTTAAATATTGTAAAAACAAATAAATTTTTTTTGGGGGGAAGGGGGTTGGGGGAGGGACTCAAATTGCCCAAGGTGGCGCTGCTTCTGCCCGGAACATGATGTCTCATGTTCAGTCCACTGAATTAATTTGATTGTACATAGTTGCCCAACGAAAAATCGTCTAGAAATGGATAATTCTATCAAAAAAAGGATAATTACATTTCTAGGCACTCGTGTTTCTTTATCAAAAAGAACGTTTGTATACTCCCTATGTATGATTTTTGTGATATTAACAAACTAAACATTACCTTCTCAAAAAAGAAAAAACAAACTAAACATTCCACGGAATTCTATTGTAGATATCTCATCCGCACGAAAGGGGAAATTTTCATTTGCCTCTTTAAAATTTAAGCATCAACTAGCCAAATGAACAATGTGGGATACATTAGAGTTGAACTAACCTCAACTCTCCCTCTCCCTCACATAGTCACATTTTACCCTTTACGCTGAATATTAATTTTGCCTCACTTTGATACCAAACCTATTTGTGAGCTTTTAACTTACTTTTCTCCAACAAACGTTTTATACACGTTGCTTTAAACATATCATTTTGAACGTCACTTATTCACTCAATCTCCAACTCAAACTCTTCAAAAAGAAAATAATTTAATTTTGATCGGTACAGGAAGGAATCGCCGTAGGCAGAAGTTTCTCAATGGTAAAAAACTATCAAATCGATGGAAACAAAGAGATGATCGCCATTGGAAGCATGAACATTGTTGGCTCCTTCACTTATTGCTATCTCACTACCGGTATATATTCATTCAATTCATTTAACTCATTTTAAAGGTTTCCACCAAAATTTCGGGAAAAAAATAAATTAAAACACTGGATTAATGGAAAATAAATAAATTTTTGCAGGGGCATTTTCGCGATCAGCAGTGAATTTCAATGCAGGATGCAAAACAGCAATGTCAAACATAGTAATGGCAATAGCAGTAATGATAACACTACTGTTATTAACACCATTGTTTCATTACACACCGATCGTGGTGTTATCATCCATCATCATAGCAGCAATGCTTAGCCTTATAGATTATGAAGCAGCAATTCATCTTTGGCAAGTCGATAAGTTTGATTTCTTCGTTTGCATCAGTGCCTATGCCGGTGTTGTCTTTGCCAGTGTCGAAGTCGGTCTTGTGATTGCTGTATGTTCATCTCTTCTTTTTCTGTATGTATATAAACTAAAACATTAGTACTTTTTTTTTCCCTAGTGATTATGGATTTGTGTTGTAATTGCAGGTAATGTTATCGTTGCTTAGAGTGTTGTTGTTTATTGCAAGACCGAAAACCTCGGTTCTTGGTAACCTACCTAACTCCAAGATTTATAGAAGTGTTTATCAATATACAAATGCAACAACTGTTCCTGGATTCCTCGTTCTTGAGATCGATGCCCCTATCTATTTCGCCAATTCCAACTACTTACGAGAAAGGTAGGTATTCTTTAACGTTCTTATGTTATGTTGGTCATGTTATGCTTAAATGATCCTCTATAATGCACTATGTATGTATGTATGTATTGTAGAATTATAAGATGGGTAGATGAAGAGGAAGGCAAAATACAAGTGGCTGGAAAATCCGACAGCTTACAGTATATTATCCTTGATTTTAGCGGTAAGGTTAATTAGTGGTAATTCATAGAACTAATTGCATTTCCCATTGACTTATAATCCATTGATGCTATGAGTTTTACTTGTAATTGCAGCTGTGGCTAACATTGATACAAGCGGAATTGGTATGGCTCAAGAGCTCAAGAAGATCCTCGACCGTAGAGGGCTAAAGGTCAGTTACCGGATAATGATATTGACATATATAACTAGATTAGCATTATAAGGGTCAGAACATGACGTGACAGCTGTTGTGACAGTGAGACCGCACGCATGGTCTGATTCACGTTGCAACGTTGTCACAGAATACCATAACAATGTGGTTAATAATGTTTTTGTTGCGGGAAGTGAGTTTTGGTAGTCGTGTTGTTGTAGTTAGCATTGGTGAACCCGGGAGCAGAGGTGATGAAGAAGCTAAACAAGTCCAAATTTCTGGAGGAATTAGGGAAAGAGTGGATCTTTTTGACAGTTGGAGAAGCCATTGGAGCCTGCAAATCCATGCTTCACACTTTCGACCCGAAATCAATGGGGGATGATGCAATACCAAAATGGAATAGTGAAGAAACTGTATGAACATATAGCACGATGTACAAAGAACCCTTGCTGATGTCATCCATTAAATCATGAGATGGGTAACATTACTTCACTATTACCGCGTTGTGATCTTTATGCTTTCAACTTCTTGATGATGGATACTGTAGAAGATAGTTTTTGTGGTTTTGTATCCAAAACACAGACTATGTATTTGATTTGAAAAGCAGGCAAAGACAGTAGTTTTATTTAGGTTAGAGTGTACACCGTCGCCGTTACATACGTTCATGCGCATATGATTTTACTGCCTGCCTTCCTTCCTTCTCTCACTGGCATTTAAGCAAACACCTAATGTACATAGTAGTAATTACAGTACTCCGGCCACTCATGCTACTACAAGCACAGCAGATGAAGCTTTACGCCCCTTGTCCCCGGCGCTGCTTTTGATTAGGACCCTTGAAAAAGAAATCCTCCTCCTGGTTTCTAAACACCTCCTCAACTTCTCTTGCCGGAACACCAAAGGCCAGTTCTTTGGCAGTCCTCTCAAATTGGTTTATCACGTTTGCCCTACCAGCCAGAGGAAACCTCTCGTTGTTGTTTGCATTGATTGCGAATGAAACCATTTCAAGATTTTGATTCTCTGATGCCACAGCAACGTGAGGATGACCAGCCGGAATCACCACGGCGACACCTGGCCTGAGTCGTGCACTCACTTTCTGATAGCTTGGGCTGCTTCCCCTCCGGCGGCCCTGCTGTTCTTGCTGCTGTCGGCCTTCAGGTGATTGTGACAAGTGAGGACATGCCATTTCAAAGTAACCTTCCCCATTCGACACAATGGCTATCTTTGTTGCTCTTGAATTGTACAGCACAGTTGACATGCTTCCCTGCAACAAAATTTACACATTCCAATCACACCACCAATCACAATAATTACCTATGAAGTGTGGATGATCAATTCAATTCTTACTTGAGAGATGTTTGCAACAGAAACAGCTACATCGAGATCCTGGAATTGCCGGAGTTTTGAGCCATCGACTTGGTAGAGCTGTCCGTATTGATTTGATTGTATAGGTTGTTGCTTGAAGATGTTTACAATACTACTCTTAGATTCTCCTCCAAATGGCCAGAATCCTCCCTCTTCTTCATGTTGGCTCAGGCGCTTAATCTGTTCCTCTGAAGCTTTGACAATCTCTCCCTGCCTCTGCTGTCCAAAGATTCCTTCGAATTTGCCCCTTCTTGTCTGATCACCATAAAATCACAATCAAATTATCCCGTTTTTGAAACGAAAAGATTAAATCAAAGGATTCATCAATAATCTACACGGTTTTGGGCACTAACATTGAATGCAGCTTCCAGTATCTCAGTGCTGAATGCTCTGTAGAATGATTCCGGTTCTTCGCCCCCAGCTCCAAAGAAGTACTGCAATCAATGAATTTACAATTTTCAGCATTGATTATACAAGGTATCAACTTGAATGTTATTTCATTAAAAGATTCCAGCTACCTCGAATCGTCCAGGTGTGTTTACAGGGCGGAGAAGTTTTGCGACGACCAACTTTTCATTTCTGGATGGATTGATCACGTATAGAGTAGTACCAGAAGGTAACACTCCAACATCTCCTCGTTTAACATTAAAGGTTTCCCTTTTATTTTGTCGCACAATACTAACAGTTCCCTTTCCTGTAATTGTAAAACAAAATTATGATTCCTTATCAAATCCTTAATTTTCACAGCCAAATATGCATATTCTGCAGATTAAAAGGTAGGGAAAAAAAATTTGAAATTGGGTGATAAATATACCTTGAGCTACAAAGAAGATAGTATCGGCATCGTAGTGTTTGGGGAGAACAAATGCCTGAGGTTCGGCCTCGGCGATAAGGACGCGATAGTTTTGGATACCCTTAAATAGCTTTGACCTCTCTGTAAATTTGGGAAGCACACGCTCTCTACCGTGTTGAGTTTGAATTATGGTTCTGAAATGCTTATCCTCGAAAACAAAAGGGTTTTTCTCTCCTTCTTGTCCAGATTCCCCCTCTTGTTCCTTTTGCTGCCTTCCCTCATGGCTGTATTTAGGGTCCCTAGTGTTTAAAGACCATTTAGAATTCAGCAGTTCCAGAAAGTAAAATTCAAATTTAATTACTTTGAAATCACTATAAAAGAAAAAAGTAGATTTCTCCTTACCTAGAGGTCACTTCTCTGATGAAGTTGTCACCCTCCTTTTCTCGTCGTTGCTTCTCACGTCTTCCACCACGACCCCCTTTCTCGTGCTCTCTCCATTCCTCCTCTTGTTGCTCCTCTTCTTTTCGAGCTCTCTCTTCTTGTCTTTGTTGCTCCTCACGTCCTCCTCTGTCACCACTGCCTTTCTTGTGCTCTCTACGTCGCTCCTCTTCTCGTTTTTGCTCCTCACGCCCTCCTCTGCCACCACTGCCTTTCTCCTGTTCTCTGCTTTGCTCCTCTTCTCGTTGTTTCTCCTCACGTCCTCTGCCACCACTGCCTTTCTCCTGCTCTCTACGTCGTTCCTCTTTTTCTTCCCGTGCTCTCTCCTCTTCTCGTCGCTTTCGCTCTTCACGTCCTCGTTCACCACCTCTCTCTTGCTCCCTCCTTTCCTCGGTCTCTTTACGACGCACTTGGCAATCATCACGGCAACGCTCTTGAAAGGATTGCCCTTCGTGTTGTCCTTCACATCGCTCGAGGCATTCCTTGTACTTCTGGTCAGGGTCCCTGGTGTTGTCAAAGTCAGTTTCAGCTAAAGCAACATGACTAGCAAAAGCTAGTGCCACCAGAACAAGCAGGATTGGGAGAACTAATGAACGCTTAATGATCATTTTTTTTTTCTCACACCTGATAACAAAAAAAAACTAAAGGTGCATGAAAATAATAAACAGGGGAGAATATATATAGCTTCCAAGAAGTAGTGAAACAATAAGAATAAGATAGACATGAAGCAAAGCAATGCATGGAAGATTGCTTATGCATGGAAGACGCGTGTAAATTTTGGAGCTTATTAGGCGGCTCATGGTATTGCCAAAGAAAATTTGAATAGGACAAAAATGTTTTAGTATAGAAATGCCCTGGTAATACCCCGGTCATCCCTCCACCCTTATTAGGCGGTGTCAGAGAATAGGAATGCAATCTTATCCAGGAGGAAGAGGATAGGATTATTATCGCCGCGTACATGTACAAGCAGTGATGGATATAAATAACAAAAAAAGGACAAAAGAAAGAGTGATGAGTGACAGTAGGGAGCGGCAAAGCTTGTCCTTACATGGACTAAGAGGTGAAAGAATACGTCATGTTGCTTGCCCAAAATACGGGTACAACGGTTGTGTCATAACAAATGATACAATGCATCTATATTGTTGATTTGGTGAGTATTTGTTATGACTGCCATACTCTTTTTTTGGAAACGAAAGATACACACGTACCATTTTTTCTTCTCAAACGGGACTCGAACCTTGGTCACTGTCAGGTAGTGTTAAACACTAGGCCGATACCTTGTTGGGGACTATCATACTCCTTGAAAGACGCTATTGACTCAACAATTATGTCACAACAGTTGACATAACATACTTTTAAGAGTCATACTATATTTACAATAATTTTTCCTTTTTAAGCACACATGCACTAAAATTTCACAACAAACTTACACAACACATTTTGCATTATTAATCATGATATGAACCTCTTAATTGATGTGGGATCTATCACGATCAATTGCTTAAATGTGTGATGTGCAACTTTATTGTGATTATTCTATTGAGGACATGGCTTTTTTTATACTTATAAACTTTAACAAATTTTAGAATGGTCCTTGAACGGAATAATTTGATGCTCTATGACCAATAAAATCTAAGATAAAATGGTGGACCTAACCCACTGTTTGTAAAAATATGTATCCTAATATTATAAATTGTGCCACTTGTGAAATAACTGATTAGTAGAATAAGTATGGCATGATGATACCATAACCACCATACAACTAGTGTTGGATCATTAATCATGATGTAAAACGAATAATTGATATGAGAATCAACATAATCAAGAGTGTGAAAGCGTGTCATATCAATCGTTGTATCACAACTATTGTGATAGTTGTTTTTCCTTACACAACGGTCGTGGTAATAGCATTGTTAGTACTTTTCTCTTTTTATACAAATGTTCATGGCTTTTTACATACCCTTTGAAGATAAATGATAAGAGTAGTGATAACATTGTGCACAACACTCTTTGAGACCATTGATTATTGTTAGATATTTTATTCACAAAGTCAGTTTTTATTTTTGTTTCACTTGTGTCGTTGCACGCTGAGTTAGTCGGGGTTCGACCTAAACGAACCCATGCGAATGCATACCTTTTCGTAGAGGGATTTTTTCCATTGGGACACACCATTTCGTTGGTGCTTGTCCATTGGGACACATCATTTCGTTGGTGCTTGTTCATGGGACATATCCTTTGAAGACGAAGTGGTACCATATCGATTACTTGCCTATATATAGAGAACTCCGGCATTCAGTATCAGCACGTTTTTCATTCAGAAGCATCATCAGTATAAACATATAGTGTCTCCAAAGTTGTACTCCATTGTATCCTGAGAGAGATCGTAAAAACATCTCTTTAAAGAAGCGTTTAACGTGCCTTGGAGATCATCCTTTTATTGTATTACCGCATTTTTTCTAACAATTATGATGTGGGATTTATTGAGCCATATAGGTCCCATAAAAATGAATGGTTTAAAAGTGTGTTGCGGCATTTGTTGTGCATATTTTGTTGTGACACTATCACTGCTCCTTGCAAATTCCATTCGTTATTTTGCTAGTTTAATTCATTAGCATTGGTATCTTTTTGCTGTCTACTTAAAGTTTGAGCAATTTCAATAATTTTAGAGTATATTTTACTTCAGTTTGCTGGCTTATTGCATAACTTATCACACTAGCTACTTATCATGATCCTTCATTAGCCTTGGTCCAATGAAATGGAGTAGGTTCGACATTGAAGTTGCCTTGAAAATAAGGGAATTTTGTCGGTAAGAGATAGTAACAGATATCCAAAGCTTCTCTAACAAAGTGCACATCAATTTCGATATGGATTGTCCTAGTATGGAAGACCGGGTTTTGAGCAAGTGATTTGGTCGATGTGTTATCGTAAATAATGAGAGGGTTTGATGGAAATGAGATGCAGAGTTCAGAGGGGAGAGACTTGAACCTAATGATTTCAGCAGCAACATGAGTCAGTCAAGGCTCTGTCTTCTGATTATGTACTGTATCGTGCAAAAACGAATAATTTCTTTGAACTCCAAGACATTAAAGATGTTGATTTTCTGCCAAATGGACTACGTCTCCAATGCCTGACAGTGGACATTAGAAGGACATTTCATAAACTTAAAGTATTAACAACGTACATATGCAATTTGAGGGTTAGTAATGGTTGGATGTTGTAGGACTCTCAGACACTTCTTTAATTAGCTGGTTGGATCAGACAAAGAAGTTCCATCTTGTGGAATTTAAGGTTTTTCTTGTAACCATTGGAGTTTAAAGATGACTTCAGGTAAGCTTCCGCATCATTTGAGAAACATAGTAGTGTCGTATAATAATCAGATTGTAATGCCCAAGGTAGTAGTGTTGTATAATAATCAGATTGTAACGTCTCGTAGCTTGGGCTTGGCGGTCATAAATGATATGGTCAACTGCTTAGACCGTCGTCCTCGTTTTTAAAGGGCTAACCCGAATTGATAAGATATTTATGTCTCACACTTATATGAGGGTGGTCAGACTATTACTTTACAGATGTGAGACTTTACACAGATCATTTGAATTTCTTAAAACTTCCATGCCTTGAAAATGGCTGAGAGCACCAAGATGTTACAACGGAAACCTTTTGAGTCTTGAGAGAAATAATTCTGGCAATGGCTATTTTAGAGCTTTGTTGTAATGATGAAGTCCTAGCTAGATATACACCAATACATACAGCAAGACAGATTTAGCGTGAAATGTGAATAAGGATGTAATTGAAATAGATTGCTTGAACCCCCAGCTAATCAATTCAGTATTCAGCTCTTCAAACTAGGTACATGGTGTTTGTTTTAGTCCATAAAGGCCCTATTTTAGATGGTAGTAATCGTCAGGTTTTGACTGATCGTGAAATCCCTCTGGTTGTGGTATGCAAACATCTTCCTTGAGCGTGCCATTAAGAAAGGCATCATTAATATCGACTAGTAGAATTTGCGACTTGGGAGATACAACAGTAACAAGGATGACTCGAATAGCTGAGACTTTGGCCACCGGATCAGACTAATGGTTTCATTGAAGTCAATCTCCTGTTTCTTTGGTAAGTTCCAAGTTGAGCGTATCCCTCACGCACAAAACAGACGCGTAGATGTCATTACAAAAGTAACCTCATTTTCATCTTCTCAAATGACCAAGAGGGTATTGGTCGAGCTCAGAAAAAACTGAAGGTTTGATGGCATTCTTGTATTCCCTGTTGAGCAACAACCCATGTGCACGGCGCATAGATGAGTTGATCCAACACATGAGTACAGAAGTTTTGCTAAACAACATAAGGCATCTAAACAACATAGATATATCGCAGATAAAAGCCGTCAAGTATGTCATCTATAATTGCACACTCTACGAGTAATATCACTATTGTATCATAAAATCTTTATTTTCATATGTGTCACAAGCACCATAGAGCGTGTGTGTGTGTGTGTGTTAGCGGGAAGGAACATAGGAACATGGGATTCAAGCAAAACACACGATTCATGCCCTAGAAATTTCCACGGTATAACATGAAATTAGTGTTTTGCATTTTCTATGGCTCTTGTTTTGATCTCAGCCCGTGGTAATTTCTATTGGGTACTTGAAAAAAAAATGTCACGTATGACTAGACCTAGAAAAAAAATATTGGGTGCTGTAGGGGCCTGATTTCCTAATTTATGCATTTTAAACTACTATTAAAATGAAGGGGAAAACACATTTTATCCTTGTGGTTTGTCAATTGAAGTCTTTGACTCCTGGTGGTTTAAAAATATATTGTTTACCCTTTGAGGTTTTCCACAAACCTTAACTTACCAATTCCGGTAGAATAAAAAAAATATTCCACCGGAATATTCTCATTTTTTATGTTATTCCCATTTTGCCCTTCTATTTATAACCTAAACAATTGAACAGCCTCTTTCTCAATAACCAAATATATATAATCGTCAGATCATCTAAGCATCTTTCGCTCTTCGAGTTGATAAGTAGTAATGAGGCGACATCGTGTTCAGTGTTGCAGTACTGCATTTTTCTGTGGGAGAGGAAGTGGTTGAAAAGATTGCAGTATTCACAGAGGCCTCTTGTAAGGCAATACATTTGTACAATATATATATGGAGTGGTTCTTTTATATCTTCATCAAGAATGTCTTCTATTTGCTTGTCTTCTTGTACTAGTCGTCTTGCCCAATCTGCTAGCGACGAATTCTCATCTCCATAGTTTGCTTCTTTCCCAGTTACCAGTTTCAATAGGATCACATACACAAACATTGATGGATACTAATCCATCAAAGCACAAGGTTATTCATACTCTACCGACGGTCCCGAACTTCAACTCTTAGGAAAATTTCATTCGGTGCCGAAACTAAACGCATCACAAGCTTAATCATGGCTTTGTTATCTTCATTTAACTTGTTTTTATCATTATATTAAGGTTAAGAACCAATCCCAACTTACTACGCTCGAAAAACTTAAAATAGCAAAACAGCATTTCTGGGCCATAGGCCCACGCCTACGGATTTGATAGGTGTGTGCCTAAGGATCCTGAGAATTCTCTGAACTCTCAGTACTCAAAGGCATGCGCCTACGAAAAGGCTAGGCGTGCGCCTATCAAGCCTGTAGCATGACTGCACTTTTTTTTTTTTGATTCTGCACAATTTCCAGCCCGGTTAAACCAATTTTCCAGGCAAAATCGACCCAAAACAGCAACAAAACATCTACTAAACATACCATAGCATCTCATATTTCAAACAACAATCAAAATCATGGAATTAACATCAAATAGCAACCAAATTACTCAACCCTAACATCATAAAACTTGAATTGTTCAATATGAAAACCCTCTTACCTACAAAAAAAAAAAAAAAAAAACCCTCTTACCTTGAAATCCAAGCAAAGCACTCAAAGATCTGAAGCACAACCTCTAAACCTTCCCCAAAACCTATCAAAACACAATCTATTCTTGAATTAACTATGATCAAAGGTTTCTAAACAAGAAGAACTACGAATTGACCAACTAGAACACCAACACATGATCTAATCTCCAAGATTCTACATTTAGGGCAAAAACCATACCTTCATGAATCCAAAAAAACTTGATACCAAAACGATCATTGTCTCGCGAAGATTCTGAAAATCTATTCGAAACTGAAATCCGAGCCTTGAGTCAGAACTTATGAAGAAGATTCCCTTTGTCTTGTTTTGGTTTGACAGGAGTTCGTCGAATTTTTTTTCGAAATTAAAATTCTGACAACCTCCGATTAACCGGGAGGTTTTATTTTTCTTGGAAATAACCTCCATCCATTAAAAACCTTTTAATTTTATAAATATAATATTCTAATTTTGTAAAAGACCATTTTGTCATTTCGTGAAATTCCGGGATGTTACAATTAGGCGGCTTCTATCGGCACCACGAAAATACTATCGGCACCCTTTAATTTATTATTTTTCATTTACTTTTCCACACCACCAAATCACTCAAGGCATCACCTAAAAATAATCCATTTAATAACTTCTAAAACTTTACACTTTAGTCCCTCATATTTTAAAAAATAAAACTTTAGTCCCCACTTTTTCTACAACCCTTCTTCATTACTTCTTCTACGACCCTAAGAATACCGCCGGAATTTTCCCCGGAAATTTCACCGGAAATTTCGCCGGAAATTTCGCAGGGAACAACATCACTTTTAACTCCTCATCTAAATATCTTGTTTTGTTTGTATTTCGGTTGCAAATTGGTAGAAATCGAAGGTTTTAATGGTGTAATTTATTTGGGTTTCGTTTTCGGTTGAAATCTGGAAGATATAGGGTTGAAATCAGAGGTTTTTTTTTGGGTATTTTTCGATGAATGGCCGTTTCCCGATCGGAGAAATGGGGAAGACGACCGGGTGCTTGAAACGTCGCTTACAGTGACGTGTCGGTGCATATACAACGTCAGATGAGATGACGTGTTGATCATAAAAGATCAATAGGGTAACCTAGTTGTTCGTCAGTGTGGATGTCGTCAACATTGTCTTCCGACGTCGGTGCTGCTGAAGTTCTAAGAAACGTCGTTTAGGGAGACGTTTGTTTCTAATAGAAACGCCAATGAAACTGTCGTTATTGTCCATAACGTCACAGGCCATGACGCTGATTTGTTGAAGAAACGTCAAAGTTGCTGGCGTTCTGAAAACAGTGACATTTTAAGTTCTAGGTTCTAAACGTCAGCACAATTGACGTTCAACTTGAACACAAACGTCAGCCATACTGATGTTTTACAGGATGCCGGCCGGAGAATCCTATAGGCGTTGGGAAACTCTAAAAATCTTCATTTTCTTTTTATAATTCATAGGGTTTCAAGCGATTAAGAATGGTGTTTTAGTGTTATCTTATTAAATGCTCAAGGTTATCAATTTTTTGGGTTATGAGTTTGATGTAATGGAAAAAGTTGTTGAAGAAGATGAAGATGGTTGAAGAGGATGAAGATTGTTGAAGAAGATGAAGATGGTTGAAGAGGATAAAGATTGTTGAAGAAGATGAAGATGGTTGAAGAAGGTTGAAGAATTTTTTTGATGATGGTGATGAAGATGATTTTTGGAAGATGAAGATGAAGATGGTTGAAGAATTTTTTTTATGATGATGATGAAGATGAAGATTATTTTTTGATGATTAAGATGAAGATGAAGATGAATTTGGGTGAAAATTAAGTTCGGGGATTATAATGTTTCATTTTAATTATCAAATAACTAGATTGTATTTTATAAGATTCATGGTATGAGAAATAGTTTTTCATTTTTTTTTGGTGGTGTGGGAGTACAGAAATAATAAAAATATTTAATGTGGTGTGCCAAGAGAGATTTATAGGGTGCCAGAAGTGATTGTGGTGCCGTGAGTAAAAAAACCGGGTGCCAATAGAAGCCGCCTACAATTACCGCGTTGTGATCTTTCTGCTTTCAACTTCTTGCTGAGATCCCTATTGCAATGCACCGGAGGGTGTAGAAGAAGATGGTTTCTGTGATTTTGTATCCAAAACAGACTATGTATTTGATTTGAAAAGCAGCCACAGACAGTAGTTTTATTTAGGTTAGGGTGTACACCGTCGCCATTACATACGTTCATGCGCACATGATTTTACTGCCTTCCTTCCTTCTCTCACTGGCATTTAAGCAAACTCCTAATGTACATAGTAATAGTTACAGTACTCCGGCCACTCATGCTACTACAAGCACAGCAGATGAAGCTTTACGCCCCTTGTCCCCGGCGCTGCTTTTGATTAGGACCCTTGAAGAAGAAATCATCCTCCTGGTTTCTAAACACCTCATCAACCTCTCTTGCCGGAACACCAAAGGCCAGCTCTTTGGCAGTCCTCTCAAATTGGTTTATCACGTTTGCCCTACCAGCCAGAGGAAACCTCTCGTTGTTGTTTGCATTGATTGCGAATGAAACTATTTCAAGATTTTGATTTTCCGATGCCACAATTACATGAGGATGACCAGCCGGAATCACCACGGCGACACCTGGCCTGAGTCGAGCACTCACTTTCTGATAGCTTGGGCTGCTACCCCTCCGGCGTCCCTGCTGTTCTTGCTGCTGTCGGCCTTCAGGTGATTGTGACAAGTGAGGACATGCCATTTCAAAGTAACCTTCCCCATTCGACACAATGGCTATCTTTGTTGCTCTTGAATTGTAAAGCACAGTTGACATGCTTCCCTGCAACAAAATTCACACATTCCAATTACACCACCAATCACAATAATTTCTTATGAAGTGTGGATGATCAATTCAATTCTTTACTTGAGAGATGTTTGCAACAGAAACAGCTACATCAAGATCCTGGAATTGCCGGATTTTTGAGCCATCAACTTGGTAGAGTTTTCCATATTGATTTGATTGTATAGGTTGTTGTTTGAAGATGTTAACTATATTACTCTTAGATTCTCCTCCAAAAGGCCAGAATCCTCCCTCTTCTTCATGTTGACTCAGGCGCTTAATCTGTTCCTCTGAAGCTTTGACAATCTCTCCCTGCCTCTGCTGTCTGAATATCCCTTCGAATTTATCCCTTCTTGTCTGATCATCATAAAATCCACAATCAGATTATCCCGTGTTTGAAACGAAAAGATTAAATCAAAGGATTGATCAATAATCTACACGATTTTGGGCACTAACATTGAACGCAGCTTCCAGTATCTCAGTGCTGAATGCTCTGTAGAATGATTCCGGTTCTTCGCCTCCAGCTCCAAAGAAATACTGCAGTCAATGACCATTGTCAGCATTGATTATACAAAGGTATCAACTTGAATGTTATTTCAGTAAAAGATTCATTCTACCTCGAATCGTCCAGGAGTGTTGACAGGGTTGAAAAGCATTGCCGCGACCAACTTTTCATTGCTGGATGGATTGATCAAGTATATAGTAGTACCAGAAGGTAACACTCCAACATCTCCTCGTTTAATATTAAAGGTTTCCCTTTTATTTTGTCGCACGATACTAACAGTTCCTTTTCCTGTAAAACAAAAGTATGATTTACAGATAAAAAGGGATTTTTTTTTTAAAAAAAGATTGAAATTGGGTGATAAATATACCTTGAGCAACGAAGAAGAGGGTATCAGCATCGTAGTGGCTGGGGATAACAAATGCCTGAGGTTCAGCTTCTGCGATAAGCAGACGATAGTTTTGAATACCCTTAAATAGTTTTGACCTCTCTGTAAATTTGGGAAGCACACGCTCTCTGCCGTGTTGAGTTTGAACTATGGTTCTGAAATGTCGATCCTCGAAAACAAAGGGGTTTTTCTCTTCTTCTTGTCCAGATTCCCCCTCTTGTTCCTTTTGCTGCTTTCCCTCACGGCTGTATTCAGGGTCCCTAGTGTTCAAAGATCATTTAGAATTCAGCAGTTCCAGAAAATAAAATTCAAATTTAATTACTTTGAAATCACTTAAAAAAGGTAGACTTCTCCTTACCTAGAGGTCACCTCCCTGATGAAGTTGTCACCCTCCTTTTCTCGTCGTTGCTTCTCACGTCTTCCACCACCACGACCACCTTTCTGTTGCTCTCTCCATTCCTCCTCCTCTTGTTGCTCCTCTTCTTTTCGAGCTCTCTCTTCCTCTTCTCGAGCTTTCTCTTCTTGCCTTTGCTCCTCATGTCCTCGGCTGCCACCACTGCCTTTCTCCTCCTCTCTGCGTTGCTTCTGCTCCTGTTCTCGTTTTTGCTCCTCACGGCGTCCTCTGCCACCACTGCCTTTCTCATGTTCTCTGCTCCGCTCCTCTTCTCGTTCCTGCTCCTCACGTCCTCTGCCGCCACCGCCTTTCTCCTGCTCTCTACGCCGTCGCTCCTCTTCTTCTTTACGTGCTCTCTCCTCTTCTCGTCGCTTTTGCTCCTCGTGTCGTCCTCGGTCACCGCCTCTCTCTTGCTCTCTCCGTTCCTCGGTCTGTTTACGACGCACTTGGCAATCATCACGGCAACGCTCTTGAAAGGATTGCCCTTCATGTCGTCGTTCACATCGCTCGAGGCATTCCTTATACTTGTGGTCAGGGTCCCTGGTGTTGTCAAAGTCAGTTTCAGCTAAAGCAACACTAGCAAAAGCTAGTGCCGCCAGAAGGACAAGCAGCACTGGAAAAACTAATGAACGCTTAATCATCATTTTTTTTTTCTCTCACACTGATAACAAAGAAAGTAAAGGTGCATGAAAAGAGAAGAATAAGCAGGAGATTATATAGAAGGAGTGAAACAATAAGATAGACATGGAGGGTGGAGCAAGCAATGGATGGAAGATGATTATGCATGGCATGCATGGAAGACGCGTGTTAATTTTGAAGCATAGGTGGTGTCAGCAGAATAGGAAGGCAATCCAGGTGGAAGTGGAAGTTGAAGAGGATAGGATTATGATCGCCGCGTACAAAGCAGTAGTGATGGATACAAAGGAAAAGGACACACAAAAAAAAAAAAAAAAAAAAAAGAGTTATGAGTGACAGTTGGGAGGCGGCAAAGCTTGTCCTTATAAGGTGAAGAATACGTCATGTTGCTTCCCAAAACGCAGAGAGCGTTTCGGGCTTAAGATTGTGTCATAACGAATAATACAACGACATCTATACTGTTGATATAAACCCATTATGATTTGGTGAGTATTCCGTATTTGTTATGGAACTATCATACTCTTCAAAAAAACGCTATTGACTCAACAATTATGTCACACCAAATGACATAACTTACTTTTAAGAATCATATTGTATTTACGATAATTTTTATTTTTGAAGCACACAATAAAATTTCCCAACAAAGTTTACGTTACACGTTTTGCATTATTAGTCATGATATGAACCTCTTAATTAATGTTGGGTCTATCACGATCAATTGTTTAAATGCGTAATGTGCAACTTTATTGTGATCATTCTATTGAGAACATCGCATTTTTATATTTTTAAACCTTCACAAATTTTAGAAAGGAGCATTTAAAGGCACAACATTAATTTTACTTGGACATCTAAATTAAAAGGCATCACACTTTCAAATGATATTTTACTTAAGACATCAAACTGAATTTTACACCTACTCAACACATCACATTGTATATAATTTTTGGGCATTGTTAATGCACCACACCCAATATACTCGGATCACACCTAATATACTCGGGCACCACACCTATGCAAAATTCGACTTTTTAGAGGTCGAAATGTGTTATTTCAACTCCCGAAAAGTCGAAATGTGTTATTTCGACGTCTAAAAAGTCGAATTTTGCACAGGTGTGGTGCCCAAATATATTGGGTGTCGTGCCATTAACATTGCCCATAATTTTACCTTACCTGCAACACCACACATGTCGAAATCTTCCACTATTAAAAACTAATTACAATATCATCCTTTGACTTTCAAAATGTTACAATTTATTGCCTATCCATAACACCGCCGTTTTTCCTTCAGAAAAACACATTCCATCGTCTTTATCCCCTCCCTTCCATTTTCATACTTTCCCGTCAGCTGGAGCAAAATATCCCTGTACGAATCATTTCTTCTTTGCAATCCCATTTCATGGTTCTTACCTTTATGAGCATTTTACTCTTCCATAATCAGGTTCATTCAACTTTGGAAAATTTCATTGCAATTCCCTAGTCCCCACTACCGTGGGACTTGAAATAAAAAACGTTTTTCTCTTCATTTAAATGTCAAAATTCGTATATCATGGACACTTGCTGTGATTCCAAGATGGGTTTCCAATTCAGTTGTTCTCTCCCGGATTCTCCTGATAAATCTACTCCCCACGGATGTCGCCCAAGTGATAGGTGTACTACTAATGCAATGCCAAATATTGATACAGCTCCGGCGGCGGCGCTGGAGAATAATACTAAGTTGCCGGATGATTACTTTGATGGAGTCCTCATTTACTTGAATCTCATGCTAATGGAGGAAGATCTGGAGCAGAGGGCTTACATGTATCAGGATTCCAATGCTTTTCATGCTGCCGCAAGGGCTTTACTGCCGGATATATTAACGTGCAGAGATTTGTTCCGGTGAGGGAAGGGGAAGATGATGGGTGGGGTGTAATTTCGATTTTTAGTTTTAAGAGTTTATTTTATAATATAAAAAAAATTGTCACTAGTGAAACAGATCTAGACATAATTAATTTAAGTTTTATATAGTGTGGTGTCATGAGTAAAATATATCATTTAAAGATTTATTGTGTGGTGCCTCAAGTAATGACATAATTTTTACATTACTGTGGTGCCATAAATAGAAAAACTGTGGTTCCTTTAAATGCACCCATTTTAGAATGGTAATGGAACAGTATAACTCCGTAACCAATAAAATCTAAGATAAAGTGGTGGACCTAACCCCGTGTTTGTAAAAGTATGTATTGATTAACGAGCCGAGCCGAGAGTATTGGTGGTTCAAACTCGAGCTCGTTTAGCTCATGAGCTCGTTTGAGCTCGTTCGTTTGATAAACGAACAAAAAATTCTGTTCGATCTCGGCTCGTTAGTCATATTTTTTCCTTTTGGCTCGACTTTGGCTCGAATTCGGCTCGAGTTCGGTTCGTTAAAATATAAAACATAAAGTGCAAATGTAAAAATAATATGTTAGACATTAAAATTACATATATTACACAATTAAAATTACTATAAAAATATCTAAATATTATATAAATCAAATCTATAATATCTATTAGATGAATGAATTATCATCTTTTGAGTCAGGGTTACCGTAAATTGATGTATTTATATAATCATGTTTGCAAACATGTTCGCGAACATTATATAAGCACGTTCGCGAACCAAGCTCGAGCTCGGCTCGTTAAGCAAACGAGCCTACGGTCATGTGTTCGAGCTCGGCTCGTTAAGCTAAATGAACAAACGATCACGAACACTAACGAGCCGAACACGAGTTTGTTCACGAGCGGCTCTGTTCGTTTAACAGCATTCCTGATATTGTAATTATGTCACTTGTAAAATAACTGATTGGTGTAGTAAATACGACATACGACATGATGATCATAACCACCATAAAATTAGTGCTAGACCTGCTAGAGTATTAATCATGATGTAGAAAGAATGGTTGATATGAGACTCAACATAATCAAGACTGTAAAAGTATGTCGTATACTCGTTATATGACAACAGATGTGATAGTAACACGATCTATTTATTTTTCCTTACACAATGATTGTGGTAGTAGCAATAATTGTTCGTACGCTTTTCTTTTTTTCATACAAATCTTATTGTACCAAGTCTATACAATATGATAAAGCTAACTAATAGCCTGCTTTTAAATTAACTTACCAAATTATATGGTCTATAATGCAATGCAGTCGAGAATGAAACATTAAATTGACACGATTACAACTTGTTTATTAAACTAGATTCAAAAATATATACTCCCTCCGTCCCGTAATATAAGTCTTTTTGGCTTTTTAATAGTGTCCCAAAATAAAAGTCCTTCTCACAAAATAATACAATATTAAATGCGATTGTTTTCACTTTCACACTAAACAAGTAATATTATTAATTTGAGTGCCAAAAAACAATACTGATATTTTGCATTGAAATAATAAAAAAATTCATTATGTTTTCTTAAACTGTGTGAAATGACCAAAAGGCCTTATATTATGGGACGGAGGGAGTATTTGTTTAGCTTATCTTTGTGAATGACATCAAGGCATTTTTTACATAATTACTTGGGCTAGCTTGAAGTTGCTGGGACAAAAATAGGCATTATTCTCATTTGCAGCAACATGAGTCAACGCTCTGTCTTCTGATTATATAAGTACGGTATATATCGTGCAAAAACGTATTATTTCTTTGAACTCCAAGACATTAAAGATGTTGATTTTGTGTCAAATGGACTACATCGATCTCCAATCGACATCTGACTAGGCACTGATTTGAAGTGGTCTTGCTGCCTTGAAATGCAATCTACGATGCAATGTTCCCTTGATATGTGCAACGGAGAATTGTCTCCAATGCGTGACAATGGACATTAGAAGGACAGTTCATAAACTTGGGAGATACAATAATAACAAGGATGACTCGAATAGTTGAGACTTTGGCCACCGGATCGGACTAAAGGTTTCATTGAAGTCAATCTCTTGTTGCTTTGGTAAGTTCCAAGTTGAGTGTATCCCTCAGGCACGAAACTGACGAGTAGATGTCATTACAAAAGTAACTTCCTTTTCTTCTTCTCAATTGACCAAGAAGGTATTGGTCGAGCTAAGAAAAAAAAATGAAGGTTTAATGGCATTCCTGTGTTCCCTGTTGAGCAACAACCCATGTGTGCGCATAGATGAGATGATCCAACGCATGAGTACATAAGTTTTACTCAACAACAAAAAGGCAGCTCATAGATATATTGCAGATAAATAAAAGCAGTCAAGTATGTCATCTATAATTGCACATTCTATGAGTAATATCACTATTGTATCGTAAAATCTTTCTTTTCATGTGTCACAGACACCACAGAGCGTGTGTGTGTGTGTTAACGGGAAGGAACATAGGAACATGGGAGTCAAGTAGAACACACATTTCATGCCTCGGAAGTTTCCACGGCCTAACATGAAATTAGTGTTTTGCATTTTCTATGACACTTGTTTTGATCCCAGCATGTGGTAAGGTCTATCGGGTACTTGAAAAGAATTGTCAGACCTGGAAAAAAAAAAATTGGGTGTTATAGGGGTCTGATTTGCTAATGTATCCATTTTAAACTACCATTAAAATGAATAAAACGTAACCAAATATATCATTATTAAAATACTTTCTCTTCCCCCTAAAATTAACCAAATATATATCATTAGGGCATTTGTGACAGAGTCCCTATAAGGTGCTCTATCCCTAAAATAAATATAAAATATAAGGATAACACCTTAAAGTCGTCTACAAGAGAGTCTCTATTCCTATTTATTTTTAAAGATATGAACAGTGCATCCCTACATTTTAGGATGCACTATTCACGTCCCTAAACACATTTAATTATAAAAAATTATAGAGATATTGCTAGAGTGAAATAATAAATATTTTATGCGTATGAATAAGGTTGTGAGGTATAATATACATTATTTAATAGTATTTGAAATGTTATAGGGATGCTGCTGTAGAGTGTTTTGAATTGAGATGCTGTAAAATAGGGATATATATTATTTTATGGATAAAAAATGGTATTCTGGTGTGAATGCCCTTATCCTTGTGAAAATCCTTGTGAAATCTGGTGCCGGGAGGGCCCAACGGTACATGTTTCGCTAAAAAATAATTAGTGTAGATTCAATCTGATCTAACCTAATATAATATGTTAATTTTTTTTTGATAAATGCCCAATTTTTTTTTTACTCCCTTCATGAACTGATGCATGTATTGGTTTAGGTTTCGGGGGCGTTGGCCCCGAATCCCCACGAGTTGGCGCTGCCTCCTTGACCCACCGCAACCTGACCAAGCAGGTCGAACCCCGTTTTGTTGCGATAACATTATTTCGTTCGGCAACTCGTATGCAAGATATTACAAAAAATATTTATGAAAAAAATATCTAACAAAAGGTCCTAATAAAAAAAATTACTTGAATTTTGTATGTACGGATGTTAAAAACGCGATAAGTATGTTTTAAAAAAAAAACAACTTAAACTAAAAGGGCCGATTCGAAAACTTGACCTTAAATCCAATATATGCCCTGACTATGATGAAGAGAAATACTGTGCCAACTAAAAGTATTAGTAGTTTCTTCCTTTTAATATACCAATTGCGTCTGGGTGAGGGCGGTGGTGCGGCGGCGTTCCGGCGACGCGGGCCTCTCATATTTCCCACTAAGGCTCCAGGCTCTTAGGCGGCGTTTATGGCAGTCACTCTTTCTTCGGAGGTGTTAGCTTTTCTTTCGGGCTTCTCTCTCCGCTTGGGGGTGGCGGGCAGCGGCGGCGGTTTGCTGGCGGTGGCTGATTAGGATCATTGCTCCTCCCTTTGTTTTCAATTCTGTTGCTAGACGTTTTGTAATTTGTTTAGTTTGTATTAGCATTTAGTTTTTTTGTTGGTGGGTGAAGTTATCGGCATCTTTTAGGCTTCTTCATCCCTTTATCAAGCCTGTCTCAAGGAGACTTTGGGTCTTGATAGCCTTGATTGGCGTCGTTAGTGCGGCAATAGACCGCGTTGTAGTACGGCTTTGGCCGTGTTGTAATCTTTTTTTCGGTTATAATAAAGCTTTCGTCCTTTGGGGAAAAAAGAAACAAACATGGCAGAAGTCAATATCAAGCCAAGGATACAAACACCCCCCCCCCCCCCCCCCCCCTCCGCACACGAAAAAAAAAAAGATAATTTTCTTTTGTCTTCATTTCAATCTTTTGCAATATCTAATGATTCTAATCTGGTTTTTAGCTTTTGAGTTGTTTGTCACCATTGTTTTACCTTTTACATCATTTCTTTGATATTTGCTAAATTATTTTTTTTATGAAATGTTCTCTAAATAATTTAGGGATCTCTAAATAATTTAGGGAGCCTTTATTTGCAACACAACGATTCTACCAATGCACCACACACCAACATCTTTTTCTTGGATGGAACCACACTTATCATGCACCAACATTTTCAAAGTCGATTCTTGAACCACTGTGACCTTCAGAAAGTTGGTTTCTGAGCCACTAGGACCTTCATAATGTTGATTCTTGCGCCTATTCTTGGATCAGAAATCAATTTTTAAAAAATCGATTTAGCGTGGTGCATAAGTAAATTTTTACGGGTGGAAATAAAGACTCCCAAACTTTATACTTACAAATGGTAAACTTGTATGTTCCTTGAAGTTTAAATAAATAAAGCAATGATAGTGGCACAACAAAAAGGACGACAACAAAATACACAACACAATTCTAAATCAATGAATATGATGTAAGATATATTGATTGTAATGGGTTTGTTTGTTCCTTGAAGTTTAAACAAATAGAGTAGTTATAGCACCACAACAAAAAGAACCACAACAAAACACACAATACACTTCTAAACTATTGATTACGACGTGGGATATATTGATTGAAATAAGTCTCATAAAAATCAAGGGTGAAAAAGAATGTTGTGCCACTTGTTGTGCATATTTCGTTGTGGTATAAACATTTTTCAAATACATATGTACTTAAACAAGTGTCCCAAATACATTATTGCGACAAAATGATAATAAACGTAAATTGACTACTGAGATTTAATATCAACAAAATGTACCATATTGTCCCATTGGATTGTGTTTCGAATATGTATGATGCAGAGACAGTATGGAAAAGTTTCCAAATTGCTTGCCTTATAACACAAGAAGAGAATCTAATGAAAGATCTTAGACTATTACAATCTGGATGAGCTTAACTAACTAAAAATCTAAGCTTAGACATTAGTTGCTAGCTAGACTCAGCTGTGCCATGTGATCCACATTGAGGTTGTTAATTGATAGAAGAAATTTGATTCATGTAAATGGTCAGTGTGCACGAAAGTCTCCAACTCAAAGAACCTTAATCGAAAACTAAGGCATTTCGTATACCTTTACGTAATATAGCTCAATCAAACCCGGCCAATGCTTTTAAGCATTCGAAAATGTGTTTCATACTCATGCCAATGGTGCTATAATGACGTACATACACGTTTCGTAGAAACCTTAAATGATCTTGCATATCTTCCTCCTTATATTTAGATTTAAGGAAAACAACTTCAAATGTCGAACTCCAACAGCCCTCGCTGCCCTCCACCCTATACCACTTCTGATCGTTAAGGAATTGAGATATAAAACTCTGATCACGTATTGCGTTCTTAAAGGGCGTCTTGCGTTCTTAAAGGGCCACAAATCTATCCCACGATAGTACCCACTTGAATTCATTGCATGAAAAATATCGGGAAAAAACTGAATAATCTTCCGTCTCTTATTATCCAAGAAATGGTGGTTAGATACCATGTCTTGGCGATCGATATAATAATGGTGATAGATATTTCTTAAGCATCTCAAAAGCTCTCGTAGACTAGAAGAATCGATAATGTCGATCATACCTACTCGGCTCGTAGACTAGAAGAATCAATATAGTCGAACGTACCGTCTCAGATATTTTAAATGGATAGCCGTTTACCCTCCCTGAAACATATAAAAAAGACCACGGTAAAAACAATACCAATGTAAATTTGAGATTTGAAGGAAATGAAATTACGTAGAATTACATCACCTATATTTCGGACTGCATGAGTGTTTGTATTGTGTTTTTTTGGATCAAATCCTCCTCCTTGATCATCTCCATAGTCTATTCCCGTATATTTGTAACAAATTCATCAACATGTTCATTCGCCACCTAAAATTATCAAGAACAGTTCACGTCAGGAGCAATGTCTTCGAGTAAGACTTTCACATTCAATAGATAATGTATATGATGCAGGTGCATTTTTATTTTAACCTTCAAAACTGACATGTACAACAAATTGAACATAAATTTTCACCATTCTTTTTTTCATTTGAAAGGTACTTTTCAACAATCTAACACATCAAAATACTCCAGCAGTCCAGCAACATTCAGATTGCAATGGTCGTTTGCAAGCTTACCTCACCTTCTGACTTCAAGGGGATCAGACCGACCTTCAATCCTGGCAAATAACCAAGAGTCAACAAAAGTCCATAATTTGTTAGCCTATCATCACTGTTTTCACCAACATAGTCTTTCCGTGGAACCTGGACAAAACCAATTTCAGCACAAAAATTGGCTAACATTAGAACTTATGAAAAAAAACATGGGGCCCACACACAGAAAGGTGAAAAACGGCATGGCAGTAGACAAGGAAAAGTGATCTATTGTGCACATGCCTTTTTAAATTCATTGGTGTGTGCATCTCTTCGGATAATACCCCAGCACTGTAATGTGACAACGGGAACCCTGGAGCCCAGACGCGTAGTAATCTGCAGAAGTTTACAGTTCTTAGTCAGATACAAAGCTTTACTAATATGCTCTTGCAGATACAAAATTCACGCATAATCACAACGGGAACTTTCTGTCTTTTTCCTCTTTACTTGCATATGAAAATTATGAGTGACCTCATAAATTAAAACCTTGCAGTAAACTATTTAACTTTTACTTCAAATGATTAATTATGCAGGTACATGTCTGTCGTCGTTATGTCCTGAAAATATACCACAAAACACCAAACATGCTCATTTTACACAATTTTAGAATATTTGGGCATATATACTGCAGTATCATTATAATATTGATTAATATTTGTTAGGACATTGAATTTCGTACTATCATTAGGGTACAAAAAAGTAAAACTCCTCATTATCTCCTATAATAGCTATTGTTCCCCACTCAAAAAATGCATATAACTTCCACAATGTATCATTAGACGCTGCATCGATCTACAATACACCTGGTGCAAATGTAAGATTATTCATGGTAGTCCTAAAAAGGTCTAAATTGAAGTTTCCTGTTACTGAAACTCGAAGGAAAGTAAAATCTAAGAACTATAATCCATTGGTTCAACCCACTGAATTCTATATGCAGCATGTATCGACAGTTTAGCAGTCAAAAAGTCAAAGGCAGCGTGCTAATATTGTATCGACAGTTTAGGAATTCACTCTCATGTGTGTGTCCTAAATATCTTGCCGCGTATATGTGTGCTACCAAACAAAAGTATCTCATGCATGATGCATCATAGCAAAAATAACATCAAAATGAAACGGTTCTTCCACTGTTACACATATTATACATAATTCATCAACATTGCTGATAGAATCTGACAATGGAACATAAAAGAGGATAAAATTTGCTTACCATCGAGTTGATATGGGGGAGATCAGGTGAATCTGGAGATAAGACATAAGCCACGGAAAATTGTGGTCGAATAGGTTCAGACAAAACCTTTTCAATCACTTCATTGACAGCAACCTAAGCCACGGCAAATTGTGGTCGAATAGGTTCAGACAAAACCTTTTCAATCACTTCATTGACAGCAACCTACATGAATTGAAGTACTGCAGTCGTAAAACTCAAAAAAAATAAGTGTTTCTAATGATTAACAATAGCAGAACAGTTTCAGTGGAAAAATACAGTACATCGTCAATGGGATTGAGAGGCATAGAAGAAGTAAGTTTGGGAGAGGAAAGAATAGCAGTGCAGACGGAACTCCAGATACGGTTGACGCAAGCCGCGGAGGCGAAGCATTTGGCCGGTAGTCGAGAAAAGATGCTCTCGAGATTATCAAAACCTATGTCGTCGATGCTCATACTTGAGACGGCGCCGCTACCGGCGTTATTCATTTCTTCGTGCGTTTTCAGCTTCGCTTTCTCAGTAGGGTTTCGCTTCAAATTTTTGTGTATTTCGTTTTCAATGTATATTGTTTATTGTTCTTCGTAAAAAAAAAGTTTTAGCTTTTTGGCATACAACACTCACAAGTCTCACATCATTGGCCATTGCCCTCTCCCGCCCTCCCTTCCTCCCTTCCAACCCTTGAATGGAGATCCTCAGCTTTGAGAAAGCTAGGATGAACCCACTTTGTGACACATTACTGCAAAACAATTGGATCTTTCTCTCCATGTTCATCTATGCTCAAAGCCGAGGATCCACACATCCCCCACCTAGTGCTGTAAACGAGCCGAGCCGAGCCGAGTACCTGATGTTCAAGCTCGAGCTCGTTTATAATCGAGCATGCTCGTCTCGGCTCGTTAAGACAAACGAGCCTGAAAGCCTGTTCGAGCTCGGCTCGATAAGAAAGGAAAATGTTCGAGCTCGAGCTCGAGATCAAGCTCGCGAACAGGCTCGAACTCGAGCTCGGCTCGTTCAATAGCAAATTTTTTTAAGGGCTCGTTCAATAGCTCGGCTCGTTCAATAGCTCGTTCAATAGATATTTGATATTTGATATTTGTTCGTGAACGCTCGTTAGTGTTCGTGAACATATATTATATATAATATAAATTACATTATATATAATATATGTTCACGAACACTAACGAGCGTTCACGAACAGGCTCGTGTTCGTTCGTTTACTAAACGAGCAGGAGAACCTGTTCGAGCTCGGCTCGATAACATAAATGAACGAGCTCGAACGAGCTTAAACGAGCCGAGTTCGAGCCTTGTTCGCGAACGTTCGGTTCGTTTAACACCTCTACCCCCACCCCACAAAAACGCAAACCGACTCAAAATTGGGTCAGAAATATGAGATGCATTTAAGTTCGTAGAACGACCAGGTGAATGAAATAAGAAACAAATCATTAAAAGATGAAACTTGTTAAGACGCTACAGAATCCGGCTATATTAGTTTTACCTAATAAAATCCCCAAGAGCTTCCTAAAGCAATCTCTTTTCCCTTTATTGAAGTAGCTAGATCTTTTTACTACACTTATCTGCTGAACAAAACTAGTTACCAAGATGTATCAAGCATAATAAGTTACCTCCATGCTTATAAACTCACATACATTGGGAGATATTTCGGACTGCATCAGTGTCTGTATTGTGTTTTTTTTAGATCAAATCCTCCTCCGTGATCATCTCCATAGTCTTTTACCATGTAATTCCATAATTTATACGCAACAAGTTTTGAGATGCTAAGCATGAGTATAAAGACTAAAGACCGATCTAAAAATCTGCATTGTAAAAAAAGAAAGTTGAATGTCAAAACATAATATTTTATAGGGCCAAAGACCCAAAAGTACACAAAACGGACTTATTGGACTTATAAGGACAAAAAGGAATCTGTTGGATTTATAAGGACACAAATTAGATAGATAGACTCAAATACCCTTAATGATAAAAAGAAAAAAAATAATAAAAAAGGGGGAAGAAGGGCGCTGTGCCTGTGATGTGTGTGTTTTTTTTTTTTTTTTTTTTCACGCTGTTCACTTTGTTTTGTTTTTTTTTTTGTTTTTTGTTTTTTGTTTTTTTTCAGGCTGTGCTTCTGATGTTTTTTTTTTTATTTTTTTATTTTGTTTTTTTTAACCGATGTATTGACCATCGCGATACAATGACCACCCCCGATACATTGACCACAGCAATTCAATGACCACCGCGACGCATTGACCACCCCGATGCATTGACCACATCGATGCAATGACCATCCTGATACATTGACCACCGCGACGCCCGATGACCATCGCAATGCAGAGACAACGCAATGAAGTGACACCGCGATGTAGAGACACGACGATGCAGAGACACCGCAATGAAGTGACACCGCAATGAAGTGACCGCGATGCAGAGACACCGCGACGCCCGATGCGATGACCATCACGATGCAGAGACACGGCGATGAAGTGACACCGCGATGTAGAGACACGGCGATGAAGCGACACCGCGATGCAGAGACACGGCGATGAAGTGACACCGCGATGCAGAGACATCGCGATGCAGATACACCGCCATGCAGTGACCACCCCCGATGCAGAGACACTGTGATGCAGAGACGCCGCAGTGCAGAGACACCTCGATGAAGTGACGGCATATTGTATAGATTTATGCAGTGACATCATAATATATGTATCAATTTATGCCGTGACGTCTTATGGTATCGATTTATGCAGTGACGTCTTACAATGACGTCTTATTATATCGATTTATGCAGTGACGTTTTATGGTATCAATTTATGCAGTGACGTCTTATTGTATCGATTTATGCAGTGGCGTCTTATTATATAGATTTATGCAGTGACATCATGCAGTGACTTCGTATTATATAGATTTATGCAGTGACATCATGCAGTGACGCATTGACCACCTCGATGCAATGACCATCCTGATGCATTGACCACAACGACGCCCGATGCGATGACCATCGCGATGCAGAGACACCGCGATGAAGTGACACCGCGATAAGTGACACCGCAATGCAGAGACAACGCGATGCAGAGACACCATGATGAAGTGACACCGCGATGCAGAGACACCTCATTGAATCGGTGTATGCAGTGACGTCTTATTGTATCGATTTATTTAGTGACGTCTTATTGTCTCATGTATGCAGTGACATCAATGTCACTTCATTAGTTGTCTAATGTATGCAGTGACATCAATGTCACTTCATTAATTATACCACAAACCGTGAGCCGCGAGATATTAGCCATTATATGAAAACTTAGGTAATTAAATCAAAATGATTTGCGATGATTACGATTACACAAAGAACCGATTGAAAACTTATAGTGGTGTTTAGATAAGCGTCACAACAGGTTCATATACCGCCATTATCAAAACTGATTCACTACAGGTACAAGGTTACACACGGAATAATGAAACAACACTTTGAAGAAAAATTTCAGACAGCAAAAATCAAGAACAGATTGCAAAAGGCATCTGCTAAAATATTCAGGTATACTCTTATACTGTCCAAGTCCAGAAAGTGTTCAGATTAATTCAACTGAATTTCAACAAATATTATACTCAAAATGATATGGATCAACAAGGATTAATACAGCAAAATCGGAATAATACAATGCTGGTTTACAAATAGAATCGAAGCAGATTGCACAAATACACTTTCAGCCTTTATCTAAGGAGCCGAACTACCAGCTGAAATTCAAGTAAGATAATCAGGTCTCAAGAGATCAGATTATCAGACCTGAAGGTCAAGGCTGAATTACAAATGTTCGGCAAGAAACAAAGACAAAGAATTTGTGCATTTTCAAGCTATATTCAAGCAGATTTACAAGGCGGCGCATGTACACAAATGAGAGCGGACTTTTAGTAGCGAGGTTCAAGTAAGTACAACGGGTTATTGCTTCAAAGCAAGCTTATGCAAAGGAGATTGACGGACGATAGAGTAAAGCTATGATATAGTACATAGTTAGTTGTCATTGATTAATTAGTAGGTTAGACAGATTAAAAATAAAAAGACAACAACAGATAATACGTACTACTCTCATTTGGTTAACATCCTACATATATGTTGGCAAATTCGAAAAGGAAAAAGAAATTCGTCTCCCGAATCTCTTGTTCTACCTACCTTTTTCTTTTTCTTCCCTTTTTCAGGAATTGCCCCCTCTCCACCCTCCCTCATTTTGAATCTAGACTAGAAAAAAAACTTTATACCAAGCCCTCAATCTGTGCTTCTTGATTCAAGCTGAAAGAATAGAGAGAGCAGCGGAAAGACAATTCTTGTACGGGTTGAGCTGAGATCGGTGGCGGCGGATTTGGGTATGGGAGGCGGGATAGCCGGTGATATAAGGCGGAGAGTGGGTATCGGAGTCGGTAGAATAAGAAGAAGAAGATGACCAAACAACATCACTCTCATCGAGCTCAAGAGGAGGGTTGGTGGTGCTAATTGGGTTGGTGCTTTGATGGGGGTGTTGTGGTTCCAAGATGCCCAAGAAACGAACGCCTGAAGAACGAGAGGCCATGGTCGTTGACTGACTAAGGCCTTCAGGTTCTGCCAACGGAAAGGGGAGTGGGTGGCCACGAGCCTGATTTATTCCCTCTCCTCAATTGTGGACTGTGAGACAACTATTTTGTTACAAAAGTATTATGATATATGATTTATTTTATTTATTAATTAAAGGGTAGAATGGGGAATAAGGAAAAAGTGTGTCCTTATAAATCCAACAGATTCCTTTGTGTCCTTACCGACCATTAAGTCTAAAAAAGTGTACTTTTAAGTAATAAACCCTATTTTATATATACCAAGTCAATTTCAACACTTTCAAATAGAGTAGTAACGTATGCTCATTAACGTGATTTATAATTATGAGGTGGTGGTGCTGCCTAGATCTGAACAGAAAAATGTTGATCTGTCCACATTAGACAAACTTTCATCTCTAATACTATTATTCATTATAGAACAAGTCAATGAAAGAAACGGTCCCCGTAAAAGAAGAGAGGAAGGAGAGAAATATTACTTAAACTAATGGAATAGATCTGTTTGTCTGCTTGGTTTCTCAAAACGTTTCCCACCAAATGAAATTGATTTTCTTCTCTTTATTTTGCAGCAAGATGGAGGAGATCAAACAAGGGAGGGATGAAAGGTTCACAGAGTAAAACAGAGGTGGTGGTGGTACACAAAAACATCTTCTACTACACAAATAAAAGCTTTTTATATAAGAAAAGAAAAGAATATATACTTCTTAAACGAGTGAGAAAAATGCAGACACATACTGATGATTTGAGAAATCGGAAAGTAAGTCATGACCAAATTAAAGAAATCATTTTTGTATTTTGTATATAGTTGAGTAGTATATATAGCTGCTGAAATCTCCAAAATAATTAAAACCAGAAAATTGGTTTTAACAAACGAAAACTGATGTGTACAGAAGGAGAATAAGAATGTAGGACTTACATGAGCTCGGTTTTAAAGCAAACTCCAGTAGAAAGACCCCTCCTTGACCTAGTCGCCGTCCCAGATGCTATTAAACAAACAGATCTGACCGGATCCGGTGAGATTCACCTCGATCTACAACGATCAACCTTCAAATTCTATAACACACGGAAAATAATGGATATAAGAGCTAGAAACAACGTAGTTATATATTGTATGGTACTTTCAGCTAGCTAGCTAGCTGCGTGTGAAAGCTCAAAAGGTGAAACTGATACGGATGGAGGAAACTCTAAGAAAGTGGAGAAGATGAAGGATAACAGAATGAAGAGAAGAAAGTGGCTGGGAGAGTGTAGACGGCAGAAGAGTGGTACATGCAAAGATTTCTTGAAGCTTTATTATATAGTAGGAGGGCTTTGATCGGACGGTTTGGGTTTGTTGTTTCTCAACAAACCTTTCCATTCTTCATTCAATCCGACGGACAGCATGTGCCATGCGGGCAATCCGAATGCATTAGGGCATTTGTGACAGAGTTCCTATAAGATGCTCTATCCCTAAAATAAAGATACAATATAAGGATAACACCTTAAAGTCGTCTACAGCAGAGTCTCTATCCCTATTTATTTTTAAAGATATGAACAGTGCATCTCTACATTTTAGAATGCACTATTCACGTCCCTAAACACATTTAATTATAAAAAATTATAGAGATATTGCTGAAGTGAAATAATAAATATTTTATGCGTATGAATAAGGTTGTGAGGTATAATATACATTATTTAATAGTATTTGAAATGTTATAGGGATGCTGCTGTAGAGTGTTTTGAATTGAGATGCAGGAAAATAGGGATATGTATTATTTTATAGATAAAAATTGGTATTCTGGTGTGAATGCCCTTATCCTTGTGAAAATCCTTGTGAAATGTCATGTTTGTACTTGAGTAATTTTTTTCCTGGAGTATTTTTTTTCCAACTCAAATGAACTCGAGCATCACTGTTTAGAGTGGTTGATCGACTCGATAAGTGAATATTTGATTCGCTTCGAATCGTTTACCCCCTACCTATATATATGGATAAGGATACAGCACGTCGCACGGCATGTAAACAAGGAAACGGTTATTTTCAAAATTTAAAGACGCGAGACGTGTTAAAAAATATATAATAAACATCTATATATAATAAAAAGGGAAGCAAAGTGATAAGAATGATCCACGTCCCCCTTTCTGTTGAGTTTCCTGTTTTGTAATGTGCTGACACGTGGCAGGCTACCAGCTTGACACGTGTCACCCCCCTCTTTTTTTTTTTTTTTTTTTTTTAAATATTTTTTTCCCTTTGTAATTGTTTTTTTTTTTTTTTGGAAAAGGTCCTTTGTAATTGTTGGATAATTCAAATTCTCTTCCCCACGTCCCCCTTTTATTTTTTTTACTTGGTATATATTAGAATACAATAATATTTTTTTCCTTTGTAATTGCAGGATAATTCAAATTGTCATCCCCACGTCCCCCTTTTTTTTTGTTTTACTTTGTATATTACACGGAAATTTTATCGTTCTTCTGTCTATGAAATGTATACGATAATAAATATATGTTATGGTTATAAGTTTTTTAGAGGAAAAGAAAAATTTTGTTAATCTAAATCTAAATATATTTTCGTCACGGGGTTATTGAATATTTAATGGGTTTAAAAATTTATGTTTATATCTAATAGTAGATATATAAAAATAATTGCTTATAATTATGCTTGTTATATATGCTTGACATTATATTGTCAGGCTTTATGTATTTTATATTATAGGTTTAGTAATACCACGTGGTTTATACAAATCGATTTTTCATTTTTGTTTAGACTCATATGTAAACATATAATTATCGTACATCGTACGTTTACATTTAATACACTCTTCTGATGTCGTTAAAATATATACGATGATAAAAAATTGTTTACGTTATTATTTTTTTAGAGAGAAATTAAATTCTTATTTATCTAATTCCTAATTAATGTGAACAAAAAAAAGGGGTCATGAGGAGGCAAATACATATACAAGCACCACGTGTGATACTCTTTGTGTGAAAGTGTGCAGACACCGTAGGACACGTAACGTGTTTATTACAATGGAGGTGAGTGGGGAGGGGAGGGGGAGGGGGAGGGGGAGAGGGGGTTATGAAGAAAATAGAGTAGTGGGTGGGTAGTCGAACGGTTAGATTTTTGATATCTCATCCCCACATTTTGCTCTGAAAATTTTTTCGCTTAGATTTAGTTTAATAAAGAAGAAGAAATGGCGGTTTCGATTTTGATTGATTGAAGATTATTTTTGTCAATCAGTTCGTTCTTGGCGGAATTTGGCTTCATGAGATTTCAAATCTGACATCTTGAGCCTCCAAATTAGCAGATTTGTGCCTTTAGACCGCTGGATTTTCCATGGTGTTTGAAAAGATGATAGCTTTTACAATTTTATCCATCGGTTTGTTTCGTTCGCTGAAAGATGACTGGTTCTTCACTTTGCTTTTTCCGATCGAAGAGAAAAAAATTGATTTGTCATGGGGTTTATCATTATCCAAGAGATTAAGATTTGCAAGCCACTTATATCCAGGTAAAAATTTCTCTTTTACTTTTACATCTCTCACTTTCTGCCTATATAAACTAATTACGCATATCTCTGTCTCTTACCGTTTTGTTCTTCTACTGCACAGGGAGAAAAAGTTATCAGCTCCTCATTTTATTGTAAGCTTCATCTCTTCTTTGTCTTTTGTAATAAATGGTGTATTAATTTCTTTTGCATGTGTCCTTATATTAGTAGTATTCCACTCAGTATTATTCCATTCGGCTCTCGCTTAGTGTGTTTTTCTTTCTCCCGTTTACGGATGCGACTGGAGCTTTTAAGTCATTTCATTTATTTCAATTAACGAGAATGTGCATGTGTTATTCTAAGTATTAAATGCAAATTAGGTTGAATGGACATTCGATACCCGGCTATTATTCTTTATACTTATTACGTCCGGCAAAAGTACGCTCATGTATATATATTACGTAAGCAGATGAAAATCAGAGTAGAGAAATGTAAACTAAACCTGTGAAAATTAACTGATTTCAAACTGTTAAATATTCATATGCATGTATATATCAAATTATTGGTTTGTCTGTAATCTTAAGTTGTATATGCTGTTTTTTTACATGTTATGTACAGTCTACCCTCTAAGTACATTAGCTATTATGTGCTGCGCAATAGAAACCTTTGCTACGGGGTGGATCTAAGATTTTTACACAAACTTGTCTTACTTGGTAGTATGAATCTAGACCATTTTAAGTTCTATATTTGTTATCACTTTTTTTCGTGTAAGAAGTGAGGTGTCGATTCAACCTTGTCTTTTTCCCATGTTTCGTAGTTCATTTGCTTGCCATGTCATTTACCCTACAAGGTATTATATAGCATCTACTTCTCGTTCGTATAGTTTAGGATAACAACATCTTTCTTCTATGCCTTTCGAAGCGAGTTTAGGTTCTCTTATGCATAAGTGAAAGAAGAAGATTGTTCGTTCATTGGTTTCTCTTCATCTGCTTTGATGGCACTTCAACATGTATGCTTCAAAGGCAATTTGTTTTCATTACTCTTCTCTTGTTTTAGTGCTAATTGTATGTTGCTCTTTCGCGTGCAAAAACATCAAATGCTATCAAAGTTTTTATTGTTCCTACTTTCTTTGATTCTACTAAAAACAATTTTACACGGAATGTGGTATATAAAGAAGTCCTTACTGATGCCTGAAATTTTAAAAAAATGGTTCGATTCTCATCATGCCATGAAATTGTTATTTCTTTCATCACAGACATAATATTCTTTGTATTCTGTATATTCTGCGGTATGATGTAAAATAATATATGCAATTTTTTTCATGTTCATTATATAGATAACAGAAGATCGAAAACTATACAATGCAATGCAAATTTCATTATCGAGTAAAGATTGGACTGTCATTGTTCAAGTCGTTGAAAAGCATAAAACTGATGAGTCACGAAACAAAGCAACAAGGTTCAAGAAGTACGTGTTAACAGATATGCAGGTAAATACTGAAAATACATTAGAACGTATTCTATTCTATGATAAAATACATGCTGAATGATATGTTTAATCCGTTTGCACTTATTTCATTGCCTAGGGCACAAAGATAGCAGCTGTCACTTTTAACGCAAGTATTGTGCCTTTGGATAAACTGTTGATTCCATTTAAGAGATACAAGATCACTGATGCTGGGTTGAAACTGACAAATCCAAAATACAGAATAGGGGAATATGCTTACGAATGGATCTTATCCATGAACAATTTGATTGAGCCACTACATGATGAAGTTCCTTACACTTTGCCATGCTCATTCAATTTTACTAAGTTCTCAGAACTGTACCGATTTCGAACGCAATGAATATGTTGGTAAGTTCTAAAACCATAACTTCACTATTGATAAATATTAATAATAAATTCATGTATGATGAAAAACTAAAGATATGTCTAAGAATCGTGATGTTTCACCTTCATTCTCATCCTTGTATGATGACTGATAAGTAAGTCGTATAATATTTACTCGGCGTGATTTTTTCGGTCGTCCGATATTAATCCTTTTGTCGTATTTCTTTTCGGAAAAATTATGCCAGTTGTATTTTGCCGAAATACTTGTTGTGTTTCACATCTTCCATCTATTATAACTTCTTCCCTTAATAATTATGCTTGCTTTGAATTCATGTTTTTTTGTTGAACTTTAAATTATCCTTAACCTACCCTTTAAATTACTTCTTGAAGTGGTTGAATATCGTTTACTACATTCATACAAATTGCATATATAAAAATTATTTAATACTTGATCTATTTTAGTCTGTTGGCTATGAATGACACTATTTTTTCCCTGTTACATATAATCATTATGTTCTTATTCTGAGTCTAAATTAGTGCCGTGTACTTTATATTTGATATCACATCAGCTGTTAAAGCATTAGTCATCCATTCAAATGCCGTTCATGGTTCAGGCAGCTCAACAGCAAGAGACTATATCTTAATTGATGAAGAGTAAGCGTTGTATTTCTATTGTTTTACATATTGATTTGACATTGAACTTAAAAAATAAGAAAAATTATCTTTCTGCTGAAAATTCTTAACTAGGAAAATTCCACTTGTTCTGAGGGTTTGGGAAGATTTTTTGGATAATGAAGAAATAAAAGTTTCTGATAGGCTTCCAGTACCAACATTGGTGGCTGGTTTCACTTTGAGAGTAACCACATACCACGGTAAGCGAATTTAAACATACATAATAAAAATCTTCGCTTAAAATGCATTAATTTTCATTTATCATGTGTATTCTTAATATTTAGGTATATCACTTAGCACACCAATGTTCAATGCCTATTTTATGGTGGATCCCCCACGCCGGATCTTTGCACATATGTATGAATGGTATGTAAAAAGAATATCCTATACATGCTTCTACATGTATCTTAAATATATATCGTGAAGACATATTCCGACTATGTTTACTTTTAATTAATGAGTTGTCTCACCCTTGTACTCAATCGTTTATTAAATAAATTAAATGTCAATGATAACCCTTGTACTCAATCGTTTATACTATGTTATCATTGACGAGTTAATTTCTTTGACCACTTTGTCGATTATACCGAAATAGCACGAGTTTTTTACATTACCGTTTTAGTTCCAATTAATAAAATTACCGATCAAGATTAACTACCAATATAATTTGTTTTCCCACCTGTACATAGTCAAAATAAATGCATCCCTATAATGGATCTATACACGGGTACAAGGAAAACAATATGGAGATCGCCGAATTATTGAAGAATAAAGCTTATGATGATGTTGAAATATTGCTACGACCACCAACAACTTCAGATGTGCATAGGATTAAGGATGTAACTACCAAAGTTGAAGAGGTATATAGACAGAAATCCATAGTATAAAAATAATTGATGAAGATCACAAAATTTAGCAGCAGATTCTATTATCTATATGTTATTCTACTTTGAAATTATGTTACCTATATGTTTTCTACATTACGCTTTGAAATTATTTGGTTAAATATTACGCTTTGAAATTATATCGCTTTATCTCGGGATTCCAAATGATGTTTAATTTTTTCTTTTGAATAGTTCAAAGCAGCCTGGGTTACAGGAAAATTGCAATTGATACCTGGGCAAGATAAGCTATGGCAGAGCGTATGTGGAAACTGCAAAAAATACATCAAAGCAAGAGTGAACCTAGGCTTTACATGTAATTCTTGCGGTCAAAATACAGTGATCATTCCACGGTAAATATTTTGATTTTAAATATTTTCTGGGAATTTCAACAATAAATTCATGCTTAATATTATGTTATCAATCTCAATTTTGGCAGTGGCCGTATGGAAGTCTACTTGACTGATGATTCTGGGACAATTAGCGCCACAGTGTTTTCTCCGCTTTTCGAAAAACTCACTGCATTCACAGGAAATCAGCTTTTTGAAGCGGATAATAAGGTACATTATTTACGCATAGTTAATTGTTTAGTTTTACATCTGCTACCTATTACTTGTGTTTCTCTTCATGTAGTTTAGGTTACAGTAATCGTATGTTGTTTGCCATGAAAATCTGACCCCGTGAAAATCATATGTTCATTCCTTTTTTGGCCAATCTCTCTATAGTACACGCCTGCACTCACATTCGTCTATTTCATTCTTATCTATGTAGATTGATTGCTAAAATAGCAGCTTATTAACATCACCATTTGAAAATCATGTAGATATAAGAGGGAAATATACATTCATGTACATAGAAATCAATATAATCTTATGAGGATTAAAAATTAGTCTACATAGGCATAACGGGATCCGTCGCTTTTGACTAATAAATGTCATTTATTCTGTTAGTAGTCAAAATCAAATTAAATAACAAAGACTACATAGAAATATGCTATTGTGATTTTTAAAGTGGACTCATCGCACTACTAACAAATTCCTCACAAGAATAGATTAACTTTAGCAAAGATATTCTCGTTAGTTTTATGTAGATTGATTACTAAAATCATGTTTGTTTTATATTTCATTCTATTTTATGCTTTTACATCTCGAATTTATTTTACGAATATGTGATTTATTCTCGTTGTTAGTGGAATAACAAAGATCTACAGAGAAATATCTTTGTTCGATTTTAGCAAGTAGATTCATTTCACTAATAATAGATTCCTCAGAAGAGTACATTGATTTTAGAAGCATATTCTGTAAGTACTATGTCCATTGATTACTAAAATCATTTTGTTTTATATTTCAGTCTGTGTTATGTTTTTACATCTGCATTTATTTTACAGGGGCAACCATTGATGAAAGAAGTAGAGGCAGCTATATCTGGAAAGAAAAATTTCTGTTTTCTGAAGTTTTTCAAGTCTGAGAAGAACTACACAGCTCTACAGTTGTACACAGAAGAAACCATTGTTGACTCTAAAGCTATTGAAGTGCACACAGCTGATAATCAATCACTAATGGATGTGGCACAATGTACCGACAAAGCAAACAACCCGAGTTTTTAGCCCCAACACCAAAGTTGTCCTCGAAGAAATTGCGGATACGAGTTGAGTTAAAAGAGAACACATGCATCCAAAGCCTCCACGGTCAAAAGAATCTTAATGTTTGGTTCTATACCTACAACAATTCCAACAACTACTTCGAAAAAGGGCCGCATCGGTTGAGCTTCCACCTATGCCTCATGAGGTTGAAAATCCTATCAAAAAGTGAAGAACCAAGAAGAGAAGAAGGAAAAGGCAAGTTAGAAGTTGGTGTATCTTTATGTATTAATAATGCAATCATGGTTGTTTTGTATGCTTTTTAAAAGCAAAACTTTAATGTAGTCTGCAACATAATTAGTATATTACCACCATTATCTTTTGTCATCAATAATATTTAATGGTAGTAATATACTAGACTAGAAGTGCTTAGAACAATTTTATTTCACTACCTTTTGTAACCTATGATAGCCAAACTAATGTGGCTTTTAAATTATATGGCTTCGTATTAATAAAAATCCATGATTGTATCATCTCTATAGTTATAAAAATTTCATTCATTCTTATGTAGATCGTTTTATCGGGCACGCCGTGCCTTGCACGGCGTACCATCACCACTAGTTATTAAAATTAGATGTTTTGTTGATCTTCTCCGATCTCCACAAAATGGTTAGTTAATTGAACTTTTGCTCACCACCACCACCAGATCCTTCAGCTATTACGGATTCCAATTTTTTTTTTTTTGTGTCGAAAATTAGAGAATCTTGCATTTGATGTTTTGCTTGCCATTTTTAGGATATTTTGCTTTATTGTTGTAAATAATTGCATTCATGCGAGATATAGTCACTGAACACTGTGAATTCTTAGCATGTCGTAGAATTTGTGTATAAAGTTTCTTATCGTTCACAGTCAACTTCCATTCGTTTTTTGGTCTTGAACTATGGCTTGGCTTCTGAAAATGCTCATTTTAATAGTTAGGATTTGATATTTATTGTCATGGTGGCTCGTCCCGACAGCCTTGTATATGATTTCCAATAGTTTAATGTTCAACCTTTAACCTTTATGTTTTGAATGGTTCAAGTTTCTCTGCAAACTTTATTATTATATGATAGCTGCCAGAGAGGAGGAAAATGGATTTTGAGTGGGTTAGGCTATCAATGTATTTCTCACTATGTTGATTTTGTAGGAATTGTAGTGTTTCCAATAGTTTAATTTATTTCTCTCAATTCTTGGATGATCATCATTGTGTTATGCAGATTACTGCTCGCAGTAGGTTTTTATAGCAGAGCCACATTTGTTTTAAAAATGGTGCATGTTAAAGTCGTCACAGCTCATCTATTATGGGTGTACCTTTTGGGTTGCAGAGGTCGAAAAGGTATATTTGACTTCTTTAAAATTTAACCTTGGGTTTAGATTTGACTTTCAAGAAGTCAAATGTATTGTGGTCTCTTGAAAGTAGATCCTAGTGGTGACCTTTTAACAACTGCCTTGAAATTTTCAAAGTATCAATTAGTGGTGGTGATTATAATTAATGGTTTCAATTAAAAATAAATCATTTGGTTCATAATATGTAAAAACTGTGTTACCTGAATGATTTTGAATCTCTCTTATAAAGATTCAGATTTGTTTGGTGTATTTTACCAAAGTGAAATAACATGAGAATTTTGGCTTCAGATTCCAAATGTGATGCTCTGATAATATTATGTGGATTTCACTTAAATGAGAACCGAAGATCAAATAAAACTTATGAAATATGTGGGGAAAGTTGGGTTTATTAAAAAAAGGAGAGCGGCTATAGTCCAGTTCTCTAATTGTCCAGTTTTTTAATCTTCATCGTTGAAAAACATATAAATAATTATGTACGTTGGATCAATTTTTTAGTACACCATAGTTAATGTGTACAATAACACAACTAATCAATCGTTTAACCTGCTATGCCGGTAAATTTGTCCAAAAACAAAAAATTAACTACAAGGCAATATTTTTTTTCCATAGAAAAACACCTCTGTTGAATTCTTCAAACTCCTGTCGAAAAAAAAAAGAATTCTTCAACTGTCGAAAAAAAAGAATTCTTGCTCTGTTGAATTTTCTCGCCGTCGATACTCCACTCCGGTCGTCAATCACCACCATATTGTCAGCAATCAGCATCATACGGCTGTAGATCAAAGCAGGTTAGTTTTTTTATTTTTCTCTGAGAAAAGTTGGTTTTTTTCCTGCCGGAACCTAGCTATGTTGCCGGAATAGTTCACGTTTAAAAAAAAAAAAAAAAAGATGTGCCGATAATAAATTTTGATTTGGGATAAATTAATAAATCATTCGAAACAACAAAAAGAACAACACAAGTTAATTTATCAGTAAGTTAATGTCATCAATAATGAATAAGAGACAAAAACTTGTAATCTTTGATAATCAAATATTAAGAAAATCAGGCTAAATTTCCAGTTAGCAGCATTAGCAACGTGAAAATTAGGCTAAATTTCCAGTTACATTGCAGAGCAAGCCTCCTTTAGATTTGAGCTGAGTGATATCTCCAACAAATGTGAAGAATTTCTTTGAGTCGATGTTCTTTTGTGCTGCTTTAGTGCGGAAAAGTGATGAAATTAAGTCGATGTTTTTTGTTCTTTTTTTGCCTGAGAATAGTTGGGTTTTTTTTACTACCGGAACCCTAGCTATGTTGCTGGAATACGAATGTTCACGTTTTTTTTAAAAATAAAAATAAAAATATGCAGGTAATAAATTTAGATTTCGGAAACAGAAGCGTTTCCCTGTGATAATTGATGATGTTTCCAATTGATGATGTTTCCAGTGACTACATTGCAAAGTTTTAGTTAGCAGATGGCAACATGCAACTTCAAAATTAAAACAACCTTAGGAGATGTTGCCATCGCTGTCTTAGGAGATGTTGTGTTTTAGTCCACTCCGAGGTCTGTTGCTACTCTAACTTCAACAAGAAGTCCAATTTGTAGACTGTAAATTTTGGTTTGGGATGTAAATCCAGTAGCTGTGAGGTGTTGCGTTCGAAGTATACATCGTGTGTAAGTGTGTCATTGCCCGCTAAAATGGTTCAGCCAATAAATAGTAAACCGGTGTGGTTTATGGACAAGGATGCTGCTTCAAAACACGACTCTACGGGATCACATATTATGTTGGGTGGTTGACATAAATCATTTGGTGTTTTCTGGTGTTTTTTTTTCTTTCTTGTTAAGAAATAATTGTTTTTAGTATTTCTGTAGAGTGACATGTGTCACTGTGAAACTGAGCCATGTGGAATAGTTTGTTACTCCAAAATCTATCCTTAGATCTATATGTACAAACATGCTGCTGCTGTTGTCATCAATGAAGAAAATATTCTCCTCTATGTTTCCATCTTTCTTCTATCTTGGTATCGGAGCGTAGGTTCGGTCAATGGCGTCGACCGGAGCTTCCACCGGAGAACATGGCAGCTCTGGAGCTGAGGTTCCAGCAACAGCAGCAAGTGGCTCGTTACAACATGCAGCCTCTTCTATTGCACTGATACAATCCACAGTTCCTACTTACACCCAAATTACAAGACTGAGCACTGGTTCCTCAACTCCGGTGCCACCAAATTCCCTCTTCCCCGATGGTGTTGTTACAGGCATTCCAGTTCTGAGCTCAGCTCCTATCTACACAACACAGATCGGGACATCCTTCAACAGATCTGAATCTCCGTATGGTAATCTTCGAAGCTCTGTTCTTACTCCTCCGTTTATGGGTTCCATGAGTCCTAATCCTGCCTCATCTTTGTTGAGTTCCCCCTTTTCCAGTAATTTGAATCAAATTTGCACCGTTAAATTGGATCGTAGTAACTACCTGTTGTGGCGTTACACTGTGTTGCCTATCATTAGAGGTTACAAGCTGGAAGATCACTTGCTTAATCCTACTCCTGCACTTAGTAATTCCCTTCATCAATCCATTGTGCCTAATTCCTCTCTTCATCCTTTAAATGATGACTGGATTACTAAGGATAATTTGTTAATGGGCTGGTTGCTTGGTTCTATGACTGAACAAGCACTGTCTGAAGTTGTTGGCTGTACCTCTGCTCATGAAATCTGGACAACATTGGAAACCTTGTTTAATAGCAGGTCTGAGGCAAGAATGCTTGAGTATAAGGATGCCCTGGCAAAGGCATCAAAGGGATCTAAATCCATGGCTGACTATTTAGCACTTATGAAATCTTACTCAGACAATCTTATTGCAGCTGGATATCCTATTACCAAATCAGAGTTAATTCTTGCAACCTTAGGAGGTTTGGACCGTGATTATGAAGCTGTTGTTGTGAACATAACCTCCAGGGTTGGATCCTTGAGCTGGCAAGATGTTCAATCACAATTGATGACCCATGAAAGGCTCATTGCTAGATATACCGGTACAGCTCCAACAGCCAACTTTGCCCAAGGCCCTCAACTTAGAGGAAATTCTCCTTTTGGAAACAGTGGAAGGTCCTCCAATCAGAACTCCACCAATGGTAGGGGCAGAAATAGCAATGGCAGAGGAGGAAGAGGCCGAGGTAGAGGAGGCAGTGGTAGAGGCTCTGGGGGTCATAATGGCAACAAGATGGTGTGTCAGCTATGTGGTAAGTCTGGACACATAGTGACTTCATGTTGGCATAGATTTGAAGAGGATTTTGTTCCCCCAAGCAGTGCCAACAGCAGTGATCCTAAACAAGTGTCAGCTTATGTTGCCTCACCACAATTTGTAGGGGATGCAGCCTGGTACATGGACAGTGGAGCCTCCAATCACCTCACCTCTGATCTAAACAATCTTCATCTAAGTGCAGGTTATTCAGGTTCTGAATCTCTAGTAGTTGGGAATGGTGAGAAATTAGCCATCAAACACATTGGTCAAACACATCTGCCCACACACTGTCCACAAACTACACTGTTTTTAAAAGATGTCTTACATGTTCCTCTTATCACCAAGAACCTTGTCAGTCTGTCTAAACTTCTAGCTGATAATCCTGTTGTTGTTGAATTTACTCCTTTTTCTTGTTTTGTGAAGGACAAGATAACAGGGACACTGCTTCTGCAAGGAATTCTCAAGGGTGGATTGTATCAGATAGTGGTTCCAAATGAGATCTCTCTTCACTCCAAATTCAAGTCCTCCTCCAGTCAGTTTGCATCAGAGTCTCCTGGTGTTCTTTTGAGCACAGTTAGTTTGAATAAAGATCCTAATATTTGGCATCAAAGATTAGGACATCCCTCTAGACAAGTTTTGAGTCAGATTTTGAACTCTTGTAATGTTGAAGTCAATGATAAGTTAAATTTCTGTGATGCTTGTCAATTTGGTAAGGGTCATGCCCTACCTTATTATGAGTCTGAATCCCATTCTACTTCTGTTCTTGACTTAATACATTCTGATGTTTGGGGACCTGCTCCCATCAAGTCCACTGCTGGTTTTTCTTATTATGTTCATTTTATTGATGATTGGTCTAGATTCACCTGGATTTTTCCATTAAAGTTTAAGTCCGAAGTGTATTCGCTTTTATTCGATTTCAAAAGCTCGGTTGAAAACCAATTCTCCACTAAAATCAAATGTGTCCAATCTGACTGGGGGGGAGAGTTTAGGAGTCTTGAAACCTACTTCAAGGATCAAGGTATCCTTTTTAGACATCCTTGCCCTCATGCTCACCAACAAAATGGGAGAGCTGAAAGGAAACATAGACACATTGTAGAATTAGGTCTGACACAAATGGCTCAGGCTTCTCTTCCTCTCAAATTTTGGTGGGACAGTTTTGTTGAAGCTGTGTCTATCATTAATATTCTTCCTACCCCTGTTTTGAAGAATAAGTCACCTTTTGAAGTCCTATATAACAAGCAACCTGATTATAAATTTCATAAAGTGTTTGGATGTGCTTGTTTTCCACACTTGAGACCTTTCTTCCCTACAAAGTTTAGATATCATACTAGTAAATGCACCTATTTGGGAATCAGCCCCTTGCATAAAGGTTACAAATGTCTTGATGTATCAGGTAGGGTATTCATCACTAAAAATGTTGTGTTTAATGAAAGTGAGTTTCCCTTTAAGGAAGGTTTCAATCAAGGACCTCATAGAGAAGTCCATACTGATCCAACACTTGTTGTCACCTCTCTTCCTATGTCTGTTGGAGATACTTCCTCACAACAACATCTATCTGATATTGGTGCACCTGAACAGGATTCTCCAAGAGACAGTGTTGCTGATCAACCAGAGGTATCTTCTCCCTCTCCTACCTTTTCTTTTCCTACTATGAATACACCTAACACAGAGAACAGCAGGAGTACTATGAGTAGTTTTTCTGACACCACTCAAAGTTCTATGACCTCACCTCAGACTCAACACTCCCAAAGTAATGAAAATCCAGTCCTGCAATCCAGTGTCAACACTGAACCTGTTCAAACCTCACAACCTAACTTAGGACATCACATGCAAACACGTTCCAAAAGTGGCATTTTCAAGCCCAAAACCTATTCCACTCAAATTCAGTCCACAATTCTTCCAAACCACCTTACTGAACCAACTAGAGTTTCAGAAGCTTTGACTTGCACTGAGTGGAGAAAGGCTATGATTGATGAGTTTGAGGCTTTGCAAAGGACTGGAACTTGGACACTTGTTCCACCTTCTAAAAATCAAAATCTGGTAGGAAACAGGTGGGTATTCAAGTTAAAATTGAAGCCTGATGGTACCATCCTTAAACACAAGGCCAGACTTGTGGCCAAGGGGTTTAATCAAACCTATGGAGTGGACTTTACAGAAACATTTAGTCCTGTGGCCAAAGCATCAACCATCAGAGTTGTTCTTGCAGTTGCTGTGAATCTAAACTGGCATATACATCAGATAGATATAGATAATGCCTTCTTGAATGGACCTTTGTCAGAAGATGTTTACATGCAGCAGCCAGAAGGTTTTGTTGATCCAGCTAAACCTAACTATGTTTGTAAATTGAGAAAGGCTCTGTATGGTCTCAAACAGGCTCCTAGAGCCTGGTTTGGTGCTCTTAGAACACAGATGATCCAGTGGGGTTTTCATCAGTCTGCTGCTGATACTTCTCTTTTTATACTTAAAGCTGAAAAACATTTGATGTATGTTCTTGTCTATGTTGATGACATCCTTGTGACAGGAGATTCACAAGTTTTGATTCAGAAATTCATACAGATGCTGCACTCAAATTTGCTCTTAAGGATCTTGGATCAGTCTCTCACTTCCTTGGTATGGAAGCACACAGAAATACTGCTGGTCTATTTCTAACTCAAGGACATTATGCTTCTCAGTTGCTCAAACGTTTACAACTTGATCATCTCAAACCCTGTGATACTCCCATGATCCCTGGACAACATATGTCACCTGACCAAGGAGAACCTATGAAGAATCCTACTGCTTATAGGAGTGCTGTTGGAGGGCTACAGTATCTAACCTACACCAGACCAGACATTGCTTATTCTGTGAACTACTTGAGTCAATATATGCAGCAGCCTACCCTGGATCATTGGCATGCCTTAAAAAGGCTACTTAGGTATGTAAAAGGCACTCTTCACTATGGTATTTTATTCAAGGCAAATGGTACCCTTCACTTGAGTGGTTTTAGTGATGCTGATTGGGCTTGTTACCCACCAGACAGAAAATCTTTTGCTGGTTATTGTGTTTATATAGGAGATTCTTTGGTCTCCTGGAGTTCCAAGAAACAAAATGTTGTCTCTAGGTCAAGTGCAGAGTCGGAGTATAGGTCACTAGCTAATCTCTCCTCTGAGATGTTTTGGATCAAACAACTGCTGTCTGAAATGGGATTGTACCTGCCTGCTACTCCAGTTGCGTGGTGTGATAATTTGAGTGCAACTTTTCTGGCTCAGAATCCAGTTTACCACGCCAGAACTAAACATATAGAAGTTGACATCCACTATGTCAGAAATCAAGTCCTGGATAAACAACTGTCTGTTCAATATGTACCTTCTTCAATGCAAGTTGCTGATTCTCTGACAAAAGCCTTACCAGCACCACAGCTCCATGATTTCAGAAGCAAACTTAATGTGGTAGTAGTTCCCACGTTTAGTTTGAGGGGGGATGTTAAGAAATAATTGTTTTTAGTATTTCTGTAGAGTGACATGTGTCACTGTGAAACTGAGCCATGTGGAATAGTTTGTTAGTTTGTTACTCCAAAATCTATCCTTAGATCTATATGTACAAACATGCTGCTGCTGTTGTCATCAATGAAGAAAATATTCTCCTCTATGTTTCCATATTTCTTCTATCTTTTCTAAAAGAGTGTTTTAGTGTTCTAATATTGCAAACTTATGATTTGATGACTTGGATAAATTATATGCAGGGAAGGTGAAAGGAATGAGTTGAATAAGGGGTGGGGATTGGAGAAGATGCCATAGTTGTCAAGAAAGGAGAAGATGCAAAACAGAAAATAAAAAGAAAAACGGTGCCGTTTTCTTTACGACGTACATTTTAGACGGACAACTAAGATCGATGTTCTCAACCCGGTGATGACGAAGTAAAGAGTCACTTTTACGCAACTACTATGATCGCAAGATAAGAGATTTCTCGATTTCGGACATGATTTTGGATTTTTAATTTATTTTTATTTTGTCTTTCGAATTGATATTTTTATTTTGGATTTAACTAGTACCATTGGACATGAAAATAGTATCATTAGATAATTTTTCATCTCGGATCCGATCCATGATCTCGTGATGATGGACCGATGGTTAATAAGAGGCAATTGGTTTAGAGTATTCTCTTGTTGTTCCATCCGAATGCACAAAATCCGAGCTTGTGCCACGCTAACTTCATTTGTGCGTTTAAACTCAAATGCACTATGCTCTTTTTCATTCAAACTTGGCATTGAATTAGATATGTAATTCTTCATATGCCTTTTTGTTTAATATCCTCTCGAAAATCTCTTATGTATGCACTTGTTCCATGGCAGTGTCTGGATCAAATAAGATTATATTCTATCCAAAAAAAAATGTGGCCCGTGCATTAAGCGTAGACCAAATGCCATCATTGAAAATGAAAACCAATCAGATCTCGAACGGAAAAATAGAGCTCGTAAATGAGCTCAGAATGGTCCAATTAGCTAGGAACCGGTCAAATTTTGCAAAATAATAGAGCTGAATTCGATCAATTATCACATTTAATCACAACCAGTGTTTCTCCCTTTTGAGACCTCGAAAGGAAAAATAGAGCTCGTAAATGAGCTCAGACTGGTCCAATTAGCTAGGAACCGGTCAAACTTTGCAAAATAATAGAGCCGAATTCGATCAATTGTCTCATTTAACCACAATCGGTGTTTCACCTTTTTGAGACCTCGAACGGAAAAATAGAGCTCGTAAATAAGCTCAGACCGGTCCAATTAGCTTGGAACCGTTGAAACTTTGCAAAATAATAGAGCCGAATTGGACCAATTGTCCCATTTAACCACAATCAGTGTTTCCCCCTTTTCGAGACCTCGAACAGAAAAATAGAGCCCGTAAATGAGCTCAGAATGGTACAATTAGCTAGGAACCGGTCATACTTTGCAAAATAATAAAGCCGAATTCGGTCAATTTGTCACATTTAACCACAATCAGTGTTTCTCCATTTTTAAGACATCGAATGGCAAAAATAGAGCTCGTAAATGAGCTCGGAATGGTCCAATTAGTTAGTAACCGGTCAAACTTTGCAAAATAGTAGTCAATAGAGCCGAATTCGATCAATTGTCACATTTTACCATAATCAGTGTTTCTCCCTTCTTGAGAGCTCGGATGGAAATATAGAGCTCGTAAATGAATTCAAAATGGTCTAAATAGCTAGGAACCAGTCATACTTTGTAAAATAATAGAGCCGAATTCGATCAATTGTCACATTTTGATTAATCCGAATTATTGATTGGTTCAATTTTTGGAAGAAAAAAAATAACCGGGTCGGGTCAACGGGTGTGTCCATGCTTTCTCCTTCACCAGGTAATAAGCCTGCAATTATGAAGGGAAAAAAAAAAAAAAAAACTTTGACCAATGATATCTTGCAATTTCGATGTCCATTTTTCACACCGTTTGTTGCGTTGGACTCCTAAAATCAAGAACTATCCTATAGAATAAATAGAAATCGATTTTGAGCAGGTTTTTGTGTCAGATTGCATAACAAATCATGGCTTTGATACCAAATTTCCGATTTGTTGTTCGGAATCATCCGAAACAAGTAAAGCACATCGTAATATACATGGAAGAGCAAGAATTTTGAAGAAAAAAAAAGGAAAGTACAAGAAGAAAAGGACGAGGAAAGTATACGAAGTGTAGAAATTGAAGGAGGAAAATAAAAAAATAAAAAAATAAAAAAAAAAAAAAAAAAACCATGGTGAAGAAGACACCTATAGGACGACCCAAAAAAAAAATTCTAATGGGAATGCTTTTTTATTTTATTTTACCGGTTACCTGTTTGACAGGTTAAAGTATTTTTTATAGTATACAATAACTAATGGTGCGTCAAATCAATCCAACGGTTGATATTATTTTAATATTGATCTAACGGTAAAATGGACCGTCCAGTTCTTTTCTACTGACTGGACGATAGTATTTCCTTAAAAAAAGAAGCAAAATCAGTAAAAGGGAAATGTTCTTCCTAAAACAAAACCTTTGGTCTTTACCAATATACCCTTGCCTATCTTTATCTTTATCTCTATCTCTTTTACTATGTAATAAGAAAAGAATTTGTGGGGGGTTTGTGACACTTTTTTTTTTTATTGGTTCCCCATTTTTACTGTTCATCGGCCCAAAGGCCCAACCTTTTTTTTTTTTAAAAAAAATACTGTTCATCGGCCCAACTTTTCCTACTGTTCATCGCCCAGGCATTTGATGTTCATCGTTTTTTTTCCCCTAATTTTTTTTAAATCTGCATATTAGCCTTAATTTAATCTTAATATGTGTGTTGTGCTTAAGATGTATCCGATTCCAATTTAATTACATATTATTTTGCTTTGTGTCTGAACCACACAACCCTCTCAAGATAGACACCAAAATCATTAGTAAGAAGAAAAATGGATCGAAAACAACCTCACACACCCCTTCTTTTTATTTGTTTTATTTTATATATTTGGCTATACTTCTCGACGAAGGAAACAGACATAACATTAATATTTTATTACTCCATCCGTTCCTAATTATATGTCGCAGTTGCCGAAATCAATTTTTTTTAATATGTCGTAGTTACATTTCCAATACATATTTTAATACTATTTCCGCTTTTCAATATTATTTTTCAACTTCGTAGGCTCATTTACTGTTCATCAGATTTTAATTTTTTTTTCCCAGGTTTCTTTTTCAATTACTATGTCGCGTTTGAGAAAATACATAAATTAAAAAAGTGATTAAGCCCCTACCCTCTACCCTCTACCCTCTACCTCTTCCTTTCCTCTTTCTTTCGATCTATTAACCGTCTCGATTGCCGAAGGGTGATCGACGTAAAATGTTTTATTTTTCATTGTTGCGCTTAAAAATTTTATTTTTACATTTCTTCGTATTTAATATCGCGCTTAAAAATTACGTTAAAGGCCAACGATTTTATTCATGAGTTAAATTCGTCAAAATACATTACGTAATAAATGTATTTTATTACGTTCGTATTTAATATCGTCGTAATAATATCGTCAAACTTCAAACTTATAGTATGGGCACGCCGTTAGTTAGTTTTAGTGTGGATAAATGCCAACTTTTACTAATACCATGGTAAATGTATTTTATTCATGAGTGTTAAATGTAGTTTGAAACTTTTGTTTTTTGTATCAGGTGTCCATGTAAATAAGTCGAAAACAATTGTCTAATTGTCGTCATGTTAAATAATTGACATCATAATTTATTGTGTAATATCAATGCCGGTTAAATTTCGTCATTTATATTATGTTGTACTTAAAATGTGTGGAATGATATTTTAGTTAAAATGTATTTTATATTTAATAATTTTTTACATTAAGGTAAACATCTAGCATGGGCACTCCGTGCGTTGCACGGAGTCCCGGTTTACTAGTATTAATTACTCCTATTTTGTTTCAAAGCACCACTATATTTGATACACACTATTCATATACTATATCCATAAAACATCGTTACAGTACAGTACAATACAGGAGCTGCTGTTGTTGTTCTTCACATTGGTTTCTTTCTAGTCAAATAAGATTCCCTTCTTCTAAAAACTTGTTGTTCACTCCTGCTCTATACAAATCCAAGCCAACATATGTGCTTATATATAATTCCGTGTTAGCAGGTCCAAATACCACATCACCTTCACAAACTCTCTCCTTTGACAATCCATTCTGCATCACACCTTCCCCAGACATGACCAGAAAAATGGAAGGTCCGTTTATGATAGGGTATACAGTCGACATTCCTTTTGGAAGGATACAGTGATCGACCTCAAATTCATCGAATGGAGGTTGATACCTCACTATGTATGAATCCAAAGCAATTCCTGGCAGCACCGTTGGCAATCCCTGCAATCCAAGTAGGGGTCATGTTCCTGAGTTTTTCCCTCTTTTCTTTTAGGGGCAAAGAAGTCCAAGTATATGTCGACAAGTGTACACCTATGAAAAGAAAAGATTATATTACCTGCTTATAAGTGAGCATGGAACATAAAGTCTGGACATCCCGGCTTTTTGGAGTAAGACCAGCACGAACTACGTTATCTGAAGTTGCCATACACTCTATACAGTCACCATAAATGTAAGCATGAGGTTCATTAGCCCCGAAGTGTAGAGCTTGCCCAGGACTAAGTTTCACATGATTGAACAGGAATGATGCCAAGACACCGATATCATCTGGGTATTGCTTTTCAAGTCGTAGAACTAAATTTTCTTTGTCTGTCAGTTGCCTTGTCTATATAACATAAGAAGTTAGGAAACTATCATCAATACCATGTAGGAGAAGGAATACACATTAAATTGCCTAAATGAGAATATATCAAGACAATCAAAATCTTCGGTAGTATATGGCAATGAAATGGAGAATAAAAACTGACAACTCTGATTTGACAAGTATAAAGCCAGGTTGTTCCTTTATTAATCAAAGACCTCATGACTAACTTGACAAGTTAGAAAACATTTCTTAACATATAAAGGGTGGAGAGCTGTTAAAAGCGCAACATAAAGGTGTACCTCGTATTTCAACCGTAGACGACTTATCAATCTGGACAAAGCCTCTTTAATCACATCCTTGCTAGCCGACATAAGTTCAGTAAACATCGACTTCAGAATTTCTTTTGATTCTCCTCCCTCATTTAGCTCACTTAGGTAAGCGAGTTTATAAGCAAATTCTTTGCCAACCACCTCAACAATCTCTGGGACATTTTGAATGACGCACTTAAGCTCCTGGAAACAGCCAAAAACATGACTTTCTACATCCATACTGTAAAAATTTTAGACTTAAAAACCGACAAGTGCAGGCAAAACCAGGTACATAGATATCTATCTAACAGCTTAGTCTTCTAATCTTCAAGATGTTCTGAATGCCTTGATATACTCTGTACCAATACTAAAATATATCCAATCAAACACTATTCATAGTACATGTACCAGCTCACATGTCACTGCAATTCCATGCACTACTAAACGCACACTATTCCAGAATCCATATTGTAACGTACTTCAAGAAAATTTTATTGTAAAGCAAGGACCATTTAACACAATCAAAGGAGGTCCTATTCTTTGAATTGCCCCAACAGATTTTAACAGCCACCTCCTTCGTGGTAAAAGCATAGGAAATCTTGAAATGCTTTGGACCTCAAAGCACCTACCTTAAGTAATGAATCAGAATTGTTAAGCATGAAATTTGAGAATACACCCTTTCTATTCAGTGAAATTTAAAAGAACTTTTGAAGAGATGAATCAGTAATGATTGAGGACTATCTAGCTTTTTGGCATACAACACTCACAAGTCTCACATCATTGGCCATTGCACCCTCCTGCCCTCCCTTCCAACCCTTGAGTGGAGATCCTCAGCTTTGAGAAAGCTAGGATGAACCCACTTTGTGACACATTACTGCAAAACAATTAGATCTTTCTCTCCATGTTCATCTATGCTCAAAGCCGAGGATCCACACATCCCTCACCCCACAAAAACGCAAACCGACTCAGAATTGGGTCAGAAATATGAGATGCATTTAAGTTCGTAGAACGACTAGGTGAATGAAATAAGAAACAAATCATTAAAAAATAAAACTTGTTAAGACGCTACAGAATCCGGCTATGTTAGTTTTACCTAATAAAATCCTCAAGAGCTTCCAAAAGCAATCTCTTTTACCCTTTATTGAAGTAGCTAGATCTTTTTACTACACTTATCTGCTGAACAAAACTAGTTACCAAGATGTATCAAGCATAATAAGTTACCTCCATGCTTATAAACCCACACAAGGCTTCAAAGTCTGTTAGTGCCAAAGCCATTTCAGGCTTGTGATTAGCATCCTTGTACACATCTGGTAGCGCCATGTGCAAAATCGTCGCCAATTCTTTGTCTGGATGGGCCTGAATCGACAAAGCCTTGGCCACTGAAAGTACCTAAGATTGAACATAGACACGAAATTCGTCAAATAGGGAATAAACTTCAAAAATTAGTTTACTATACATCTAACCAAAAGCTTCAATCCTCATAAAAGAGGTAAATGGGATAGAACCTTGAATAGGAAAGGCAGATTGGGACCCCACTTATCAAAAACCTTATCCCCAAGCAAAATTCTAGGGTTTTGCTGAATCCAGTCCTTCAAACTCAACCGCTTCTTGTCGACACCGCCATTTTCCACCATACTTTTCTTCCCACACTGCGTCTCAACTACATAAGACGGACCAGACTCATGAGTACCCATCCATAACTCAGAGTAAGGCTTCTCATCTTCAACCTCAGCACCATTATTCTTCTCATAAAGCCGTGCAACAGTCGATTCCCGCCCAATGCGGCCCCAATCGTATTTTTGAACCGCACATTTCAGTCTAACAATCCTATCCGATGCAGAAACACCATTATTCTCCATGAAATTGAATCCCACAACGCAGATATCTTACTGAGTATGAAAAATTGGTGAAAAAACACAGAATTTCATGAGGATTTGACAGTATATAAAGTGGGTGAGAGATGAGGGTTAAGATATCTGTCAACCCAAAAAAAAAAAAAAGTAAAAGCTGAAAATTAACAGAGATAAAAATAAAATGAGGACTTTTGGTACCTATCCCAAAAAAATTGATGATTTTTTATCAAGGAATTTATTCCATGGAGTTACGTGCGATGAGCAAAACGAGACGGGGATAAAGATTGGGGAAGACGCGTCGGTGGGGGATACGTCGGCAGTTGCTGCCGCCACTGCCGATCGGTATAAATGCGCTGAGGTGGTGACCGTTTTCCTGGGCCCACTATCTATATGGAAGTTATGCAATACATCCTCCATGTAGTAATATCGGTATTAATTTTTTATTTTATTTTTAGTATAAAAGACAATTTAAGGTCTCTAAAGTATTATTTCTTCCGTGTCTTAAATGGTCATTAATTAATAGTTTATCTGGTCATTTAAAACTTGACTAATCAACAATTTATTTTTTTTTTATTTATGTAGCATCATTTTCACTTTATAAAATACATTGGGAGATATTTCGGACTGCATCAGTGTTTGTATTGTGTTTTTTTGATCAAATCCTCCTCCGTGATCATCTCCATAGTCTTCTACCATGTAATTCCAGAATTTATACGCAACAAGTTTTGAGATGCTAAGCATGCTTCGGATATTACAAAGTATAAAGACTAAAGACCGATCTAAAAATCTGCATTGTAAAAAAAGAAAGTTGAATGTCAAAACATAATATTTTATATATAGCAAGTCAATTTCAACAATTTCAAATAGACTCATTAACGTGATTTATAATTATGAGGTGGTGGTGATGCCTAGATCTGAACAGAAAAATGTTGATCTGTCCACATTAGACAAACTTTCATCTCTAATACTATTATTCATTATAGAACACGTTCATTATAGAACAAGTCAATGAAAGAAACGGTCCCCGTAAAAGAAGAGAGGAAGGATATAAATATTACTTAAACTAATGGAATAGATCTGTTTGTCTGCTTGGTTTCTCAAAACGTTTCCCACCAAATGAAATTGATTTTCTTCTCTTTATTTTGCAGCAAGATGGAGGAGATCAAACAAGGGAGGGATGAAAGGTTCACAGAGTAAAACAGAGGTGGTGGTGGTACACAAAAACATCTTCTACTACACAAATTAAAGCTTTTTATATAAGAAAAGAAAAGAATATATACTTCTTAAACGAGCGAGAAAAATGCACACATACGGAGAATACACAAAATGAGTGAGAAAAATACAAAAACACACAGCAAAATCACGAATCTCCAAAATAATTAAAACCAGAAAATTGGTTTTAACAAACGAAAACTGATGTGTACAGAAGGAGAATAAGAATGTAGGACTTACATGAGCTCGGTTTTAAAGCAAACTCCAGTAGAAAGACCCCTCCTTGACCTACTCGCCGTCCCGGATGCTATTAAACAAACAAATCTGACCGGATCCGGTGAGATTCGCCTCAATCTACAACAATCAACCTTCAAATTCTATAACACACGGAAAATAATGGATATAAGAGCTAGAAATAGTTATATATTGTATGGTACTTTCAGCTAGCTAGCTAGCTGCGTCCTGCGTGTGAAAGCTCAAAAGGGGAAACTGATACGGATGGAGGAAACTTTAAGAAAGTGGAGAATATGAAGGATAACAGAATGAAGAGAAGAAAGTGGCTGGGGGAGTGTAGAAGGCAGAAGAGTGGTATAAGCAAAGATTTCTTGAAGCTTTATAATATAGTAGGAGGGCTTTGATCGGACGGTTTGAGTTTGTTGTTTCTCTAAGAAACCTTTCCATTCTTCATTCAATCCGACGGACAGCATGTGTCATGCGGGCAATCCGAATATATTAGGGTATTCGTAGCAGAATTATTATAAGATCTATCCTTAAAATAAAGATAAAATATAAAGATAACACCTTAAAGTCGTCTACAGCAGAGTCTCTATCCCTATTTATTTTTAGGGATATGAACAGTGCATCCCTACAGTTGTGGATGCACTATTCACATTATAAAAAATTATAGGGATATTGTTGGAGTGAAATAATAAATATTTTATGCGTATGAATAACGTTGTGAGGTAGAATATATATTATTTAATAGTATTTGAAATGTTATAGGGATAAGGATAAGGATGCTGTTGTGGAGTGTTTTGAATTGAGATGTTGTAAAATAGGGATATGTATTATTTTATATTATTTTAGGGATAAAAAATGACGATTCTCGTGTGAATGCCCTTATCCTTGTGAAATGTCCTGTTTGTACTTGAGTAATTTTTTTCCTGGAGTAAATTTTTTCCAACTCAAACGAATTCGAGCATCACTGTTTAGAGTGGTTGATCGACTCGATAAGTGAATATTTGATTCGCTTCAAATCGCTTACTCCCCTACCTATGTATATGGATAAGGATACAGCACGTCGCACGGCATGTAAACAAGGAAACGGTTATTTTCAAAATTTAAAGACGCGAGATGTGTTAAAAAATATATAATAAACATTATTAATATTAGATGTTTTGTTGATTTATTCGGGAAAAATCAAAACGCAAACTTTAGATCTTGGACAGATGGATGCACTCATCATATGATATATGACCCTTACCCTTATTGTTTGCACATCAATTATGGTTAGTTATTAATGATTGTAGTTAAAGAGAGTCTGAGATGAGAATATGTATTTTATTATAGAACATGTTATATGCATGTCTTCATGTTATTTCATTAGGCGTCTTTTAATGGCACCATGGTGTTTTTACTATGGTACCGTATAAAACACATCGTTTAATCCACGAGTCTCTCACGCCATAGTCCTTCATTAACCATACATCTATATTGCTACCAAACCGATCGTGTGATGAATAGGTTTGATCATGTGGATCGGTAAAAAGAACCAAACTTACGGTGGATTGGTCCACCACGAAAACACTTGGCAATAACATTTTCAAATAGTCTTCTCCGTAATCATACTTGTAATCTCTAAACTGGGTGGCTAAGTTATCTGAAACAACTCAGTGGCTAAGTTAAAGGTAAGGATATTAAATTCGAGATTGCATGTCGTAACGTGAAGATCGTCAATATTACCTGGGAAGCAAGAATGGAGGATCCCATTGACAAAGATAGGATTAGGCGGATGACGATATACAAAAGGATATGTACTAGATACAATCATGACGTCATGTATGATGTTTGATCTTCTCCAATAATTATTGGTGGATCGTATACATGTGCTTCTATATAACAAGAGGGTGGATCGCATGATGATAAGTCTCTGCAAAACTGAACCAATCTAACGACCTTATCAAACCGACCCAAACGCCGATCTATTAAACACAGACGGTGTACTAATTAATTGGATCGGTGTAAATATGGTTCTAAATTCGTTCAAAGAAGGGTTCAACAACATAATAAAATTCGAATAATAATCGGTTATGCAAACAATGCCATTACAATGCGTTATGATATTCATCTTATTCTTAATTGGCAATTTGAAAACAAAATCACGAATTTGCGAAATCCCCAACATTTCATTGCATTTTTTATTAGGAAAATGATGAAAACTAGTAAGAACCGCCTTATTTTCGACGTCCTCAAAACACTTGATAAGGATATTACATTTTTCAACTTCAAAGATGTTAACGTTCAGATGACTACTGATAAAACGTGAACTCTCTATCAGATTGTACCACTTTTTCGATACACATTTGTATCGGACAGGTGATTTCACTGGCAATAGGATCTCCCAAATCAAGTCTTCGTTGATGTCGTTGAGGTTCATCCTAGCTAGATTATTTTGTCCCATAAGAAAGGAAAAAAGGAAAAAAAAAAAAAAAAAAAAAGAAACAGAAGCTTATTCAATACGAAAGGGAAATTTGAAATACAATTACCGCTATTATTGAATCTTGATTACGGTTTTAAAAGCATAAATTTTATAATGGTCCTCGACCAAAGTGAATCTTAATAGTAGAAAAAAAAATATAGATGTAGAAAGATGTAACAATCGGCATAGTATTACAATAGCATGTATTCACGAAAAGTTATAAACTTTTATAAGAATCATTGCAGCTGTTAAATTAGATTTTCATGCTTGTAGTTGTATATATACATTCTTTTGGAAGACATAGTTGTAGATATACTACTGTATGTATGTGTGTGTATATATATATACATCCTTATATATAATAAAGGAACAAGGGGCTGTGGTGCTGCCACGTGGTGTGGTGTGGTGGCGGGGGCGGTCCTACGTTTTTTAGGCGAAATGAGTTAAAAAAAATTGGGCGCATGTACGTACAAAAAAAAAAAAAAATCGACCGAAAATACAATTTTTTTTTCTAATACATTCATATACAAACATCAAATTCATAATGCAAACACAAAACATACATATATATTAATACTAAATACTAATTCAACAATCTTTCTTGAAGACGCGTTTGGAGGCGAAATCACTAATCAATGTATAATCATCAATTTCATCAACCAATTTCGCGCTCAATCGATATTATCGCTAACCCATTCAAGCGTTCTTGACTCATCGTCTTCGAAGATGGTTCTTTATTAAGCTTCAACTTCGAAAAACTCCTTTGATTTATCTTTGATTTCCCTTATTTTTTTCCACTTTATGACTAGCCTATTTGTCTTGATATATAAACGTAGGCTCAATTTTTTTCGAATTCTTTTTATCTCGCTACTTTCTTCGTGAAGTAACATTTAGTAACATATAAATTGTTTTATTGGGTTGGATATTTTTTTTAAAAAATCGGGCCTATATATAAATTTTTTTATTGGGTTGGGTTTTTTTTTTTTTAAAGAATCGGCCTATTTGTTATCGAAATCGAGAACTTTTTAATATACGATTTTTTTTATAAATCGATCGGATTAACTACTATAAATTTTTTTTTCGGATAAGCAAAACATGTACCGATTGGGCCTATCGGGATTCATTGGGCCAAGCCGACTGGCTCGCCTGGCTTGTGATAGGGCCGGCCCTGTGTGGTGGGTAAGATAGGTTAGATTGTAATGGTGGATGGGGTAGGGTAGGGTTGGGTGGTGGATAGGGTTGTGGGTAGGGTCGGGTAGATAGGTTGGGGTGGTGGGTAAGGTAGAGTGGTATGATGGGTAAGGTAAGGTAAAGAAGGGGTGGGTGATACTGGAGTAGGGTAGGTAATGGGTTAGGTAGGTAGGATGTCGAGGGTAAGATATGGCGATGTATGGTAGGCTAGGATAGGATAGGGTGGTGATCGAGTAGGGTATGGTAGCGATGGGTAGGGCGGGAAGAGAGGTAGGGTGCAATTGGGTATGACGTAGGGCTATCCCACCCCTTCGCCTTTAGCCTACCTCATACATGCCCGTGCAGACGGAGTCAGAGTCGGAATTTCAACTTCAAATGGTCTAACATACTATATTCAGAGATATATTCAGATAATTTAATAGATTGCACTGAACTACATAGTGTAATTTTTTTTGTCCGGATGGGCTAGCCCCCTGCTGATGGGAGTCAACTTTACGTGACTCCGGTGCATTAATTACCCCCGCTTATCACACTTTCAGCACAATTTTGGGTAAATTAGACCATTTTCGGGGTGATATCGTGAGCTTATGGCACGGGGAACGAATCCGTCACTTTGATGAATTCATACCCCTTTTTGTTATTATTAACCCCGTTCCCGAGCACTTTTACCCTCCGGAATTGTTTGGATGTTTGTGGTTGTTTATGATATTGAAGGGTATTGGTGTCTCGAGGACCCGGAAGATGACAATTTGTGGTGAAAAAGCATAACCGAGGCAAGACGAGGGTCAAAAAGGAGAAAAGTGAAGGCTGGGGGAAACGGGGGTTCAAACGCGCGTTTGAACCCTCCAAACGCACGTTCCACACACCAAACGCGCGTTTGAATCCCTAAACGCGCGTTCCGAAGTTCGGATTTGGTTCGAGTTGAAGCCCTCTAAACGCACGTTTGGAAACCGAGCCAACCGCGCGTTCCAAGATCCTAAACGCGCGTTTGAACCTTCCTAAACGCGCGTTCCGGATGAAGAACGAGTCAAGCCCCGCCCGAAATTATGTGTAACGCACGTTTCGGCCAAGCGAAACGCGCGTTTGAAGATGCCAAACGCCCGTTCCAACCCTCTAAACGCGCGTTTGGACCATTTTTGCGGCGAGATTTTCCCTTCACCTATAAATACCCCCGCTTAGACATTTTCTTAGATATCAAGCTTTTCTTAGCAAAACTCTACCCATCTTTTGCTCGAATTTTGTAATAGCTTAGAATACTCTCTCTTAGTGTAAATCAACAATATCTTAGCATAATCTTTCCATTTCTTAACTTAGATTTTCATTCCAAACACTAAGAGACCACCTTTTAATTACTTCTCTATTTTGTACTTTTTGGATCTAATCTCGAATTTCTGCAATTTTATAGTATATCTCTCTTCTCTTTTACTTGTTATGGCTCTTATTTCTTGTTTTATGCATGTTTTGATTAATATAATGTGTAGCTAAACATCTTCATAGCCAAATCATGTGAAATTTAGTGAAATCACCCTTTGGGTGATGAAATTGGGAGTGGGTAGTGCTTTTTATTGTTGTTCCTTACGTATTTCACGTCTTAGAACTCGTTATAACGGATTTGGGCTAGATTGATCACCTAGGTCAAAAATCACACACATCACTCTTGAGAGTTGTTCAGAGAGAGGGGTGTGGGAAAAGGGTTCTAGGATCGCATTGTAGTGCGAGGCTACTCGTTTTCAACGTTTACACGGCTCTTGTGCATGATTGTCTTGTGGAGGAATCTCTCTTAGGATAGGTTAGTTGACTTGACATAAGGTGTTGGGGAAGAGTTGTTCAGACCTTAGCACCGGGATTAGGAGCACGTACCCGTGAAATTGAATGCAAGAGTTCGTCGTTATTGCACACTCCCGGTTTTGTCTTTCCTTTGGGTGATATTAGCTATTTTGATCATGGTTCGGCTATGTCTCTTTAATTATCTTTAAAACCGAGTAGTTTAATCTTCTTTCTCTCTTTTTATCTTTAGACTCGTTAGTTAGATTCACTTAGTGCCGTTGTAGTAAACAAAACCTTAAGAACTTTGATCACTTAGACTAAGCATTACGTTCACTTTGGTACTTGCAAGCACGATTCCTTTGGGTTCGACCTCGGACTCCGTAGCTTTACTCGCAATCGACCCGGTCCTTTGCCGGTTAGAGAGCTTGTTTAATCACCGTTGTCTTGAGTATTTTATGAATTTGTTTGGTGAAAATAACGCTCATCAAAATGGCGCCGTTGCCGGGGAGTTGTGTGCTATTTGTGATATCTTGTAAGTGAACCGAAGGCTTGGGCCTAGGTTCTATTTTCTTGTTTTCTTGTTGTTTGCTTTTTGTAGTGCATGACCCGGAGGTCTCAAACACCACTCGAACCTTACATAGACGGGATTGAAGCTTACGCAAGGCGTAGAAACGATCAACGAAGAAGAGGTCGTCAAGTAGAGGAGTTGATTCCGGTCTTAGAAGAGGATAGTTTGGGTGAGTTGGGAGAAGGATCCGACATGGCACAACAAGGTGGACAAGGTTTGGAAGGAAATTTGGTGAATAATAATGGAATCCCGAGTTCCAAACCCGCCTCTTGTCAACAACAATGCACAAGGAGATGGGAATGGACAAGGACACAACGTTGTGAATGCGAATGGGCCTATTCCTCGAATGTTCAACATGAGGCCCAAGGGAATCAAATGGATCCCGCTCTTATGCAACGAGTTCAATGCATGGATGTTGAATCGGTTTCAACAAAATCGAACCAAGCTCACAATCAAGGTGCAAACGCGATGCCAAATTGGTTTAACGGTCAACAAGAGCAAAACCAAGGTGGTTTGACTTGTAGAGATTTTGTGCTAGCTCCTACGGCAAACATGGGGCATAGTCCAATCCGAATGCCACCGGTAGCCGCCAACAACTTGGAATTGAATAGGAACATCATACATTTGTTGGGAGACAATGCTATATTCAAGGGAACCGCTTTAGAAAATCCTCACTTATTCATTGATCACTTTCTCCAAATAGTAAACTCGACAAAGATCAATGGAGTGAGTGATGAGGCGCTCAAACTTATGCTTTTCCCGTTCGCCTTGAAAGAGCAAACTAAGAGGTGGTATGATTCGTTGCCTAATGACTCTTTACACACATGGGAAGAAGTGGTAAAGACTTTTCTGCTCAAATATTACCCCCCGTCGAAGACCATGGATATGAAAGAAGCTATCATGTCATTCAATGCATATGAAGGAGAAGAGCTTCATGAGTCATGGGATCGGTTTAAGGCTTTGTTGAGGGAGTGCCCGGGGCACGGATTGAGATCGTACGAGGTAGTTCATGCTTTCTTCCGGGGTTTGGATCAAGTTCATCAAAGTACGTTACATGCTTCGTGTAATGGAGATATTATGAGTATGGTACCCGAAGTGGCTATGAACCAAATTGAGAAGATTTCCGAGACTTCGAGGCAATATATATCTTCGAGTAGAAAGGGGACAAGAAGTAAGAAGCCCGGTTTGGTTGAAGTTAAAGAAGTTGAAGCAAGCGATCAATATCATGCTCACGTACAAGCGATGGAGCAACAGTTAGGGAGATTGCAAAAGGAGAATGAGAGTGCTAAGCTTTGCCAAATTTGTAGTGGATCACACTCGGCAAAGGATTGTAGGATGACGACCAAAGCTCAAAATATGGCTTATCCTCAATCCTCGATTCAAGGGCAAGCTAGTACCCCATCTCAAGATAGCATGAATGAGTTGGCTAAGCGGATGATGAGTATTTGTTCTATGGAGCAATGGAATACGGGGTCCCAATATCAAAATCAGTCGCAAAGCCCCTATCAAGGCCAATATATGGGGGAACAACAAGGTGGGCAACCGTATGAAGAATCCCAAGATGTGAACTATGTGGGACAAGGTCAAGGAGGGAACTATGGAAATCAAGGTGATGGTTCTTGGAGGAATAACAACAATCAAGGTTGGAACCGGAATCAAAACCAAGGACTAAACCAAGGTTATAGACAAGGCCAAAATCAAAGCCAATCTTCACAAGGGCATGTCTATCAACCTCCACACCAAAGGCAACAAGGAGGGTATAATCAACAGGGTTCTACCAATCATCAAAACCCTCCTCCTTTAGCTCCTATACCTCAAAAGAGTTCAACCGATGTCATCTTGGAACAAATGAACAAAAACTTTGCGGAGATAAAGAAGGACATGGTTGAGATGAACTACAAACATGGGTCCGCCATCAAAAATCTTGAGACACAATTTGGTCAAGTGGTGGAACATGTTCAGTTGAAGGGAGGTTTACCGAGTAACACCGAAAAAAATCCGAGAAGTGTGAACGCCATCTTAACTCGAAGTGGTAAAGTGTTGAGAACTAATGGAGAGAAGAAAGTCTTGTAGGAGGACAAGGCTAGAAAAACTTCCATTGAGACCGAAGCGGGAGCTATGGATGGTGATATAGATGGGATTGAAGATGATGAAGATCATGGGGAGTATGTCAAGAAGAAGGAAGTAGAAAGGAAAGAAGCTCAAGCTAGGGGAGATTATGTGGTCATCGATGTGAAAGAGGAGGAACCAACTAGAAGAGAAGGAAAGAACCAATGAAAGAGCCGTCTTCCCCACGCACCAAAGGTAAGAAAGGTATGATCCCTCCTCCTTCTAAAGATTTTGATTTGAGTGCTCTCCCTTATCCCCTAGGAATCATAGACAAAGTTGCTTGAATAAGGCACAAACTCGATTCATTGAGATTTTGCGAAAAATTGACTTGAACATTCCTTTTCTTGAGGCACTTGCAAACATGCCCTCGTATTGTAAGTTTTTAAAAGAGTTGCTAACTAAAAAGGGTAAGATGCAAGAAGTTGTGTGTTTGAATGAAGAGTGTTCCGCTATTTTTAATGGAAAATCTAAGATTCCCCCGAAAGTTAGAGACAAGGGTAGTTTCACTATTCCGGTTACTATTGGTTCAACTCATTTTCCTAGTGTTCTATGTGATTTGGGGGCTAGTGTAAGCCTAATGCCCCGTGCTATATATGAGAGTCTTGACCTAGGAGAGTTGGAGCCAAGCGGGATGACCCTTCAAATGGCGGATAGGTCTATTCGGGAGCCTATGGGAGTGATAGAGGATGTCATAGTGAAAGTGGATAAGTTTGCCTTCCCGGTAGATTTTGTTGTACTAGACATGGAGATGGATTCCAAAACACCTTTGTTGTTAGGACGTCCCTTTTTAAATACCGGGAGGACTTTGATAGATGTTGCGAGCGGTGAGATAATATTGAGAGTTGGAGATGAAAAAGTCGCGGTCAATGTCTATAAAGCCATGAAACATCCTAAGGAGAGCACCGAGAATTTGTTTTTCTATTGATGCTATATATCCTTGCGTTTCGGAACATGTTGACATGCGGGTATATAAAGACGAATCCGATGAATGTATGGAAAAAGTGAGTATGGAAACCGATGAAGAAGAAGAATTGGAAGAGGAAGCAAAAGAGCTCGAAGAGACGGCTTTCGTGGGTGAGAGGTGGACCGAGAAGATTGATCTTGGGCTTGAAGGAGAGCTAGAAAAGCCATCAATTGAGGATCCTCCGAAAGATTTGAAAATGAAGCCGCTTCCACCTCATTTGAAGTATGTTTTTCTTGAAAATGATGATTTACTTCCTTTGATTATTTCTTCTACACTAACGGCTTTGCGGGAAGATGAGTTAGTGAGGATGCTTAAGAAGCATAAGCGTGCTTTCGGGTGGAAGATGTGCGATCTTAAGGGTATTAGTCCCACCATTTGCCAACACAAGATTATTACGGAAGATGGAGCAAAGCCGGTAAGGCAACCCCAAAGAAGACTCAATCCCCACCTCCAAGAGGTTGTGAGGAAGGATGTGGTCACAATGTTGAAGCTAGGGATTATCTACGCCATCTCGGATAGCAAGTGGGTGAGTCCCACCCAAGTGGTGCCGAAGAAGGGAGGTATGACCGTGGAGATCAATGACAAAGGAGAGGAGGTGCCTAAACGTTTGGTAAGTGGTCATAGAATTTGCATTGATTATCGTAAGCTAAATGACCAAACCCGTAAAGATCATTTTCCCCTCCCTTTTATTGATCAAATGTTGGAGAGATTGAGTGGCCATGCCTTTTATTGTTTCCTTGATGGGTTTAGTGGGTATTACCAAATACATGTGGCTTTAGAGGACCAAGAAAAGACTACTACACTTGTCCCTATGGTACCTTTGCCTTCCGTAGGATGCCTTTTGGGTTGTGTAATGCACCCGCGACATTCCAACGGTGCATGGTCGCCATATTTGCGGATATGATAGAAAAGTTTTTAGAAGTCTTTATGGATGATTTTAGCGTGTTTGGTGATTCCTTTGAACAATGTCTAGATAATCTTGAAAAGGTGTTGGGTAGATGTGAGGAGACAAACTTGGTGCTTAATTGGGAGAAGTGTTATTTGATGGTTACGAGAGGGGATAGTCTTAGGGCATAAGATATCTAGTAAAGGTATAGAGGTAGATAAGGCTAAGGTTGAAGCGATAGCTAAGCTTCCTATGCCCACCAACCTAAAGACTCTTAGGGGTTTTCTAGGCCACGTGGGGTTTTATCGTAGGTTCATCAAGGATTTCTCGAAAATAGCCCGTCCTCTTACTCTTCTCCTTGGAAAAGACGTCCCGTTTGATTTTGACAAAGCTTGTGTTGAAGCATTTTCGATGCTTAAGCAAGCTGCTAGTATCCGCTCCCATCTTAGTTGCCCCGAAATGGGATCAAGAATTTGAGCTCATGTGTGATGCGAGTGACACCGCGGTTGGTGCGGTACTCGGTCAAAAAATCGACAAAATCTTCAAGCCTATTGCTTATGCAAGTCACACCTTGAATTCGGCCCAACAGAACTACACCACCACTGAAAAAGAGCTTTTAGCGGTCGTCTTTGCGTTTGATAAGTTTCGGTCTCATCTCGTAGGTTCTCGGGTAGTTGTCCACACGGATCATGCCGCTTTGCGTTATCTCTTTGCCAAGCCCCGCCTCTTGAGGTGGATCTTGCTCTTGCAAGAGTTTGATTTAGAGATCCGTGATTGGAAAGGTTGTGAGAATGTCGTAGCCGACCACTTAAGTCGTATGGAGCTTAGTGAGGAGTTGGTTAAAGCACAAACCGAGATAAATGACTCTTTCCCTCACGAGCAATCGTATGCACTTGACACCCTTCTTCCGGCTAAGAGAGGCAACTTTCTAAAAGTCGGTAAGGAAGGTAGTCCTTGGTTTGCTCCTTTTGTCAACTACCACGAGTGCGGTTTCGTAGACCCCGACCTTGACTCGAACCAAAGGCGTAAATTCCTTAGTGAGGTGGGTAAGTATGTGTGGGAAGATCCTTGTCTTTATAGGTTGTGTTCGGATGGTATTCTGAGGAGGTGCATCCCAGAAAGTGAGATTTTGAGTGCTCTTTCGTTTTGTCACGACAAAGAGGCCGGAGGCCACTTCTCGGGGCAAAGAACCACTTTGAAAGTATTGCAAAGTGGGCTATATTGGCCCACTCTATTTCGAGACGCACATGCTTATGTGAAATCTTGCGATGCTTGTCAAAGATCCGGTCGTATATCTAGAAGGAGTGAGATGCCTCAGAAGCCGATCATAGTGTGTAAGATTTTTGACGTGTGGGGCATTGATTTCATGGGCCCCTATCCCTCTTCGTGTGGTAACAAGTACATTCTAGTCGCGTGTGATTATGTGTCCAAATGGGTCGAAGCCTTAGCCTCACCCACCAATGATAGGAATGTTGTTATCCGTTTTCTTAGAAAGAACATCTTTTGTAGGTTTGGGGTGCCTCGTGCTATAATCAGTGATAACGGAAGCCATTTTGCTAACAAGCCGTTTGATAAACTTTTAGAGAAGTATGGAGTGAAACACAAGTTAGGTACCGCTTACCATCCCCAAACGAGTGGTCAAGTCGAAGTCACGAATAGGGGTATTAAGCGTATCTTAGAGAGGACGGTAGACACGAATGTCAAGAGTTGGTCTTTGAAGTTAGATGATGCCTTGTGGGCCCATAGGACAGCCTTTAAGACACCTCTAGGCATGTCACCTTACATGATAGTCTATGGTAAATCTTGTCATCTTCCCGTAGAGATCGAACACAAGGCTTATTGGGCCATCAAAATGCTTAACCTCGATGATACCTTAATTGGTGAGAAGCGTATGGCCCAATTAAATGAATTAGATGAGTTCCGCCTTTGTGCTTATGACCTTTCACAAAGTATAAAGAAAAGACTAAGTTACTCCATGATAAGTTGATTAAACCTCGTGTTTTCAATGAGGATGACGAAGTCTTATTCTACGATACTCGTTTGCATCTCTTCCAAGGAAGTTGAAGTCTAGGTGGTCCGGTCCCTATGTTGTGTCAAAAGTCTATCCGTCCGGTGCTATCGAAATCACCCATCCTAAGTTTGGCACGTTCACCACTAATGGCTTGCGGTTGAAAAGGTATGAGCGGTTGCCCTACGATGAAGCACTAGAAATAGTGCATCTTGAAGATCCCGTACCTTGTGATGAATCTTGTAAGTCTTGTCATGGACTTTAAACCTTGACTCGTATAATTCTAAATCCATCTTTCTATCTTTCTACCCTTTCTCGCCTTGTGCCAACGGTATAACTTTGAAAAAGTTGGCACCGTTTAATCCATCTAGTCGAGCCAACGACGTAAAACAAAGGCGCTTGGGGAGGCAACCCACCATTTCGTAGTTTGTTGAGTTAGTTTGGTGTTTTAGAGGTCTCGGGGTGGTTAGAATCAAGTGTGGGGTAGAAATCTTGAGTTTTCCTAGTTTACGGTCCAAACGCCCGTTTACCCCTTTCAAACGCGCGTTTGCGGCTTTTTTCCTCCCAAACGCGCGTTTAGAACCATTTCAAACGCGCGTTTGGAGCCTCAACTCTACGATCGTGAATTCCCTTCCCAAACGCACGTTTCACTGTCAAACGCGCGTTTGGACATGCGAAACGCGCGTTCCACTCATTCCAAACGCGCGTTTGGACTCATCTTCTTTAAATACCGCCTCCAAACCGGCGTTTCAAAAATCGGATTTTCTCAACCACTAAACGTCCGGCGGCCGCGTTTCAACCCCCTTTCACTCGAAATTCTTCATTTCTCACCCGTTTTTGGCGATTTAAAGCCCATTCAACACCTCTCAATCTCTTCTTTTGATTTCAACAAGCCATTCCAACAACAAATCACCTTTATCCTCGATTTGATCGACATTTTTGGCGATTTTTCACCGAAGTCGAATTTGCTCATTTTCGACGTTTCGAGGCTCGTTCTTCACTCCAAATCATTCCTATCATCTCTCTTAAGCATAGAACGGTATATTTCGGCTTTACGTTTAAATTTCGGTTAGGGTTAGTTTTTGGCCTATTTTTGGTTTAACGCCCTTTCTCGTTATTTATTGTTTATTGATTCAATATCCTGTTTTTGTTTGTTTTGTTTGCTGTGTTGATCGATGGTGAATGGTGTGGCTTGTGTGGGGTGTTTTGTTGTGAATGGTTGGTTGGTTTGTTTGAAATCCCGGTTGGACGATAACCGGGTCGGTTTTGATTGTAACTTGATTGTTTGGTGTTGTTCGGTTGGTGTTCATAGAATGAGGGAAACTAAACGAAAGGAAACCGAGGGTAAAGGTAAGGGCAAGCAACCAATGACTAGGCAAGCCCCCAAAAAACAGAAAACCCTAGTTTATCCTAGGGTACCTACGAGTGGTATTCGGATTGGTGGTGCAGTTGAGAGTAGAAACCCTCGAGCAATTAGGCCAGCGGGACAGTTGAGGGATGAAACATCGACGAAGATTTTGAGCCGGATACCGAGGGGAGGAATACGAGTAGTGATAGTGGGGAGGCCACGGACCTTGAGAGCGATGTGCCCTTGGCACATTTGCAAGCCAAAGCTGCTAGGACTAGTGCTCCACCACCTCGCCGAGTGCCCCTCCACGAGTGCTCCCGAGCAAGGCCCTCCTCACAGCTCCCCCTCACGAGGATATTATCCACTTTCGATTTGCGTTTCAACTCACCGGTTGCCTACTCTAACTATCATGATTATATCATTTGGGAAGAACATGTGTTATGAGAGGGGGCTAGACCTCAAAAGCGTACTAAAGAGTTCATCGAAGACTTAATGAAGAGAGGGTGGAATAATCTAATTTATGAACTGAGGGGCATACGAATTTGTCAATAGTCCGGGAATGGTATGCAAATTTCGGTGTGGCTAATGCGAAATCCGGGTTTATCGAGTTAGAGGGGTTAATGTTCCGTGGTCGGTCGGGGCTATCAATGATTATTATCGGATACCGGCTTTCGAGGGGGATTATTTAGGTTGGTTTGCGGCGAGGTCACATTGGAATACTGCGAGAATCCGGATCCATTAGAGGAGATGAGGAAAGCAATCAACCCCGACTTACCGTGGATTTCAAAGGGAAGCAATGCAAGAAGTCGGTTGGTGACGACGACTTGGCCGGATATTTGGAAAGTAAAAGCTAAGTTTTCTCAAAACCGTCTACTACCGAAGGACAACATCACGCACTTCCACATTAAGGATTTGCAAGCTGTTGTATGCTCTACACTATGATGCGAAGGTAGACGTTGGGAAAACCATCTTTGAGGAATTTAGAGAAAATCAAAAGGTTAAGCGTCGGATGATTATGTGCCCCTACCTCATCTTTGGTTTGTGCAAGGGAGCGTTGGTAAAGGAGTATCGATGATCGGATTACGAGGAAGAAGAATGCTGTGGTACCGAGGCCGTTTAACGCCCGCGCGCCTTAACCCTCCAGGCCCACCCCTCGACCCGTTCACACCGTCCTCCGCCCCTACCACCTCCACTACCTCCACCACCCTACCCATACCTCCTCCTATCATTTCCTCCACTACTACCACTACTATACCCCCGCCTCCTCTCTACTGCGGACCTTCCACCCACACCTTCACCTCACCTTCTACATCCTCTGCCGGGGGGCCGTGGCTTAGTGAGAGGCGGGGGCTTCGATTGCACACAAACGAGAGGGCGGATGGATAGTACGAGGGTGACAACGAGCGGCATTGTGGAAAATCGGCGGGTATTGGCTCGGGAGAGGCGGGTTGAGCTTACGAGTTGGATCTAGATATTGCACCGTTTCGGTATACCGCGAGAGATTGAGGAGGATTTGCGGCGGATTACGAGAGGAGTCATTCGTAGAGGAGCCGGACGAGGGGTTTGATGATCTTGATTTGGATGATCGATGGGCACGGTTGCGAGGTGGGACGAGGCGGTGAGGACGGGTGTTGCGGGATCTACACGGAGGCGAGAGTGCGGTGCTTTGTGGTTGCACCAACATCGGGCACACCGGATCCCACCCGCGACGTACGGGGACATGGAGCGGACTAGCATGTTTTTCATGCAATTCTTCTTGTATTTACTTACTAGTCTGTCTCTTTTATACTTTGACATTTTACCTACTTTTGACGTTCTTTCATCATACTTTGGACACATTTCACTTTGGCATGCACGTGCACTTATTTTTGAGCCCACGAGGCACTGCTTGACCGTGTATGTTTTCCTTTTTATTGAGCGATCTTGTGGGATGACAAGGATGTTTTTATTAGCTTATATTTAATGCATGGATGTTACGTACTTTATTTTGATTCGATTGTATCCTTCCATTGCATATCCCGTATCCCCACTCGTTATGCTTTGATCTCGTCAACGTGGCTTAGACTCGTTATTTTATGCACCCGCTTACCCTATTGCTTGCTTTTTAGCACGCGGATTATGTCCGTGCATGCGCTTGTCTTTGTTTTGTTGATCTCGCTTTAGGTTTCGGGATGGATTCACACGAGGCTATCACGAGTTTCGAGTCACGGTTGCGCCTTTACGCCGGGTCTTTTGGTCAAACGACTAAGTCTTTTACGCCCCCTTATCTCTCACACACGAGGACGGTGTTTCGTTTAAGTGTGGGGTGGGGGACTTAGCCGTTTTATTGTTTTTATTGTTGAATGTGCATTATTTGTGGTATACTTAGCTTATGATCGGGCTTGAGTCGATTCTTGGGTGATTTTAAAATTTTTCAAGGGTTCCGACAACCTTTGTGTTGTTTGTGCTATGTCTTTATTCGAGTGGCGCCCACCTTAGTAGGGCCCCGAACGTGTGCACTTCGGTTTGATTTTATCTTGAGAATAGAGTTTATTAATTTCACGTGAAGCTACACTTTGTGCACAATTTGATTACTACCACTATCTCGTATCTTTGGTCTCGAGACGAAATAAAAAGAGTTACCTAAGTAGGACACGGGATGACGGTCATGGCGTCTCTTTGACCTACCATAGCCAAATAAGCCTAATCTCCAACATTAGACCTTCGTAGCCCCTCTCGGCCTTGATAGAATGGTCGACCACCATTCGTTTTATAGCCGTTTTGTTACGTAGTCGAAACCTACCACGAGCTTAATTTTTGGTCACATTCCCTTCATTCATACCTACGAGTGGACTAGTCTTTTGTTAGGCCACACTTGCTAAGGCAAGTGTGGGGTGGGGAAATGATGTTTTCTTGTATGGAGCTATAAGGAGAAGAGGAGCTCATTTGGGCTTAGTGTTTGGGTTTGGCCCAAAAAGAAAAGAGAAATCTGTGGAAAAAAAAAAAAAAAAAAAAAAAAAAGAAGAGAACTCGATCAATCAAAGTTCAAAATAAATTAGAAAGTTCTCAAATGAATAAGAGTTTGGAGTTTATAAAATAAAGGGTTGGAATCAAAGTAATGAGCTCAAAGTTATACGTATGATGTTGGAGTTGGGATAGTGAGATAGGTGCTAATGTATTCGACCTCGCCTTATGAAACTTGAAACATAGTTGAATTAGGCAATGAGTTCGGGTATGTCGGTATCTATGGTTCCCAAAGTTTTATAATAATCAAAAGGAGTTTGGATGGTTTGTATGGTAGAGATAAGGTGGTACACTTGTTGATTAGGTTCACTCGTACTTCTTTTTCTCCGAGTTCCCAAAATATCCTTTTCGATTAACCGGAATTACCCTAGCCTAACATTATAACCCTTCAAGTCCTACCCGATTGTGTCCAAACTTAGTAGCCTTGATTTGTGGAGAGGATGGTTGATATGAGACGGTTGGTAGACTTTTCGGCCGGGATTCAAGCCCGACAATCTTTTTGAACACTTGAATGTAGCTCGGCACCACACACACTCTATTCTTTTGATAACGTTGTACCGGTGTGTGTATGTTCGTTCGTCTTACTTCGTGGTTACCTCGAGGGTAAGGATAGTAGCACTACGTCACAATGTTGAATCCACTTGGTTTGTTTTAAAACGCCTAGGTTACTCGAGGGCGAGCAAAGGCTACGTGTGGGGTGGTTGATGGGAGTCAACTTTACGTGACTCCGGTGCATTAATTACCCCCGCTTATCACACTTTCGGCACAATTTTGGGTAAATTAGACCATTTTCGGGGTGATATCGTGAGCTTATGGCACGGGGAACGAATCCGTCACTTTGATGAATTCATACCCCTTTTTGTTATTATTAACCCCGTTCCGAGCACTTTTACCCTCCGGAATTGTTTGGATGTTTGTGGTTGTTTATGATATTGAAGGGTATTGGTGTCTCGAGGACCCGGAAGATGACAATTTGTGGTGAAAAAGCATAACCGAGGCAAGACGAGGGTCAAAAAGGAGAAAAGTGAAGGCGGGGGAAACGGGGGTTCAAACGCGCGTTTGAACCCTCCAAACGCACGTTCCACACACCAAACGCGCGTTTGAATCCCTAAACGCGCGTTCCGAAGTTCGAGATTTGGTTCGAGTTGAAGCCCTCTAAACGCACGTTTGGAAACCGAGCCAACCGCGCGTTCCGAGATCTAAACGCGCGTTTGAACCTTCACAAACGCGCGTTCCGGATGAAGAACAGTCAAGCCACCGCCCGGAAATTATGTGTAACGCACGTTTCGGCCAAGCGAAACGCGCGTTTGAAGATGCCAAACGCCCGTTCCAACCCTCTACAACGCGCGTTTGGACCATTTTTGCGACGAGATTTTCCCTTCACCTATAAATACCCCCCCTTAGACATTTTCTTAGATATCAAGCTTTTCTTAGCAAAACTCTACCCATCTTTTGCTCGAATTTTGTAATAGCTTAGAATACTCTCTCTTAGTGTAAATCAACAATATCTTAGCATAATCTTTCCATTTCTTAGCTTAGATTTTCATTCCAAACACTAAGAGACCACACTTTTAATTACTTCTCTATTTTGTACTTTTTGGATCTAATCTCGAATTTACTGCAATTTTATGGTATATCTCTCTTCTCTTTTACTTGTTATGGCTCTTATTTCTTGTTTTATGCATGTTTTGATTAATATAATGTGTAGCTAAACATCTTCATAGCCAAATCATGTGAAATTTAGTGAAATCACCCTTTGGGTGATGAAATTGGGAGTGGGTAGTGCTTTTTATTGTTGTTCCTTGCGTATTTCACGTCTTAGAACTCGTTATAACGGATTTGGGCTAGATTGATCACCTAGGTCAAAAATCACACACATCACTCTTGAGAGTTGTTCAGAGAGAGGGGTGTGGGAAAAGGGTTCTAGGATCGCATTGTAGTGCGAGGCTACTCGTTTTCAACGTTTACACGGCTCTTGTGCATGATTGTCTTGTGGAGGAATCTCTCTTAGGATAGGTTAGTTGACTTGACATAAGGTGTTGGGGAAGAGTTGTTCGAGACCTTAGCACCGGGATTAGGAGCACGTACCCGTGAAATTGAATGCAAGAGTTCGTCGTTATTGCACACTCCCGGTTTTGTCTTTCCTTTGGGTGATATTAGCTATTTTGATCATGGTTCGGCTATGTCTCTTTAATTATCTTTAAAACCGAGTAGTTTAATCTTCTTTCTCTCTTTTTATCTTTAGACTCGTTAGTTAGATTCACTTAGTGCCGTTGTAGTAAACAAAACCTTAAGAACTTTGATCACTTAGACTAAGCATTACGTTCACTTTGGTACTTGCAAGCACGATTCCTTTGGGTTCGACCTCGGACTCTGTAGCTTTACTCGCAATCGACCCGGTCCACTGCCGGTTAGAGAGCTTGTTTAATCACCGTTGTCTTGAGTATTTTATGAATTTGTTTGGTGAAAATAACGCTCATCACCTGCCTGCCCCAAAAATATTATATCTGGCTACGTCGATGAAATAGGACTTACAACTGCGAGCAATGATTATTAAAGTTGAACATGGTTCAGTTTTTCTGTTATAAAACCAAATAGTTTTATACTTGTTTAAAAATTTCAAACCAAAGAAAGATGGGTTTTCAGCTAAAAAAACATAGTTTCAAAGAGTAATTTATTTCGGTTGGGTTCGGGTTGATTTGAGGATAATATAAAATAATCAAAACCTATTAGGGGACTATAACATGTTATAGTTTAATGGTGAGTTAAACTATAATCTGATAATGATACCCAGGGTTTGAACCCCTTTAGTGGCAAAAGTGTGTGTTAAAATTTTTCGTTTCCTAAAAAAAACATCAAACCAACACATTTGGTTTCAACCAGTTGATTTTATTTTGTTTGAATCAGGTTGAGTTTTGGTTTGTTTTAAGTTACGAGTTTTTTTTCCTCACCCCTAAGAGCATGTGCCTTTAATAATTTAAAAAAATCAGGCGGGTTATACCGGTACCACATAACTATTTCTAGCATCATATTTTCTTTACTCTTTTTTATTTCCAGTACCATATATGGTGAACATCGGTGCTTAGTGACGTTATTTATCAGTGACACAATATGTAGTAAAGATAACGTCACTGTCAGTTACGCTATTTTGAAAAACAACGTTAATGACAGTAACCTTTTTTTTCATGCCGAATAATCGTTGTTCTTAAAATATTTTTCTAAATGTCTGAAATAACTGTGGTTCTAGAAGTAAATGTGTGTTGGAATAGAAACTCACAGAAATTAGTGTAAAAAAGCAACATCTTTTTTGGGCTTTAACAAAAATTGATTACGCCCTGATTTACCAATCCCAATCTGATTTCGAATAAAAAAGGTCCTCCTTCAATAAAGAAAAAGAAAAAGATAAAACGATGTCGTGTCAATGTTATGGAAAAATTTACCCCCAACTCTGGCAGCCACCACCAACTCCGATAGCCACTGCTAAACTACGGCAATACAATGCTGACTACAACATCATCCTAGGCTAGGAGGGAAGCAGCTGACCGGGGCACAAGAGGAAGAGCCGAAGAAGAGCATACCAGCCGCTGCGTCGCGTACAGCTCATCCATCGCAACACCGCCGCCGTGACTCCGTGAGCACTTGAGTCTTCGAGTTTGTTTTCTCGGGCGAGTGTCATATACAATCAATATTTGATTCTCCGAATCTTTATAAACTTGTCAATCTGCTTGCATTTTCTGGGATGGCACCTGTGTTTCTTCTAGATTATTATGTAGATTATTATGTAGTGATATAAGGAAATATAGTAGCACATTTACTAACACTAATTGATTTTAGTATAACGGTAAGCGCTTGATCTCAACATGGTATCGGAGTAGAAGGTCCCTAGTTCAAGCCCCGCTTCGAGCATGATTATAAACAAAAAAACAAGTGTTGGGCCCCACTATCTTTTTATAGGCCCATACTTCCCAAAAAAACTCACACTTGAGGGGGCATGATATAAGGTAAGGGGGCGTGATATAAAGAAATATAGTAGTACATTTACTAACACCAATTGGTTTTAGTACAACGGTAAAGCGTTTGATCCCAACATGGTATCGGAGCAGAAGGTCCTGAGTTCGAACCTCGCTTCCAGATAATTAAAAATTAAAAAAAAAAAAAAAAAAAAACACAAGTGTTTGGGCCTCTCTCTTAGTGTTGGGCTTCTCTCCCCTCTTATAGGCCCATATTTGAGGGAGAATATTGAGATATGTAATGTTAATTATCTACCTTTCCATAAGCTTAAACTTTTAGGAGAGATGATAGTTTAACGTGTAGCTTTCCCTTCTTCTTTATCCATTGATTCAGGTAGGTGCATGTCGAAATTCATGTATATGAGAAGGGTAATTGTTAAAGGAAAAGAATGCTTGCTGCTTATGGAATAATGATTACATTACATGATTGAAATCTTTGTTTTGCTTCATTCATGTGTACCACACCAAAAAAATTAAAGTGACAGACATACAATGCAACAGGAGGGTTGAATACAAGGTTTTGCATTCAGTTGCATAGTAGCATTAAAATGAGACGTGGTAATTAAATAAATAATTTTAAAATATGAGAAACAAATCGCAGGGAGGAGTTATAATTGAAAATTTAGATATAGAAATAAAAGGAACAAAGGAAAATTTGTATTTGTCTTTCGTTAGCCTTCAGTGGTGCAACCAAGTTCTCCTTTTATAGGAGTCTAAAGAACAGAGCACTCCTAAACTTAAGGAAAATTACAGCTAGCAAATACTAACAAACATCTTGTTTGTATCTAAACCGCCTATCTTTATCTTTTGTAAATTAAGTCTATCTGCTATACAATGTTACACATAATCCTAACAATCTGAACAAATTACTCGGTTGAGATACTTGGGTTAAGCTTAACAATAATTTGTTGTAAGGTATGCAATGTAATCAAAATGTCATTATTTTTGGACACTGCTGGAAAACACAAAGACTTCTGAAAACTAAAAGAATATGAGAATGGTCGTATAAGATAGGAGAGGCTCAGGGGCAGAATAGAAGAAAAACTTGCATGAGGGTGCCAATTTTATAAACAAATACAAAATATATATTTAACATTGTATGCATCGAATCCGTGGACGCGGATTCGAGGACACGGAACACGGATACGGGGATACGGCACATGCAAAAGAAATTGATCACTCTGAAATTTAGTTAGCTTTGATGTATACACATGCATCCTTGACGAGCTGAGTAATGCACGCTAACTTTTCCGGCTAAAAGATCCTTTACACTATCCTAGATATCATTCTCTATCTCTCACTTTGTTAGAGTAAGCCATGTGCATAAGAAATTGATCATCTGCCTGAACAATTTAACACCATTCTTTCATATGATATGGAGATTATGTACGTCGAGGTGTTTTTTTAACTTATCATTCATCTCGAAACATAAGTTTTTGGGGGGAGGAGGTAGGCTATTTACATATTAAGAACAATTGACTTCAACATGTGGTGTAGAAGATCTACAACAAAAACGGATAGATAATAAAACAAGAGTTAATCCAAGCTCTTAGATAGTTTTCACTCATTAGAGAATTCAAGATTAGATTATGGCCAACTTTTATAGGCTTAAAAGCGCATTAACATATATAAAACCTACTCTTAATAAAGCCCACATGTCTATCCAATAACTTAAACATAAATAAAAGACCATTATATATTTGATGTGCTACATCATCAGCCCTCCCTTTCTTTCATATGTTACAGCACTCCTTTGCCCTCATATTTCATTTTGTTTTTTTTAAGTTTCTACTTGTTAAACATGGCTAAATCATATATATAAACGAATCCATAAAATTTTTCAGGGGTCATAGATTTGTTTAGAATATTTTTTTAAAGTAAAACTTATTAAGCACCTACACTTCAATCTAGAAGTCATGCGTAATATCGGACACATTTTCGATACGACACGTATCTGACATGACACGCACGACACATATTTTTTAATATTATTATAAATTGTTAATACCCGGCACAACACGACACTTTTCCGATACGTTGTCGACATTCCTCAACACGGTGTAACACTTTTCCGATACCGTGACTGCACTCCCAACACGGCGCGACATGTCTGTTTGATATTTTTTTCTTAAACATACCACATTAAATATCAAATAGCCATGTCTCGACTCTCGATCGCCGTGTTGAGGAGTGTAGTTGCGGTATTGGAAACGCGTAGCACCATGTTGAGGAATGTCGATATCAAATCGGAAAAGTGTCGTGTCGTGCCGGGTATTAACAATTTATAAGAATATTAGAAAAGATGTGTCGTGCGTGTCGGGTCTTGTTTTAGTTGTTGTTTATGCTTTTTTAGTCTCTTTGTTTGCATCCTTTTTCCTTTTTTTCTTTCCTCTCCAAAACTTTTCCAGATCTGCTGCAGGCCTCTTTTTCTCTCGATCTTGGTGGCGGCGCTTCTGGCCGGATTTTGCTTTTCCGACCCCACCTACGCTGACCAAAAGCTTTCTTGGTCGACGGTGGTTCTTTTGGAAAGGGCATTCCGGACTTGATCTGGTGCTTTCAGTCCTCATTGTTGCTGTTTTGGGTTTCCAGCTGGACCTCTTGGTGCTGACCGGAGAAGGGATTTTCATGGCGGCTTGGCCGTCTGTGGTTTTGAAGGCTAGATCTTGGCTTTGGTTGACCATGGATGTCTCCGAAAATGGACCGTCTCTGTCGATTTTTGGGTTCATCATCCTTTGTGTGCTGAATTCGATGGTTTGTGGCGATGCTTGGACCGGCTTTGGATTTTTCTCCGGCGGCAGCGGTGTTGACGACAGCGGCATTGTTGATGGTGGTTGTTGGCAGTTTTGGACTTTAATGCATGTTAATGTGTGTTTGTTGTATGTGTGTTAGTATCGGACGATCTCGGTGCTCGTCGGGCGCCTCGGCCTCTACCTTCGCTGCTGATTGGTGTTTAGTTTTCGTTGCGGTTATTGACGTCCGACATGTTGCGGAGTGTTTCTATTTTATTATCTTACCAAATCAAGTTCTCCAGTGTGAGACAGAATTTGGTCTACTTGGAGTTCTCTCCAAGTTCCTTTTATTTTCTTTTTTTAGTAAGGTAGTGGTGTCCAGTAGGAGACTGGTAGTAGTCCGGCGTTTGTCCGGTGTGGTCCCGGCGTTTGTCCGGTGTGTTTCCGGCTTTTGTCCGGTTGTAATCTTTGTTTGTTTGTTGTTTTAATATATATCTATCGTTTCGTAAATAAATAAAAAAACAAGTAGAAACTTTAAAAAAAGTAAATAAATAAATAAAATAAAATAAAATATACGCAAAAGAGGGCAAATTAAGGAGATCACCTATCTAAGTTGTGTGTCTAATTTTGGTGTCTAAGTAAAAACTACGTCGTTTCATGTGTATTTGATTTTTATGTTTTGTTTTTTCTTATTTCTTTGAAAAATAAAATACACATGAAACGACGTAGTTTTTACTTAGACACCGAAATTAGACACACAACTTAGACAGGTGATCTCGTCCCCTTTTTAATATGTTACAGCTGGATCACGGCAATTCCATACGGTAGAGTATCCCATTCCATTCTATTTTTTATTTTGTTTTTTTCTTTAAAGCCTCCGGTATCCGAAACCCACTGGTCAGACTAATCCGGAGTTCGGCCCGGGTCGTGTCTGCAGAGTCTGACTCTTACTCAGGGATAAAGCCAAGCCAGCCAATAGCAGAAGCTTAAAATATTGATCCACAAGTGCTTATTGTGTTCTCATGATTTCGCAGGTATATATCTCGGGCAACTTGATCAAGTTCAAGCGGCTATTTATTCAACTTAGTTAGTTTGCCGTTCTTTCGACAGTGACAAAAGGGATTTTCCATGGGAATCATACATAGTATTCTTTGGAATTGGGATCGTCTGCTGTATGTGGTCAATGCTGTGAGGTGCTGTGAAGTGAACGACATTGTTTCGACGCTGTTATTTTTTCTTTTTTTAATGTTCACGACCAAAACGGAGTCGTTTAGATTCAAAACGACGCCAAAGGATCCGGGTTCGTATTCTTTGGTAGTTTGCCACCTGTTCATTTCAGGCCTTCATCTCTTCCGTTACAAAAAGTTAGCGGACGCAATGAAAACACTTGCAAATAAATTTATACCGATTTCCCGGATTCCACACGCAGCACGCTGCACAAACATTGGCGGTTCATGACTACAAGCAAAAGGGTTCAAGATAGGAGCAAGAGAAAACGCGTCCAAAACCTAGAAATCGTGGTGGAACAGCACAAAATTCTCTCCAAGGTTCTGTTTCTGTTAGAAATTCTTAAACAAGAGCCTGAGCACATTGTACCAGTCAAATCTTTAAATCAATACATAAGGCAAATCATTCTCCCCAAACCTCACAAGATTTCAACTTTTCTCGAAAAATCTCCTAAACTTTTTGAGTTGTACAAGGACAGAGGGATACTTTGGTGTGGGATGACGAAAACAGCGGAGATGTCAGTGGATGATGAGAAAGAGAGTGATTATTGATCAGAAGAGTGACAAGGCTGCAGAATATGTGACTAGGATGTTGACGATGACGGGGTTGCTTGGGGCGGGGCTAAGTCCATCCATGTTTTATTTTCGATACGGTTAATGACTTTTATTTTTGATACGGTTAATGACTTAAGGGATATCGAAACCGAACAAAAAAAATTCGGTTGTTGTTTTCTATTTTGCAGTGAATTTGTTGACAAGTGATGTGGTGGTGGTGAAGGTGAATGGAGAAGTGTGCCACATGTTTATTTCTGATAAATTTATGTCGATTAATGTGATAATTGATTATCTTAATTGTGTGTATCGGAAATTAAACTCGTTTCCGGAAAATAACTCAATTTATGAAACGCAATTACATGCATCTTATACAAGTACTCGAACTGGATTCGATTTCTCGTCCCCTCCCTTATAATAAAATAAAATTCTTCTTCCTATCCTTAAATTAAAATACAGAAATAAATCAGCAATGAAACTTTAGCAAAAAATCATAAATAAAGTGGAAAAAAAAAATCTGCATTCCTTTTTGAAATCATAAACAAACGTGCCAGATGGCGGGAACAAGAAAAGCTATTTCATCCTCCAAACAATGTTCCATATTTAGGGTAAGCAAGCATTCCTTTTGAAATCGACTCGTGCGCTAAGAGCATTAGACAAAGTGATGGGATTAAACTCGAGACAGACAAACTTCCGCCGGAACCACGCAATGGGAAAACATATGGCTAAGATATGTTGGAAAAAATTAACAGGCATAAAATGAATCAATGATAATAAATGCACGCAATATGCGTCGTCTTTTAAGCGATGTTTCGTCCCTACGATGTCACTTGAAAATTACACGAAAATCTCTTTCATAATTCAATGGAGGTATTTGATTCAGACTGTGACATGTGTGGCCAAACCAGAAACACTCAAAAAGGTTTTACAGAGAGTAGTGGTTGTGCCACGACAAAATGGACACAACAAATTGCACAATATATTTTCGGATCATTGATTATGGTGTGGACCTTTTGATTCAATTAGCTCTCATTAAAATCAATGGTGAAAATATTGTTGTTGTACTTTGTTGTGCACATTTTGTGGAGGCACAAATATTTTTCTTTTACGGATGATGTTTAATTTGAATGGACTAATTCATGTTCGCATTGGGTGTCTTTTATAGGCACAAGACACCAGTTCGGAATCGTTACATGTGCAAGAGAAATCACTCTTCGCATGCATGGGTATGTTTGTCTGTGCTGGAAGGTTACATCACTTCGCATTGTAGATGTAACATTAATTTGTACAGCAACTCGAATGCAAACGATTATAAAATATGTAATTTATGAAAGATTATCTAACAAGATACATAAATAGATTATATAAAAGACAATGATTATATAATTGATCAGATAAGAGTAGGTAGATGAAAATAGGACATGCATGAATACATTCTTGGTTAGTTCATATCATAATATTACTCTTATAAGAGAGTTATGGTTTGTTACCTATAACTGTCGGAATGCACCCAATGAGGCCTTCATGATGAACGTGATCATGTGTGGTATCCTTGGATTAGTTGTGGAATGAAATGAACGAACGAATAAAAATAATAAAAAGCAGCACGATGGTGTGTCTATTTCAGATGATGGAATTCGAAATATGGTAAGAATTTTAAAAAAATGCTTTAGTATCTCCTATGCAATCGAAAATTCTGAAGGATTGGAGAAAACTGTGCTCTTAGCCAATGAATTAGGGGTCACACTTGAGGAGGGTGTTGGAGAGATTGCCTACACTCGTAAAAAAAATTTGTGCAAGTGTTGGACTGATTGTTAACACTTGGGGGGGGGGGGGGTGTTGAGACAGATTGCCTACACTCTTAGTGTATAAGAAAATATAGTAGCACATTTACTATCACCAATTGGTTTTAGTACAACGGTAAGCGCTTGATCTTAACAATTTTAACAATATTAATGATGATGAACTGGCAGATCTGTTTGGATGCCGACTGGGTTGGTATTTTCCACGGTTTGGGGGTTTGCAGTTTTGTTTGGATATCTGGAATTAATAATAAATTTAGTATAGATTGGGTGACTAGGCAGCCTAAAAGACGTGCGAGGAGTTTTCATTTAGGTCCTCAGAACACCGCTCAAAATCAGGTGGTACGACATTTTGGATGATGTGTGAGGAGTTTTGATTTAGGCCCTCAGAACACAGCTCATGATCAGGTGGTACAACATGTTGGAGTTTAGGACCGATAATGGTGTTTGGCTATTGGAGAGTTAGAATTTTGTTTCAGGTGATACAACATATTGGAGGATGTGTGAGGATTTTTGATTATGCCCTCAGAACACAGCTCATGATCATGTGGTACAACATATTGGAGTTTAGGACCGATAATGGTGTGTGGCTTTTGGGGAGTTAAAATTTTGTTTGTCTTGTGGTCGGAAGTTTATTGTTTAAAGGCATTTGTTCCTGTAGCATTGGGGATTTGAGTGCTTTGTTGGGATTGCGTGTGTTTGATCGGTGTTGTAATTTTCAGCATCTTACTGTTTTTTTAATAATAAATCTTATCATTGATGTTAAAAAAAAAAAAAAAGAATAATGTGTTTTAACATTATTTTTAGCTAGCTAAGAATAAATTTTTGAAGTTGATTCAAATTAAACAATGCACAATTGTTTTATCATATGTTATCAGGTACGTCTTTAGACATAGGCCAGCAGGACCACGACTTAGGGCTAGTTTAATAGTAGGGGTCAAATTTTGATACCTATAGACAAGATTCACGTTAGTATCAAATTTCCATCTTCAATAATAAGTATCGAAATTTAGTTTAATTTGATGCCATAAACACTATCTCCAACAGCAGGTATCAAATTCTCAATATAATATTTTTTAGCTTTGATTAAAATTTTGATGTTTTAATCCTTCTTATTAGTATTTAAAAAATACAAAATACTTATTTTATTGCTAAAAGATACTTAAATGAAATTAAATTTACATGTATATATAACACAAAGTAGAAAAATATTGATTATGCTAATAAAAGAAGTGTGATATGTATATTTATCTTGAATCAAAAAATACTACTTACAATGAAGGAAAAAAACATACTGACATCATTGAAGAATGTGGAAGGTATTAGCCATATGGTATCAAATTTGGTACCACCGGAGATACTAATACTTTAAACTATGTATAAAAATTTTCTTGGACTTGCCCTTAGGGCCATCGAAAAATGATCAAAAATTAGAGGTTCGGTTTTTGTTTTGGTCTAATAAGTTAGTCTAAACATATGAAATATATTTTAAAAAACGTTCTTTTCTTTTGAAGGGCTCCGTCTTGATTATTTAGCCTATATATGACGGCCTATAAACTCAGGGACAACCCTTGTGATATCCCACATTGGAGGTGGGGAAAGTGCATCACCACATATAAATGTAAGACATAAATGTCTTGTCAACTCGGGTTAGCCCATTTAGACCAAACGAGGACGGCGGTCTAAGCAGTTAACCGGACCATTTATGACTCATTTAGCGTTACTAGTCCCGGGGTCTAAGGCGTTACAGAATGGTAGTCAGAGACGAGTGTCATATGGACATAAGTGTCACACCATGAGAGACAGTGAGGGCTACCTCTAGAATCCTATGGTAGGGACGAGCTGGGACAAGTCAACTGGGACAAGTCTTGATCGTCTTGGCGATGACGCTAGTCCATTACGGACCTAAGTGCCACACCATGAGAGGCGGTGGAGGCTACATCTAGAATTCTATGGTAGGGACGAACTGAGACAAGTCTTGGTTGTCCTGGCGAGGACGTCAGTCCCTTATAAGAGAGGAAGAATGTGATATCCCACATTGGAAATGGGGAAGTGCATCACCACCATATAAGAGTGAGACATAAATGTCTTGTCAACTCGGGTTAGCCTTTTTAGACTAAGCGATGACGGCGGTCTAAGCAGTTGACCGGACCATTTATAACTCATTTAGCGCTACCAGACCCGGAGCCTGGGCGTTACGTACAACCTTGTAAGTTGACCGAGAGGTCACAGTTCGAGTCTCACTTTATTCACATGTTGGGTTATAGTCTTCTAAATAAGATAATTTCGTTTTGGAGAAAGAAAAAAATACAGGTTGTGAAGAAGATGTTGCTAAGGAATATTTTGAAGAACATGAGTAGGATTGAAGAACAATTTGTTGGATGATTAGCTATTTTAATTTTATGTAATAATAAGTGGCATTGTGCCGTAGTATATCCTAATTATTATACATTTTAATGGTTTTGTTATATATATATATATATTTTTTTTTTTTGGGGTATTTAGTCTTTATTTGTGATATTGATTGCAACAGTGTTATGATGTTTGTCCCGGTGGCCGGGAATCCAATGTTGACCACATCGCTCCTTTGTCGGACCCACGGTGGTGAAGAGGTTCACTGAACCTACCTTCGATCCATTTTCTTTTCGTTTAATGTTCTTGTGTTTATTTCGGAAAGTTTTTATGTCGGCTTACGTAATAATCAAATTATCGTCAATACAGAAATAAATCAGTGATGAAACTTTTGCAAATTAATCATAAATAAAGTGGGAAAAAAATCTGCATTCCGAAGACAATTTCAACTTTTTATTAGGGCAGTTACATGTACTACTTTAAATGACGAATATCCGTAAAGGTTCACGCATGCATTAATTTATTGGCAATTAAATCAGTGATCATATTTCTGACCCTATTTTCATAATAATTTCCCTATAAAAAGCCATGAATTGCATAGGTTTTCATCGAGTCCAGATTATAAAAATCATACAATACTTCACAATAATAAAAAAAACAAAATGGAGAGGTCTTCACAAATTGTGTACTCTAGATTTTTACTGCTAGTTGGTCTTCTTATTACTGGTAATGTTCAAAATCTTAGGGTCTTTTTTTAATATTTCATTTTATTTTCAGTTCTTATATAAAAATTTCTAAAATATCATAAAGTGTCTTGGATTATTATGCTCCTGCAAAATTAAAAGCTTTATTTGTTTATGAATTTTGCAGTGAATTTAATGAAAAATGTGCCATTGGCAAAGGGAGCAATATGCACCGAGATTCTCCTACAAGATAAAAACTGCACATCAGTGGAGAAAGACTGTTTACCCGGTTGTAGACAGTTTTGTGGGCCTAAAAGCGATGCCCGTTGCTTCCTGCAAGCCGGACAACATCAAGCAATATGCGTATGTGCCGTAGAAAAGCCCGATTGCACACCTCCGGTTTGCTGAGTTGAAGTCCTTTTATTTGATATGATCCAAAAGTCCATTTAAGGATTTTGCATTGGACAATTGTAAAATCATCACGTAATTACTTCGATATCATATTTTATATGTATTTTTTTACATATGAACTTGGTACTGCAAGTAAAAAATTGGGTGCATTTACGATTTCTCTTACCTTTTTTTCTTTTTCTTTTAATAAAATGTTGGATCTCCTTTTGTTATGCGAGTTTTCATTTTTCTCCTTGTTTTGGTGGTGTTGTGGATATTTCTGTGTAATCTAATGGAACTGAGGTCATATCTGGTCTCACCACTTTTTGGTTTAAAAAAAAGTCCAAAAAAAAAAAAGTAATGCGAGCCGCCAACCGGAGATAGGTCTTCAGAGTGATTATTCAGACGGTAGTGGATCAACTGTGAGTCTCCCTCGAAGATGAGTCTAAAAGACCTTTAAGTGACCGTAAACACCCTGACATGATACATAACAAGGGTCTCGCCAATTAGCATTTCGAAGCTCCCTTCCATATACAAACTTATAAAGTGAGATTGTAAATCATCCATGCTGCTTTGAAATGTATAACTTGTATTATATTTTTGTAAATGAAAAGGAAATAAGAAAATATAAATTTATTTAACTTATTCTAATTATATTTTCAAAAAAAAAATAAAAAATTTCTAATTATCATAACGGGCCAGGCCAACTGATGAATAAAAAAAAACGCAAAAGCCTAGTAAACCTAACCGGCTTCATAGGACACAAGCACATGTAAATATGGTGTCAAAAAAATATTACTGGATGCCAAAGTGTATATCTATTGTGATGAGCTAGCCTATAATTTAGCGTAGAGACCAATGTTCGATCCGGTAGGAAAAAAAAAATATATATATATATATATATATACTAGGAAAGTAAACATTCGTCTTTCCGCACGACGGTGCGGTTTATTTTTATAATCGTTGAAATGCGAAAATCAAAAGTGAATCAATACATGTAATAATCATAGAACATTTGAAATGATAAGCCCGAGTAAACTATAAAAAGGTATACGATACGTGTCCGACAACCAACACGACATGATACGCTCTGATACATTACGATGGCATGTCCGGCACGTGTCGGTTGATGAAATGAGTATCCGACACATCTTCGATACCTCCCGACATCGTATGGATATTTTTCGACACTACCGAACAATTTTTTCAATTAATACTTAAATCTATTCTAACCGAAAAAATGAAGTTATCTTCGACATTATTTGCAACAACACGTGTTCTACAAAAAACACGACACGACACACTTCGATACACCCCGACGCCATATCCAACAGGTGTTGGTTGATGAAATGAATATTAATTAAAATCTAACACACTATCAACACTCCACGACACAAAATCGACACATTTCAACACTACCAAACCCTTTTTTTGTATTCGCAGATCTAGGCTAATTTTAACGGCCATGGTAACTACACTATTCGAATTTCCATAGAAATTAAATCAACAATACACTATAGTCAGTTTAACAATATTTATGGCCGAAATAATATTTTTTCAGGATATTTAATATTTTATATAAACGATATGTTTTTTTACGAAAGAAAATTCATTTCCAGAATTTTAATATTTCATGTAATCATCAAACCAAATATTTTTAGGCATGATATAAAGATCGTGTAAGCAACATGTCGTTGCCTTATATCTTGAGATAAGTCATATCGCCGTGTACAAACGATATGTATTTTTTGTGAAATGAATTTATTTTAAGAAATTTATAAGATTTCATGCAAACGTCAACACAAATTTTTTGGTATGATACAAAGATCGTGTCGGCAACAAGTCGTGGCCTTATATTTTGAAAATAGTCATACATTTGCTACATATATTCACACATTAAAAGGAGATACAATTGAGTCCTCCAAAATGGAACAATTTAACTCAAACCTTTCTTCTCAAAAAAAAAATATTCCGGGCTAGTCCATGAACAGTAAAAATATAAAATTAAAAAATAATTTTTTTTTGGGCTGGGCCATGAATAGTAAAAAAAAAAACAAAAACTAACCAATAGAAAAAAACAAGTGTCATCAATTCAGCAAAATTCTCTTCTTATTATATATAGTAGGATAAGAAGAGGATTTTTGTCAATTGGTAACACTTGTTTTTTTTTTATTACTGTTCATGGCTCAGCCTAAAATATTTTATATTTTACTGTTCATTGCCCAGTCCAGAAATTTTTTTTTTTTAGAAGAAGGGTTTGAGTTAAATTGTTCAATTTTGGAGGACATAATTGTATCACCTTTTAATGTGCGAATATATGTAGCAAATGCATGACTATTTTCAAAATATAAGGCCACGACTTGTTGTCGACACGATTTTCGTATCACACCAAAAAAATTGTGTTGACGTTTACATGAAATCTTATAGATTTATTAAAATAAATTCATTTCATAAAAAAAAAACATATTGTTTGTACACGGCGATATGACTATTTTCAAGATATAAGGCCACGACATGTTGTCTACACGATCTTTATATCATGTTTAAAAATATTTGGTTTGACGATTACATGAAATATTAAAATTCTTGAAATGAATTTTTTTTGTAAAAAAACATATCGTTTATATAAAATATTAAATATCCTGGAAAAAAATTTATTTCAGCCATAAATATTGTTAAACTGGCTATAATGTATTGTTGATTTAATTTCTATGGAAATTCGAATTATGTATTTTACCATGGCCGTTAAAATTAGCCTAGATCTGAGAATACAAAAAAGGGTTCGGTAGTGTCGAAAGGTGTCGATTTTGTGTCGTGGAGTGTTGACAGTGTGCTAGATTTTAATTAAAATTTTAATTAATATTAATTTCATCAACCGACACCTGTTGGATATGGCGTCGGGGTGTATCGAAACGTGTCGTATCGTGTTTTTGGTAGAACACGTGCTGTTGTAAATAATGTCGAAGATAACTTTATTTTTTCGGTTAAAATAGATTTAAGTATTAATTGATAAACAATTGTTCAGTAGTGTCGAAAAGTATCCATATGATGTCGGGAGGTGTCGAAGATGTGTCGGATATTCATTTCATCAACCGACACGTGCCGGACATGCCATCGTAATGTATCAGAGTTAATTAAATACAAACCGAAGGCAACGCTTGTGCGGAGCACGATTGTTTATTTTCCTAGTTGTATATTACTGGATGTTAATAACCCCCCCCCCCCCCCCCCCCCACTCCCACCCCAAAATAAAAAAGGGAGTGCCAACGTGGCATTAAAGCCCTAGAAGGTTATGTGTGCATAGAAAATTTACACAGTCTCGGCCCTTGCATTTGTGTAGACAAGGCCCAATACAACTCGGCCTCTTTGTTCTTGCATATTAACCCTAGGGCAACCTCAGACCCTCATTTCTCAACCAGTAAACGAAGAACAGGCACAACGCCGCCAGGAAACCCGCCGAAGACGGAGGCGCAAGCAGCACCAGGAGCTTTTAGCTGAAGGCAAGGGTAATCCGTCTTCTTCTGCTCATTTCCCTTACCATCATTCACACAATTTATTAGCTTTCTGAAGCTCATTTGTTTTTTCTTTTATTTGCTATAGAAAATGTCGGATAAGGCCGTCACCATTCGAACTAGGAAGTTCATGACCAATCGCCTCCTCTCCAGAAAGCAATTCGTTAGTCCTTTTGTTTCTAGTTTTATTTCCACATTTTGCTTATCACTTTTGTTTTTTGTTCTCCTGTTTATTGTGATTCTCGATTTCGCTGGTGCAGGTCATCGATGTTTTGCATCCTGGGCGACCTAACATCTCCAAGGTTCCTTTCTTGTTTACTCTTTTCATTTTTTTATGATTGTTTCTTTTGCATTTCATCTATTTTTTCAATTGATTAATAATTGTTTAGTGTTATTAATCTTTTGTTTTTCTTTCGGGTGAGGTTTGGTTTTAAATCGTGTACCTTTCCTATTTAGAACTGAATTTGTTCCCATCTTTTACTGTAGAGTGAGTTGAAGGAGAAGCTGGGAAAGATGTATGATGTCAGGGACTCCAATGCCATATTTGTCTTCAAGTTCAGAACTCACTTTGGAGGAGGCAAATCAACTGGATTCGGATTGATCTATGATTCTGTGGAGAACGCTAAGAAGTTTGAGCCAAAGTATCGGCTTATCAGGGTAATGCATTATCTTTCAGCATTATTCTGGTCATGAACCACTTGTTTCTTTGTTCTAGCATCTAAAGATTCTATTGTTTTGAGGATGAAGTTATAAAATATAGGATTGTCAAGAGTGTGGTTTTGATGTTAATGAAATTCCACTTGGAAAGAAATTCTTTGCAAGGAAAATGTTTGTTTGGATTAGGTATGGGCTGAATGTAATGTAGGGCAGAATTTGTTGGCTCTATAGATGTTTAGGGAAACTGTTACCAATCCCAGTTGCAACAACATTTGAAACTCATTATCGTTGATTAATACCTAATTCGGGTTCCTTGAGTATGACAAACTGGAGTTGAAAAAATGTTTTGGTGTTAATCCGGCTGATGTCCAAGATGGTCATGAATCAAGCATCCTGGATATAATGGTGGCAAAGAGCCTTTTGATCTTGCATAGCTTCTGTTTGTTTGTTTTCTTGTGTTTTTGCTCAAGCTCCTATGATGACCTTTTTCTTAGATTAATGTTGAGACCATTGTATTTATATTACTTAAAATTCTGGAAAATTGTTCAATATCCACTCCCCCTGATTCATTACAATGCCTCAACATAGTGACCCTAGCCAGCTTGTTGTTTCTTCCAATGCGTACACCGTGTGTGGTGCCTCATAGAAAATTCAGTTCTTGCTTACTTAGTAATTTTAATTTAATTTCTACTGCTCTCTGTTTTAGTTGGTAATTAGTCTCTTTTTTGGTAATGTTTGTTTAATTCTTCCTGTTGTGGTTTGTATCAAGGACTATTGTGTGAAAGGCACACACAGTGGCACATTGAAATTGGTTATTCCTTGTAAATGCATCTTTATTTAACCATAACTTAGTTCTTTTCAAGTAGATCTGAAACTCATGAGCGGAGTATGAAAGATTTCAGCTATATTTTGAATACTTTCTTCGATTCACTAATTCGATCATTTATTGTTTCCCTGTAGAATGGCTTGGCTACCAAGATAGAGAGATCTAGGAAGCAGATGAAGGAGAGAAAGAACAGAGCCAAGAAGATCCGTGGTGTAAAGAAGGTATGTAAATTTCTTTACTAGCTGCTAGCTCTGCTGTTTTCAGTAGGCAATGACCATTTTTCAGAGCACTTATAATCAATACTATAAAACAACTTAAATCTATGTCATCATCTGCATTATAATCTCAATCAAGGTCTGCACATATACAAAATCATTGAATTCTATACTACATAATATAGTGCACATGATATGATACAATTTCTCGATTCAAACTGTGTTGGCTGTAGAGATTCTGATGCATTAAACTATGAATAGAGATTCTGTAAAATGGAGAAAAATGGTTTTGGGGTTTTTAAATAGAGAATCTTGTTAAAAAAAAAAGGATCATAATTCCTTTGGATGGAAAGGTTTAACTGTTATATTAATCGTTGCAGACAAAGGCTGGAGATGCGGCTAAGGCAGGGAAGAAGAAATAAGTTGGGACTTCCAATTCTTGAGTTGGTGCTAAAATATGCAATAGGATGCTTTGCATCCCTAATATCTATCCCTTTTTGTATGGTCTTTATTATATTGCTATTGAGTTTTTCTTTTCTCCGATCTTTTTTTTGGGGGGGGGGGGGGGGGGGGGGTGATGATAATTGGTGACATTTGATTTTGATTATGATTGCATACATGTTTCCATTTCGACTTCATCAGTATTGCTGTTACAGTGTCTGTTTGAATATACTACATTATTTTGTCTTTATTCTTGTTTAGTGATATTTTTCTGTTTATGTGTTTGCATAGGTTTAATTGGTAGTTTCTCAAAATCTGTTTAATTATTAACGGAATATAACCTTTTCATAACTCCTTGACTTGTAGCTACGATAGCATTTTATAGGAATAAAATAAAATTATGTGGGGATGGTTTTGAGATCTATATATGACTTTGTTTATTAACAAATTACAACTTGAGTTGATATTGAAGCAAAGCATTTAGTATTATGTCATTTTCAATAATGCAGATAGATACCCACCTGAGAACATCAAGGTCCCAAACTAAATTAAAACTTTCGGCCCAAATTTTTCTGGTGACCACATCCGGAGATAATTATCTGAGACTAATCATTCGAAGTACTGTCGGCCATCGAAGTGTGAGACATCTGTCAGCAAGATTTGCTGCATCAATTATGCCCCGGTAACCCTTGAATAAACCAATCATTCATTAACCATTTATAGTTCAATACTACCCTGTAACTTTTCAATGGCCAAATTAACACTTTATATAATATAGAGAAATTCGATCTCTATTAACTGTCATCAGTTAATATCGATATTCTTTCTTTTAGATGGTTGTTGTAGCAAACAAACAAATATAAAATTCTAATGGCAGTTATTAAAAAATGGCAATAACTGCATAAATCGAACATTTTATTTATTTAATTAATGTGAGGAAAAAAAAAAAAAAGTATTGAACACAAAAAATGTGATGGAAAAGAGTAGTTACTTACTAGTTAGTACCAGATATCTGCCTCGTAGGACCATTAATAATTTAATTGGGTACAAAAGCACTATCAATGGGGTATCATATGCTAATAATATTAATTAATATAAAATACATTATTACAAGTAAATCACATGCAATTAGAAGCAAGTACCGAGAATCTTCATTTAGCAAATCGCCCATAGGAAAAAAAAAGGGATATTTTGTTTGTTTTAGGGTCAGGAACAAGTACATAAAATAAAAAAAAAACTGGAAGGGAAAAAAATAAGAGTAAGATTCCCAGCATGTTTGTGTTTGTCGGATGACTTGTATTTTGCACAAATTTATAATGTTTTTTTTGTCTGATCAAGTTTTTGTCCTCATCTTTGTCAAAACTATTCTTATTAAACAAGACTATTCATAGAAGCACGTGCCTCGTGTCGTATAACGAATTCTCTATTTTTCAGTTTTATACAGATAGTTTCTCGTTTATAGAATATTTATTCAAAGTAAAATTTATCAAATTCTCTGTTTTATTTAGTGTTATTCTCTGTATCTGTTGTTTTGTTGTTATTTTTAAATATTAATGCTAAATCTTAAAAATAAAATTTTTAAAAATTTAGTGTATCTAATACAAGTCATATAATGTAGGTTAATTTTGTCATGATTTCCACTTAGGAGAAATATTATTGTCACAATTGATTTAATATATTTTTACATCATTTATATTGAGATATATGATAAAAATAAGAACAACGACAACACAATAAAGAAGAAAGAAAATCCACTCTGTAAACAGGATAAGATGATGCTCCGATACAAATAGAGATCCCATTCCCATATACCCACAAGCCAAGAAGGGACCAAATGAATATCGTATGAACTGTCACAACTAATCATATCCGGTCTTTACCTTTATTTTATACTCCACAATTTTTCTAACTCACACACACACACACACGCTATATATATATATATATATATATATATATATATATATATATATATAAAGCCTCAAATCGGTAAAGTAACAAAATGTTCATTTTCATTTAATTGTGAGACATGAATGTATTGTAAATTCGGGTTAGTAATTTTAGACAAAATGAGGACGATAGTATAAGCAGTTGATCGGATTATTTATGACTCATTTAACGCTACCAAACCCGGGGTTTGGAGCCTTACAAGGTCTTGTCAACTCATGACGACGGTATAAGCAGTTGACCGGATTATTTATGACTCATTTAAACTGGGTTAACCCTTTTAGACTAAGTCTAAGTAATTGACCAGATTATTTATAACTCATTTAAACTGAGTTAGCCCTTTTAGACTAAGTCTAAGTAATTGACCATATTATTTATAATTTATTTAGCACTAACCAGTTGATCGAATTATTTATAAACTCATTTAGCGCTAAAAGTTGATCGGAATATTTAAAACTCATTTAGCGTCAATTTGGGTTAGCTTTTTTAGAATACTCAAAAACGACGGTATAAGCAGTTGAACGAATTATTTATAAATCCAAGTCTGTGGACCTTACGATACGATACATATACGGGTTCTGTTGCATTCAAATATTCACTTCATTACAACATCGAATTCATCATATGACATCATATATTTATAACGATTGATATTGCTATAAATATTTTCTTTTATTTATCAAAACTTAATCTTATATTATGTACACATACAACATAATAGATGACAAATGGCACGGTAAAATCTTGAATAGTAATCTCATGGTAGATAACTAGCTAGATATAGCAATTCAACTGTTACGATCTTGAACCAAAAATACTGTTACGATCACATACCAAATATCACAACCTATATATAATACGATATATAATATTATATGATGACATTTGTTATGATAATATGACATCTATATATTACATGCATCCACGTGAATTAACTACTGACCGTGCTTCATCGGAAAAATCAGACTCCGCCGCATTCATTCACCGGCGACGGTGTCATCAGATTAACAAGAAGATCAGCAAAAGCTCCTAAAATAAACTTATGGGTACTCTTCGGATTCAACGATAAGAAGCACATCAAAAGATCCTGCAAGAAATCCCAATCAATCATCTCACCGCGGGCCTCCACCATTTCTTGCATTGATCGCCTGAAATCCATATAAGGGTCAGGCGAGTAAGTCGGGACAGCAACACTACTACTGCCTACAAGATTCTCCGGTTCCGTCGTCACAGCAACCGGTGATGAAGAGGATGATGCGCCTGAAGAAGATAAAGACGAAGACGAGGAATCTATAATGGAATTTGATCTTCCCGGCGAGGAGAAGAAGAACCGTTGAGAAGCGAAGACGGTGGTAAGGTCTGGGGTTGAACTTGAGATGGGAACGTCGCCGGAATCAGAATCCGATGAAGCGGCGGTGGGAGTAGTCGTAGAGGATTTGGAACTGGTGGTGCGATCAAAAGTAAAATCGTAAAGAGAGTTGAAGGTTTTTAAAAAGGGATTAGAAGAAAAAAGTGGACGGACGAGATGATTGGAATTTGGGGATGGTTTGATTTTGGTGAAGCAGAAATTGAGATTTTTTGTCAATGGCCTAGGCATTGCTGTGCCGGAGACGACGGTGGTTGAAGGTGGAAGATGGAGAAATTAACAAGAAAAGTTAATACTAGCTAGGTGTTTTGCTTTTTGGGTTTGCTGCTATTGAATATTTATGTGCGTATAGTGGTGAAGGAAAGATTTGCTATAATTTCTCTGTCGGGAAATTAAGGCAAAAAGAAATGCGTAATTGATTTTTTTACCTACTTTCCATTACTTTTCCGTTATCATGAAATATACAATTTTTAGAATTAACACACAGCATATTTTTAAATAGATAAGTGTCATTTTAGTGGATAAATTCTAATGCGGAGGGCTCTATACGTTTGTAAAACACCTATGTCGTTTCATTTAGGCTTCATACTGTTTTGTATAATTGTGGAATGAAACTATGTGGTTCAAACACCTAAAAATTTCCCAATTTTAGTAAGTTGTTTTTGCTTCAAAATAAGTGCCATTATAACTAAAACCACATATTCCTTCTAGGTAAGGTAGTGTGGCAAATTTTAAGTGATGATCACTCCTTGTGGATTAAGGTACTGTTTTCTCTCTCAAAAACAAAAATAAAAAATTGAAAACCCTAAGCTCCGCCCGACCCCCCTTCCATCAGTGGACCTGTACCTTGTCAAACTCGGTTTTCGGATCAGCTAGTGAACTCAGTAGATCAAAAACAACTTACTTGTTCATATTTCTTACTTAACCTTTCATGCATCCCACTTATTCATGTTACAGTTACTTACTTGCATGTTGTTTTATATACAGAACAAAGCTTACATACACACATATATTGCTCATCCTAGGAATAACACCAATGGTGTACACAACATATGAAGGTTAAACGGAATATTCATGGATACAACCCCACGGTGAAAATCCGCTATGGAGGCCGTAGTGCAACTTGGGTAATATGACTAGATGCACATCCAACGTGACACATACGTACGTAATATCACGGTGCTCGATAATACATCGCATTAACAATATGGTTAGATTATATATGGGTACTCGATAAAGTACATCACGTTTTTTATCTAGTACATAAACATGAATAATTGTCTTGCACTGAACACATAATATGCACATATATAAGGTGCATTGTTAACATTTTTCTAAATAGCACATAAAAGACAAACCATAAAAACACCAAACTCCCAAACCTAATCTCCACCTACTTTACATGCTTTCACAAACTTTGCAGAAAATTGTATCGATAGTTGCAGAAATCAAAATACTTCAAAATAGGTTTATACATACAATCATATTATTTACAGACATAAATTCGACCCAGAAGCATCAACCACGTCGTGACTACGACAAACAGGGTTGTGGAGGCGACCTGACCAAGGCTTTGAGCTTGTTTTCTGCTCCACAATTAATTACCGGCATATGCCTACAGACTCACAGACAGACAAATACGTGCAAGTTGTACCTAAAACCAATTAAACACGATCTCTTAAAATACAGACGGAACATTTTGGTAAGAAAACCTTCCTAACCTTTTAATCCAACGGATATACAATGAACACGACAACTATTCCTCAATCTACAGTTCTACACACATGTCCAACGTAAGGAAACACGACTGGGCATTGGTTCTTTAATTACAAAACTCGATTGCCATGAAACCCTAACCAAGAATGGTAGAGAAATACAGTAAAGACCGAACCTTTACCTTTGAACTGTACGGTCAAGAGACGAAAAACTGTTGTATGTTGAATTTACCAAGACTACGGCAAACCACATATCCTATGAAAAGAAATTGCAACCCAACAACAAGTGTGCGAAAAAGCAAAAACTCTAACGTGAATTGATTATGAAAACTAAAAAAATAATATCAAGATTTTTACCTTAAGATTACGTTTATGGAAACGGAACCGCATCTGGATGCTTAACCGCTTCGAAATTCGCATTCCATCCTGCAGAACACTCATAAAAACAAGAAGAAATTAAAGAAAGATCTTTACATGAAAATTCAGGGTTTCATAATTACTTCAGGCATATAATGATTTCTCATTCGATATATAAATCATAAAATAAGTTTACCTTGCGTAGATAGATATGGAAAACACAAAATATACATGCTTTACAATTAAAACACATTAAACACCTCATCGATGAAGATCCACCACCCTCTCTTAATATCCACAGAATACGATCTCAAATTGTATCCGGCGATTAATGATGGTGATCAGTTTTTGCCACTTGATGCTACTTGCTCGACCAAAGTGCATATTTTCACGTAAAACAACCATACCACGTGTCCATAAAATAAAATTAAAAAAACCAATTACACATGTGTAAAATGACAAGACAGTGGTCCAGGTAAGCCATGTCATACATGTTCCACCAATACCATTTTTTAAAACAGAGATAATGATATAAAATTTATGTATAAACAAGAGATTCAGCACTTTATAAAATACCCTATTAATCCAAGACCATCAAATCATACTTATCCTAGACCATAATAAAATTTACGTTAAATGTTAGTTAGGAGCTGTAATATATGAAGTACGTGCACTTAAATTCACAAAAAAAAAACGTGTGATTTTAGAAAATTCAGAGATTATTTATCGTATATTTCTCATCAAACATATAATTTCTTGCTCATTCAATCACTTTTTACCATGGTGCAATCATTACATCAATAATAATTTTCATTACTTTATTACATTTACGACAATTGAGAATCGTCATAAAAAAAAACACACACAATTCGGACGGATACATATTGTTCAGGATGATAACATAATATCAATGACCGTTTTGTGTTTGTTTGGATCGTAGCTTTTTTATATCACTTCATCAATTATTTTTTACGATTTTCTTACCAATCATTTTTTCAACTATAAATAAAAAAATATTAAATCATCTCTCAACATTTCACTTTATCTACTTTATTATCTTTTTTATTATTATTTTATTTACTATATTATTTTATTTCTATTTCTCTCACCAATGATTTCTTTATCTACATAAATTTTAAAAATAACTTTTTAAAATTTTAATCATTAATTCAATAGATTTTTGTCCAGAAGGACAAAATTATCAAAAAATCGGGACAGAAGGACATTATAATTTAATCAGGACAAAAGTAACAATTATAAAGTAACAAATATGAAGTAACAAGTGTGGAATAAAGTAAATATGAAGTAACAATTGTGAAAAACAAAGTAACATTAACACGTGAAGTAACCACGTACGGAGTTTTTTTATATCACTTCATCAATTATTTCTTAAGATTTTCTTACCAATCATTTTTTCAACTATAAATAAAAAAATATTAAATCATCTCTCAACATTTCACTTTATCTACTTTATTACCTTTTTTATTATTATTTTATTTACTATACTATTTTATTTCTATTTCTCTCACCAATGATTTCTTTATCTACACAAATTTCAAAAAAAGCTTTTTAAATTTTTAATCATTAATTCAATAGATTTTTGTCTAGAAGGACAAAATTTCAAAAAATTGGGGTAGAATGACATTATAATTTAATCAGGACAAAAGTAACAATTATAAAGTAACAAATATGAAGTAACAAGTGTGAAATAAAGTAAATATGAAGTAACAATTGTGAAACACAAAGTAACATTAACACGTGAAGTAACAATTTTAAAGTAACAATTGTGATTTTTGTCCTTTATAATCATGAAAATATTACTTTTATCATTCCAGACTCATTTATTAATTTTTTTGTCCTTGAGACTCCTTCCCCTTTAATTCAATCATTTTTGTTATATTTTATTATCTATTAATACATAAAACATTTAAAAAAAAATCTCAACCCAAAACAAACGGACTAAAATTTTTGTAGGGGTTGGTTTGATTTAACTATAATATAGATGCTACCTCCAAAAGGTAGGCGGCAGACAGAGTAGTGATGTCGGTATAGTGAAGCTAGTGGACGGTTCCAAAAGTTTAATTTAATTGAAACCAACCCCAATTACTACTCATAATGGGTTTTTAATGAGATGCATATGTCCCACAATATTAGTCTTTCGGGGAATGAGGGAGAATAACAGAAATATTTTATCAATTGAGTAGAAGGATAGTTTTTTGAAACTTTTGCATAAAGGACAAAACTATTTATTCACTGTCGAAATTCACTGTTTAAATTCACTGTTGAAATTCACTAATTTTCAAAATTTATTATCGAGATTCACTGATTTTCGGGATCACTGTCGAAATTCACTGATTTCGGGATTCACTGGGGAGATTCACTGATTTTTAGGATTCATTGTTTGTCATTCTCGCTATAAAAATCATGCAGTTCTCCTTCTCCCTATAAAAAATATGTAGCTGTCATGTTACTTAAAAATAATACAGATTGTGTCATTATCCCTAATTTCCCATTAGTCTTTTAAATTTTTTATACAGATTAAGAAATATAATATACTGATTATTTTTTTATATTATTATTCAAAATATTGTATTATTTTTTGTGAGTGACTTATAATTGCATTGTTTAGTGTGATAATGAAAACAATGCATTGAATCTTATATTAAAATATGAGAATGAGTTATATTTTGGGACACCATAAAAAAGTGAAAATCACTTATATTGCGGGACAGAGAGAGTACGTACTTACTACTCCCATGATTATGTCTATCTGCAAGTGATAAGGAATCCCTCTTGGGAAATTCTTCTCTGGGTCTTCCATTTGTTGTGAAATTTTTTTAGGGGGTCTGTAATTTTTTTTTAATGTAAATTACTTTTTTCATAGGATTCAAAGTACTTTTCTATTGATAAAATGTAAAGTTTTAATTTTTTTAACGGTGTTTGCGGATCCAAATTTGGTTACATACATCCGTCTATGTCCAAACGGTACAACTCTGCAGATGGAGTAACAATGTAAGAATTACCCATTCATCCTTATTATTACATTACATCAATCAATTCGCCAAATGAATTACCTTATGTTTCAAGTAAAACAGTGTTCATGATTGATACACAAGGTGTATTAAGAAGTACTCGTAGCAAAATCTTAATTACGTGAATATGTTTACATTAGGGCGATGTACATTGGGTTCGTATTTTTCATGGTTTAGAGGGTTCTGTTTTTGATGAAGCTGCTGGCTATGAATATTAGAGGCTTGGGTAATAGTAACAAGACTAGATGGCTTAGAGAATTGGCGTCACGGGAGAAACTTGACTTCTTAGCGGTTTAGGAGCAGGTTCTGTTAATCAACGTTTTTTCCCCTCGAGAAAACTTTTGGACATGAGATGCAATAATACAAGTGTATGGAATATCTGGTGCACGAGAAACATCATTGTCTCCAATGATAATACCTTGATTGTTGAAGATGTCATTGTGGATTTTCAATGTCGCAATTTTGTTTGGATCTTTGGAAGGAATAATAAGTTTAGTATGGATTGGGTGATTAGGCAGCCAAAAAGATGCGTGAGGAGTTTTGATTCAAATGGTACAACATATTGGAGTTTAAGACCGATAATGGTGTTTGGCTTTTGGGGAGTTCGATTTTTTTGTCTTGTGGTCGGGAGTTTATTGTTTGTAGGCATTTGCTTATGCAGTGTTGGGGCTTTCAGGGATATGTTGGGATTGCGTGTGTTTGATCGGATGTTGTAATTTTTAGCATCTTGTTGTCTTCTTTTAATTATAAACCTAATCATTACTGTTTAAAAAAACAGATGTAACTACATGAATGGACGACGAGCGAGAAATAGTTCGTGTGGTGTGCTTGTTATGGAATGTGTGGACAGCTAGAAATGATTGGCTCTATGAAGGGGGAGAGCCTCACGTGAGTAACATTTTTACCTATGCAATCACAGAAGCCGAAGAATACTATGCACCTATAAAGAAGGTTGATTGTACTAGTGGTGATCAGATTTTCGAACTTAAGAGGAACCCCTCAGAAGCTGGTTTGATTAAATTTAATGTTGACGTTGCTTTCGATAATGATGCTATTTCCATTGGAGGGCTGATCCGTAACAGTCAAGGTTAGATTATTCGAAGTTTTTCTAAGCGTTTGGAAGGAAACAATGATGTGCTAGTTGGGGAAGCTCTCGTTATCTACCACGCCATGATGTTCGCTCTTACTTGGGGATATTTCGGGGTCATCTTTTAAGGTGATTATCTATATATTATCCAAAATCTAACCAATAATGCCTAGATATATCCAAAATCTAACTTATTCATCCAAAGATTGGTCCTCCATTGGTGGATTTATTGAGGATTGCGGTGCTCTCCTACCAGCCTTTGTGTCTATTTATTTTTCTTTTGTCAAAAAACAATGAAATGTCAGTGCGACTTGCGCATCTTTTAGCTAGAGAATGTTTTCGTCTTATAGGGTGTGAGGTATTTCCCCACTTTCGCATGTACTTCTTGTGATTTACGCAGACAATAAATAAACCAATCAAACATACCAATCCAAATTAGAAACTAAAATGATCCAAACCAAACCAAGCCAAAATACACTGGATTCGTTTTGGTTATTGTTAATGTACTCTAACCCAACCCAAACCCATATCGGACATTGCCTAGCTATTACATAAATAATATCATCATTTAGATTAAGTAGGTATATTATATATGTATTTTTTTGGTCGCCTACAATAGCTTTGTATAACCTGTCATACATGATTATTATGTCATTGGCATTCAAGTTCATGTGAAAACTAATAAGTTTAACTTATACTTCTTGCATAATTAAGTCTTAGTTTAGCTAAATTGAATAGTGGTGAATGATATTTTACTCATTCATATGAAAACCAAACCAGAACATTACGAAAACCGTTCCATGTCACAAATATACCATAAATAACCAGCGTTCACTTGAAGAAATTAAAATGCAACTAACAAACCGGTGGTTAAACCAACAACACAATATTATGTGGATTGTGATGGGTGTGGATACTTGTACTACTATATCACATCTCTACTATCCTAAATATCCACCTACCTTAAGCTACAAATCACAATTTAATTTTTAAGGGCTACAGATTGAATGGAAAGGAAACAAACCAAACATATTTCAATTGTCCAAGTTGGTGACCACATCAGGGGTACTACTTATCTTGATGAACTTTCCTTTTCTTTAGTTTTATTGTATCAAGGGCTTGTTAGCTGCACCTTTCATCTTACAACGACAGCATATATTCTAGTCAGCAAATAAATAGCAATTCTATTTATCAATATGTATGGTCTTGGCTCATTACTAACGATTTTTCTTTAGAATTGGGTTATTTTTCTGAGGAATGAGAGAACGATGAAATGGAAAGGCGATGATACCGAAGGAAGGGTTGCAAAACGGCGTCGTTTCGCCAGCCAACCCTTTGGTCGTCCTTGGTCGTCCAACAAACAGCAAATTTAATAGGTATACTCCAAGTATGATAATAATAATAATAATAATAATAATAATAATAATAATAATAATAATAATAATAAAAAAAAAGCACCTATATGTTAGATAGAGAGTAAGCGAGGCGAGACAAATTAATCGGGTGACGCACTAACGAGACAAGCAATTTACAATTTTTTCGAGTTCGAGTTCGAGTACGAGTATTTCGAACTTAGGTTTAAGTTGACATTCAAGAAAGTATAAACAACTTGATCAGCTTGAGTGTTATAACGAGTTTATCAAGCTAGTCCATTATGTTTTGAAACTTAATTCAAAAATATTTTAAATTTTCACATGACAAGGCACAAAAAAGAAAAAAATTAATAAAAAGTTAGTGCTAGGTGGCTACCTTTATATGGAGGACCCCATACGGTTATTATATGAAATTTTATTAAGTACGCAAATAATATTTTATTGATTACCGGTGTCTCAGATGTTTACTATTTTAAGTGAATTTTTTTAAGGGTGTGAGATGCCTACTATATTTTGAAAATGATATAAATCTTTTGAAATGAGCATATAGTGTATACATGATTCAAACACAGTGTATAAATCACTACAAGAAAAAGGGTTATCAATGATGAGAATTTAATGACGGGTCAAAATTACGTCATTAAATGGTAGTTATAATGACGGGTTCTATATTATTTTGTAAGATGATGACCAAATATTAATTCCCGTCATTGTTTATCATCTTTCCCGTTATTAGTAGCCCCATAAAAAAATTCCTCTCATTATTTACTTATATGAAATTTTAAAATACAACCGTTGTAGAAATGTTTTACCAAGTGGCATACATTACAACCACTCATTTATAACCTCTCACACACGATTAAAGTATATTATGTGAAATAGAGTAAAAAATGAGAGACTCTAATGTATGCCACTTGATATAACCTTCCTACAATCGTTGCACCATAACATATCTCATTTACTTATAGGGGGAATGAGGGAGAAGGACAAAAATATTTCATCAATTAAGTAGAAGGACGATCTTTTGAAACTTTTGCGCATAAAGGACAAAACTATTTATCCACTATCGAAATTCACTTGTGTTCGAAATTCAATTTGTTTAAATTCATCGCCGAAATTCACCTGTCGAAATTCACTAATTTTCAAAATTCATTGTCGGGATTCATTTGATTTTCGGGATTATTTGTCAAAATTCACTATCGAAATTCATTTGATTTCGGGATTCACTTAGGGAGATTCACCGATTTTCGGGATTCAATTGTTTGTCTTCTCGCTATAAAAATTATGCGGTTGTCCTTCTCCCTATAAAAAATATGTAGTTGTCCTGTTGCTTAATAATATTTCAGATTGTGTCCTTATCCCTAATTTTCCATTACTTATATATACTAAAAAAAGAAACCCACCCAATTATTTTGTTACAAAACAACCCTCCCATTAATTATCTATTACCATTTCAAAAAATTATTATCTATTATCTATCGTTCATTCCTTAAACAATTAATCAAACAAATTTACATTTATCGGTTTCCCATCAAACACCGATAACCCTAAACCCTTCACCGCTGCTCGTTCTCCACTCTCCCTCGCCGCTGCTGCCGATCATCTTCGAACTTCGAATATTGATACACGCTGATAACTATTACCCTTCATTCTCCACCCTCCACCACGGCACCGCTCTGTTGTTCATTCTCTGCCGCTGCTTCACTCACCGCCGCCGTTTCTTGGGACATGACTTTGTAGCAATCACGGAACCGTTAAGCATGATAGCGTATGGTTCAATTTTGTAGTTTTATATACTTTGAAATTTGAAATTTCGCATAAATAAAATGGTCTATATGCTCAGTTGCACCGCCTCATTGAGTGTCTTGGTATTTTACTTGGATTCTTTACAAGTTGTAAGCTTTTCGTTTGAGTGAATGCTCTCAATTTCAAGTTTAATTTTCTGTTGGTGTACCTTTAGAAGAAAAAATAACACCTAGCATGTGCAATATATTTTTTTGGGGTCTGATTGTTCCTATCTATGGAATCTTACATTAAACCCATAGTTTCTCAGCTTTATATATTCATTCTAAAATGTGTCCTAGTCGATTGTTGTAGTACTTGTTTTGAAACAGCATGTTGATACTACTCAAGATAGGGTTGAAGGAAACACGAGATAATTAAAAGCCCAAAACTGTAATCGACAGAATAGGGTAAACTTGTAATCAATAACTTCTTTCATGTATTTTCTTTCTTTGTGAATCGCAGATCCTATGTTCGATGAAATGACTTAAAGATGTTCGATTCTTTTCTTAAAGGTATTTTCAATAGTTGAATTAATTTTTTCAGTTCTCATTTTGAGTTATTATGTGTTCTTTGCTAGCAGACTCTAGAGGATTATACTCTTTCTACTTGTGGGTAGCTCAGTTTTTCCAATGACACAAATGCCCTTGAATCTTTACACAACATTAACAATTCATTTATACACATTTAATTGTAGGTTGGAGTTACAGAAATGGGAAGATTTCTTAACGGGATGCTCCGAACTGTTTGTTTGGGATGGAAACGGATAAAGGGAGCTTACATCAAGAAAAAATACTTTTTAAAGTTGATCGAACATAGTAAGTAATTTCTTTGTTCTTCAAAAAACTTTTTTTATTAATCCTAGCTTTATGCTCTTCTGATTATATTTCCCATCTGATTTTCTTTCAGCCTTACTTACAATATCAGCTTGACTCAAATTGTCGTGGATGGGAATATCACTAAATCTATAATGAGGCACTTGCGATTTATGATGCCCTGCTCTATGTAAACTTCTTGCTTTTAACCAGATGGACCAGTTTTGTATGTCTACATGGATGAGGTTATGTGTTTGTCTATTATCCTCGTTTATATATGCTTGTATATGTTTTTCAATACTTGTGCTAATCAACCTTTCGAACATATATAACTGTGTTTGATCAGTATGCTAATAAACTCGTTCAGTCAGAGCTGAATGTGTTGTCATGTCTTGACAGTCTGCTTGGAAACTGTGCTTGTTAGTGTTAATCGGTCTAGCTGTTTGCCTAGTCAATAACCTGCCTTTGTATACTAGTCTTGAATCTGGCTTGGTATAAGTTTTTGCCTGGTCTTAGCAATATATTTTAATGTTATGTATTGCCTAGACAATCTGATGACATTTATCCTCTTAATGTCAAGAAACAAATGCATCTTTCATTAATCTTCCTATGCTCTATACAAGTTCCAATTTACTATACTTATCACATGTAGAAATATAACAGAAACTGATATATTAGAACAAATTGTGCATAATGGCAGGGATACTAAAAACGGGCAGTTTCATGGAGCAGAGAATGATTCTTCACAACTTCAATATTCCTAGGGTAAGACTTTTCCAGATATTGTTGTACAGGATGAAGGTTGTTGCTTTTGTAATCTCTTTTTGGCTTTTATGTTTTAATGCTCATCTTATTTTGTTTATTTTGTAATCTTGTTATATGACATGTTGTATGTTTACCTGTAAAAGTTGTGCCTTGCAACCTACCTGATAAATCTTTGGTCTCAGTCTTATTCCCGTTCTGTTATGCAATGAATGAGTATGAGATATGGAATAAGTAAATTGCATGAAAATTACATGTGATGCATGAGACAAGGAATGAAATATTGCATGAGCATGACATACAATCTGCCTATATGAATATGTTCTGCCTTTAAGTCTCACCATGCTATCTGTGAATATGTGATGCAATATAAATATGTTAATATGCATGATAAGTGAACATTCTAAGAAATGCAAATGTAGTAAATGATTATTTCATGAGATTACATGATATGAAATATGATGCGTGATTGAAAAGTTAAATTTATGTAGTTGAAGTTGTTTCCTTTTATGTTTTTGTTATGAATGCAGTTCAATGGATTAACATGGCTTTTCATGTGTGTTCCGACAAGCAGTTTCTTGAAGCTTGTATGTAAGTGGATTGGGAGGTTCAGGTAATTGAATGAAACCCACTTTTTAACAATTGTTTTGATATTTTAAAGTCATCATTTTTAAAGGATTGAGCTTTCCATTTTTTTTTAAATTTGTTTTTGCAGAATTATACCAAGTCTAATGAAAGAATGAACTTGCACACTCTTAATTGTGTATTAAACTTGTCAATTAGTGTCATCGATCAGCTCTTTTCATGTTTATGATTATCTGAGAAATCTTCTAGAAACCTATATCTCTATGAGCACGATATGCATTATAACAATCTGATTTGTTTATCTATCAGTTTACATGATTTCTCAGTATGTTAGAGTCTTGCTTTAGGTCTGCTGGGTCTTAATCTCAGACTGTCCTGATCTGTTTTAGATCCTTATAGGCTATAACATGGATAAGAGTTGAATGGAGCTAGAGCAGGCCATACAAGAATCTTTCTTGCAACAGTTATTATAATGAGGATTCATTGTCAAAGAGGTACTATTGAGATAATCAACAATTATTATACTTTGTTTTGCATGTATTGATTTTTTCTGAGAATTCATAATCTTGCTTTGAGGAAGGAACTGATGCATGAGTGTGCCAAGAAATTTCCTCATGCCGCGGTTTTGCAGGTAAGATTGCCAACATAAAGCTTTTGATATTATTTCTTATGCCTTTTAACTATTTTGAATTCAGTTGGTTTAATTGTGATGCCTAAAGCTGTAGAAAAAATTAATTATTTGATTGCATGGCTATGGTATGACAGAAACATGTAGTGTTATAACTATAGAGAATCAATATCTCGGCCCTAGGCACTCGGGTTCAACAGGAAGGCTGCTTTCAGAGATCGAAGGTCAAGTAATAAGTGTAGATATACATAAAGCTCTCATTCCCAACCAATTAGGAGAAATTTGGGTTTGGGGTCCTAATATTATGCAGGGTATTTTTTTTAAACGTCAGATGTTTATTCGTTTTAACAGGATAAACCTACCATCACATTTCAGGTTATTTCAACAATGCACAAGCCACAAAGCTTACTATTGATAGACATGGGTGGATTGTGGATGCATACCGGAGATCTTGGATATTTTGATGAAGGACGGTTATATGTGGTTGACCGAATCAAAGAACTCATCAAGTACAAAGGTTTTCAGGTTAGTTATTATCCTTGTGTTCTATTGGCAAGTTTTCGAAAGTCCTGGATCTTTATGCACCTAATAATTTATTGTTCTTTTTCCAGGTTGCACCTGCAAATCTTGAAGAGTTGATGGTATTCAAACTACATGCTGCCAGACACTCATTAGCCTATATGGTATAGGCTTTGTTCAACACCTCAGAAAGACAGGTTATTTCAGGCTACCAGACTTTAATACCTCCATTTCTTTCTTATCTAAATTTCAAGAATATCTTGAATCCAAGCAAGATTGGATTAAGGTTGTCGGTTCGGATACCGTTATTGACTCAGACTGTAGGCAGAACCTCAATGATATGACCACTTGTGATGCATGTGTGATGGAAAGTCCATTCCCAATTGCTTTCTGTTGACAGAAACGCATCTCATTGAAGAGGTTGTGTTTACTATACAGTCCTATATGCTGGAGGCATGGTGAATGAGCTTGGCCCTGGTAGTACAGGGGCAATGTCTTGTATATTTGCCCATCCTCTGTTTCCTGGGAAATCAGCCATGGTGTTCGGTGTTGTAGGAGCTGGTTTTGCTGTTATTCTTGTTGTCTGCTTGATGGTTTTATGTTTCTGGTACATCGGTGTAAGGCAAGGAAAGAAAAGGTAAAAATTTTGAAGGCTGAATTGGGTGTTGACAAAGAATCTTGGCCCTAATTGGAATCCAAGGTAATTTCTTATCCCCTGTTTGCCCCTGTCCTCGATGATTACAAGGTAATTTCTTATCCCCTGTTTGTAGTTTTTTTCCTTTTATAGAAAATACTCTCATTATGATTTTTTAGTATCCTTTTTGGCATTGGGTTTGAGTCCAAATGTGAGTCTACATATGCATATTAGTCAAGTTCTGGTCTTATATTTTGGTCTAATTATATTGACATCTTTAATTGGTTTTTGTTTCTTTGTAGTAATCGTGTTCTATTGTTTTTAGAACAAGGAAAGTGTTTACTCTGAAATGCTTACTTAACATTTTTATAAATCTGGGGCTTATTCTATCTTTTTTTTTTATATCTGAATTCTATCTTTTTTGTTCAATATGAATTTCCTGAACCTGTTCGTGTAGCATGCAATGTGTTAAGATTTGGGTATCTCAGATCACTGTTTTGTTGTGGTCATATGAATATGCACTAGGATATCTAATACCTTTGGAACCTTTCCTCTTGTTAGTAAAAGTCTTGTTAAACCATTAAAGTGGAATATCCTTGATCTTCTATTTTTTCAACCATTTCGTCCTGATTCTTCAATCCAAACACAAGACGGTATAGGGTTGCCTGGGCTGGTGGTTTCTATGTCAACTTTTGAAAAATAGAAAAAGGAGTTCCTGAGAGAGAAAAAAGAAATGATCTTTGACTCATTTTTTTATATTTTAATTTTGAACCTTTGACTCATCAAATTTTCCAGAGGGTCCGGGAGACGCGATTGATATCTATCTTCAATCTTTGATTGAAGAGTTGAATGAGTTATGGAGCTATTGATTCATTTAAAGATAATATCTATTCTAACCGTTTGCTTAGCAAGTCAATTTGAGAGCTCAAGCTTGTTAATACTAGTCTGATTATTTTATTATGATTGTAAGTGATTTAATTTTGGAAATAAGAATCTTTTATCTTGTTTACTAAATATGAGTAAACATTAACTATGTGTGTTTTCTACGCCGTGTATATGTTTTCGGTTTTTTAAAGGTTTTGATGCATTCGAGGAGATGTGTGAAAGGATTGCTATCGATCATATCCTAAGATGGTTCAATTTTTTGTCAAGTAGCTTGCTTCCCATGAACCGCCAATAATTGAAGGTGCTTAGTGTTTTTGTGATCAACATTTATGGTTGTTAGATATTTGTCATTGAGGATGTGATATTAGAAACTCCTACCATTATGCGTCTACATGTAGCTTTTCTTTTTGAATATTTTGAAACAACTATACCTCAATGTGTATATGGGATACCTTGGTGTATATTTTGGATATATTAATGCTTGTTGATGCAACAAACTGTAGTGTGTTTTATTTAATGGTTTTGATATTCTAATATTTCTTCATAATGGTTGATACTTTCATGCTATGTTTGATGAAGGTGGGTTATTTACAAAGAGCATGATTTGGTGTGGGGCTAATAACCCAATAATGAGGGGATTTTTGGTCATAAATTGGTGATTTATTTAGGGCAAAAGACCCTACAATGAGAAAACTTGTCGTCATTAGTTCGTGCATTAATGAGGGGTAAATGACCCTATAATGATGAAATTTTTTGTCAATAAATTGTGTTTTAGTGACAGGTAATTATCCTTATAATAACGGGAATAGTCGTCATTAACAGGTAGAAACTAATATTCACATTTAGTTCTAATGAGAGGCAAATAGCATAATAATAAGGAAATTACCCGTCACTAGAACTATTTTTAATGAGAGTCCAATCTCGTCATTAAATCTTTGATATCTTTAATGACGAGATGGGTTCTCGTCATTGAATGCATTAACTAGAAGGGCGACAATGAGGGGGGCATGAGGGGGATTTCCCGTCATTAAAAGTCTTTAATGACGAGAAAAAGGGATATAATGAAGAGAATTCCCGTCATTAAAACCCTTTTTTCTTGTAGTGAATGTTTTAAAATTTAGTTGGCATTTACCGAATGAAATGCCCTTTAGTTGTCTGACGATGCCGGAAATCGTCGGGAATAAATCCGGGGTCTTTTTCCTTAGTGATAACCTGTTCAATGGCGGAACCCTAAAAAGAAGTGGAACGGGGGTGTTTTTGTGGTGGTTTAGACTGCACTTGAGAAACTGTATCTCAAGCTGCCTACGATCCAATGCGTGTATTGGATTCAAGTCTTCATAATTCCTTAGGGATGGTTTATATAGAGGTGCTTGTGCCCTAGAGTTGCGTGTGGCGTGTCCAAGGTGGTCTCTGATTGTCGTGTTACCTAAGGAAAAGATAATTATGATTATGCTTCTAAAATTGCTTGTATTGTTAAAGATATGCTGCTGATTAACAAGGTTTTTGCCACAGATCAGTAGACAATGCACTCTGTTGAGATCAAGACCGAAGATCAGCAGACTGAACACTGCTGAGATCAAGCTGAAGATCAGCAGACAACACAAATTGCTGACGAACCACTTAATCAAGAAACGGTTAGAGAGTTTGTTTAGTTAGTTAGAATCAATTAGGGAGCTAGCAGCTTATATATAGTCAGAATAAAGTAGAGAAGCATCAACTTTGTAATTCCAAGTTTTACAATTCGGTTATTAATGAAAAGGCTATTGAGTTCTCATTTGTTTCTTGTTTAATTTCTCCTGAATTGTTCTAAACTTCATATGCAGTTCTTCATCTTCTTCAGCACTTCTACAATCCTTTAATTTCTCAACATGGTATCGGGTCTATCTTAGTTTTCGCTGCGAAATCCTTTGATTTTGTAAACCTGATTGTATCTTGATCGATTTTCTTTCATATTTCTTCAATGGCTACTGTTTCTGTACCTGCATCTTCCGGGAGCAGTCTTGATAATCCTAGTCTTGTTCTGGTCCAACCTTTATTGAAAGGTGTGGATAATTACAACCACTGGAAGTGTTCTATGACCAAGATGTTATCATCTAGAGGAAAGCTTGCAATGGTGGAAGGTACTTCTACAATGCCAGATGTTGCAGATCCAAGTTATGCTGCTTGGATGCAATTGAATGACCTGGTACATTCTTGGTTAGTCAATTCTATGATCCCTTCTGTGGCTGAAAGGGGGATGTATTTTGATACAGCCAGGGAAATCAGGATTGATTTACAGGATCGATTTGGTAGAGGTGATGCCTAGAGGCTTTCTAATCTTGAAGAGGAAATTGAGAAAACCAAGCAGGGTAGTTTATCTGTGACTGATTATTACACCAAATTGAAGCCCTTATGAGATCAGTATTTGGTGTTGAGACCGATCCCTCCCTGCACTTGCCCTGCATTGCACATTATTAGGGAATACTATGATTATGCTTACACAACTAGGTTCTTGAAAGGGTTGAATGAGAATTCCAGGACTGTGAAATCTCAGGTGTTAATGACTCTTCCTTTGCCTGATATCAAAACTGCTTTTGTAATGGCCCTAAATCATGAACAACAGTTGGTTTATACCTCAATAAACACAGAGTCCATTGTGTTGGCTGCTTCTTCTCAAGTTCAAAATTCTAGTATGGATTGTAATGCAGTGGTTGGACAACAGTCAAGATATTCTACTCAAGGGAAAGGTCGAGGAAGAGGTGCAGGAAAGGGGTCACATGGTAATTCAAAAAGGCCTGTCTGCACATACTGTGGCAAGGAAGGTCATACAATCGATAAGTGCTACAAGAAATATGGATTTACTCCAAATTTCAAGAATCGTGGTAGAGGATTTAGGCCAGTTGCAAATAATGTCATTTGTGATTCTGAGGAAACTCTTAGTCAGTCAGATAATCAAGATTCTGGAATGATTACAAGGTCAGATATGATCATATTCTATCTCTTATTTAGAATCTTCAAGGCACTGTAAATCAGTGCAATTCTGTAGAGCTGGCAGCTGGATCTAATGTACAAAGATCAGGTATCAGTGGTGATTTGAAGCACTAGATCTTAGATTCAGGAGCTGCAGATCATATCACTTTTTCTCTTACAATTATGTTTGATGTGATACCTATGAATAATTTGTTTGTCAAGTTGCCTAATGGTTCTTCTATTGCCGTGTCACATTTAGGAAAAGTATGAATCAACAGACATATAGTTTTGAACAATGTCTTTTGTATTCCTACTTTTTCTTACAATCTGTTATCTGTTAAGAAACTTGTTAGTGACAGTGGTTTATCTGTCAATTTTTGTCCTGATAATGGTATTGTGCAGGAACTCAAGACTTTGCAGAAGATTGTTATAGCTAAACAAAGAAATGGATTATACATTCTAGCTGCTGATAATGATATCCAGTCTCCTATTTTAGTTCCTAATTAATGTGAAGAATTCTGTTTGTAATTCTTGTAAAGTTTCTGATTCATTGTTATGGTATTATAGGCTAGGTCATCCCTCATCCCTTAGAATAAAAGCTTTACAAGACATAGATTCCAGAATAAAGTCTCCTGCTTATGCTCATGATTGTTTAATATGTCCTTTGGCAAAACAAAGAAAACCTAGTTTTCCTGTTAGTACTTTTTCTACTTTTCACAGCTTTGATTTGATACATGTAGACATCTGGGGCCCAAATAGGGTACCTACTGTGAATGGAGAATCATATTTCCTGTCCATTGTTGATGATTTTACTAGATATACATGGATTTTTTTGATGAAAACCAAATCTGAGGCTAATGATCTTTTACAGAATTTCTGTAATCTTGTTCAAACACAGTTTGACAGATGCATTTAGATCATTAGGTCAGATCATGGTGCTGAGTTTAACATGCCATCCTTTTACAGAAAGAAAGGTATAGTGCATCAGAAGTCTTGTGTGAGAAAACCTGAACAAAATGGTTTAATAGAAAGAAAACATCAACATATATTGAATGTGGCAAGAGCCTTAAAGATACAATCTAATATTCCTTTGCAATATTGGAGATACTGTGTTAATCATGCTGTCTTAACAACAAAACTCCACTTTTATGCTCTTTGGTATTGATCCTTCCTATGACACACTTAAAGTGTTTGGATGTCTTTGTTTTTTATCTACACATACTCAGGGAAGAGGAAAGTTTGAGGATATAAGTATACAATCTGTTTTTCTTGGATATGAGGATCACATAAAAGGATACAGAGTCATGAATGTCCATTCAATAAATATTTCCATTTCTAGGAATGTTGTTTTTCATGGACAGAGTTTTCCTTTTTGTGATAATCATGATCTCTTTACCACAGAAGATCCTTGCTTACCTGTACCACTTATAGATGATATAGGAACTACTTTTCAAGTTCCACAACAGGTGCTTTCTGATCCTAATCCTTCTACTATTTCTACTTCTGCACCAACAGAAAATACTACATCGAAACCAATAAGAAGGACTGCCAGGCAAAGGCATATTCCTACTTACTTAAATGATTATGTTTGTCCTAATGCCGTAAAAAGAACATCTCCTCATAACATTGACAGTGTGATATCTTATGCTAATCTGTCTTCTAGCTATCAGGGTTTTATAGCTCATATTCATGGAGAAGTGGAACCAAATAGTTATGCAGATGCAGCCCAGGATCCTAGATGGCAAGAGGCAATGAATCAAGAATTACAGGCACTAGATAAAATCAATACTTGGACACTGTTCCATTACCAAAAGATGACAAACCTATTGGTTGTAAGTGGGTATACAGAATTAAAAGGAAATCAGACGGCTCCATAGAAAGGTTTAAAGCAAAATTGGTGGCCAAGGGTATTACACAAACAGAAGGGGTAGATTTTTTAGAGACTTTCTCTTAGCCAAATAGACTACTATCAGATTGTTCATGGCTCTAGCTGCTCAAAAAGATGGCATCTTCATCAATTGGATGTGAACAATGCCTTTTTGCATGGAGATTTGGATGAAGAAGTTTACATGAAAGCTCCCCAAGGTTTACAGGCCAATGGCATTGTTTGCAAGATAAACAGATCACTATATGGATTAAGACAGGCCAGTAGACAGTGGAATGCAAAGTTAACCTAAAAACTTTTGGACAATGGTTACAAGCAATCTCCAAATGATCACAACTTGTTCACTAAGTGCACTGGTGACAACTTTGTAGCTTTATTGGTGTATGTTGATGACATAGTGGTAGGTAGTCTGGACTTTACTGAAATACAGCACTTAAAAGATCTCTTACATAAGCCTTCACTATCAAAGATCTAATAGAGTTGAGGTATTTTCTAGGATTTGAAGTGGCCAGATCCAAAGCTGGAATTGTCATTAACCAAAGGAAATACTGCCTTGATCTTCTTGAGGAATTTGGTTTCATAGAATGCAAGCCAATCCTCACTCCAATGGATACATCACAAAGTGCAGTCCCCTCCACTACAAAACAATACATATTACAGGAAATTAGTGGGCAAGTTGCCGTATCTTGGAAACACTAGACCAGACATTGCATTCCATGTACAACAATTAAGTCAATTCCTTGATCATCCAAATGAAGCTCATCTCAAAGCTACACATAGGCTTTTGAGATACCTCAAAACTGCACTAGGCAAAGGTCTTTTCTTTCCAAGCAATAATCCTCTAAAACTCAAGGCTTTTAGTGACTCAGATTGGGCTGGTTGTAAGAAGACAAGAAGACCAGTGACGGGTTTTCTAATCCTTCTAGGGGATGCTCTTATTTCATGGAAATCAAAGAAACAACCAACTATCTCAAGGAGCTCTAGTGAGGCAGAATATAGGGCAATGGCAGTCACTACTTGTGACCTTTAATGGATCCTATACCTTCTCAAGGATTTCCACATCCAGTACACTGATGTTGTGCGCCTCTCTATTATGACAGTCAAAGTGCACTAGATATCGTGGAAAATCCGGTTTTCCATGAAAGGACAACACATATTGAGATTGACTGTCATTTTGTCACAGAAAAATATCTGGCCAAGGTTCTAAAGCCCCCACCAATTCAAACTCAGAATCAGCCAGCTGACTTATTAACTAAACCTTTAGATAAAGCTACTTTTGAGAGATTACTCCAAGCTTTCCTCTCAAAGATCTTTATGCACACAAGTCTTAATCCTTATGCTGTTGATTAACAAGGTTTTTTCAAGCTTCCTTGGTTCTACAATCACCAACTTCAGCTTGATGGGGGTGTTGAAGATATGCTGCTGATTAACAAGGTTTTTGCCACAGATCAGCAGACAATGCACTCTGGTGAGATCAAGATCTAAGATCAGCAGACTGAACACTCTGCTGAGATCAAGCTGAAGATCAGCAGACAACACACATTGCTGACGAACCACTTAATCAAGAAACGGTTAGAGAGTTTGTTAAGTTAGTTAGAGTCAGTTAGGGAGCTAGAAGCTTATATATAGTCAGAATAACGTTTCCAACTTTTACAATTCGGTTATTAATGAAAAGGATATTGACTTCTCATTTATTTCTTGTTTAATTTCTCCTGAATTGTTTTAAACTTCATATGAAGTTCTTCATCTTCTTCAACACTTCTATAATCCTTCAAATTTAATTTCTCAACATGTATGTTGGTAAACTCAATCTCTTAAGTGCCTAGATATCATGTTCAAAGGTTGTAAAAATACTTGTATCTCCAGGCTCCTGGGCAGTCTACCAACCTAAAGATAAGCTTGAATGTGTAATCTAAGCAGTTAATTATTATCTCACATTCATTGTCAATTAGCAGGAGCGCCCCTGGGGGAGGGCCAAGGGGGCCATGGCCCCGAGCCCCCCCAAAATCTATGAATTTAAGGGCCCGCGAAATTTCAACTCAATAGTATATATATATATATATGTTGGATTTTTAAAAATAAATAAGGTATTGCTCTAATGGTATGCAGTCAAGTATAATTTGATAAGTAACCTGGGTTCAATTCTTGTTAAAGGCTAAAACAATAATTTTTTTTGGGTTAAACCTTTTTTAAAAGGGCCTAAAACAATATTTGGCTCCGAGCCTAAATTTGATTAGGGACGCCCTTGTCAATAAGCATATGAATATGAAATATGAATTGAAAATATAGGTGTTATATGTGAAAGAAAAAAAAAAGAGTGAAAGTACATAAAAACATGATTCATGGTTGTGTACTATATTTATGAAAGGACGTTGAATCATCGAGGGTTACCCAGCACCGGGACTGCTTCCGAGAAAGAATATGAAGTATTGGGTTGGGCCGGTTAAGCCCCCATCCACGAGATATAGTAGCAGACATTCCAGTTTGTCAATATAGTTAGTTCATGCCCTCCACATTGGGAAATAATAAATGTGGTGTAATACTCATTAATCAGTGCTAGTAATGGTACTTAAATGATACAGTAATGATTACGACATTTATTGGAAAGCTCAAGAAATTGACAAGGTATGCTTGTTGTTTACTTATTGCTTTAGTCATGTAACATTATATGATTCGCGTGCTTAGTAGTCGTTAAACATATTTCATATCTATACTTGTGCATTTCACTTTGCAAAAGAGAACTTGGATCTGTATTATGATCCCTGCAAATAGTGTTGTTACTTCTGATTTTATATTTCCTTACTGAGTTTCCCTTATACTAATACATAGCACAATGTAGAAGTTCCAGTAACTCATGTCAGCTCAGTCACCCCACGTCTACTTATTTTAATGGACGTTGTCTTGTATCAGAGGGTCTACACATACTATTTGACTTTCCTAGAGTTACGTCTGATGTTCGTTGTTCTTCATGATGAAGTGTTGGATATCATAGAGCTCTGAGTAGTTAGTGAAGATGGGTGGTGTAATGTGACTTTTAAGTATTCTAAGTTTGTATGGAGAGTATTGTGTTTTATCTAGTAGCAAAGCTCTTGTAGTATTAATGACATGGTGATGTAATCTAAGAGCTTTTCTATCTCTTCAACTTCCGCATATTAAACTACTATCTCTCCTAAAAACTTAAGCTGATGGGAAGACAAATAATTAACATGTTATACACTTTAACACGTCATCTCAAGTGTTGACAATCTCTATTCACACCAGGGTTCGATCCCATAACCTCTACTTTGATACCATGTTGAACTATCATCTCTCCTAAAAGCTTAAACTAATTGGAAGACTGATAATTAACATTTTATACACTTTAACACTGCATAAAATTTTATGATACGCTGTACGAGGCACATATAAATAACTTCCCTTTCAAATTTATTGAAGACATTGAGAAATTGTGGTTGAGCGCACATATAGAGATCTTTATATATACTAACTTTGTCAAACCAGAAACATACAGATCTTTATATATATATATCATCCAAGGCGAGGATTACTAATCCAAGAAGAACCGAGTGGAAGCCTAACCAACAGCATTATCAGTAGCCAAAACAGAAGCACCAGATCCAGAAGGAGCAGTAACAGGTTTGGTTACAAGTAATGAGACATCAGTAGCATTGCCAAAAGCCCTATCAACAGCAACAGGATTTCCAGAACCTAAAAAAGCATCAGGTTTTTAGCAAAATCAGCATTGCCAACATCAGAAGGATCAAGAACAAGTGCAATTGCAACTAAAGACTCAGACATTTGCACAAAAACAGCCACATTCAACATAACGGCAGGAATAGCATCAAAAACAGCAACAAGAACACTTATTGAACCTTAGACAGAACCTACAATCCCAGCAGAAAAACCAACAACATTATCCAACCCAGAGGAAGTAGGAGCAACAAGGGCAGGCTGCTGAACCAAAACTATATCAGAATCATCAACAGAGATCTTCTTATGTGCAAGCAGGTCAGAAATAGGGAGAGTAGGGGTTGTCTTCTATTTCTAAGACCTACTCACATAAAGCCGTGGTCCAGGGCTGGGGGAACTATCACAAAAATCATCCACATGCCCAAATTTCTTACACAACGTACATAAACTTGGAATCCTTTTCCGGGTGAACTACATTAACATAAGGATTAGCAAAAGGGATATGCACATACCCGATTTGAGATAATCCCAAAGCGTAAATCTCCAAACTTATGAGGCAACGAGAACAACCTTCTTATTCGGCAATAAAGCGAGAGAATAGGTAACGATGTAATCGCATGAAACAAAGAGAGGAAGAAAAGATGCATGAGGATCATATTTATACAACAAACGAGGAAAAATATCGAAGTGGTCATAAAATTTTATAACTCCAATTTTACTTTTAAGAAGAAAGGTTTACTTAAAAAGAAAGGGTAGCCAAGAAATGGGTAGTTTTGGAAACACCTCCACAGACTATGTATATAGCATAAAAATATAAGGGAGAGATAATAAAAATAATACAAAAATCGAGAAAAATTAAAGCAGAGGTCACGTACTGTGATACCACGGCAGACATTGCAGCTCCAGATTCACCCAATCCATAATAATAGATAAGCACAGGAAACAAAAAGAGAGCGGTAAAGTTTCCAAAACCTATAAGACAGTAGAGCATTGTCAAGATAACACTGTTTCTAATATGTGAAAACTAAATCCAAAATCAATGAATTAAAACATGTAAATGGAAAAGAAAAAAAAGACCTATCATAGGCATATAATTATTCATTTTCCTAAGCTTTGGTAACTTATATGTCGATTTGTACCAAAGGTCTGAGGGCAATTCATCGAAATAGCCTCAAATAGAACTATTAGGTAAGAGTGCATATAGTAGGTGAAATGACTTTGCCACTTTGTCTTTCCCAAGACCCTCAAAGCGGGATGCCCACACTATTCTTTGGTGATTTATATCACATATGTAAAAATAAGCTAAGAATGAAGTATGACCCCTAATGATAAAACCAAAAGAAGTAACTTATGCATAGGATGCTAACATCCTCCTTTAGTAAGTCAAGAGGACTACTAAACCATCTCACCCACACATGTATTAAAGCTTCAGAGAAAAAACACTTACCTAAACAAAAAACTGCAGTCTTTGTATCCTTCAATCCATGGAAAATCCCTTGAAGGGCCAAAGAAACAACAAATGAAAGAGCCCCAAAAAGCTCTTGCAGAGATAAATTTTCGTGCTTGAGCGTACATTGGGGAAGCCTGTCAGAAAATAAATGCTTTGAGTACGTACTCACAGCTATAATGCTAAAGTTGAGCATATCCTTGGAAACATATGAATTGTCTATAGGTGTCTTGGTGTTATAACAAGAGTTTGGAAGTATAAAAGTTTGCTTGATAAATGTTCCACAATGCTACTGCTATTAAAAGAACAGAGCCCGTAACTGCCCGTTTCCAAAAAAATTTGACTTTGGCTCTTAGATATCAAAAACACTATTCTTTATTTCGTGATTCTTAAGTTCCAAATGTATATAAAATGTTAGACAAATTGAATGTGTAGTTTCAGTGGATAAAGAACAATGTACATTGATGCACTTTTGAAGCAGCCATGTCGAAGTGCAAATCCATTTGTTGTTCCATTTCCAACTCCGAACACAATCTGATCAAACTCTTATAGGGCTCTATCAAAAGAGATATTTGATTAAATGCATGTAAGAACGATCAATGTATAACATACCATCATGCTTTAACAAGATTTTCACAATTGCAAGGAGCCAATTAACCCGACCACCTCTACAACGAAGTCTGGCATCCATCCAATAAATTTCAGAAAGAAGAATTAAGAAGGAAACTGTGAAATTGTAGAATGTGCAGATCCTGGTTGACCTGTAACCACTTTATCATAGACAGACCGACAATCAAAGATCTACAAAATAAATGCAGGATAAATAGCAACCTCAAGCAAACTTGTGCAAATTTGGAAAAATACGGGCAACATAAACAAAAGGGAAAAAAATAATAAAAAAAATACAGATTCATTGCCACATAATTGATGCTTGATCACAAATATATATATTAACTTTGTCAAACCAGAAACATACAAATAACTTCCCTTCTCAAATTTTTCAAAAAAAAAACCTTTCAAAATTATTTTTATACATTGACAAATTGTGGTTGAACGCGAATATAGGGATCTTATTATTATTATTAGTATTAGTGCTATTACTATTTTATATATATATATATATATATATATATATATATATATATATATATATATCCCTCTGGCTAAGCATATCTCTTCGCTTCCCGATCTGGAGGAATGTCCAAAATCAAATGTAGATCCTATTGCCCTCTATATGCATCGTACATGCAATAGGGTTTCTCAGTATCCTCAGTTTCCTCGCTATCCTCAGTATCCTCAGTACCATCATTCACTTCAGATGAGCAAATGCACATACTTGTGCCACAAGTACCATCTTTGTTGCAGTCTTTTCCTTCACAATCATCGTCTGCTTTTGGATCCAGCACTAGCACCGGCTCCAGCTCCTTATCTGGATTTTTAAGCATTTCCCGCAGTGTACTTGTGGGAAATAGAATGTGATATCCCGTAAATTCACGAAAGGGCATTTATGTCATTTTTTTGGGTATTTATCGAGTATCGTATTTTTTCCGAACAAATAAGATATTATAAGTGTTATATTACAAGATTATACCACAATTAGATTAATGTAACACACTTGGATTAAAAACTAGACATCAAATTTCTTCATCATCTTCAACTTTTGCACTAATGCTTTCATCACCATTTATACACTCCACCTTCACATCATACTTACACCACCTCACACCACCATCATTTCACTTGGTGAAACCTTGCACTATTACACTTCAAACACTTCACCTCCCATACCACACCCACTCAAACACTTACATTATTTCCATAACTCCCATCTTGCACATTAGCATAAAAGCAACACACCTCACTCACTAGCATTTTCTCTACACATTTTCTACCCATAACTCTTGCACCATTTTCTCTCATGTCACAAGAAACACTTCACAAAAACACTTGCATCTCTCTACAACTTTCACTATCAATTCACCACCAAAATACACCACCGATTCATCTTGCATTTTCTTGATGATTGAAGAAGATTTTGGTTCATGGTTGTTGAAGTCAAGTTTTGGTTCCAGAATATATTCCTAATTCAAGATTAATTCTTGATAGATTGTTCAAGCCAAGAGGATCTTCAAGAGGAAAGCTTACCACCATCTCAAGAATCTCTTGCTTTGGGTATGTTTAAGAAAACTCATCCATCCAATTCCTAAGCTTTTAGTGTTCTTGGTTATTTAAGTATTTAGATGTTGTAGTAATTCACTAGAATATTATCTTGTTGTAGACATTGAAGAAGAGGCTTAGAGCTTTTGGCTTTCTTTAAACTAAGAGCTTGAATTCAAGTTTGGCTTGAAGATTGTGGAGCTTTAACTTGAAGTGCTTTGAGGTAGGAAGATGTTCTCATTGAATCCATCTTGTGTTAATTCTTGTTGTCATGTTGAAATATGTATTATAGACCTTATACCATGATTATAGACTTTACACCATGTTTTAGACCTTGGAAATCATGTTCTAGGACTTGGTAGAAGAATTTAGAGTCTTTGCATGTGTAGGATGTTTTGCCTTGAATTGGAGCCTTAAGTCTTGTTGAAATCTTTAATTCCTGTTTTAGAACTTATATATTATGTTTAGACATGTTTTAGGAAGGATTTGGATAAGTTTTGAGTGACGCGTGTGTGAGATTTCCCTTAGAAATGACCTTAGAAAATTTGTAAATTTTTGGCTGTTCGGGTGCTCAGGAGTATGCTTGAAGGAGACAAGCACACGCTTGTCCTGAGCAGAGAGTTTGGAATTTATTTACTGGGAGCTCAAGAGCACGCCTGTGTAAGACAAGCACACTCCTGGCACAGCACCAAAAAAGGCCTTTAAGGGCGTTTCAAAACGCCCTATATAAGTATCTATCAGGGCGATTTTAATCTCGGGGCGTTTGGCTAGAACGCCCTTTCTGTCGACGTCGTAATAGGCAAAAACGCCTTAACACAACCCTCATGGGGCGTTTGAAATGCCCTAACACAACCCTAATAGGGCGTTTGAAACGTCCTAACATAACCCTAGGGCATTTGAAAACGCCCTAACATGGCTCTGATGATGCGTTTGAAAACGCCTTAATAGGTGGTATTGATGCATGTCCAAGCGCCATTATCGGGTCCGAATGAGGCGGTTTGAAATGTCATAACAGAACCTTATTAGGGCGCTCCAAAACACCTCATCAGGAATTTTTAATATAAAAAAAATTAATACATTATATATATATATATATATATATATATATATATATATATATATTTTTTTTTTAATTTTTTTTTTTTCCATGCACATTCAATCCACTACTAAGCAACAACTAAATAAAAGCTTCCGATACAAGTGTTCTCAAGTGAATAAAATTGAAATTACACCTTAAGTCAATTAAAACATGCATTTACAAAACAAAGAACTCCGTGTCCAAATCTTCTAAAAGTCCTCTACTTCCTCTGCTTTTTGGATTTCTTGTGTCAAGGCATACCTGAGAATCAGACCATACAAGGTTCAGCTTTTTGACTACGAAGGTTCACCTCAACTAACACAAATTTCTCCCATTTAAGATTAATATAACTAGTTCACCATACCAGCAATACCACTATATCCATGCCTCCATCCTTTTTCACAAATAGAGGAAAATATTTGTGTTGTGCACATATTGACATCTAAATACTGAATTATTCACGTTCAAACCATAGACTAACCGTAGATTAATAATAAGTCTACAAAATGACTATTATTTAGAGACAGATGTAGTGTATATATATACCTTTTGTGAGCTTGAACATGTTCTCCACAGCTTTGAGGAGTTGAGGGTAAGCTATTGTATCTATTCAAATCAACATTTCTAAGAAAAGAGGCTCCATCCATGCTTACTTTTACATAAATGCCACTGCTCCCTGGTTCTTCTGTTTTCTTACTCAATTGGAAGCTGTTCTTTCTTCAAACTCTAACAAGTTGCCACCCAACTATTTGTGATCTAAGCATAATAAGAATATTCAAAATGTTAGTTCATCATAAAAGAAAAATATAATAATCAAATATACAAACACCTACTTTTGGAAAAATGTAGGATAGGAAGAAACATACTTGGCAGTAACATTTTCTGCATTTTGGAATGATGAGAAGAGCACTTTTGTTCACTTTCACAATCTCATAACTGATGATCTGACAAAGGTCTTTTGTTGTTAGTAGTGATCTTAGAACAAGACATATCTTGTTGAACAAAAACAACAACAGATTCTTCTTCATCTTTACCTGGTAATCCCAATCTAAGTTCAGTTGCCTTTAGATCATTGTCTACTGAACCAATGCTTTCCATTTTCTTAATTGATTTCACTATATCTCACAACTTGAAAACTCAACCCCAAAATTCTTTAATGACAGATATGATGGATGTTCTTTTCAGTTCTTGGAGCTTGATGATGAATTTGAAGTACTATCTGTGCCAAAAAGATTAGGCCGATTCATCAATATAAGTGCTAGTTGCGGTATCAATGCATTGTGATATTAGAATCATTAAACACTACAAAAACAAATTAGGAATGACACTTAGCATTCCTTACACTTAGAATCATTGTGATATTATTTGTCGAGCCATAAGACGAAAGAAATGAAGAAGAATGGTATCCAGGAACAAGATTCGATTCTCTTCCAAAATCACAGCCATAGATATCAAGACAATGTATATCTAAAAGTTTTCTTGTTCAACATGTCTATTCCACGCACAATTAAGAGATATAATGTATAGCCACAAATTTAAAATGGCAAATTAGAAATGTAACTTTATAAGCTATTGTATACATGTCTTAAAATAAGACTTTTATAACAACATCATGGTTCAGCAGTATCACAATTCACAACCGGAATCATCAAATGTCTCTTTTTGTGTCATCAATTGGGATGCCTTCAACTAGTCCATCCACTCAAGTAGGAAATGAGAAAGGTAATTACTGACCATTTTCATTTTAAATAAAGATGTGATTTCTGCGTTACTCTGATAGTAGTACTCACCCGTCATCATAATATCCTGAAATGGATAGGAAATAAAGAACATAGATATGCCATATCGCTCAAAACACCACACAGTTCATAGCAAAAAGTCTAACCAAACAACTCTGAATCCACCCACCTTCCAAGCCAATAAATGTTCTACCACTAAAGCCAATAAAGCTAGGTTCAACGGAAGGGGAAAAAAGTGCAATAAAATGATTTTGCCAAGGAAATAATTGCTGCAGCAGTTCAACTCATCAGCATTCAAGAACAGTGCCCAATTTCAAAGAGGCAAACACCCCTACAACAATAGTCTTTACATTCATGAACCACATAGCAAGCAAAAAAGTGTAGACATCACACCACAAAACCAGCATGAAAAGAAAAACATTTAGCACACTCGGTCAATCCTAACAAGACATAGCAAAGTGATCTTTGAAGCTTAACCTAAAATAGTTGAGTTAAAATCCAAGAAAAGGGAATTATCAGAGACTCACCGTGTACAGAGGAACAAAGTATAATATAATATCAGGCGACTCCAAATCTCATGGGTTTCAAGAAGATTAAAAGGTATATTCATTCCACCAATCTTGAGTTAAAATCCAAGAAAAGGGAATTATTAGACTCACCGAGTACAGAGGAACAAAGTATAATACAAATTCTGGCGACGCCAAATCTCCTGGGGACTACGGCTTTAATGTCGGACTAGCAGCTGCTGAAATCGGATTCAGCGTCTCTACAACTGCTTCAATCATCTACTTCGAGCTTCATAGATCTGACATCCTTTCATTTCAACCCTTTCCGCCAATTTTCACATGGCAAGATTCGGTTTTCGCACAATCGATCTGCTTATGCGAATGAGGGATTTGGTTTCGATTTTTTGTGGAAGGGTTCAGATTTTGCGGAAGGAGTTGTGCGAATGAGCTGCCCTAGCTAAGAGATATGAATGGAAGCTTTGGGGAAAATGAAAAATTGGGAAAATAAAGCGCGGTACATATCCCCGCTGTTTTTTTGGTAAGAAAAAAATTAAAAAGAGGGGAAATCTGATAAGGCGTTTCCAAAACGCATTTTAATGGGAATAAAATAAATAAATAAATAAACTTCACTGTAGCAAAACGCACAATCAAATGGAGCGCCCCTTCAGCCGTCTGATGGGACGTTTTTTACAAAATGTCTTTAAATATGTGTCTTAATATCTATATTTTGTAGTAGTGTGGCCTGAGCAGAGAACTCAAGCGCATGCCTGCTAAGAACAAGCGCACTCCTATACCCTGTTTTGTGTGAAAAACGTATTTTTGACCCCTTTTGAGCATGTTTTAGTGTAGATACCTTTTGTGGATTGTTGTAAAGTTAAATGTGAGTGTTCTAGTGGCTTTGGCTCCGCACCGTTACTTACGGGAGCATTGGAACATGAAACGTTTGGCCTTACGAGGTGTTGTTCCGGAATGACAACACCATACTTGTTATATGACGAAGTTTGGGGTTCAGTTTCTAGTGGATTTGGCTCAGCACCTTGTGGAGACCCTCTGCGGGAAGAAGCTCGGGATCATTGGAAATCTTATACCTTAGCCTCGTGGATATTGGATTAGAATCCGGTATTTCTGTGACACGTGCTAGGTAGCGTAACTTAGAGTTGTCTAAGGTCTAGTAGTCCATAGAAGCCTTTTTATGTGCAATGAACTTAGGTGGTTAGTTTAAACGCTTAAATACGTATTTGAGAGTCTAAAAGATAAAGCATACTAGCCCTTGGTGAGGCACGTTTTATTTTCGCAACCGGGAGTCGGACTCCACTTGATCCGGGATCATGCCATATGAGGGGTTGAATATGTCGTGGTGCATTCTCACCATGCAAAGTGCCTTTGGAATTTTATGCAACACATAACCTTGCCTTGTTGAGTTTTACTAGCCGGGCTAGTAGAGGGAAGTGAGATGTTGAACATACGTGGCTCGGTTGTTACATACTCGCTATTGATATCTCGTGCTATGATTCCGTTGAATATTTATGTTGTTGTTGTTGGATTCAAAGCTTCTGCTTCCTACTAAGTACGTATGTACTTACCCCTACTTGTTTGTTCCCACCCCGAGAAGGTGATACAGGTTTCGAGGAGGTTTTCGAGTACTTCGAGGAGTGACCTCGTGATGATCGGGCTGATCCTTTTTGTTGCTACTTTTATCAAAATTCGGCTATGTATTGTAATAACTATCTTGTTCCTTAGTTGTAAAACTTTATAAGGATAAGTGTTGTAACCTTTTGGACTTGTGGATTATCGCTGTACTCTCAAACTTTAAATGTTGTTCGGTTTCGACATTTGGTTTTCCTATTCTGCCCCTAGTTTTGTACTAAATCCCGAGTTGTTTAATTTCCGCAATTATACTCTGATGTTGGATTTTTATAAGGCTTACGTATATAATTCGGTAAATACGAGTTATATACGTGCCGGACGTTCGTTTCCGGATAAGGACTCGGTGTTCGGAAACGGGACGTCACATAGAATTTCCTTATTTTTTACTTGTGAAACTACAAGGGAAGCAGAGATAAAATTAAATTCTCGACAAAAGTCATGAGTTATATATGTAAAAGCAAGGTTTGAAACAAAACCACTCCAAGTAAAAATATCTTACCGGTCATGTCAAAACCAATCCGCGCTTCTAGGATTGAGCACAGGAGGCCAGACACAATTAGCAAAGTAAATAATAGAAAGGAAGCATATTTAGCCATATGTGTGTTTCTTTGGTATACGTAAAATCGATTATTTGATACGTTGTTAGCCTATTGGTTGGCTATTTATAGGAATGTGCACCGGATCATGTTAGTTTTTTGTTTTTGTTTTATTTGTTTATGTACTTTTTCGACATATTGAAACTTTCTTGCTTCATTGAATAAAATCAAGGAAAGCTAACAAAGATAGAATATACCTTGGTGTACATTTTGGTAACAATGGTACAATCAGCATATCTTTGCATGTATCGGAGAACTTAAGAAAGACAAAGTCGAGTAATGATTGAACAAAGATGAGGATCTTGAAAAATCATATGAAAGCTTTTGTAAGTAAAAATAAGAAGGAATAAAAACTCCTTTGGATGGAAGAAAATTTTTTTTTTTTTTTTTTTTTTTTTTTGGATTATGGGAGAAACATATCCACTTTATTATTCAATAAAATAAAGTAATTTTCAATGGTTCAACAACGTATTTTACTAGTATCTGGGACATTCGTCTTGCAGCTACTAACAATATATTCACCCTTATTTTTCACAATCGAAGAAAAAGACAACTACTGTCTACTATATCTTTGGCATTGAATAAATCTTTCAATTCAATTTCTAGATTCCGTGAGGGTAAATAATAAAATAAAGTAGTTTGAACTCCTATATATTTATTTCCTTCGTTCCAAAATAACTGAGGAAGTTGCCAAAAAGATTTGTTCTGAAATAACACTGAGGCAGTTATATTTCCAATACAGTATTTATTGTGTTTTTCGTATATCTATACTTATTTTCTAAGGAGTTGAGAATAAATACAACAATGTATTAATTATAGACTAAGATTTTTTTAGTCATTTTGGGATTCAAATTAAAGCATTAACTCACATCCTTAATATGCGTGTTTTTGGTAAACGCCTCAGTTATTTTAGGAATTGAGGGAGTATTTGCCTAAATTTGAACATTCGGCTAGTAACTACTACCTCCGTCCCACAAAAAAATGTCTATTTTTTGTAGGCACACACACAGATTAAGAAACTCAATTAATATGTCATTTTTGCAGAAATTTTGATGTATATACCCTTATTATGGATAGTATTATTGAGTTTTTTTGCATTTAATATATGTGTAATGAAACCAACATGCATTTATTATAATAGAGACTTTTCACGTGAATAAAAAAACTGAAGGTACTGTTCATATTCTTTCATATCTACAACTTTAGTCGTGAATACTAGTGGTTACTAGTAGTAAATGATTGCTTTGAGATTAGAAAAATTCAAGAATTAGTAATTTTAGGAGAATGGTATATTTGGAAAAAATCATTAAATGATGCATTGACATTGGAAAAAAACACTTTTTATGCATTGACATTAAATCATTAAACCTCTTGCCAACTGGATTATGTTCTAGGGACAATTGCCTTATTTATTGCCTATTAAGTGGTTGTTTGGAGACAAATTCCACACAAAAATTTGTTCCATGCCAAGGAATTGACGTCATTTGACCTTTTCTTCCATTATTAGTATAAGAAAGAAATTAGCGCAAATAAACAATTGCCAGCTGCAACTCTAAGCCGAATGTGCCTGATATTGGAAGAATACTTTGCCGAAGCATTGGAAACTCTTCTTGTTTTTTTTTTTTTTTTTTCAAGGGGAAGAAAACTCATTTAGATTATGTATTTTATATATTCAATGCCAAAGTGTAGACGGTAGTTGACTTTTGCTTTGATTATGAAAAATAAGGGTGAATATATAGTTAGTAGCTACATGACGAATGTCCAAGATACTAGAAAAATACGTTGCTGAAGCATTGACAATTACTATACTTTATTGTATAACAAATTAAAGTTGTTGTTTCTCCCATATTCCAAAAAAAAAAAAATCTCCATTTTCTTCCAACTATAGGATTTTTTTTCTTTCTTTTCCTTCTCATTTTTACTTACAAAAGCTTTCATATGAGATCCTCATCTTTGTTCCATCATTACTCGACTTTGTCTTTCTTAAGTTCTCTGATACATGCAAAGATATGCTGATTTTACTACTGTTAGCAAAATGTCCACCAAGGTATATTCCATTTGTGTTAACTTTCCTTGATTTTATTCAATGAAGCAAGAAAGTTTCGATAAGTCGAAAAAATACATAAACAAATAAAACCAAAACAAAAAACTAACATGATCCGGTGCACAATCCTATAAATATATATAGCCAACGAATGGGCTTTCATGCAACGTTTCAAATAATCGATTTTATATATACCGAAGAAACACACATATGGCTAAATATGCTTCCTTTCTATTATTTACTTTGCTCATTGTTTCTGGCCTCCTCTGCACAATCCTAGAAGCGCGGATTGGTTTTGACATGACCGGTAAGATACTTTTACTTAGAGTGGTTTTGTTTCAAACGCTACTTTTACATATATAACTCGTGACTTTTGTCGAGAATTTAATTTTATCTCTACACAGGTAAAAAATGAGGGAATTCTATTCCCCACAAGTTTATTGCGGGAAATGCTTAAAAATCCAGATAAGGAGCTGGAGCCGGTGCCGGTGCTGGATCCAAAAGCAGATGATGATTGTGAAGGAAAAGACTGCAACAAAGATGGTACTTGTGGCACCAGTAGTATGTGCATTTGCTCATCTGAAGTGGATGAGGATACCGAGGAAACCGAGGATATTGAGGAAACTGAGAAACCCTATTGCATGTACGATGCATATAGAGGGCAATAGGATCTACATTTAATCTTGGACATTCCTCCCGATATGGATATGAAGAGATATGCTTATCCGGTTAATATATTTGTGGTCAATCATCAATGATGTGGCAATAAATCTGTATTATATATGTATATATATTAATAAAAAGATCCCTATATGTGCGTTCACCCACAATTTCTCTATGTCTTCAATAAATTTGAAAGGAAAGTTATTTGTATGTTTTCTGGTTTGAGGGAACATCTCACACATAATTAAACACACAAAATGAAACCATGTACTTAGATTACATCATCATGTCATTAATACTACTACAAGGGCTTTGCTACTTAGATAAAAGCACAAAATACACACCATACAAACTTAGAATAGATAAAAGTGGCATTACAACACCTATTTTCACTAACAACTCAGAACTCTATAATTTCCACCATTTCATCATGAAGAACAACGAACATCAGACACAACTCTGGGAAAGTCAAATAGTATGTGTAGACCCTCTGGTACAAGGAAAAGTCAAGTGAAATAAGTAGAGGGGGAGTGACTGAGCTGACAGGGGTTACTGGAACTTCTTCTACGTGGTTAGAAGGATTGACCTCAATAGAAGTAGTAAGAGGGACATGATTGGGGGTCACCCCTCATGTGGTATCTTGGGGCACATCTCAGATTGTAGGGATTCATGTGTTATGTATTAGTATAAAAGAAAATCGGTTAGGAAATATAACATAAGAAGTAACAATACTATTTACTGGGATCATAATACAATTCCAAATTCTTTTTTGCAAAGTGAAATGCACAAGTATAGATATTGAATTCCCTTAAAAAAAAAAAAGTAGAGATTTTGAATAGGTTTAACAACTGCTAAGCATGAGAATCATATAATGTCACATGATTAAAGCAATAGTAAACAACAAGCATACACCTTACCAATTTATTGAGCTTTCCAATAAATGTCGTAATCATGTATCATTTATGTAACATTACTAGCACTGATTAATGAGTATTTATTCAAAAAAAAAAAAAAAGATTAATGAGTATTACACCATATTTATTATTTCTCAATGTGGAGGACATGAACTAACTATATTGATAGACCGTAATGTCCACTATTATATCTCATGGACGAGGCTTAACCGAACCAACCCAATACCTCTTATTCTTTCTCGGAAGCAGGGCCTAGTGCTGGGTAATCTTGAAGATTAAAAGTTCTTTCATACATATAATACACAACCATAAACCATATTTTAATGTACTTTCATTTTACTTTTTTAATTTCTTTCACATATAACAACTATATTTTATACAAGATAATAATTAACCGGTCGGTAGACTGCTTACTTCTTATTCATATGCTTACTGACAATCAATTCATATTTCATATTACACATTTAAGCTTATCTTTAGGTCGGTAGACTGCCCGGAAGCTTGGAGATTCAAGTTCTAGTACAGTTCCAGAAGGGTTGGCATAGAGTCAACATAACTAGTACACGCAATTGATCCTAATTAATAGTGCACATACAATAATATAATTTCGTTACATTTTCTGATTATGACCAACAAACTGTAACATATATATGGCATACAAGCCAACATAAGATTAATTTCACTTTCTCATTCACTTGATCACATATGTACATGCAACCTTTGAACATGATATCTAGCCCGGCCTAGGCATTTAAGATATGGAGTTTACCAACATACAAGCAATTTTAATTAATTGCAAGCATAGAATTAACGTGATCATTCGTCGTTACAATAAAGTTTGAACAAGATATTAATGAGTATATAAATTATTCTAGCTTAATTCATTCATGAATCTCTCTCGCCCTATATAAACATGATTTCTAATCAAAATGGAACCATTTCATTAACAATGCAAGTCATGAATGAAATTCGACATAAAACTAATTACCTTAATAACCCTACAGACATGATATCTAATTAGTGAAAACATGAACACAAGATCAACACTACCACATTTGGCATATTAATTCATAAGAACCCTAAGATCATGAAATATATATAGCATATAGTACATTCTAGAAATTCGCAAAAAATAGACCTTGGCATGGAATTTTATCATTGATCACATTACATTTACTGTTGAGATCCTACAATACCTAATCTCACCGTAGGACCAGTGCAAGGATGTGCAGCCCTGGCGGGGTTGAAGTGTTCAAGCTTTTAGTTGTTCTGGTTTCATCTTTGTGTGCACCATATGCTTAGATATAACTCAGTTCTTTCTCAATTATCAGAAAACAGAAGCATGTTAATAATAAAAAAAAACAAGTAAAACACATAAATGATAAAGTTTTGATGCATTGAGTCCTTATCTTGATGGTTTGGGATGCAAACTGCATATATATTCTCTTCTTTAACAGGGTAAAACTCATCTTTTACAAGATTTCTTGGATTTTTTAAGGATTCAGCATGAGGAAACCTTAGTTTCTCTAAGAATATTCATCCTTAAATTTGAATAACATGATTAGGGGTCACCCTTCTGTGGTAACCCCAAGCACGTCTCAAATTGTAGGGATATATATGTTAAGTATTAGTATAAAGGGCGAGTAATGAAACACACTAAGAAAATATAACATCCATTTAATGGTATCATAATACATTGTCAATTAAGTTCTCTTTTTCAAAGTGAAGTGCACAAGTTATTGAAGAATACTCTGCATTTGTACTGAAGTTGAAGATGATCAAGTGCACTCTTATTGGCATTTCATCGAACACCTATTCTAAAAGTTAGTTAATAGTTTGTTAGGCAGTTATTAGCGGTTACCAAGCTAGTTACGCTCCTATATAAGTAGTGTGGAGTCATAGGAGGAGATCTATCAGATTAATTACAAACATATACAATCATAATACTGCTGTAATTTTCTTCTTCAAAAAAAGTTGTGTCCCTGTTCAATGATATTTCATAATCTGCGTTTTCTTTTCTAATGAATTCATAAAAAAAACTGTTGGTTTGTTGAATTCCACATGGTATCAGAGCTTTATTGACGCTTCCTAAAGCCTTTCCGCGCTGTTTTCTGGTTCTTGGCAGAGTTCTTGGTTGCTTCTTGAAGGAATCTTTGCTTATTTGCTCGTATTCCTGCGTTTATTCTGGTGCATCATGGATTTGGGAGCTCAGAATCTAGAACAGGCTCATGCTCTTAAGCGGGGAGATTTAGATATAACTAGCTATTTCACTAAACTCAAGACTCAATGGGATGAAATTGCTATTATGAAGCCATAACTTGTTTGTTCTTATGAGCCTAGATGTCATTGTGATGTGATTAAGACTTTCAATGGATATGCTGAGACAGAAAAGGTTGTAAAGTTTCTAAGGGGCCTGAATTCTGAATATTCTCAAGTGTTAACACAAGCACAGCTTATGGGCCTTGTTCCTGATCTTGACACTATTTTTGCTATGGCCTTGAAACTGGAAGATCGAAAGAATCTGATGCAAGATTTTCAGAAGCTACAGTTCTTTATAATAGGGCATTTAATCCTAATCCACCCAATGATGGTTCAGTAAATCCACAGAATACTGGCTATCAACAAAATGTGACTAAAACTAGAACATCTAATTTCAAGAAGAATCTTGGAAATGCTGCAACCGGCAAGAAAGTGCAGTGTACATTTTGTGGGTTTACAGGCCATACAGTGGATAAGTGTTACCAAAAAAACATGGTTATCCACCCGGTTGGAAGCCTAAGAGTAGAGCCAATATGGTTGAATCTGTTACAGAAGATCAAGATGCAAATTCTAGGAATTATGTGCCTCATAATTCAGAAACAGAAAAGTATACTTTGAACAAAGCTCAGTTTCAGCAATTGATGAGATTACTAGATGGACAACATGAAGCTTCTTATGATCATATGGCCAATCAAGCCACAGCTCTAACAACAAACTTTACTCCTACTGCTGATACCTCATGTTTTTCTAAACCTAATAGTTCTAATACCTGGATTATAGATTCGGTATTACTGATCATATAGTCAGTAATATCCATAATCTACAATCTATAAGATCTGTTTCTAACATGTTTGTAGGTTTACCTAATGGTGCTAATGTGCATGTTACACATGTAGGTACTGTTTTATCTTGTTTGCTGCCTCGACGCATTCCCTTCTCTCTCCGGTATCGTCCCACATAGAAAGAAAGAGTGCGGAGCCCCGACAACAATTATTAGGTAATAATCGAGTTAGAGCTGTAGCTATGAGTGCTACAGATGGCCTAACGAGAGGAATGGAAGTAATTGACACGGGAGCTCCTCTAAGTGTTCCGGTAGGTGGAGTGACTCTGGGAAATATCTCATTCTATTCAATATCTTTGTGGGGACGGGAGTTTCAAAAAGAATTAGCCAAAATTCTTGTTTATTAATTAGTCAAAGTTCCTAAAAAAGGCACATCGGGTTGATTCTAATTTTAGAAATACCAATTAGGTTTACGACAAAACCTAGAAATCGATCACTGATCCAATTTGAGTCCCTCTACATGATAGACCTCAACAGAAAACTGAAGAGTAATGACAGCAAGTGATTGAGTTCAGTAGTTCTTCGATTGTATTTTATTGGAATTGAGAGACTACCTCAAATTAGTTTGACTTTATTTTTTTATTTACGAAATAACTCTCATCAACTAGCACTAGTTTGATGTGAACCTTTTATTCCTCCAAGCTACCAACAAATGAACTATACCATTTGATCCCTCTATTAGTCTCAATACACCATTGAAGGATTTTACTTTCTCATGAATCCATTGATTCTGTTTGACTTATGACTAATCCTTTACCACTTTCTTCGTATATGGGGTCTTGCATAAATGATAAGCTAATTCTTACAGATGTCTTGTATATACCAGCTTTCAACTTTAATCTAATTTCTTTGGCTAAGTTGACTGCTAATCCTGACTTTATCTGTCATATTTGATCATGGTTCTTGTCTGATTCAGGACAAGAAGCTTGGGATTCAGATTGGATCAGCTAGAAAATCTAGAGGACTGTATGTGTTGGATGCTCAGAAGCTTTTGGTTAATAGTACTGCTTTAGTAGATGTTCAGTCTAGTACTGACTACAAATGAACAAGTTGGCACTACAGACTTGGACATTTGTCCAATAAAAGACTTTATGATTTGAATTGTATTGATTCTAGTTGTATACTTAGTCAAACGTTGTGTCATATCTGTTAATTAGCCAAACAAAAGAGGAATTCTTTTTCTTTGAGTGCATCCTCTGTACAGAATGCTTTTGATCTTGTTCATTTTTATATATGGAGTCCATACAGACAGAAAATTGTACATGGTCATTCTTACTTTCTTACTATAGTTGATGATTGTACTAGATTCACTTGGGTTCACTTGTTAAAAACTAAGTCTGAGGTTATACAGCTTGTACAGTCTTTTGTTCAGTATGCTTTTGTTCAATTTAATAAATGTGTTAAAATCATAAGATCAGTAATAGGGCTGAGTTTGACATGCCTGAGTATTATCCAGAAAAGGGAATAATACATCAAACATCTTATGTGGATACTCCACAACAAAATGGTATAGTGGAGAGGAAGCACCAGCATATAATGAATGTGGCTAGGGATTTAAAGTTTCAGTCTAACATGTCTTTGTCTTATTGGGGTTATTGGGTGATGCATGTCGTGTTTTTGATCAATCTTACTCCTTCACCTGTTATTAGGAATAACACACCTCATTTCTTATTATATGGTACACAGTTTGATTATAGTCAACTTAGAGTGTTTGGATCTCTTGTTTATGCCTGTACACCAGCACATAATAGACCAAAGATTGAACCTAGGGCTAGAAAGTGTGTCTATCTTGGGGTACCTAAGTTCACCAAGGGTTACATTCTGTTAGACACACAGATCAGGGACATCTTTGTGTCTAGAGATGTATTTAATGAAAATTGTTTCCTTTACATAATAGACATACAGATACACAGCAGAATCCAGTTCTCCTACCAGTTCCATATGATGGTGAAACAGATGTTGTACCAGTCCATGTACCAGATCACATAGTAGAACCTGAAGTTCCGATTGTTCCAGCTCCACCTCCTTCTATTGAAACAAGGAGATCAAGTAGACAAAGACAGGCACCAACTTATCTTAAGGAGTATGTTGTTCCTAACAGAAGATCACCACATTCCATAAACAATGTGGTTACATATGACAACATAACTAGAAACTATCATAAGTTTGTATGTGCAGCATCTAATATTCAAGAACCTAAGATATACAATCAAGCTATTAAGCATGATTATTGGAAAGAGCTATGCAAAAAGAATTGGATGCTTTGCAAGCAACCAAAACATGGGAAATTGTCACCCTACCACATGGAAAGTCCACCATTGGGTGTAAGTGGGTATATAAATACCATGCTGATGGTTCCATAGAAAGGTATAAGGCTAGGCTAGTAGCCAAAGGGTATACACAGACTTATGGAATTGATACCAGGAAACTTTTTCCCCCGTGGCAAAGGTTACAACTTTTAGGGCATTACTAGCTTTAGTAGCTTCTCAAAACTGGCACATCCATCAAATGGATGTCAATAATGCTTTTCTTCATGGTGAATTAGATGAGGAAGTTTACATGGATCTGCCTCTTGGTTTTCAAACAGACAAACCAAATCAGGTTTGCAGGCTTACCAAGTCTTTATATAGATTGAAACAAGCTAATAGACAATGGAACCACAAACTGACTGAAGCCATGACATCAATTGGTTTCACTCAATCAGCACATGATCACAGTTTATTCACAAGGGGTACAAGTCAAGACTTCATAGCACTCCTTGTATATGTGGATGATATAATAGCAACTAGCTCATCCATGTCACCTATTGATGAGGTTAAACAAGTACTACATAAGAAGTTCCAAATTAAGGACATTGGCAATCTCAGATATTTTCTAGGAGTTGAAGTTTCCAAGTCTGACAAGGGTATTTACATCAATCAGAGGAAAAACACATTGAATCTACTAGAAGAATATAGTTTTCAGAAGCCAAACCTGTCAGCACACCAATGCATTCCAAGCAGAAACTAACCATTGGAGATTCTGAACCTTTACCAGACAATACTCTCTATAGAACCATTGTTGGGAAGTTAATCTACCTATCCTTCATTAGGCTTGACATAGCATATGTTGTACAACAACTCAGTCAGTTCTTATCTCATCCAACAGTAAACCACATGCAAGAAGCACACAGAGTTTTAAGATACTTAAAGAGAAATCCTGGACAAGGCATACTTTTTGAAGCTAATAATGATTTGGTACTCAAAGGCTACACAGACTCAGACTGGGCATGGTGTGAGGACTCTAGGAAATCCATATCATGATACATTATGTTTCTTGGCACAGCACCTATCTTATGGAAATCCAAAAAGCAAAGTACAATAGCTAAGAGTTCTTCTGAGGCGGAATACAAGGGCATGGCCAATTCTACTTGTGAGCTACAATGGCTGGTTTACATCATGAAGGACTTGCACATACCTGTTTCACTACCGATTCTACTTTTTTGTGATAATGCTAGTGCCATTCACATAGCCAAAAATCCAATTTTTCATGAGAGAACCAAGCACATTGAGCTTGACTGTCATATCACAAAGACCAAGGTTCAATAAGGTTTCTTGAAGCTGATGCCTATCAGAACCACAAATCAACTAGCTGATATCCTAACAAAACCACCGGATGCTTCTCTATTCAACTATCTCTTGTCAAAATTGGGAGTCTACTTTGTGTTTGCACCACCTAAGAGTTGAACACTGCATCTGTACTGAAGTTGAAGATAATCAAGTGCAAGCTTCAAATACTTTTAGCTTGAGGGGGTATTGAAGAATACATTGCATATGTACTGAAGTTGAAGATGATCAAGTGCACTCTTATTGGCATTTCATCGAACACCTATTCTAAAAGTTAGTTAATAGTTTGTTAGGAAGTTATTAGTGGTTACCAAGCTAGTTACACTCCTTTATAAGTATTATGGAGTCATAGGAGGAGATCTATCAGATTACTAACATATACAAATCATAATACTGCTGTAGTTTTCTTCTTCAAAAAAGTTGTGTCACTGTTCAATGATATTTCATAATTCCGCGTTTTCTTTTCTAATGAATTCATCAAAACTGCTGGTTTGTTGAATTCCACACAAGTACATATAAAATAAGTTTGACAACTATTGAGCATGATAATCATACAAGGTCAAATGATTAAAGCAATAAATACACAACAAGCATACATTGCCATTTTCTTTAGCTTTTCAACACATGTCGTAATCATTATTGTATTATTTATTATTATTATTATTATTATTATTATTGGTTTTGTTGATGTTCGAACAGAATGCTTCGTGAGTTGAAATTATGGTTTTGGATCATGGTCAAACGATTTGGATCCGGGTAATTGGTAAAATCTAGGTCAGGTCGTTTTGTAACGTCGTTGCCCCGGATTCTGAACCCTTATCTGGAAAATGAAAGTTTGGCAAATGAAATTTAGAGTAAAACACTAAACTTCACGTAAGTCTCATATCATATCAGAATTAAAAAACAAGCAAAAGGAAAGAAACAAGCAAGAGACTCAGAAAACTGACTATTCCTAAGCTTGACTAAAAGCAAAATATTGAAGCACAAAGAACTTCATGACTATTCCTAAGCTTGCTCTCCATGCGCATCATTCAACTCGTCTTAAACTTGCATCTTATTATAAATAAAGAAGTGAGGATTCATGATTGACCAGTAAGGAGAAAGAAAATCAAATGAGAGATTCATGTTTGTAGGATGCCGGAAAACATGACATTAATCGATTGCATTTAGTTACAAAACAGTTGAAAGTCATCACTTGAAACGTTAAAAAAACTACTTTTAAAACACATTTTGAAACATAAAGCAATATCACTTTAAAACCACATTGAACAATGCATAAAAACATGACTTATCAACTACGTTCAGTTCATCTTGCATTTACTTATTCGTTGCATTAATTACTTACTTAACATATTAAGGTTCCACTGATCAAACTTACATAAGCGATATACCATCATGTACTCTACTAGGATGTTCATTTCTTATCCATCAATCTTGACGATCATTAATTATATAGTTGTCATGTAATGATAGGTGATTAGATTGTTAACAAAGTATGACAAAATAGAGAAAATAATAATAAATATTATATTGGTAACGTAAAATAAATCATATTTTATTTAAAACAAATCCAAAACGATAGAATGATATATTTGGGAGGAGGAAGTACTGCGTTATGAGGAGTACAATCACTTATATGCGACAAATTTTATGATGGTCAATGACACACATACATACCATCACATATGCAAACAATCACTTATATTATGACATGTGTCCGCTGAGTTTGAAAGTTATTGACTACCAAAATATTTAAGCATTATTGCAATAAACAATCACTCACAAATCACAATGATGTCAAGAGAGGACCCCCAAACCAATCTTATGCAACCCTTACAACATTACATTATGAATCACTTTGATGATATGATAAACGTAATCACCATCATGACATGGGCATATGCATCAGTAGCATCATAATCATTCAAGAAATCCTGTTTTTGTTAACACAGCATTCCTCATATTGCTGAGATCTCTTCCTTTAATTAAGTGTTCTTCCCACTCCTTCATACAATGAAAAAGAAGAAATTTGACTTCTTGCCAGCTTTCTTGCTACCCATTCATGTGGTGGAACCATCATTTCGTCATCTTCATCACTATCCCAACTGTTAATCTTGTTGTCTCCACTGCCACCGTCACCATCACCGGTTGGCTTTTTTCCATGAATCTTTGACCAATCAGGTATGTTAACAGGGGCTGATGACTGTTGAAAAGTATTGGGTTCATTCATCATGGGACTACTGCTGCTGGTTATGGTAATGGATTTTGGAACCATTAAGGCGGCCGTAGACGGTGGCTGCCGCCGTGAAAAGATGGAAGAATTTGAGATGACGGGAGCGGTGGAATTCCTTCCCCAATCCCAAGTGACAGTACCCCAAATTCTTCATCTCTCAAAATTGACCAACCACTGCTACCTGGGCTGTAGGGATTATACCTGATTCTTCCTGTTGAAGACATTCTCCAAACAGCAAAATACGATATTGATCCAAAGTAATTTTATTTTGCATAAAGTGGTGGTTGTTGTCAATGCACTTGTTGTATTCACAACGTGCTGTATGAATTAGCTGCTTGCCTTCAATTGTTTTGTTAAAGATTGAACTCAGGGCCGGCCCAACCAAACCCGAGGCTTAAGGCGAATCGGTACGGTGAGGAAATTGGCAGCGATTAAATTTTTTTTTTTCGAACACATACTTACAAAGTATATCAACATTGTATTTATAACATCCGTAAATACAAAATTCGAGTTCATTAATATTTCGAAACATACCATAGTAAGTAATAATTCAAATTCATATCATCATATGCATAAACAAAAGTACAAAACATACTTGATACTTACAATGACTACTTCGGTGTCGCCCTTCCAACACTTTTGAGATGAAATCATCAATCAAAGTAGAAGCGTCAATTTCATCGACCAAATTCTTCTCAATCGATATCATGGCGAGCCCATTCAAACGTTCTTGGGTCATTGTGCTTTGAAGATGATTCTTTATTAACTTCAATTTTTTCTTTCTCCGGATACGCAATGTCACCGGAATAGTTAACAATATTTGATAAGCAATCTCCATATTTGCAAAAGATCGATCACGCTTTTTCAAATATTCCAAAACTTGGATAGGTCGAACTACTTGGAGGCAAAATATGTGCAATAAGTTGCAACTCCCTAAACAACTCATCACCATCAAGATCCTCATTTCCGTTATATGTCAAAAGATTTGAAAGATTGTCACAAGAATTCTTTAAACTTTTAGCATCTTGTGAGTTTTTTTTCAAATCAAACAAGAAGCCAAAAATTGTTTCGTAAACACGAAATTGTTCAAATCTTTCTCCAAGTGAGGTAAGAGATTTATCAACAATAAACAAGAAGTACTCCACTCTATACCTCTCTTGAGGAGTCAACTCGAATTCTTCACTTGGACCATCATCCTCATCAAAAAATTTCTTCCTACGAACGGTTCTTTTTACATGGAAAACCGGCTCAATGTCCATTTCTTGAGCAAGTTCTTGGGCTTTTATTAGTGCATCATTGAACCCATGCTCTCTATAGCTATAAAAGAAACCAATAAGCCCCTTCAAAAGATCTATTGCATCATCAATATGCATGTTCTCACTTTGTAAAGTCTTACTTACAACATTGATAGCGTTGAGAACTTCATACCGAATCATGGTGCTAACCAAGAACTCATAACTCTGAAATTCATTTGTAGCTAGAGAATCGGCTCCACCAGTTGCATCGGAAGTATCATTTGAGTTTGTCAATTCAATCAAAGCTTCTCTAATTTTCAAACATTGTTGCATGATTGGCTTAATACTTTCAATGTGACTCTCCCAACGAGTGTGACACAAGGGTTTAAGTGTAAGACCCTTCACATGGCTTCTCAATAAGTCCCACCTCTTTGTCGACGATGAAAAAGTGTTATAAAGGCGTTGAACCGAGCTAAAATAAGCATCAGCCTTTGGAGTTGACCTTGCCATATCACACAATGTAATATTCAAACTATGACAACCACAAGGCGTGTAAAATGCTCTAGGATTCACGCTAAGCAATCTACTTTGGACACCTTTGCAACGACCTTTCATATTAGCACCATTATCATAACCTTGGCCTCGTATATCATCAATGTTCAATGTTAATTTAGATACAGCATCTTCAAGCTCTGAGAAAAGACCCAATCCCGTTGTGTCACCAACCTTCATAAATCCAAGAAAATATTCTACAACTTTAATGGGTGAATCATCGACATTCACACAACGAATAAGTAAAGTCATTTGCTCTTCATGACTTACATCAGGAGTGCAATCAAGTATAACTGAAAAGTATCTTGCCTTCTTGATCTTTTTGACGATTGCATTTTTCACCTCATTGGCCACCAACTGAATAACTTCATTCTGAATTTTGTGGCTAAGGTAGTGATGTCGAATATCCTTTTTCACAAAACGTTGTAAGTGATCTTGCAAAACAGGATCAACCGTTGCAACATATTCAATTAAACCCAAGAAAATTCCATTGTCTTCATCGTATATCTTCTCATTGTCACCCCTGAAGGCCAAATTATGTGTCGCAAGATATTTGATAGCACCGTGTATTCGGAACATAACCTTCTTCATGCGTTCTTTTTCTTTCATAATTTGTTCTTGTGCACTTTTATCAATTGTTCTTTCAAGCTCCAATCTTGTTTCCAGTTCAGTCCATTTTGACATACAAAGCATGTGCTCGTTGCTTGATTCATGACTTTTAAGTCTATTTCCAATATTGTGCCAATCTCTCAAACCAATACTATTCAATAGAGTATCTTCTTCTGTACCCTTGAAAAGCTTACAACAAAAGCAAAAGACTCTATCAACGGATTTTGAGTACACAAGCCATCTTCGGTTATGTCTAACTCCATTTTTCATGCGACGAGTATAATTGAAATTTGTAAAGTGACGCTTCGAATGATCCCTCGGATAATCAATGTCATTCATTTCAACTGTTAATGGTCCTTTTCTCACAAGTAAGTCAATGAGATTTTGATCGGGTACCTTCCAATTGCTTGGATTGTAAATTTCTAAAGGTTGTACTTCTTCTACATGATCCAAAGAAATGTCATTTTTGGCCCCTTCTTCTTCTTGTTCTTCATTGAAATCATTGGCCCCTTCTTCTTCTTGTTCTTCATTGACATCATTGGCCCCTTCTTGTTTGTCACGGTCAACAATATCAGAATCATTGCGATTCACAATTACCTCTTCTTCGATCACCATATTTGCAACATTAGTAGAATCGCCATCACTCGGCTTAGGAGACGTGAAATACTTGTTAAGAGAACCACTTAACGCCTGTGTTAATAGTTGTTCTTTTTTTTTCTTCTTTCTTTTCTCATTTCCGGAAAGATACTTGCGTGTTGACATTCTTGATACCTACAACGTATAAACAAACAATTCATTAATCATCTATATATCATCTCGACATCTCAAGGGTACAGTATACAATACAATGAAGAACAAACAATTCATTAACAATATGTATAATACATTATTACGGTTGATCTCGATTCTCAAGTCTCGACTCTCGACATCTCTGTATTGACTGTATAAACAAACAATGTATAAACTAATAAACAAACAATAATCTCATCTGTATTTGCACAATGAATTGTTGCAAATTTGCAATTTGCAAATACAATCATGAATCATCTGTACCTTGTTTATTTTCCCCTCAACTCAACACCGATAATAGCAAAAAATGGAGTCCATAAAAATAGCAAAACAAAGCCCCAGAAAAGTAAATAGTACCAAATATATAGAATACAGCAAGCAAAATCAATAAATCATCAACAAAGTGCAAGTGCTTGATGCTTCTCTGCATATCAGCATATATATATATATATATTTTTTTTGAACGGCACTTATAGACTCTGCATATTCAGAATTTCAGATATTCTCCTCAAATTTGCACAAGTAAGCTCCAATCTGCTGGTTGAGATGGTATGAACTAAACTAAATCAACTAATTACTTGAACTTGAAAGTTGAAACTTGAAGAAATTTATCAATAAAAGCTGAAAATAGAAGAAATAAATAAATAAATGGGCTTACCAAAATTTTGTTCTTGTTTGATTTAATTTACTTTTATGCAAATACCATGGATGATGGATTGCTCATTTGCTCCTAATAAAGCCTCCTATTTCTTTGAATAATTGTTCTTCTTTGCCGCTGGCCGCCTGTCGTTGTTGTAAGGTTTGGGACTTGGGAGCGAGTTGGGGATGGAGTTGGAGTGTTTGTTGGGATTGGTGGTGACAAAGAGACAATGAAAAGTCAAAAAAGTGGGTAGACTTTTATGTTTCTTTTCTTTATTTTTTTTCTCCGGCTGAGACATTATTAAAAAAATTGGGCATGGACCAAATTTTTTTTTTTTTGCAAAACAGGTAATCCGAGGCCCACCCTTCCAGTGGGCTTAAGGCTGGTGTCTGGCCTGCCTTATGGGTGGGCCGGTCCTGATTGAACTGTTTAAAAGGGGAAATACTTGTGTGGTGTAGAGATTTTGAGCTGATGTGACGGGTGAAACGATCGAACCACACAGTTTAAATATAGAATGAAACCATGTGGTGTGTAGTGTGCCACGGCGTGTATCCGCACGTAGGTACACACTACACAAAAACTTCCCGTTTAAAAGGCTATGAGTATTATTTAGCCGACAGACACAGAAATGGAACAGTCGGACATGATATTGAGGTTTCTCAAATAAGTGCGTGCATTGGGGCAGTCTTTTTTAAAATGACGTCCTCCTATGGTAAAAGATCAAAAAAAGGACTAATACGACTAAAGATGTAATAAAACTATGGGCAGTCTAACAGGGCAGATCCAAGAATTTTTTTCATGTGTTCACGGATCCGTAAAAGTACACCTTTTATCCAAAAATTTACACCACGGTGTATAGTGTTCCGATAGATGTCGTGTAATAACAGTAAAAACGCTCAATAATAAATTTTAATAGAAAACAATACTGCAATTAGTATTCATCAAGTACAGAGTCTTCTTCTGATGTACATAAAAGTACTCTAAGAGCATTTTACGTATATTTCTTAAATACATTTAAAAGTTTTTAGGGTTTTTAATAATTTCTGTAACATACAAATGGTTTATACATTAGAATTTCTGTCCAGGTACATGATTAGGCTGTTGATTCATTCAGAGGCCTCAGGAGTCAACCTTGGCAGGTTTTAACAATATTTATCACTATTTTCAACTGATTAAGAAATAATTGCTGCCTAATAAACGTGTAAAATGATTAGTACACCTGCGGTGCAGGTAATTAGGTCGGGGCATCGGACTGTATCCAGATGGTTTTATGCACCGGATTCAACTGAAACTGAAGTAAAACTAAAGTGAAACTATTAAGATCAATCAATCAGAGGAAACTATATAGCATGAGAAATGCAATCAAGAAAAAAGAGTAGTGAGAACAATTAATTTGTATACAAGAATCAATAGTAAGGTAAGGTGGTAGAGGCATACATGAATATTGTATGTATCGAGAATATTGACAATTCATGGTTCTTGTTTTACTGTCTTCAGTAGAGCCGAGAGGGGGGGCACACCGGATTCTCTGAAACTTGCATTTTTTTTATTCTCTGCATACAAACATCCATAAAGAATGAAATACAAAGCAAATTGCTAAAACGAAAAGCCAGGAGGAGCAAGTGCACCTCATCTCTTTAATTTGATTAAAGGAAAGCACGAGCACGATACTGGCGTTTCGCACAGGCTTTTATGCCAAGTATCCTAGCTCATGCAAAATAATTGTTCCAAATTGAAAGAATAACACCACTAAATATCCACAATCCAGAAACCGCCACCTCTCAATTGGCCTAAAGGGACAGTAGAAATCCCTCTGCATTATCCACTGCCACTGCTAAGCTCACTTGCAAAAAGAATCCTGTAAATTTTGTCTAACTAAACTAAATACAAAAAACAATTTAGCAACAACATTATATATGAAAATACAATCTCGTACATCATTCATCAATGTGAGACCCATCCATATATATATATATATAGATCAATACGAGACCTACAACAAGAGTGCTAGCTGTGGCACAATGTACGTATTGCCTCTATCATCTATAATTCAAATAAAAGAGGCATCACGCATATGAGCAGGAATTCGGTCAGTCGATGTTCCGATCAGCTTAATGCCCCCACTCGGGTTACAGGCTGATGCTACTCAGCTCGGCGATATTGCACTCCAATCGAGGTGACTATGAGGAAGTACGGGCAAGGATCCCCGACAGTACATGATATAAGGTGATCCTTGCGGTACATGCATTCTCTAGCCGACACGTGTAACTACATAAATCCTAGCCGCATGTTTTTTTTTTCACCCATTTCTATACCAAACGATGTCGTTTGGTCTCATTCTTTCCAAAAAAAAATTTATATATATATATCTTCTCGCACAAAATCAGGCTGGTAAAAAAAAAAGTTCGATCTCATTTTTTCACCGTTCCTCTTATACGGCTGAAATTCGCAGCGGAATCTACCCATTGTCATTCCATCGGAGCCGTTGAATCTCTTCCTCTCCATGTAACAATCGTTCATCAATATTCCAGAAAAAACTCATGGGAGAGGTAAGCTTGATAAATAATTTTCCTTTGTTGTAAAATATTGGAAGTTTAGGATTTAGGGGTCTCTTGCTAAATTAAAGTGTAGTTGTTAATTACGGAAATTAATTTTTTATTTTGTTATGTTTGCAACAATGTATAGGTTTGCTGTCTGCTGTATGCTCTTTCATGTCAAATTTTGCCTTTTTATTTTGAGGATTTTTGTAAACAAATGGCAAGTTATCTGGGTCTTTTGTCTTCTTCAATCTGATTTTGTTTGGTGTTCTTGTTTGTTGGAATCTTTTGTACTACAACAAAATCTTAAAATTTTGGTATAAAAAAACCCTTTTGTTGCTATATATGAAAAAGAAAATGCATTTCAGCAGAAATGAAGAATTTTTTCATGTTTGGATTGTCTAGTACTCTAGTTATTTATTTTTCACACTTCAAATTTGTTTTATACTCTCTCATTTATATTGTAATTTTTAAATTCAATGTAGGTACACGATGACAAAATGCCTATGATCGGCATGGAATTTACAGAAGAGAAACGGCATATGATTTCTACAATGAATATGCCGGGAGTGGAGGCTTTAATATCCGTGTGGATTATCGAAATTTTTGCCGAAAAGACAAAAAGTTCGTTACAAACTGTAGGTATGTTTGTTATAAAGCAGGATTCAAGAAACAAGACAAGCTTGACTACATGATCCAAAATCCTAGGCCGGAAGTGAGGGTAGGATGCTTAGCCGAGTTAGGTGTAAGACCGAATAGAGAATCAAAGCCGTACAATATTTATGATTTTAATGAAGAACACAATCACGAGCTTGCTCCTCCAAATACCAGACACATGCTCAAGTCTCGAAGGAAAGTGCTCGATGCTCGGGCGGAACAGTTGTTGTTGCTGCCGACTCGGGGATAGGATTAGGAGCTTCATTTGAGCCGTTAGGTCGTCGGGTTGGCGGAAGAGATGCATTGTCTTTCCTAAAGATTGATCAAAAGAATTATTTGAGGACTAAAAGGCAAAAAGAATTGGGAAATGGTGAGCATGGTAGGGTTCTAAATTATCTCCAAGATAAAGCACTCGAAGATCCCTCTTTCTTTTATGCATTTCGGTTAGATGGTCTTGGTGTTATTGACTTTGATATTAGTAGGTTTCAAAATTTCGAATCACAAGCACCGAACACTCCATTGCCAGAGTATCATCATTTTAATTGAAGGTTCTTTGTTGTTGAATCTTCTTCCTTTTCTTTTTTTTGAGGTAATCTTCTTCCTTTTTTTTTAGGGGTGATGAATTTGAGTATTTACACAAGATTTATACTTAATTCTTTTTATTGTATCTGTCTTAGGTAACCTGTTGGAGGCAATGGTTAAGTACATAAGTAAAGCTGTGGAAAAGTATTTTGTTGAAGGTGTTTGATGGTGATTTTTGATGATATGGGGCTGCTGATATGTGTGGTGGTTGCAGATAAATTTGCTGTGATCAAGGTGGTGTTTTGCTTTGCTTATTTTGGCTCAACTCATCTGCTTGTTTCGTCTTTTGGATGTTTAAATGTAATGAAGATGAGTCACTTGGTTGCAGAACTAGAATTTTTTGGCTAAGTATTGTTTTAGAACATCGGTTAATCTTGTATGAGCTTTTCTTTACCGATGTAAAACGTTGATGTAAAATTCCAATTGCCTCTCTATATGAATAGTATTTGATAATTTATGTTTACTTCTATTATGTTTATGAATAATGTTACATATTTTATAACTTTATTATAATAATCATTATATTTTAGTTAAGTTTTAGAAACATAATAATTCCATCTGGATTGGCTTTATTACATTTTTATAGCAATTACTTTTTTTTACGGTAAAGGTTAAAACACACAATAAAATAAAATAAAAATAAAACATTTTGGGAAAGTACTTAAAAAATGGAATGGACGGACAATTTTATCGAGCATTTTTTTTTTTTTTTTGGAAAGAATGAGACCAAACGACATCGTTTGGTATAGAAATGGGTGAAAAAAAAAACGTACGAGTGAGATTTATGCGATTACGCGTGTCGGTCAGAAGACGTACGTATACAGCAAGGATCACCTTATATCATGTACCGTCGGGGATCCTTGCCCGAGGAAGTACAGCGTTCTCGTGGTTCTCGATGTGGGAGTACGGACAAGTCTTATTAGACTAAAAATCTCGTTTTTCCACGTATTTTGCAGTTTGATGATTAATACGGAGTAACTCATTTGTTAGAATTATTGTTTTATTTGCATTCTAATTTGATGTTACAGTAACGGGTAAATACATTGACCCCTCATTTCCATGTTTTCATGACGTGGTTAATTACTTAATTTCCTCTTGAGAAAAGAAATCGTAGCCGTTTCTGGACAAAATTTGTGGAATAAACATGTTGGCTTTGTTTGATTTTGTTATCGAGCTAAATTGGTTTAATGTTTCTGTTTTTGTCGTTTTTGTGGATGAGATATATTAATACTTGTGTGCTATATTAGATTGAATGTGAATTATGCTGAACGCCCGTATATCTAAAAATGCTCGGATTTTGAGAGTTGGTCGTCATATATTAATTATGTTAGTCATATATGTTTTGTTTCGAAATGTAAATTACTAATATATTCTTTACCTCATATAGTCGTATTATACGTTCATAATATAGCTAAGACTGTAGAACTTTTTGAACATATATTTATTAATTTCTTTTTATTCGATAAATAAATTTTAGTTGAAATGTTATCAGATATTGTTATATCAAATTAAATAGATAGATTTGTACTCCAACAAAATTAAATTGTTTAATACAATGTATTTTGAGACGAATAACAAATTAATAATACGAAAACTATCAAGATATACTATGGATGAAATTGATAAACATCCGGAGCCTTCTTTTGGAGTGAGGAAAACGGTCGTCGTAGACTTCACTCGATCTTCTGAGAAAATATTTGTAAACCGAAGACGTTGGGTTGCTTGGGTTTTCGCTATATATAAGATGAATGTTGCCCTTTTGTGTAAGCTAGCTTGGAATCTTGTCAAAAATTCTCAAGCACTGTGGGCCAAAATCCTGAGGGATAGGTATGAGGATCATTTTCAAGAGGCGAAAGTCAATTCCTGTAACATATGGAAGGACATCTATGCCGCTATGATACAATTACACATTTTGTAGTGAGCGATAGATAATTCAAGATATCTTAAGGTGGGGCTCCACGGGAAACGGTGCCCTCCGGTTACGAAGCCCAATGCAACACTCGAGTTGAAATATATGATGAGGACATTTGAACATTAGTATGAAGGCTCAAAGGATATGCACGGTAATTTTATTCTTTGACAGCTATACTATGACTTCCTTTTGGTACAAAACACGCTATGCAGGCTTCACGTAACTTCATCCTCCGCTTGTCCTCTTTGTCACCCGGACAATGAATCCAGCCTTCATGTTCTTCGGAACTGCCCTTGGCCCTGCTAGTTTTGGAACCAGATTGCCCTTGCTAGCTCACGGAAGAACTTTTTTTAAGCTGCAAGAATACACGATTGGCTGAAGCTGAAATTCACTCGAGCTCACTCCCACCCCTTTGGAAAAGACAACTAGAGCTATTTATGTAGAAAAGAGTCGTAAATGATATTTAGTATTGGAAGAACAAGAAAGTCCATGGCAATGGAGTAGTCTACCATCTTCTGATTCAACTTTTCTATCTAATGTTATCAAACGAGTTGAAAACCTTAGACTAGTTTGACAGATAAGTGACATAATATGATGTTTATACTCAAACTATTTGAATAACCCTTTTTGGCTCAAACTATAATATACGATTATTTTATAATGATCCAGAATCTACAAAGAAACAACCATTTCATCACAATTCAATCAATCATAATATATTAAATAAATAGGTGATTTTTTCTACACAAAAGGACTACAATAAAAAAATACTTAAATCTAATTGATCCATAATACCAAATTATAGTTATAGGTGTATCACCATAAAATTTAGTATAATAAAAGATCTCTTTTCTAAAAAAACAGATCAAAAAAATTAATAATTAATTAATTTTTATTTTCCAAACCGACACGATTTCGACGATTTCAGCATACGGAGAATGCTATATATAAAACCACCTGTATGTCACCTAGACGGCGATCAGTACTCGAAAGCATTCCGGTCAGTCGTGGTCGTCGTAGCATCTCACACAACCTTCTCAACACATGGTAAGTTTGTGCCCAAATTTTGGTCGTAATTCTGTAAAAATTTCTCTCCTTATGATTATGAGACGATTTTGGTTTTTGATATGTATTTTTTTTTCTTTTATTTGTTTGGATTATGGATAGATCTGGAGGAAGACATAAAAGACTTGTTCTACGCAGCCTCAAAAAGTGTAATTTCTATTACTTACATGTTCTATGCATGTTTAGTACTCAGATTCTGAAGATTATGGTTAGATTTGAAAAGCTACTCCTCAATTCACAGCTTTTACTGAGATTCAGATCATAAAGTTGATACATATATAGATTTATTTTTAGCTTCTTCTGAGTTTAATAGTTAACCGGTGTAGGGTGATGGAGACGCTTGTTGTTGTTTCTCAGCATCGGAACCATAGCGACAGTAGAAGTAGAATTCATCGACCTCTGCGTTTTGGATCATTCGGATCTCCTAATTCCATGGGTTTCAGAGGGATGAATTGTCGGGCTTTTGAATCCGGACCCGGTTTACTACCTACCCCAAAGAAATCTTATACTACCCCTGTAGCCAAGCCAGCTGTTGCTTTTTCTAAACCAAAAACACCACCAATTAATTGTCGTTCAGAAGAGCCAAAGGGTTCTAAAAGATTTTCTAGAAGCAAAGCTGTTTCGATTCCAATTAGGTTTAAGCATGAACCTGTTGATTTTGATCAACCGAGATGTCTTAATGATTTTAATTACTCAGAGAGCTGGGCAGGGCCTACTTATTCTAGTTCTCCTCCTCCTAGTTCTTTACCAATACCAAAATTTTCGCTTTGTACTAAAAGGACTAACTCTCTTGAATTACCTTGTTCCGTCTCTGATATTGATCTGCATCCAATTGCAAAATCTGCACCTGCTTCTCCTTGTAGGGAAAAGAGTCCACCTTTTAGCTATGATGTGTTTGATGAAGGAAATGTTTCTGCAACGAAGAACCTTCGTCGCATTCTGAACCTTGACCCTACCGATGAATAATAAGCTTCTGGGAGCATAATTGGCTCCTGTAAATACTAAATAGTATAGGTAGTTTCCCTTGGTAGTAAGATTGTCTGTGTAGTGAAATAAACAAGGCTGCTGCTTGAGTTGTTAGCTTTAGGTAACATTAGCTATGAAGTTGGTGGTGTTACAGTATTGATGGCTTGTTGGTTGACCGTTTCTTGATTCCTGAGTCTGCAATGGAGTGGCTTTAAGTTGGATGTGATAGAGATTTTAGCTTGGCCTGTATTCACTAGCAATTGCTGTCAAAGAACACCTATATCAACGTGCGGATTTATTTGATGACATTAATACTTACAACTATTTGGCACTATGATGCTGTCTTTTGATTAGGAATGGTTCCTTTCATCTTCTTGGCCTGAGGGCAACAGATTGGGATGATCTCAGAGGTTATCTATCATCAGTCCTCCAGATTTCATATTTCCCTCGATTGTTGTTGGCTTTTGTCTAGAATCTGAGTAGGTGTAACAGCAGCTTAGTTTTAAATACAGAAAGTGTACATGTAATAGGGTCTCTAACTGGTTCAGGCATATATAGCTAGAGAATCTCCTCCTCTCTTTTTAGTCCCTGCCCTCGATTTGCAATCTGTTATCTTGATCTTGTACATTCACATCATCCTCTTTCCTTGTAGTAGTATGTTGTTTCTATAAACCTGCCCTTTCAATTGCCTCTCTCCAGAGAATGTTCATCATACTCCTTTTGGCATAAAGATTGCAACTTTCCTTCTCTTCTTGCGTTTCGTTCTTTTTTCCCTATTAGATATAGGATTTAGTTCAACTATCATATCTTTTGCTCTTTACTGACTTGATTTTCCCTCTTCCGTCATTTTCCTGGTTTTTGATAATGGAAAATGTGAAGGGAAAAAGTAGGATTTAGGTGATTTTCTTTCTTCAATGCCCCTTTTCCCAGTTAAGATCAATCCGTTTTCTGCATATTAAAGCCGATAACATGGTTGATTATTTATCTGGTGGGCTCTCTGTTGCATTGTATCAGTTGGAGACGGTTGATCCAACCAAGCTATTCAGGAGGTAAACTCTTCTGGAACCTTTGATTATGAAATTGTGTTTAAATTCTAGGCATCAAAATTCTACCTTGGTTACTTATTTGTTCTCTTTATCTTTTCATCTTTTTTCAGTTATTGTGCACCAAGTCCCCAAGGAAAAATATGTAAGCTGATGTTGTAGACAATTTGATTGCTCAGCAGTGGTGGTTTTTTGTTTTTTATTTTTATTTTTATTTTTATTCTTATTCTGCAAGTCATGTAAAGAGTTTTAACTACTCTTATCGTGTATGTGTTTTTGTTGTACTTGGTGTTGCTTGTTATGGCAAGTATATTTGCAGTGGTTTTCCGTTGGGTTTTATGTATGCAATATCTGTCATTAATCCAAACATGAGTCGTTCTAGATTAATACTAGTAATAAATAAATTATTTGTTTTTTTTTTTTTCTATCTTATTCTTAATATATTAATAATTCAACCACCGTTCATTGGTTTGTAATAATTGGTCAAACAGTCCTCCTACACTTCTCCAACACCTTGAGTCTTTATCTGAAAAACATATAAACTATGAGAGTAAACACGAATACCGGGTAAAGTGTAAGTATTAAGAAAAAAACTAACGAAGCTTCTGATCAAGCACTCAAGAGTTCATTCTTGGTTAAGTCTAAATATTGTATCATGCTGCTGAGTATATCGACCATCATATATGTACCGAAAATAACTGTAGTGTAAATATGAAGCAATGATATAAATAGACGGCTTCTATTGGCACCTCACTTTTACTATTAACGTCTTTTTTATTATTATTATTTTTCATTTACTTCCGGCAAGATCAAACATGTATTTTTTTCTTTTTTACTTTCAGCACAGTGGATTGACGTTTCTCACCAATGATACATTTATAATATTAATATTAGTTTATGGCCGACGTTATAAAACCAACGTGATATCGATCCGTTTACGCGATTGTAGAATAAAAACGTATGCATTGAAGTTATGTTGCATGAAAACAATCATGGTGTTTGAAGTAATTTTTTGAATGCCCTAAGTAATCGTGATGTCAATAGTAAAAGTATGATATCGATAGAAACTGTCTATAAATATTGAACATGGACAATTGTAAAAATAAATGATTGCACCGTAAATATAACATTGTACTGGTGGACAACTTTATTTTTTGAGGGATGGTGGACAATTTTAAAGGCATGGGAATAATAATATGGTTCAAATCCGAGTCTGTGCGATTATTGGAGGCTCTGTATGTGAAACTATAATTTACAGAGTGAATTTCTTGACCGGCTTCCGTATATAATAAATTTGTACTCCTTACTCTTACCTGAGAGGAAGGCCCTCACGGCCGGGATTCTTGAAAACTCATTACACCGAATTTGAAACCCACACGGTCGATTGATCGGAGAGCGGCGGATTCTTATTGGCGATGACACGATTACACAAAATTAATAGGACACTCGAACCGATGAAGACACGGGTCAACAGACAACGACTTTCCAAAAGAAGAAAGCTACACTCATGGAAATCCCAGAAGATGAGACTGTGAAATTCAAAACAAAGGATAAAGATGATTTTACCTATAGTGCAGATAAGCATCCAGTAATCCATATTGAAGCAGAGTCTTTGCTCAATAGTCTAGCAGGTCGAAGCCTATCGAAATCTGATGAGAAGAGGCACAGTCGATTAGAATTCCAAAAGGATTAGGTTTTCATAATGTTTATTAGTTTTTCCTATTTTTGTATTTATCTTTTTATATTTTTTACGGGTGTATATATACCAGACCTCTGTAAATTAAAAAGCAACATGATAATAAAAATTATTATTTTCTCAAGTTCTTTATGGTATCGGAGCTGTGAATCAAGTTCAGCTTTTTCTCAACCAAACATGGCCAAAGAATCAGCTTTAACGATTCAACAGTTTCACCAATGTTCGAGTTTAATCTCTATCGGTTTAAACCTCACAAATTACCTTCTATGGAGATATCAAGTTGTGCCCCTGATCAAAAGTCTTGGTATACATCACCACATTACATCAAAGGCTAAACCTGCGAAAAAATGCAAAAAGAAGGAGATGAAGAGGAGGAAGAGTCGGACAAGTCTTCCATACGGCATGTCAATACTGGTCTCTCGTCTCATGGCTCTTAGGGACCATGAAGGAGGAGATCATCAGCATGGTGTATGAAGAAGATGCAACAGCATACCAAATCTGGAAAGCCCTTGATCAGCAGCTACTTCCACACACGGTGGAGAAGGAAGGTAATCTGAAAAATATGCTTATGGGACTAAAGAAAGGTACAAAATCCGTAGAAGAATATTTAAAAGAGTTTAAATCTATTTGTGATAACCTTGTTGCAATTAAAAAGCCTGTTTCAGATCTTGATAAGGTCTTTCAGTTTGCTCATGGCCTTGGGAATGAGTATATGGGTTTTCGAACTGCTATGCTCACTAAGGCTCCCTACCCTACCTTTAATGAGCTAATTATGGCACTACAAAGGTATGAGCAAACCATTAAAACTCAACAAGTCGAGAACAAAAGGAGTTGATTCATCAGACTCAAGCCTTCCTCTCTCAAAGAGGGAGAGGAAGAGGAAGAAGAGGAGGAGGAAGAGCCCAATTTAACTCAAGAGGACGAGGCTTTGCTCTGGCTAGCAGATCTGGGGAGTCAAGCCAACCACAACAGCAAAACAACAGAAATAATGAGGCAAGGACTGACACACCGAAAAGATCCACTGAAAATTTACAAGAGTCCAAACCAGTGTGTCAGATCTGTGGTAAGATCAATCATGTTGCTTTGGACTGTTGGTATAGGTTTGATTATGCCTATCAATCTGAGGAAATCCCTAAGGCATTGGTAGCAATGAACTTAACAGAGGAACATGACACTGGATTCTATGCAGACACAGGTGCCACATCACATAAGACAAACAATGAAGGTAACCTTTTTACTAAAAGAAAATACCTTGGTACTGATAAGGTTTATGTAGGTGATGGTAACAGACTAGATATCACACACACAAGAGATGCTTATGTTGGTAATCTAAAATTAAAATATGTGTTAGTTGTACCTTTATTAACAAAGAATCTACTGTCAGTTGGTAAGTACACTGCAGATAATGAATGTGTTTTTGAGTTCACTAATAATGGCTTTGTGATTAAGGATCAAAACCGGAGGATAGTGGCACAAGGACATAAGAAAGGGAGACTTTATGCAGCTAATGAAAGCATACAAGAGGCATTAAGTGCAGTTAAGCTAGGAAAGACATCATCCTTGATTTGGCACCAGAGGCTAGGGCACCCTCAAGCCAAGCCACTATTTTAAATAAAGGGCCCTAATAGATGTTAGGAGTTGGATTCATAAACCTACCATTTGTGCAAGTTGCCAAATGGGAAAAAGTTGTAAACTTCCTTTTAATTTGAATGATAATATATCTCTAGTTCCTTTGGAAAAGATTCATTGTGACTTGTGGGGTCCAGCCCCAGTCTCATCAAATCATGGGCATAGTTATTATGCAATATTCATTGATGACTTTTCTAGGTTCACTTGGTTATATCCATTAAAGAAAAACTCGAGTTTTATGATTGTTTTGTAAGATTTCAGAAGCTGATAGAAAACCAATTAAATCATAAAATCAAGATTTTTCAGTGTGATGGTGGGGGTGAGTTTAAGCTAACAGCTTTTCTGAATCACTTATCAGATTGTGGCATAAAACTACAGATATCTTGTCCACACACTCCAGAACAGAATGGAGTGGCTGAAAGGAAACATAGGCATGTAGTAGAGACATGTCTCACCCTTATGTTTCATGCCCATGTTCCCCAACACCTATGGGTGGAAGCCTTCCTCACTGCAGTCTACTTAATCAACAGACTGGCTTCTTCTGTCCTACAGAATGTCACTCCCTACTGGAAGTTGTTTCAAAAAAATCCAGATTATAGTGGCCTAAGAGTTTTTGGCTGTCAATGTTTTCCAACATTAAGGCACCATGGCCAATCCAAGTTTGCAAAAAGGAGTATTCCATGTGTGTTCCTAGGATATAGTCCCTCTCATAAAGGGTATAGGTGCTTGGATCCTATAACAAAAAGGGTTTATATTTCCAGGCATGTAGTGTTTGATGAAGGAGTGTTCCCATTTTGCTCCTACACAACAACCTGAATCAGGACAAGGACCTGAATATGTGGAGTATCCTACAGCAGATGAATTGCAACCAACATCACTACCTAAACAACCCCCTGATGAGTCCTCAAACTCATACAGGACACCAGATTGTTGTCCAGAATCTGTCCTGGTCCCTGATGAACCTATAATAACCCCAGAACAACAAAATGCTGCTGAACCTAATCAACAACTAGCTGATAATCAGGATAACTCAGATAATGATATCTCATCAGAATCTGACATTGCTGAAACTTCAGCAGAAGAACTTGATGAAGAAGTACCACTTCAACCTGATCCACCTAGGCCTGTGAGGGATATGAGACCCCCAACCTATCTCCAGGACTATGCTATGAATACAGAGGAATCACTTGTTCATTCTGAGCCAAAGACTCTCAGAACAGCCATGAAACATTCAGAATGGATTACCGCAATAAAGGAGGAATTGAAAGCTCTACACAACAATAAGACTTGGTTACTGGTTCCTAGACCACCACATACCAATATAATTGGTTCAAAGTGGGTTTATAAGGTTAAAACCAAAGAGGATGGAAGCCTTGAAAGGTACAAGGCAAGACTGGTGGCCCAAGGGTACTCTCAACAATCAGGGGTAGATTATCAAGAAACCTTTAGTCCTGTAATCAAACGAACCACTATCAGGTTGGTACTGGCCTTGGCAGTCTCAAATGGATGGGTTATGAAGCAGCTGGATGTCAAAAATGCCTTTTTGCATGGTTATCTTAGGGAGAAGGTGTACATGGAACTGCCACCAGGTTTTAAGGATGAGAATCACCCAAACCATGTATGTCTGTTACAGAGATCACTCTATGGGCTCAAGCAAGCTCCCAGAGCTTGGTTTGACAGGCTCTCCCAATACCTTATCTAGTTGCACTTTTCTTGTAGTAGGTCAGATTCTTCTATGTTTGTGTTCAAGGAAAAAAAAAAGGTCACTGTTATTCTCCCCATCTATGGAGATGACATAATCATCACAGGCAATAATCCTCTTGTCATTCAAGCCTTAATTGCTAGGTTGGGTCAAGAATTTGCACTGAAGGACTTGGGCTCACTCAGCTATTTCCTGGGTATTGAAGTGAAGAACACTACAGATGGTATTTTCCTCACACGGCAGGAATACATGAATGACTTATTGGCCAAAACTAAGATGCAAGAGTGCTCACCAATTGCAACTCCTATGGCTCTCAAGACTCAATCCAAACCTCTAGATGATGACCCTTTTGATCCCTTTATCTACAGAAGCACAGTGGGAGCCTTGCAATATCTCACCTTTACAAGACCTGACATAACTCATGCTGTGAGTAAAGTCTGTCAGCACTTTGCTAGTCCTACTGTGGGGCATTTTAAGGAGGTCAAAGGCTGTTACGATTTATCAAAGGGACTGCTACACATGGTTTTGCATTTCCTGTCCAGAAGTCCCCTTACTCTTTATGCTTTCAGTGATGCTGATTGGGCAGGGTGTCCTACTACTGGACGCAGTACTACTGGTTTCTGTGTATTTTTGGGTGCAAACTATGTGTTTTGGAGTTCCAAGAAACAGAGTTCAGTGGCCAGATCTGGCTCTGAAGCACAATACAGAGCTATGGCCTCAGCCACAGCTGAATTGGTATGGATTACACATATTCTACGAGATATTGGTGTTACTCTTCATGGTCCTCCTCAATTGCTATGTGACAATCTAAGTGCGTTGTACTTAACTATTAATCATATGTTTCACTCCCATACTAAACACTTTGAGTTAGATTATCATTTTGTTCGTGAGAAAGTGGCAGTTAAACAGCTTGTTACACGCTATGTCCCTTCTACGAATCAGATCGTCGATATTTTTACTAAGCCTTTACCCCGGTTACAGTTTTCGGTCTTCCAATCCAATCTGCGTATTCGACCGATCTCCTACGCCAGATTGAGGGGGGATGATGAAGATGCGGGTCAACAGACAACGACTTTCCAAAAGAAGAAAGCTACACTCGTGGAAATCCCAGAAGATGAGACTGTGAAATTCAAAACAAAGGATAAAGATGATTTTACCTATAGTGCAGATAAGCATCCAGCAATCCATATTGAACCGAGTCCTTGCTCAAGAGTCCAGCAGATCGAAGCCTATCGAAATCTGATGAGAAGAGGCACAGTCGATTAGAATTCCAAAAGGATTAGGTTTTCATAATGTTTATTAGTTTTTCCTATTTTTGTATTTATCCTTTTTATATTTTTCTGGGTGTATATATACCAGACCTCTGTAAATTAAAAAGCAACGTGAAATAATAAAAATTATTATTTTCTCAAGTTCTTTAGTAGCCACTCTTGATCAAAAAAATAGAATAAAACACTACTATATGTACTATGTTTATAATTTGTCCCCGTAATTTTTTTGTTCGCCTTTAAAAATTTAATTGCCTCCTAATCTGATATCGTGCGTCCGCCCCTAACGTGATTGTAATTGATACCAATGAACCGACACGTTATTCTAAAACTTCTTTAAAACCTATACTTTATATATTCATATGAACTGAGTTGCTATTATGAAAAATACTGTGACTAATATTTCATTTAACTCTGTGGTAGGAGTGTAAAAATTCCTGGTACTAATTCACAACCAAACATCTACATTACATACACAAGCTAAGAAATCCTTGCTCTAACGTAGAAATCCTTTTCAACATTCACGTGAATTCCCTATAAATTAATTCTCATCTTAATCATACTTAAACTTAAACTTTAACTTAAACTTAAACTCAAACTCATGATTTACACATTAACTAGGGATTTAACTTACCAAAACCCTTTTAAAGACTCTATTTTAGACTCAAACTCATGATTGAAAACAGTAAAATAGAGAATTCGTTAAAACTATCTGATACGAGTACTCTAACTTCAATTTTAAAGCACAAACTACGATTCATTCCTTTAATTTTAGTTTGAAAGTCATCTCAGGTTTGATTCTGGTTCTAACTTGGATCAAAACTAAAATTGACTCGGGTATTACAAACGTAAATAAAGTCGAATCTGGAGTTCGGCTCGAACATGTTCGAATACATGGTTCGATTCAAAAATACGTCCAAAACCAAAATAATACATTACGTGTCCCAAAATATAACATAACGTCCAAAATGTTCAAGCGCCATATTCCAAAATATAACATAACACGTCCAAAAATACCCCGCAATTTCTACGAGCCGAACGTGTTCGAACACGTTCGCTCGTTTGTCCGAATACCAATTTCAAGCGCCCTATTCTACGTTTGATACGAACCGAGCCCCGAACCGAATGTTTTTTTTTTTTTTTTTTTTTTTTTTTTTTTTTTAGTTGAACACGCCGAATCAAATCGAACTTTAAGACTCACATACAAGCCTAAATTACAACTCTATCGTTTAATTTCATTGTAAACTTCAATGGCTACTCAGCTACCATAATACTTGTAATATAATTTGAAAATAATTAACATATACTTAGTCATAAAAAGGATAACATACACTTTGTCAAATAAGGCTGGTCACTCTATGATTGCTCATGACAAATAATAAACAATTATTGAGTAGCTTTTCACTTATAGTCTTTACCCTACCTCAAATCTTATCTTAACAAGTTATATTTGAGATAAGGGGCCACAGCTTCATTAACCATTTTTATTTTTTATTTTTACATTATGACAATGATGCATTGACACTCCTTTTATCCTTATCTGCAAGAGAGGATAAGACAAACAAAATTTGTAACAATACCATCATAATTAAATTGACAAAATAATGTCATAGCATAGGGTAATTCTGCTATAGGGATTTTCTATTATACGCACCGTCAGATTATTTTTACGTGTACAAACAATCAAAATAGTTTTATCTTTTTCGACAAATGTCAGTCATTCGACGATCTGATCTAATAGAGAGTATATACATCAGAATTTTCCCATAGGATAAGATGACAAGCAGGTAATACTTTTGTAGAGACTCCATACTAAAATAAACCGTCAAATAAATGTCATATGCATAAATAAACAAAACAATTTGTTATTTTTCATATATGCAGTCATTCGACAGTTTGTTCAAATAAAAAGTCTGTATATCAAAAAAAAAATTATGACAAGTATTACCTTAATAGTCTCGGTACCAAATTAACTTTCATATCACCTTACTCTATTAAAGGCCAAGGGAAACCCCAAGAGCAGCCACGTCGCATAATTGTTGCCACATAGTCATTTTTTTTTTTTTTGTTTGTTCCAGCTGTACCCAAAAGTCAATATGAAAAAGAAAAAAAAAGGGTCAGACGATGGAGGAGGCCGACGATAAACCGGGGAATTCGACGGCGTCCGGAGGTTCTCTTCTTCAACTTCTAGATATTATATGTGTTTGGTGTTGTAACTATTTCTGTTTTTTTTTTTAATTTTTTTTATTGTCATGCATTCTCGTTAATAAATTCAATACTACAGAGTAATCAAACATGTATCATGTAAGGTTTTTTCTTTTGGTATTGTATTCCAGCTATATTGTGATTACCCAAAAGACAATAAAATACAAAATGAAAAAAAAGGCCAGACGATGGACGAGGCCGATGAAAAACCGGGGAATTCGACGGCGTGCCATTACCTGGAGGTTCTCTTCTTCAACTTCTAGATATTAGATGTGTTTACTGTTGTAACTCTTTCTTTTTTTTTATTTTTTATTTTTTTATTGACTATGCATTCTCGTTAATAAATTCAATGATACCGAGTCATCAAATATGTATCATGCAAGAACAAAATAACAATACGTTTTCTCTGTCATCACATTGTATACAATGCTTCGATGGACCGCCGTGCCTTGCACGGCGTTCATGACACTAGTATATCATAACACTGATATGTGTCAATATATACTTTGACAGTTTTATTGCTTGATAAAAACAAAATGAAAACCAAACATTCCACATGAAAACATCATATCTTGATTGAAGCTAAAGAATCCCAAGAAGATAGCCCAGTTCGTAAGGAGCATGACTGTTTAAGACTGTTGGGACGTTAAGCTAAAGTTACACAATAATCTATATGAAATGGGACCCTCTAAAACTAAAGTTACTTAATCTATATAAAATTGGGACTCCCTTTAGTGGTCAACATCATCATTTTTCAACCATTCATTCAAGCTTAATAATAAGGGCCCTTTTTCTGCAAAATCAAGAATCAGACGTTTCTTCATTCAAGTCATCAAAAATGGTAGGAATCTTCAGCTGAGTCTGAATCGGTTGCCTGTTTTCCCTCTGTAAGCATCTCTTGGAAACGGCATTCTTCACTGCAGAATGCTTTCTCACCCCTGCGCATGCATGTTCAGAAATTAATCACACAATAATGACGTGATTAAGTAGTTTAATTTCTTTTTTAAGATATACAAATGAGGGTCACATATGGCATACCAAAAAGTATATTTTATCCTGCATTTCATAAAGTAGTTAAGCTGACCTGAACATGTAGATATCCTTCTCATCTTCAAGTTTGTTCTTGCATGCATAGCAGAATCCCAGAAAATCAACAGGCAGAGAAGTTATTACATGAACATTATTCTGCACAAAAACTGTATCATTCTTCTGATCATCAGCTAATAAATTTCCAGTTCCACAGCAACTTTCCACAACTGTATCATCAAAGATATGTGTAATTTTTGGATTAGGCCCATGAGTCATCACACAAGTATATTCCTCTGACATTTCCATTTCAGTAACTGAAAGTGCCTCCTGATCATGATCTGATGATCTCCCTCTAATACAAGGAGAGTTTATAGACAAAGAACGTAGCAGTTGTGGATTCTTTGTCTTGATCCCAAAATCACCGGGAGATTGTGGTGAAAAATCTGAGGTGAAAAAAGGTGGGACTTCAACTTTGAGCTTTGCTGCAAAAAGAACCATCTTGTTATTGGGCTTAGGGAAAGTAGTATCAGAATGTTCTTCTTCTGTGTCTTTGTCATGAATCAGAGCAAGTCCAATCCTCTGTTTTTCATAAGAATGCTTATAATGTTCTGGAGATGTACTGATTGGGGAAGGTTTGAACACATTTTTGTCATACCCGCCAAATGGATGATGATGATTGGTGGAGTTACTAAATTTGGTGTCAAGAATGGAAGTAGGAGTGGCAGAAATCTCATCAGAAATGGTTCTAGACAAAAACCCACCAAAAAATCGAGGGGAATTCAAGAAAGATGAGAAAGGGGGTGATTGATTTTGTTCTGGAGAAGATGATGTTTGAATAGTGTTTTCCGCCATTAGAGTTTGCTTGCTGCTGCTGTTGCTAATTGCTCTAAGTCTACTCCTTAACAAGAACATTAGTAATCGAAAGATCTGTCAAAAAGAAGTTTACTTCAAGAGTTCATAGAAATCAAAAGAACACTAAATGAAAAAGGCCCATTTTAATTACAGATCTGCAAAAAGTTAGCTTCTTTTGATATCCATTTTCAAGAACTTCAGATTCTCCCATACTTCTGTAGCCTCCATATTCAAACACTCAAAAGTCAACTTTGAAGCAATAAATTCGGATAAACATACTAATTCTTGAATTGATTAGGGGAGCTAAAAAAATGGGCTCCCTTCTGCAATTTTCTCTTAGACAAAAAGACAGTAATTTTTGGAAAGAATAAAGAAGAAAGAGGAAGATTGAAGGCTGTGTAAGTAATATGAAACAGATTGGATTAAATATAGAAAAAGAAAGCGTGTGGGTGTTTTGCAAATAATTGGAGTAAAAGATGATGCAAACGATAAGATTTGGATAATCAAATTATTATTAGTATAATAAAAGGTGACGTAACAGAGATTAATAGTCCATTTAGTTGGACAGGAAACTTGTGTTTAAAATATTAATCAGGTGTTGCATCCAAGTACGACTTATGAGTACAACAATTTAACGGATAATTCTGATGTGGAAGTTCTTATTGAACACAGTCGTCGGATTTATGTCATGTGTATATAAGAAAAAACTCCTGTTCCCACTCGAGAGCTTGTAGTTGTGGATCCTCCAGATCTCTAAGATGGAGTTGACAGGATTTGAACCCGTGATATTTTTTACCTTTACCCAAGCTGCGCTACATCCCTTTCAATTGATCTATAGTGGTCATCCGCCCTCCGACGAGTGGCGTACGCACTACGTTCTCGTGAGCTAGGTTTCAAAAAATAGATAAGGTAGGTGGATCGGTTCGGTCTCAGAGACCGCCGAGTAGTCGTAGGTAAGTAGCAGCTATCTCCGACCGAAGAAAGTCGTGGTCCTGATGTAGTGGGATCATTTGGATTATTCTCTACAGCGAGATGGTTTTAAATTGATTCTAAAAGAACCTATTTCACAAAGTAATGCTAATTTCTCCCTTTTTAGAATGGCTTCAGTGACTAAATTTATTTTAAGTCTGGTCGCTTGGGTCGTTGTACCTGTGTCCAATAAAGACTCCCCGCGTCAGAATTACCCGAATTTAACCCCTAATGTATCTTAATATTTTTCATTAGGATATATTCTAGAATCCTTATCTCTATTATTATTAGTGTGTACAGTATGTCCTTTAATCTTTTGTCTTCCCCTCCAAAAGATGGTGAAAAGGAATAGAAAAAAGGACAGACTATACTCCAATTTTACGTATCTAATTATTAAATAATCTAAGATATGGATTTTTTTAAATAATCTAAAAGTAACATTTCTTTTACCTCTTATTTTTTCTCAATAAACTAACAAGTAACATCTAATCAATGTTTTTCTATAAATTAGCCCATAATTAAAAAACAATGTAACATTATTATCGGTAATCAGTTAAAAATGGTATGTATTTACCTTACGATACGTTTTTTTCATCAAACCAATATTTATCTTCTGTTTCAAAAAGTTTAATACGACAAACAATATAAATACGGATTTCAAAACCATTGAAAATCATTCTTAAAAAATCATTGGAAAGTATGCGGTGAAAATTGTTATCGTATGGTGGTCAAAATTTAGTTCAGACGATGATTTCAAAATATTTTGTATTGTTTGTTGCGTTGAACTCATAAAAGAATAACGGTGCATTGTTGTGATGAAAAAATATCAATAGTGGTTTTTTTAACTTTTAATACACTCTCTGTTTCAAAATAACTGAGGTATTTATCAAAAAGATTTATTTTAAAATAACTGAGTCAATTATATTTTCAATGCTGTATTTATTATGTTTTTTTACATCTATCCTTATTTATTAAGGATTGAGAAAATAAATACAACATTATATTAATTATAGATTAAGGTTTTTTTTAGTCATTTTGGCATTCAAATTAAAATATTAAATCATTTTGGAGTATTTTAATATATATGTTTTTGACAACTGCTTCAATTATTTTAAAACGGTGGGAGTACAATAATTGACATTTGACAATATAGTTACAGTGTGGGTCAATAACTCAATATGTTACTAAAAAATAATTACGGTTAGTTTGTTAAAAAAAGAGGTCAAAAGTTCATCGTCAGAATAATTGTGCCCAATTAAAGATAGGACATAATTTTTGTCACCATTTGTAACTGACGGGGGCAAATTGGTAAATCAAGCCACTGTAACGTCTGATATTTTTTTTCAGATCAAACATTTTTTGATATTTTTTTTCAGGTTCACTGTCCAAATTTGAAAGATTTTGTCCAAATACAGTCAAACCGTCCAAATTTGGATTCCATTTCGTCACAATCCATTCACTGATCAATTTTGACGGAATCTATTCAAAATTCGAACGCAACGTCCGAATTGTGACGAATTCCGTCCATGCCCAAATTTGGACGAAATTTGTTCGTCTCGCCCAAATCCATTAAAAGGAACAAAGAAAAGAAATAAACAGAACTCAAATCGATGCTTTATTCATTTGGGGTCAATGCCCTTTTATGCACAGCTGAGAAGAACCATAGACGGTTCATTTTCCATTCACGGATGAAGACAAAGAAATTGGATAATAACCAAGAAATCGAAAAATGCAAAGGTGTCTCTTTTATGTCTACTGCTAGTCTATCTCTTCAATTTCAATTATTGTTGCTTTATTTGTTGAGGAATTTGCTTGACATGAACCTCTTGCCAAACCTTGACCTTTGCTGCATTTTTCTTCTAAAGACTCCTCTTGATCTAAAACTCTTACTTTATCAGATAAGATTAAGAACGGAGGAAGGATAATTAATTTTGAAGAAACGGAGGAAGAAGAACAAATTCTGTCCAAATTTGGGCGAAACGTCCAAATTTGGACGGAATTCGTCACAATTCGGATGTTGCATCCAAATTTTGGACGGATTCCATCCAAATTTGGTCAGTGGACTGATTGGGATGAAAAGGAATCCAAATTTGGACGGGGAACCTGAAAAAAAATGTCAGAAAATGTTTGACCTGAAAAAGAATGTCAGACGTTACAGTGACCTGATTTACTAATTTCCCATTGACGGGGGATGGGATAATTTGTCCATTTTGTATGTCCTTGCGATGATTGATGCCCTGTAACCCCGTTGTGATGCCTCCTATGTAATGCTGCTGCGATGCCTCCGTGTGGGGAGTTTTTTGTGTGGTGTGTACCTACGTGCGGATAGCACGTGTGGCACACACACACACACCACACACCACACACTTTCATTATGTATTTAAACTGTGTGGTTCTGATCGTTTCACCCGTCACATCAGCTCAAATTCCCTCACCACACAATAACTTCACCTCCGTGTGACGCCTTCTGATGCCACACAATGCTTCTGTGATGTTGCTTGTAGCAAAATAACGCCATTTTGACTTGAACAGACGAAATGGATAGGAGGATTATGAGTTTTATGAGATTGTTAAAATTCGGTGGACTAAGTGTTCAATAATTCACGCCGGAGCGTATTGGGAAAAATAAACAGGAAAGCGAAAAAAAATATATATACTCACAAACAGGGTTTTAGAAAATGCTCTAAGAGGCGAAATATTTATTTAAGTCTGAGTAAAATCATCCCACAAGCCGGGATTTTAAAGCTGCCCGAATACAATACTTGCCAAAAATAGAAAAATTACAACGTTATTACAAAAATAAATCAGAGCGTAAATCAAGATGCTGAAATCACGGACTTTCCTAAACGAACGGATCCGGAATCGGATCTTTATTGAATGCACAATTAAAACAACAAAAACGTGAAAAACGTGCTAAAAATCTTCAACGCCCGAAATGGAAGGGAAAACAGCTGATTTTGACATCGAAAAGGCCGTGAACCGCCTACGGCGTTCTCCAAATCGTTGGTGTTGGAAAGAGCTTTCCGAAATGGGTCATGTGTGTGAAACGGATACCGGAGCCGAAAGTTATGGCCAAAATACTATCACATGTTTGAATGCTCCCTTTTGTCCATGTAGTCGATTGCAATTAACGTGGAATCCGACGGCTATGCATCATATACGCCCGCATCAATAATTACTCTCAAACCTTTGTTTTGATATTATGCTTTGATTGTTTCTATATAACACAACTTATAGCTCAATAATTAAATGTCCAATTGGCTTTAAATTGAATAATTAATCTTTATGAATTAATGGAATTGATCTTATTGCTTATTCAATTTCCTGTCATTATTGTTAGAAATCTATGACTAAAGGTCTAATCTCTGTCATTATTGAGCATGTAACCAGGGGCGGACGTACCTTAAAGGGAGGGGGCACTCCCCTTCAGATTCGGAGAAAACACTATTATATATGTGTTATTTATTTTTTTCGCCCAGATAAAAGTTTTAAGTCAAATAATCCGATTATTATAGGTGATCATATAAACAAATATTAATAACTTTTGAAATGTTTGTTTCCGTCAAAACATTGTTTATAGTGTTATAAATTCTTATTGATAGGAATACAAAGGTAGATGTGTTCAGATTCTATGATATATAGTAGTGTTTATTTTCTATTATATAATGTAAAATGTATAGTCGTATTTTTTCAGAGATATATAGTACTGATTATTTTGGATCTGAAGGGAAAGAAAAACACTGCTATACATTTTTTTTATTGCAATTTTTCTTAGAATTATTACCCCCTCTCAATCGGGATCCTGCTTCCGCCCATGTATGTAACTGTATCATTTTGGTTGCACTAATACCAACTGAAGTGTAAGAGACTTACAATATATGACACAAGGCTTTATTGATGTATTTCAGGTGATATACAAGTGTCTGAACATATTGAACAAACCCACTTCACAATCAGAAGACAAAATTGTATAAAGACATCAAGTTTTATATCATACTTTATATAATACATTGTATAATTGAAGATGTCAACATATGATACAACTTGGTACACTTGAGTACCATGTACAAATACATTATGCAAGATATTCTTTAGCTTTGGAAGCCTTCCATCCGGCCACAAGATCCAGAAGTTGATCCAAGGGTCCAAGACACTTGCTTGATCGATCGGGTACAAGTGTCTTGTCAAATGTGCTTTATCTCTAATCACACTCTTTTCCCGACGTTAACAAGGACTTTGGTTGTCTTTGATTGTTATTCTAATATGCTGATGATGGAAGAAGGTGTGATGAAACTTCCTTGATGTACTTTGAGCTGATTTTATATCGAAGATTTTTGAATGCAACAACTAGTTCAATTTGCCTAACCCTTGCATCATCTGCCAATATAAATAGGTGCTCATATTTGGAGAGGCGAATGCTATATTTACCAAAGCTAAGGCTTTGTTTCAGCCTCCAGAACTCTCTACAATTGAAATTCAATTCATTCAAATTGATTTTTTTTGTGAAATTAGAAGTACATAGTTATTTTTAAGTCTGTTTTGAAGTTGTCTGTTCAGGTTGGATTAAGCTCAAGTAAAGATTTGATCAACTGATGTTGAGCTAAAGGAACAATCAGACATTCGTTAGCAAGCTTGGTGTCATTGAATAAGTGAATATCATCATATAAGAGAGTCAAAGTTGCTGAACATCAGCTGTCTAAGTAGGGACCGTTGATCTTGTTAAGGAGATTTGATAAGTGATGTGTGTCAACCGGGTGATGGAATTCTATGATATTTTACTCCCATTTCTTTAGTATTTAGTGATAATTTGTATAAATTAAAGCAAATCTCGTGACAAATCGAATCACTTTTGTCTAGGTAGACACAGCCAATATTTAAGCATTTTATCATCTTTTAAGAGCTTACTAGTTATATTTCATTATCAGAATTACTCGTGGTATGTTCGTGTGGTGTTTTGCAGCGACTACGGACACGTGGAGTGAAAATATAAAGTTATATCGATCCCCGTGGCACCAGTGGAGCAATTAAAGAAGTGGGGGACGAAATGGGCTTGATTCCATTTGATTAGCAATACAATTTGATGTCACGGCGTGAGCCGAGATACCTACGGCGCGCACCGAGACATCTTCGGCGTGAGCCGAGACACCCGGGCGCGCACCGAGACATCAATTCGACTGCATGTGCATTAAATGTTGGAGTCAATTCTCAACTACCGTGTCAGAGTCCGGCGTGCACCGAGGTAATTGCGGCGCGCGCCGTATTATAAAAGCAGCAGATTTATTAGATTTTGGAGCTCTTTTTCGGGGGTGATGGCCGTTTTATAGTATACCAACTTTGACCGGCAGAGCACCGAATCGGTTGTAGTATAAAACTAGCAAGCAAGGTCGTAATCCCACAGGGAATTTAGTTAAGTACCAAAGCTAGTGTCATCTCTAGTTTAGGTCAATAAGATTTTTGATATGGTTTCTGAAGTCTAAATTTGCTATGTTCGTACTGACTAATTAAAACAGGAGTTGCAAACAATTAAAGGCGATAGCCGAGCTATGATCCAATCAACTACGTACCAAACCCTAGCTAAGTCCGAAGATATTCTCGATTTACCTAAACGTCTTGAAGTCAAAAGTAGGGTGTCGCTTCCTATTTCCGAGAATAGACATTATTTCAATAATCTACCCTCCTATGTCGGGTTCAACGGTCCGCGACCGGATTTAAGCGACCTAACACGGTACGTGGTCAATGAAACGCTCGACAAGTCGATATAAAACCTCACAACGAAACCGAGTCTGAACAACTCAGTCGGTTTTACACGATGATCCTAGAACCCCTTTTCCCGTATCCTCTCGCAAAATACATATGTAAAGAAGACGCGTGAAATACGATTATCGAGTCGCGAGTTCAATAAAAGTCATTTACGAATAAGTTCTAGGACTACAAACACATCAAGAAATAATAAAAACAACCATCAAGAATAACTCATGGACAAGCTAGGATCTAGTTTCGATGATTATCGCATAACTCGGCTATAAGGCAATTAGCTACCCATATTAACTATCAAAACACAAGATTTCATCATAAAAGAAGAACAATCAAACAAAAGATAAAGATTAGAAATACCTATACGAATTGAAAACCGATCGAAATCTGAAAACGAGCAAACTGAATTTATAACTTTGCAATCCAAGATGATCCAAGTGTTTGTTACAAAAGATTATGTTAAGAAAGCTTAAAAAACTAATCTATGGTGTTCTTGGAGAAGAAAATCGCCAAAAATTGCTGTAAAAAGTAGTCTCTTCTTATCCAAAGCTCAAAAATGAGCTTTTATAGTGTTTGTCAAAAAAGCCTGCTAGGCGTGCGCCTATGAAATTCCAGGCGCACGCCTGACGACTTTTACAAAATATCCCAGGTGCAGACCCCTTGCTAGGCGTGCGCCTAGGTTTTCTTAGGCGTGCGCCTAGGTTTTCTTATTTCTGGAATTCACGTACCGAAACATTGGGTACATTTTCGGGGTCTTAGGCGTGCGCTAAGGAATGCTAGGCGCACGCCTAGCATGTAATTTCCCAAAGTGAGCCTTTTGCATCCCGAAGCTACGTGTCATGTTTTCCGGGCATTCTCGAGTACCTAGTTCTGAAAAACATCAAAATACATGCCAAATGTAACCCCTACGGGACACTAGGGTGACCGAGAATGAATGAAAAACACAGAAAAAGGCCGAGATTCACGGATTGTGTACCCGAGTCCCGGAATGAGCAAAATGGTGTAAAAGCACCAAGACTTAGCCAAAAACTCCCGGAATAGCACAAAACGAGTCGTAATGGGGCACAAAATAAGTAGAAAACAGAGTCGAATTGACTCCCATCAGGGGGATATCAATATACAACATAAAAACAGAGAAAATGACATCTGCTTCCTCTCTCTTGCAGGCACCTCCACATCAAGGCTCCCCTAGCCAAAATTTCCCTCGTTTAGCACTTAAAATCCATTGTAAAACATTGTAGAATTATCATTTTGATGTTTGAAGCTCTTTGGTGGATGTAGGAAACAACTATTTTGTGTTCTATCTTCATTGGAGCACTTTGAAGGTTAGGTGAAAGTTCCTACTCGAGTTCATAGCTTGAATTAGGTGGATTTTTAATCTTTACTTTGATTTAATTGTTCTTGTTGTTACGAGTACTAGCCTTAACATGTTAGTAGTTGTAATTATGAGTGGCTAGTTCTTACTAGCTAAGATGATGTACTAATGATAGTTAATCCCCTTGGTTGTTTAGAATTGATTGATTATGTTTCTAGTTTCTATTGTGTTGCATGTCTTCTTGCTTGTATTGATTGCCATTGTGTATATTTGAGTAATTAACTTGCATATGCACCTACACAACTAGTAGACACCGAATGGAGACGTTAGTTGTGAGAAGAGGGTAAGAAGAACGGAAGGTAGAATTGACCTTAGTGGAATTCGGTTCCTTATCCGGGGAGTTTTGCATTCAAGTGTTTATCTTGTCAATTCATTAGGTTTAAGGTACTTAGACCAATAAGGAGACAAAGTGTGGCATCATTCACTCGTATGAGGGGAAACCACTTATTTAGTTTTGCACCGTTCACGCATTAGAACACAATTGGAAGGAGGTAGGTAGATCATTTCCGAGAAATCAAGGGGAGATAACTTGAACTATGAATCATGTTGGCTAGTTTCTTTTATCATTTGAACAATCTTTTGTAGTTAATTATCACTTTCTTAATCAACTTGCGATTCGGATAAAATAATAATAACTAATTAGTGTTTGACCTCACATTCCTGTGGGAAACGACCTTGACCACCGTACTAGACTACAATTGACCCGGTACACTGTCGGTAAGATTGGAACCCTAAGAAAGTTCGCATCAATAAGACAATCTTGAGATCCAAACCGTGGCTAGGTGAAGGCTGCTGAGTTGTAACACTTTCTGTAATAGAATCTAAAAGTAGTAAAAAGAATCCCACTAAAGGGAGTTTTGGTCAAAACTTGAAACATGTTTAACTAAAAGGTCGGTGCGTTATACCATCTTGTTGGAACCTGTCTCAATCACATTGTTCTCTTTCAGTCTTACTTCTACATTGTGGATTGTTTTATTCTTGCGTACTTACATTATCTTATGCTGATTTCATCCAGAGAAATACATCAAAGCATTCTAAGTTCACCAAAACTTCAATCACATTAGCAGTTTGTCACAAATAGACCTAATACTTGATATGAATATCTTTGATATGTTTGATTAACTTGATTAAGTTATACTTTGATTAGACAATGATTATAAGACCTTGTTATCCACACTATAACCACTTGATCAATTGAACAACTTGATTCACTAAAGATTAGGGAAGTTACAAACTTTGTCTTTGAGATAAACATTGAAAGGGTTTTAAAGGGTAAAGCTTGGTATAACCATTTAATCCCTTATTGGATATTCGATTGACCTAAAGTGATCCTTCAATTGGTATTATCCCAATGAAGACCGAGATCATTGGTGATGTTGTCGAGTCTCTACCAATAACAAGAAGGGGTTGATAAGAAAAAAGTCTATGTGAATGCTAAATCTGACCATTCTGAATAGTGCCTTGAGTAATGAGGATACAATATATGTTTCTCTTGCAAAACTGGCAAAGAGATTTGGTCGAAACTTGAAGTGAATTATGATGGAATAAGGGTTAATATATTGATGCATTCCTATGAGTTGTTCAAAATGACTCCCATTGATTTCTAATTTGTGAATGCAAGACTGCCTGAGATTATCAATTCACTTGAATCTATTGGAAAGGTTTTTAACAACTGAGAAAAGGTTCAAAAGCTTATGAGAATTTTGTCCCCGGAATGGGATCCAAAAATCATTGTTATTCAAGAATCAAAAGACTTGTCCAATCTTGAAAAGGATGAGTTGATTGGTTCTCTGTTGGTTTATAAACTAACCATGAATGAGAGGAAGTTTGAAAAGACAAACTCTAGAAATGTTGTTGTGTAGGTTGTTGATGTTATTGAGAGCACAAAAGTTGAGACCATATCACATGCTGAAATCAGATAAAATGTTGACCCCCCCTGAAGAGAAGAGTGAAAGCTTGTTTCTGCAAGTCAAGAATTTCAAACAATTTGATATAAAGGCTCTTGGTCACAACCACAAAAGAAGAATGCAAAGATGAGGTACTTCAAAGAGCAAAGGACTAGTCAAATGCTATAAGTGTGACAAGCTAGGTCATTATGCTAGTGAACGTACCGAGTGGAAAGAGAATCACATTGAGATGTACAATAAAAGGGCATTTGCTGCGAAATCATCATGGTGTGATTCATATGAAACTGATGATGATCAAGCTAAGTTCTACTTAATGGCAGATACTGATGATGATGAGGATTATTATGGAGCATATCATAATGTTGATGTTGAAGCTGGAATCACTGATGAAAACGAGGTACAATCTAATTTACATGATTCTAGATTTGAAACACGGTTTGAATTGTCTGAAGGTTTTGTAGCTATGAATGAGAAACTGATTAGTAAGAATGTCAAGAATGTTGTTCTAAAAGATGAAAACATTGAATCGAAAACTGAGAATGAAATTGGACTAAGCTTTCATAGATGTAATAGGAACAACCAGAGTTATTATTAGATATCACTCGGGTAATCTCTTGCACGCCGCTTCAGCTTTGCTTGGGAGGATGGCATCAGTAGAGCATGCAGTTTTTAAGGCTATGAACATCGTCCTCATTGAAGCTTTGAAAGCGAAACTTGTTGAAGTAATCTGAGAATCCGATGCCCTAAATTGTGTTGTCAGAATCAACTTGATTGAATATGATTTCTCTTGACTCATCTTTAGCCAATCAGATTGTTCATACTAGCCGCTCTTTTCGATATTTTAGATTCTCCTTTGTTAAATGAACCGGAAACTCCACACCTCATTGTCTTGCTAGACTAGGGTTTGAAATATCTAGTGAACGCTTCGGATACTGTCGCTAGGAAGGCAGGAAGCTACTCCACCATCTATTCCATCTGCTATTAATACAAAACTTTTGGTAGTCTTTAAAGACATCAAACTAAATCTATCATTGTCCTTAAGGACACATCCGTACTTGCTTATTTTTGAACATTGTTGTAGCGCCTTAGGTAGATTTGTTGTGGTGTCCTTAAAGACCCACAATCTTCAATGAAATGACTTTTTTACCCTTAACAAAAAAACAAGACAAGAAACCAGCATGGTTATCACTCTTTCCCCCCCCGATAAAAACAAACTACTCCACCCCTCCCTTCTCTCCTGTTCAACAATGCCTAATAAATACGGAATTTTGTCAACAACTCACTCATCATGTAAAAAAAAATAAAGACCAGCCAAGTTGCATGATGATATACATCACACGGCCAAGTTGCGTTGCTACTGAACAAAACTTCATGTAAGCAAAAAAAACGACATAATTACATTAGTACCTAGTCAAATATGATGTGTCCCTATCTCTAAACTGACACCAAAGCAATCGTCATCCACACATTATAGTTTTTACTAAAAACTGCACAAACTTTTGACATAGGCACCTTTTGTTCAAACTCACCAACCCCTTTGCCCTGGTGTTTTTATTCTATTCCCCTGAATGCTACTTCTTCATTAACGTAAATTATCTAAAAGGTATATTCAAATATAAATCTAACATCAATTTTCCAAGAAATAAGTGTCAGAATAAATAAGTAATAATTGCTGTCAAGTTGGTTTTAAACTGGCATTGTATTTTTCACAAAGCAATAATGCTGTAATACTAGTAAGATAATATTCAGTTGCAAGAAAAACTAAATAGGATTTGTTTCTAAAGGAATAGTTGACTCAAATGAGAGATCTATTACAAGAAAGAAGCAACAAATATTCTGCTGACTTCATTCAGATACCAGTTCCAAACAACATACATTACAAACACAATTGCATACCTTGCACAAATGTTCCCTCCCCCCCCTGTTTACCTTCCCAAAGCAGTAAATATAGAGCTGACAAAGCAACATATTTGTTTGTAAAGATTGACCTGGGCTAAATTCTCAGCTGTGTACAACCAAGTATAGTTCCCCGGCACCGTGTCATCGGTGCCACCTGACGCCATACAGGCCTCTCATTTCCAAGGGTAAAAACGTCAACGTCAGATGTAGGCTTAATGTCCCAAATCATCCTCTCTGGTCCTTTCAATCCTCCGATCATATAAATGTCATCCCCCAAACCCATCATTGCAAAACCGATCCTTTGTTTAAACTCAGACGCTGAAATTACGGGTCTTGTTGATTCTCTTTCCTGCTGGAAGATCATGCCATGGCTCATCACATACAGCTTTCCTTTAACAATCGCCATTGGACCCTGGAGCCAACCGTAATCATGTACTATCCACCCTTGCTTTGTTGTGTTGTTCTCTATAACCTGTACAGTAGACGACCCCTTGTGCAGGACATGAACTTTGCCATCAATAACCATTCCTGAACATGCAGTATTGTCAGAATTGTGTAGGTCCGGAATCGACACCCAAACATTCTTGTCAGGATCATAGATTTCGGCTTTGGAGATCGACTTACGCCGGCTGGTGAAACCACCAGCCACGACTATCTTTCCGTCCAGAACACAGCACGCAAACATGGCACGTGGCACTATCATGGGTGCACATAGGGCCCACTGGCGGGTGACGGGGTCGTATGACCATACCTCATCGGTTGCGAAACTTCCATCCTGGTCACCAGTTAAAGGATCCACAGCATCACTGTTGCCACCTAAGACAAAGAGCTTTCCAGAAATAGAGACCACACCAAAGTGAGCAAGATTCTTGATGTTTGATGGTAGAACAGGGAGAGTAATCCAAAGATCGTGTCGCGGATCATAAAGCTGCCAAAGATTATTCGGATCAAATGCACATACGCACAGAAATTCTTCGGATGAGAGGACCTCTTTTCGAGCTCTGAATAATTCTGAACTACGAACTGCAGTTCTCCAAGCATGAGAAACAAGCTCCAGCTTAGGGTGGAGGTACAAGGGAACACGTGCAAGACACCGCAGTGTCACGGCGTCAGGAAGTCCTTCAATGAGTTCAGACATACCCATCACACTTGCATTCAGTTTTCGTCTTTGTTTTGTTGACCAACAGCAATCTGTCACCTTCTAAATTACAATCTGAAAAGAAATAAACAGAGTTACGATGTAGCAATTCTAATATAAACTTGTATTTCTGGTCGCTTTATAAACATGACGTTAAGGACAGTAAGTCGGTAAGGATTAAGAATGAAAACATTAACATAAATATGCTCTGGAAACATAATATAAGAGTTGATAATGCAGATATCAAAACCATGTAATCTAATCAATATTAGACTGCAGCTTAATACCTTAATTATTATCATTTGAACCCTTATAGTAACATTGCCTTTATATTTATAAAAATCTATATACTTTGTTTGCTGGAATCATTCTCATCCCCTAGTCACGTCTATGCAAGTATCTCGCTGCAATCTTATTGCCTTGGTATGCATTATATAGGACCATTCAAGTGAGCTAAACACTATTTTAAAATTTTCATAAGAAAAAAGAACCCAGGCAATCCACAATAAGTTTTCCAAAAGATAAAGGCACAAATAAGTCCTGGTTAATGGCAAGCACCCTGAAAAACAATGTGAAATAAAAAATAAAAATAAAAAGCATATTAAGAGAAAGGAATCTCATGCCTTCAAAGGTATCCCCTCCATTCCGTTCACCCGGAAAAAAAAGAAAAGAAAAAAAAAGTAAATAACTTTGAGCCTTTCAGATCAACAGAGTCAAGTAAATAAAGAATCCGCAGTCTCGAATGAGATCAGAACAATCAGCAGGGATTTCCTTCTTCTAGGAAATATTTGTAGAGTTCAAGTTTAGTAACCTCATAAAGGTTAATGAAACATTGTCAATCCAATAAGATAGATCTAGATTGGTACTATCAATATTCATCAAATGTAGAATAAATCTATAGAGACCAAAAAAATAATGACTACAAACGGGAGAAAAAATAATAGTAGAAATCTCTTTGTCAAGTTCATCTAATAGAAGTTCAGAGAAGTAACAAAAATATCCTCCAAATCAAGCTACACCTGCTAAATCAATATACAATCAGATAATAAAAAATTCTTTTACTAAAGAAGGCAGAGGCCAAAATTGTTCTATTGTTTGATAAGTGTAGCTTCTAGTAATGATTATTCAAAAGAACGTTTAACATCAGCACTTGCTTACATTACACAACAACATAAAACTACTCAAAACTTGAGTTTTACTAGCAATCTTCAAAATGTAAGTATCAGCAGACTCTCATTCTCTTTGTTCGGATATGTAAACCACAGGTTCAAGGTAAATATTCGCTTATTTACCAAAAAAAAATGTATAGCATATGATTAAATTTTAACATAAACTACAATTGTCACTTCCGTTTGGTTCACAACTTCACATTCACCTAATCTTTTGTTGGAAAAAGGACAGCACATCAGATTGAAAAGAAAAAAAAATATATCAATCAGAAAGAAAAATAACATTCCTTCTTCATCATTTTTTATCACAACTTTTCCGTGCTAAAAAGATTTTTTTCTGTTTTTGTTAACTTCTCATATTTCTACATGCCATAATTGTACTCTCTTTCTTTGTAAAGTAAAGACAATTTCATTAGTATCATACAGTCAAAATATGTACAAAGGAGAGTATTGAAATCTCCTTAATCAACCCCCAAATTCTGACTACGAATACTAATCACACCCCTGTTACCTGTTACAAAATGTGTACCATGCTACAATTAATTACAACTCCTCGTTTAGTCTTATTCTTTCTAGCACCTTTTTATGACTTCAGATAGAGTCCAATATTATCAATGCTTTCTTGGGCTTTGAAACACAATGATAGGGACATAAAACGACTAGGAAAGATAATCCAAACCTTCACGGAATTCCTATCAAATCTGATAAAAAGCTTTACTGATGGAAAATAGTTCCATGTATGAAAAACAAATCTTATTTACTTGTTTGATCTTAAATTAAGTTTCTTATACCATGTACCTTTTGCATAAGGGAATCTAAATCGACAGCCAAATATTTTTTAAAGGGTATCCTTAATTGGTTATGCTCAAAATTGAGTTCAATGTGAATTAGTTTCATAAACCATTTTCAATTTACACGGTGGTTTGGTTCTGTTGGCTTCCAGAACAGGAGGACTAATTTGGGACTGACAATCTATGGATTTGGATCATAAAAGTGAAATGGAGGAAGTATCTTCCATGTTCATGTATGTTCAAGCATAAGGTTCAGCAGTTTGGAAAAGTAGTTCTATTGCTACAAGCAATGAATCCACTGAACTGTATGACAACATCTAAGTGTGTCGAAGGAGGAAGGGGGCAGGCAATGGATCACTCTGCATTTGCAACGAACAGTACTAAATACAAACAAATTACCACTTGCTAAATTCAAATATCGATTCCGTACCTCTCAGTATGATACTAAGTATAAAAACAGCTCATCGATCCTTAACAAACGGGAAGATGCTAATTTTAATTCCCCAATTTGCCATTTGGTTGAACATTGTTTCTGATGACTTTCGGAAGGGGAAAGATAATTTGGGACGGACAAATGTAGGAATGTAGGTATATAAAAGGAAATTGAGGAAGTATCGTATACGTCTCTTCAAGAGTACCTTTCAGCGGTTTGGAAGTTCAATATTACAAGCCATAATCCACGTACGTACCGCACTACCTGACAGCATCTAAATTTTCTGTTGATTTTCAGAAGTGGAAGATAATTTGTCACCGACAAAAGTAGGAATGTGGCTAATAAAGGGAACTGAGGAAGTATCGTAGGAGCTCACGTCTCTTCAAACGTATTTTTAAGCGGTTTGGAAATTCAATAATCTATCACAAGCCAAAATCCACCGCACCACCGAACCACCTGACAACATCTAAGTGGGCTGAAGGGAATACATGGTAGGTGTAGGATAACTATGCATTTGCTATCAAATGAATTAAATTCAAACAACTAGCCAGAAAATGCCGGCACATCAAGAAAAAAGCTTAGTTATTGCTTTGCTATAAAGTCTAAAATCAAATTAAGCCACAAACTGGGAGAATGGAAATCGATACAAATCACAGCCCTAATGCATCTAATGCTAAAAAAAAACCAGAAATGAAACAGATTGAAGGGCAGTAGGATAATTCTGATTAATCAGACAGCAAAACCTTAGATTTAGCAACAATAATGCAAAGCCAGCATAGTTTCTCAGTTACCGAAAATCCACAAATTCAAACCTCACAGCTATTAAATCAAATAATCTACCTTCGCCAAACACAAATTAAGGAAATTCTTCATGACGAACTTTTGTTTTAATTGTGAGAGCATCACGAAAGTGGAAATTGAGCTTCCGAGTAAGCATAACAAAGAGTAAATAATATATAAAAAAAAAAAAAAATCCTACAATTAATCAAAAACTCCATATAATTTTCCAGAAAAGAAGAAGAAGTAAAACAATAATAATGCAACAAAAAAAAAAAAATTACAGAGAAAGACGAATTACCTGCAACGCAAAGCAAAGAGCATGAAGAAAAGCCAATTAAAAGAGCAACGGGAGGAATGAGAAAAGCAAAGTAGAAAATATCTCAGGTCGTCTCCGTTTATACGTATCAGATTGGATTGCGAGAATAGCAACAACAAGAAGAAGAAAACGCTAGGTGGTGTCGGCGAGTTCTGTGTTGTTGTTTGTTAAAATGAAATGTGAAAAATGGTTGATGCAAAGCGTTTCATAAAAGGATGTTATTAATAATAATAAAAACGTGTTCACCTTGTCACTCTACCCCTAGGCCCTATCCTAACAACAGGAGGAATTCAGAATAGACTAGTACACGGATATTCCATTTTCACAAATGGCACCCCCTAGAGCTAGAGCACGTGTTCTGTCATTTAGACTAAGCAAATCCAAGTAAATGATATTCCTAAAATATGAAAAACAAATGGCACCCCCTAGAGCTAGAGCACGTGTTCTGTCATTTAGACTAAGCAAATCCAACTAAATGCATGTATCTAAAATATATGAATTTTTGGCTTTATCAATCCCACTGTACCTATTTAACAAACAATTGTAATCAACTCCTATATTTTCAAACTTATTTCATAAATTCATGTTCCTCAATTTAAAATTTATGTTACATTCTTTAAATTCATCTGTAATTGACTGTAAATATATATTTCACCGATTCAAACTTTCTTAAATTCAGAAATCCCCAAAGATTAGAGAGGAGGTATGATATTGGAATTGAAAAACAAGTGCTCATAGTCATAGTTATCAACAAACCGCAATCGACTCAGTTAAGAGACTGAGTCATCATTAAAGTATGCATTTAGTAATACATGATGAAATACGACCCAAAATAAAATAAAATAAAATGTTGAGATCATTTAACGTGTCATAAAATGGACAATCTCTGTTTCTTTTTTTCATTTTATATAAAGTAGTAGGATGTCATTTGGTGTTACAAAATCAGCACAGCATTTTCAAGCATATTCTCTTAATCATCTTTTGGAGAAGACATCAACAAGAGTCTGTCTGTTGAAGAAGCTTGGCCTCCGCCGGCGCCGGCACCGCCACGAGACACTTCCTCTTCCAGTAAAGACTGCAAATCACTACCATTTGCCAGACTATTGAACTCCACTGCTTTTGATGGTAATGCTGGATATTTCCTCTGGCAAAAAGTCATCAATCTTTTTACGGATTGCAAATACTTTCGAGTTGTCTCGTCGTTCATGATATGGGCAACACTATTCGTGTAAATTTTCTCACGAGCAGAACGCTCGTGGATACCAACCATAGTAACACCAATAGGCCAAGGTGCATTTCCAATGGCAAGTCTGATATAGTGATCCATGGCAGCTAGATAGTCCCGCTTCATGCAGCATTCTACCATCAGTAGAAGTGCTTGACGAATATCATCAGGAAGTACCTGCCACACAGATTTCAAAAGACTTTCTCAACAATCTGAGTAAAGTGGAACATTCATACATTATCATATACTTCCAGGAAATAGGATTCATCCAAGGGGAATCTAAAGTAAAATTATTATCGCATAAAACTGCAAATCCCCCCCCCCCCCCCCCCCCCCCCCACACACACACTTTTCATGAAAAAGGAAGGAGAAAAAAAATATAATAGAAACCTAAACTCCAAATAGTGATGCAACAACATCATCCAAATGAAGTATCTTTTCTTTGTTTTTCTTAACACCACCAAAGGAATTCAACTGTAGATGTTCACTGAAATGTGTCATTACCAAACCTTGTTTCTGCTGTATCAAATGGACAAACTAACAAATTCCAACACAGAATAAAACAGCATAGGATTGACTCCAATCAGCACCAGGAAGGAAGGTCAGCAATGGAAAAACAGGTCAAAGTAGCAAAAGGATTGACTCCAATCAGAGTACTTCCAACATCTATTTGCAAGCAAGAGACAAAGGACATTTGCACTCAGATCACAGCAACAACAGAGACAAATACCAACCATCCAAAATGAAGTTTAGCCTAAGCTCTTGTTTTGCTGCCTAAGTAGGCAGGGATACCAGAAAATGTCATCCTAAATATGTACACACCACTAAGACATCACCCATCTACTGAAAAAATTCGTGCAAATTTCAGAGCTGCATTCACACATTTCCCCATCTGAATGGCATGCTCTTCAGCTCTGAACTCTCATATGAGGCAACCAACTTATCCTCCAGGCAGACTTCAGTGGATAATAACACAAAATTCTGCCACAAATGTTGAAGAAAACAACTTCACCACCAAAAACTACTCAAAACATTGTTGGTTACACATTTGTGCAAGTCTCATAGCCCTTTGCCACAAAATGACAAACAGCTTAGATTATACTTTAACCCTTTTCAGAAAACAAAGAGGCGTCTTAAAGTTACTTTCAGTAGTTTTTAGGTGTGGTAACTTTCGTTTTTATCAGCTGACAGCTATGTCTTAAATTATTCCTGACAACAATAACGCGGAAATATTGTCATCCCACTCGCAAGTGATCAACTAATGAGAGTAATTAGGTCACCCACAGCCTTATTCTCCCAAATGTACATCCCAGAGCTTTCTATGAATTACTACTCCAACAAACACAACCATGGTAATATCTGATGCTATTTTTGCTGGAAACCATGGAAATATCTGATACTATTTTTGCTGGAAACCATGGGACATGAACTGAGACTTCAGAGGATGACAAGACTAGCCATCTATGTCAGTCTTGCCTGTGAGCGACCATGATGCAATTTCATAGTGTGCAGCATAATTGTTAAAGCGGTAGGCAAAGCCTAGGCGAGCTTGGGTCACCTGGGCTCGCCTCGCCATGCTACGTGATCATGGAAAAAGTTGAAAATAAAAGCCAATTGCCGAGAAAATCAGTAAAAGTCCAAGAAAAATGACCAATTCTAATTAAGCAAATATTCAACTGTGCTTTGTGAGCACTGTAAGCTTCAGCCACATCAAACCAATTGCAGGCGCCATCATTATGCCCCTAACCACCTAATGATATCACTTACACTAGCCATACATGCATCAGCTCAGACAGACAGGAGTACTAGGTAATCAAAAGTTTCATCAAGTGCACACACACAACCCCTTTTTGTACAACATCTTGCCAAGGCAACCCTCGCCTACCTTCTAGGCGCTAAGACCTCGATTCTTGCCTAGGCGAGCGCCTTGAAGTTTTTTTGTCACACCATTTTCCCAATTTTCATTTTTATTCTATAGGCAAATGATAAGAGGAAAATAACCGTTCCTAAAAACTATGTGCCAAGGCAATACACTTTAAGGACCACAACTCAATGGGCAGGTTAGGCTAGATAGATCAATTATCTCCATTATTCTCGAAAATAGACCATACCATGATCAATGCCCCAAAAATTCATATAATTTTTAATAGTTGCCAACCAGTCATGCATAATTTAAGATATTCAACCAAAAAGGAGTGGATAACCCAAGCCAAAAATTAGAAATAAGTTCACATTTAGCAGGGAACAACAATGTGATCAAATTAGTTAAATCAGGCCAAAGTCTCAAATTTACCTTCTTTCTGCAGAACTTGAACAAGGGATGTAAGTATCTTGCACACTGCTTAAACGTAGCAACCATACCTTTCCCCTTAGCCGTCCTCTTCTCCGCCACGCTCATTCTATCAAGTTCCTGGTTCCACTCAACCAGTAACTTCTTGAAAAACACCAATATCTTATCCTCCTCACACAACTCCCCAAAATTTGACTTCATTCTCTGTATATCTTTGTCATAATCCACCCCAGACGATCCACCGTCGCCACTCATTTCGTCATCTCCACCTCCACCGTCCTGATCCTCACCTCCGTCCTCCTTAGCTTTTCTTTTCCTATCACTCAAGATCCCAGTCTTCTGCCGCTTCTTCAACTCTACAATGTCTCTCAGAAAATCATTTGTCTGCCCCTCTGTCATATCGCTGTCATCCACTTCAAACAACCCTGCTTTCAGGACGAAACGTAGACGATCCTGCCGCGCTTCATCGTCCTCGCCGAACAGAGTTACAGGTTGCTTCAGGAATCTCAAGCGGCGAATAACTTCTTGTCTCGGGAGACTAACCTCTTCGGTCTTTTTCTCGTCGGTTAGGGTTTTGGATGACGAGGTAGTAGAATCCTCAGATTTGGATTTGGGGTTCGATGAAGGAGTTGCATTTGAGCCACCTTCCAACTCTTGCTTTTGCTTCTGGCGAAGGGCTTTGGCCTCCGCTTCGCGCTGTTCTTCTTCCCGGAGCTTCTGGATGCGCTTCTGCTCTATCTCCGACCTCTTGAATACTTTCCGGCCGCCGGTCTCTTCCGCCAGGGACTGTCGCTTCTTCAGCAACTCTTGCTTTAAGATATCCATATTTAGGGCAAAATATAACAAATTGATTTTTCCCCCTTTTTCTTCAGAATCTTTGTCGATAAAAGCCTATGGACGGACGGCGCCTCCGTGCTCCTTCCACCAACCGCTCTAGTTTTTTTTTGATTTTTTTAATATACGAATCGCAACATTTTTTTTTTAAATGCTTACTATCATAATTTTGTAAATACCCATTACCCCTTAAAAAAAACCTAAGACTTATTATTATTCCAGTACTCTCATGTATTGGGTTAATTTTTCATAAATTTGACATATTTAAGCAAATTGACATTAGCAAATTTAACAAGTGATCAACTTGGGGTTCTTTCGGGTGATATTTGAAGAAGATTCCTTAACGGTTATAAAAAAACTCAAATCAATAAATAAAGACTTCTCCCCTACTCTTGGAGCATTATTGAAGATTGTCGTGATTTGATTCCGGCTTTCGTTTCTATTGATTTTTCTTTTGTTAAGACAAAGGGGAATGCACCTGTTCATTTTTTAGCAAAAGAATGTTTAAAATTGGTAGGATATATAGATTGGGGAACTTCCCCTCCCGCTCACGTCTCTACTCTTTGTTTTGCGGATGTTGAATAAAAGTGTCTTTTAACTTTCAGAAAAAAATCTTAATTGAAAATTGTGTTAGTGTTTAGAAACCAAAAAAAAAAATTACATAGAACAACGAATCATGTCTGAAAATAATTTAAAGATCTACACATTTATAAAAAAATAAAAAATTGAGGTAGGGTCTCAATTATATCTGGAGTTATAGTGAGGATTTCGTAAAATCTGAACACATCAGAAATATTGTCATTGAAAAGAAGATTCTAGGTTCTCGATGTGCTTGTTGTTTGCATTGACGGTTATTTCTGATGTGTTTATGTTTTGCGAAATTCTCAGTATAACCCCATAATCAAATATAATTGGTTCTCGCGGAATATTTTTGTTTGGAAGGCATGTTTGGAAAAGTTTCCTACCAAACAAAACCTCATGTGAGAGATTCCTCTTCAAGATGTTGTATGCCCACTTTGCTATGATTATGTAGAATATGTTGATCAATTTTTTTTTTTCTTGCTTGAAAAGTTTCATATTTTTGAATTGAGCAAGACCAGGGAGCCGTTTGATGCGTCATATATGATGATTTATGTAAGCTCAAACCCGCCGATATTTCTAATTCTGCCGATATTATGCTCTAGACTTCTATCAATATGTAGTGGCGCGGGTCGTATGGTATAATAGAAATAAAGTGGTGTTTAAATCTTAAACAATTGATCAACGGTTGATTTTCCAAGAAATACAAATGCCATCTTTCGCTAGGTTGGCTTATGTGCAAAGCTTAAAAATTGCTATTTAGGAATGTTGGAAGATCGATTCTCTCGACTTGAGCAGTGTTAGATTTCAAGGGAATTAGGAAAATGTCTCTTTGGTTCCAGCCTTGGCAATTTACATCTTGCTTCTTTTGAATGTGTTGAGCTTCTTGGAGTGCATCTCTATCTTGCATTTCTTGAATGATGCAAGTTTAGAGGGCCGTTTCTTGCGTCATTTATGCTGATTTATGTAGGCTCGAGCCCGTCGATATCTCCAATTCCATTGGTATTATGCTCTAGAAGGGTATCAAGGGTGTAGTGGTGTGGGTCATATGGCTGGATATAAATAAAATGGTGTTTAAATTTTATACAATTGATCCATGGTTGATTTTCCAGGAAATACAAATGTCATCTTTCGCTTGGTTGACCCATTCTAAATGCTTAAAAATTGCTAGCCGGGAATGTTGGAGGATCGATCACGTCGGCTTGATGCGAGTTAGATTTCAAGGAAATCGGGAGATGGGATATCTTTTTGGTTCATGCATTTACTTGTTGCTCCTTTCGAGTGCTTTGAGCTTCTTGAAGTGCATACCATTTCATTCGTTTCTCTCATCGATTTGGGTTGTAGTTTTTGCCCCCGTGTGTTGGGTCAGTGGTGATTTAAGTTTTTGATAAATAGTTTTTTTATTGCTTTTGCATTTCGTACCACTAACTTTTTTTCTGGAGTTTTTTCTGGAGTATAAAAAACCACCCCAAACACTTTTTCTTCACCAAAAATTATATTATCATGCAACCCTGCCACCTGCCCCTCCAATTCCATCCCACCACCTCGGTGGATTTTTCATTGTTTAGAACTTCAAGAAATTTTTATTAATCACAATCGTACTTTTATTAATCGAATCGTTCAAACAAGCATAAGCAACATGAGAAGGTGGGGAACGAGCCGCGTTCCACACATCTTATAAGACGGAGACATTCCTAGCTAACAAATGGGTAGACACATTGTCATCCCGTTTGACATGGGAGAATGAAATAGACACAAAAGCAGGTAAAAGGGCACGACAATCCTCAATCACACTTCCAACGGATGAAAGGTTAGCAGAAGATGATGAAATACTGACGAAACATAATTTTTTAAAACAAACACGAATGAAAAGAGCCATTTATTTTTTGGCATATGTCTTCAGTGTCCAGACCACTGACCTTACTAATCTGAAATCGATCTATGAGGCCCCCGCAAAGTCTGCCTTTACTCGGGGATTTCGGAACAAACACCTAACTCTTTTAGTATGGCGTGTAGAAACTAAGCCTCAAACTCATACAAGAGAGGTGATCTCATCCCCAAAATCAGGTTGTGAGGTGAGGGAAGTTCTTAATATGGTGGGTGAAACAACCACAAGTCCCAATGGGACACTTTAACACGCTCATTCCTCAAGTGTGGACCGGGCACACAAGTGCCAACAAATAGGGCCCAACACTTAACAATAAAGGGTGGCTCCGATACTATGGAAGAAAGTCAAACCATATAAGAGGACTGTCTCATCCCCAAAACCTAGATTGTGAGGTGGGGAAGTTTTTAATATGTGAAACAACCAAAATTTAATTACTTTAACCATGTATTGAAGTCAAACCGATGACCTCTCATAAAATTCACATGCCGACTTAAATTACACCATGTTTGGGGTTAAAACAGGACAAGTTTTATTTCATTGTACTTAAAAAACAAAAACAAAAACAAAACAAAAATAGCAAAAGAAAAATCAAGTACAAATGGTGTTCATTGGAAAATGATATGTGCACTACACAAACGAGTAATGCACAAACCACTATCTGCTTGATACCCATTGATTACAATGATTAATTATTTATTGTGATGGGTCCTAATAAAATATATGATGTTAATTGTATTGTGTAAAATATTATGATAAAAGAAATAGTAGATATATCAGTACTCGTGTTCATTTTACATGAAAACATCAAGTCCATAACCATCACCATCACCATCACCATCACCATCTTGGTCGTAGTCATCATCATAACAAATATATATAAAATGAACACCATACAAAAATACACACAAACAAATGTATATACACATACAAATATATATACTAATAAAATGCAATTTTTATGACTAAATGTTTGTCTAATTCATACGCCCCAGAATTATAATTCAAACAGCTTAATTTTATATTAATGAGTTCAGGGATTCTAACAAATACAAGTAACTGAAGTCAAACATTAGGTTCATGATTTTTGTTTGCATACTGAAGAGATACACACATTTTCAAAGCGTTTGTTATACACTTTTTTTTTATTTTTTTTTTTTTTTTATCCCTTTGTTTTTTCTTCAAACTCTTGTAATTTGTGGGTTTCCCACGTTTTTCTGTTTTAAAAATAAAGATCGTTTAAAAAAAAACAAAGAAAAAACAACCACATCTTCTATTTGTATTTCTTATGAGCATGCATCATGAAGGTCCAGTATAACACGAGTAATATATTGGTTGGGGCCTTGTACATTTTTTATGTAACGTACTTCGAAAAAAAAAAAAAAAAAAAAAACACTTATTAGGACGTATGTACACACAAATATATATAAACATAACAACAAAAACAAAACAAAAACAAAAAATATATATATTTCTATAAAAAAAACAACAACAATTGTTTCCACTGAAAATCTAAGAAGGTAGCCAAAATATAAAGTAAAAGACCCGAGCATCACCCAACACCATAGCCGTTCATCAGCCAAGATCCTATCAACATCGTAATTCCAAAACAAACCCTCAAAGCTGCACACACAACGAAGCAAATGATATCCTTTAGCAATGATCCATATCCAGCAACACACAAACGAAAAAGAAGTAAAACTGAAACAAAGACACTAAGTAGAGACACGAATCCAAAAATGATGTCAACCCTGAGAGGAACACAACAGCCGGATGGTGGAAGATTTAGAAGATTTAACAGGATCATCACCTACTTTCATCTACAACTATACATTTGCCACTCGCCGGAACCTCTGTACTGCTTGAGAATGCGATTTTGGTTCCCCCACAATTCCATCCATATCTACTTGCAATGCATCAGAATTTAACGCTTGAATACGCCAATAAAATTTTAAACCTATATTTGCCACTTAAAAGACAATGAACTATCACTTAAAACGATACTAAAATGGAACATGGTTTCTTAAAAAACAATGGAAGGTAGAAGTTTACATACCAATCAACATAGACATAGGAAAAGATTTTAAGAACCATATATTGCAGAAATAATTCTAGCTTGCAAAAAAAAAAAAAAAAAAAAAAAAAAAAAAAATCATACCAACCCATGTGGCAAACAAATATTTGTAACATCCAAACACATAATAGGTAGTTTTAGTGAGTTGATAATTTTTATCATACTGTAACATAAACCATCAACCCACGTGGCAAACAAATATATGTAACATCCAAACACATAATAGGTAGTTTTAGTAAGTTGATAATTTTTAGGGAAGCAAAAAAAAAAAAAAAAAAAAGAGGACCATAAACTCTCATACTATGAGCTAATTTTTTTCTCTGAAAACTATATACTACTATTTTTTTACGCAAACGAAATATATGCACGCACACTTTATGTCCCCATTAGGACTCAAACCCGGATACTCCGGGTTAAGGGGCCACAGTAACCACTGGGGAGATGCCTATATACTGCTACTATCGGTGTTAGTGTTTGGAAAAAAAAACTTAAGAATGTAATATCTCATAATTGTACTAAACCCCTTCAAAAAATATTGTACTAAACATATGTATCTACGGTAAGAAGAATAGCCAACACACCTAATCAAAATGAACTAAAAAATTATCCTCGAAGATTTCTAGGGGTATGAAACTTCCATCAGCGAGGGGTAGAAGCTACATCTTGATGAAGCCCTGCATTTTATCAGCAAACACAAACATATAAAACATTGTGCTGCAACACTAAAGAAAATACCGTGCTACTATGTCCTTTACATTATATCGACTCGGCAATCATATGCAAAAGAAATAATAAAGTGGTTCAACAGGCAAACGCATTCATAACATAATGGCTACTCGGAAATCATATGCAAAAGAAAGAAAAAAGAACTACAACGGGGAAACACATATACATACTTAGATATTTCATCACATACTTGATCTGAAAAGGCCTCCACTCTGGAAACACTTTGCGAACGATGTTATATTAACCCACTTTTCAAGAGTTCTGCATCATAACCAAAGATAGAGTAAAGTGACCACGGGCATCAAACTTATATAAACAAAAATAGATAAAATGAAAAAGACCAAGCAATAGCAACAACTTATTACCATTTTCAACTTTGTCGGTATAACATCCCTTCAGTGAGTGACCCTAGCTTGATTCGGTGAACCAACTTCTTCATGATTCCCACCAGCAATATCCCAACAATCAATTTATCGCATACATAGTTATACATGTACATCAATCTGAGAAATTCAACAGACATGGGAAATAATTTTGAAATAAAGTCTAAAGCATCTTATGAAGAAAACCAAAATACTTGAAGAAAACACCAATTAAGACGATAAGGATGCTAATCAAAATATAGGGAGTTTTATTCAGGAATTGCGGTTCACTCCCATCATAGGTAGAATATTTTTGGATATCTTGAACTTTTAAATCTCGATCACAAAAACCCGAATATTGTATTCTCTTCATTTTCGGAAGAGGCTTAAAAGTTATCGCCATCATCTCCTGCATTTTAACATGCTCATTCAGGAAATAAAGATATAAATAAACATAAATTACAACAAATGGTTGAATTAATCACCTTCAATGTTGTTTATATCCTTTATGGAATTTGACGACTATTATACACCTTAAACAAATTCTACATTTCCCAATTCCATCCCCCCATGTTTAACCCAACCCAAGAAAAAGACTCTTTTAACTCATCTACAATTATACTTAATCAACAATATTTCTTTACGAAGTAAACCTCAGCTCAACAGTTTCCACCCTCCCCAAACACCACAACATCACCAAAATAAAGAGAAAGGAATTTTCTTTTAATCGAAGTGTAAGTTCCCTTCATCAACGATATTCATGCAAGCAACCTCTTCATCATCCCAATCTCCGAAAACATCTTATCCAGCAATGCGATCAAGCTAGAAAACAATGCTGACGTATTTGAGGCTAACTAATAAGAGAGGAACAGTTGATACCAACTCCTCCTATGAAACAAAGATTGTTAAAAGCTACTTCCAGTTCAAATATGGATTTACATATTTTAGTTTCTCATCAATTTTGGGGAACCTTAAGATTATCATATCAAATGGTTTTATAGAACTCCCTTCCTTTTCTCTTTTATGCACTGCCTCCACAATTTTTGTCTCAGTTTCATATCTGATGCATTAACCTTTGTAGATCGGCCACTTTGCATTACTTTAAAAAGAAAAAGGTGATCTGCCAAAAAAAAGAAAAAAAGAATATGCGTTGATATACTGATCAGTTGGAACACCTAAAAAAATATCAAATCATGAAGTAGAAAAGTTTGGGTGAGAATAGTCTAAGAATTTAACACATTCATCTGAAAAACCATCGGTATGATATCGATCTCATAGTAATCATAAATAACAATTAAATTCGCATACAAATGAAGAATAAAAATCACATGGTCATGAAGATATTATTCACCTTTAGCTCTATTCACACACAATAGGATCTTTCCTGATGGGTATGTTATGATTCCATCTTGAATTTCTTGTTGTCCCTAAATCGACTTTTCAGATTAAAACCATGAACATCAAACAATATGAACAGAGTGGAGAAATAGGAAAAGAGTAGAAGGAACGGCAAACAATAAAAAAAAAATATGAGAACACAAATCAGGAAGAACACAGTGAAGACATAGGAAGAAGATTAGATATTTCATTTCCTTCACCAAATTTGCACTCTTTTTTCTGAAAAAAAAAATCATATTTCAACAAAATTGAACCAAAAAAAATAAAAATTAGATCAACACAAATGTATTGGATGCAAAATTCTGTGCTACCTTAAGAAATCAATAAGCAAACCGAATTGATAGTGCGTGAATTTTATAAAAATTACCACTAAAATTCAATATATATATTATATATATATAGATACATTTGACACTCATATAATACAAGATATTCTCCAAAAACATGAAAAATTAAATTTTTGGAATCAGACCACTCGGTCATAACCTAAGAAAACTGTGATTATTTCTCGAATCATAAAGCCTCGTGAGATTGCTAACATAATTAAATGTGAAAGCTGAAAATGTAAAGACTTGGCTTACTAGAATCTCAGTATACTACATAATTGAAGCATCGTTAGACTTACAAAATTACACAATCATTACTACCACATATGTTACACACTACAACATAAATAATGCAAGTTTACTACCATAATACAAGATACACCTATCTTATTACACAACCTCATCAACATTCTATAACTTATGTATGTCTAAAACCCTTTCATTTCGGATTAAGAAGATGACATAGAACACATGAAAGATGAGATAATAATAGAAGATACCATGGACCAAGAATAGTCTATTGAAATGGAAGAGGTCATCGTAAAAATCATTTTCATCATTGATGTCATGTTGCTACTAAAGTTAATCATATGATATATGTCAAAGTAAGTGATGAGCTAGCTATATGGCTCATAAAGAAAGCATAGCATCGGAAACTAATACCAATTAGTGGGATAATGATAAAGTTCCAAAATACTCTTTTTGCAAATGAAATGCATAAAGCATAAAGGTAAAACATAAAAGTTAACAATCAACATGTATACATGATCATGGAGTAAGAAAATAAACAACAACTACATACATTTTTCATTTACTTTGAACATTCATTTCAGTGTTACAGTATTTATCATATCATTTATGTATGATTTCAGGTACTGGTTGTTAGGGGTGGCATTTGGGCCGGGCTAGCCCGACCCGGCCCGGACCCGGCCCGTTTTTTTCAGGCCCCAACCCGGCCCCAAACCCGCCAAGCCCGGCCCGCCAAGCCCGGAAGTATTTAAGGGCCGTGCCCGGTCCCAAGTATGCCCAACCCGTGACCCGCCAGGCCCGGCCCGCAACCCGGCCCGCACCCCAGCCCGCAACCCGGCCCGCCCGGCCCGGCCCTGACCCGCCCAGCCCGCCCCCCTGCCCGGCCCGCCCGACTTTCCCCCTTTTTTTGAATTTTGAATTTTCCCCTCCCCCCACATTTTTTCCCCCTCTTTTTTGAATTTTGAATTCCCCCCCCCCCCCTTACATTTTTTCCCCCTCTTTTTTGAATTTTGAATTCCCCCCCCCCCCCCCCTTACATTTTTTCCCCCTCTTTTTTGAATTTTGAACACACTTTCTACACCTATAAATACCCCTCTATATCATCCATTCTCCTCACAAATCACACATCTCTCTCTCAAATCTCTATCATTCTCAATATTATCAAATTCTCAATATTATTATCTTCATATTATCGTATATAATATTAATTACTACTTACTAGTTTACTAGTAATTGTAATTTACTACTACAATAATAAATTACTCTATCATATATTCATACTATACTCTTTACTCATTTATAAATTTATACTCTTTTATATTCTCTAGTCTTTACTATCTACAAATATGGATAATAATTTTGCACAAGCTTTGGGTGACGAAATTTTTGGTGATATTCCGGTATTCGACTCACAAGATGTACAAGTTTATCCACTTCCCCAAGATTTTTCGAATTCGAGTTACGGTTCGACGCCACAATTTCAACAATTTGGTATGTATCTATCAATTATTTTTGTTTTAATTTGTTTTAATTTATTTTTGTTTATTTTAAATTCGTTTTAATCACCATATTTAATTTTTTAGGTGGCGGTGCCGGTAGTGGTAGTGGTAGTGGTGGTCCTAGTGGTAGTGCCGAATTACCCTTGGAGGAAACACCAAGTTCTTCCACAGTTCCCGGCGATAAAAAAGAATCGAAATCATTAATTTGGAAATATTTTGAAATTAATGATCTACCACAAAGGGAAGGTGATGACCCTAATATTAAAAGAACTAAAATTGTTTGTTTAGTGTGCAGGAAGAAAGGAGTCACGAAAGAATTGTCGTGGATTCGGGGTCAAGGCAACGGAACGCAAACTCGGCATCTCAGAAAAGAGCATGGTATACAATACATTGCTAATGAGAAGCGGATAATACAAGATGGCGGTCATGGCTCTCAAACCCAACTCGGGGGGTACATGTCTCAAAATCCCGGGGGAGGTATGCCTTTTACTTTTGATAGACAAAATATGATTGACCGCATGACTCGTTATATAGCAATTGAAGAAAAACCATTTAATCACGGCGAAAGTCGCGCTTTAGAAGAATTTAATAAAATGTCTTTAAATCCACAATATTCATCCGTTTCACGAAAAGTAATTAAAACAACAATGAAAAAACAATATGAAAAAATGAGGAACGAATTAATAGAAATGTTTTCCAACTATAAGGGTCGTGTTTCCTTAACAAGTGATTGTTGGAAATCTCCCCAATATGAGGATTATATTTGTATTACGGCACATTGGTGCGATCCCTCATATAACTTACAAAAAAGAATTATTGCTTTTGATCTATTTGACGAGTCTCACAGTGCTATTAATATATTTAATAGAATTAAACAAACGTTAATAGATTTTAAATTATATAATAAAATTTTGACAATTTCATTTGATAATGCATCCGCAAACACGGCGTAATACCATACATGAAAGAACATTTACCATTGTTACTTGAAGGTTCACTTTTACATGTTCGTTGTTGTGCACATATTTTAAATTTGTGCGTCCAAGATGGTTTGTCAAACATATACGAAGTTTTAGAACCAATACGAACTATTTTAAAAGCGTTTAGATACAGTGGCAATGTTAGCCGAAGATTTAAAAATTATTGTTCTCAAAACGGTTTAAGGCCCCGTAAATTTTCATTAGATTGTAAAACTCGGTGGAATTCCACCTACAACATGCTTATAGAGGTTTTAAAATATAAAGATGCAATTAGTACATGTTTTAATGAAGAAATGATAAACAAGGGTAATACTACTCGTATTACTCCGGAACTTTGGCAACTTGCTTTGAAAAATGTTGCACTCTTTTTGAAAAATTTCACAAAGCAACAAAAGTTTTTTCATTGGTTTATGAACCAAATGTACATTCAGTTATAGTAGAATGTTGTCAAATAATGTCTGCTGTAAGTGGTTGTACTTGGTTAACATATGAATTAAATGCAGTCATTCAATCTATAAAGACTAAATGGCTAGCATATTTAAAAACTTTTCCTCACATATATGGCATTGCCGCTATGCTTGATCCCGGACTTAGAAGAGAAAATTTAAGCGATTTATTAATTGCATATTATTCATTTTTAGAAATAACGATTTTGACGTTGACAATTATGTAACGGAGTGTTATAATATTTTAGTTAAATTATATGATATATATTATCGAGAGAAACCCCGACGCTAGTACTAATGGTGGTCGTCCACCTAAAAGCAGTAGATTTGGTGCCTTAGGAAGTATATTAGGTAAAAGTAAAAGTAAATCAACTTCAGTAACATCGAACGCAAGATCCGTAATTGATAATTATTTAAACACTGATGATATAATTGACGAAGATAATTTTAATATTTTACAATATTGGCGTAGTAAAGAGACCCACCTGGCCCATTTTAACCGCAATAGCTAGGGATATACTTGTTATTCCCGCTTCTACCGTTGCGTCCGAGTCCGCATTTAGTTCGGGTAGAAGAATCGTCACCGACTACCGGACGAGTTTGACCGCCGAGTCGGTCAAGATATGTGTCGCAACGGGGATTGGGAAAGAGCCAATAGACGGACACAAGACATGGAGTTCGAAGAAGATAAAAACGACGAAGAAGATCCGTGGTTAGAATACACAACATCCGGATCAGGATCTCCATCAACGAATGATTATTATGAAGACTAAGCCAACCATCTACCAATCCATCCAATGACCAAGGTAAGTGACACGAACTACGTGGGCTTTGATTCTTTTGAGATACGTAGGCAGCCTAATTATTATAATTTACAAAATCATACTTCCTCCATTCCATTGAATTAAATTACCCCAAGCCCCAAGGCCCAAGTTCTAACTCCCAAACATACTTATTGGTTATTACATTCATACCTCCACCTCCACTCCAACATAGTTACATACTTACTAGTTAGTAGTTACTACCCAAAAGAGCCAAAACTCAAATATACTAAATTACTACCCCCGCAAGTCTCCAACATACTTACATACTAGTTACTTACTACCAAAAACTCAATCATCATACCTATTACCTCCACATATTTACTACCCAAATGCCAAAACCCAATTCTACCCCCGTTATACTTAGCACTTACTACTTACTAGTTACTACCAAAAATCCAATGGAATTGAGGAAGTAATTTTTTATTATTATAATAATCGGGTCCAAGCCCATTTATTTATATTTTTTTGTGTTGTAATAATGTAATTTTTTATGTAAACAATAGTTGTAAAGTTGTAATAATATAATTTATTGTAATAATGTACTTTTTTATGTAAACAATAGTTGTAAACTTGTAATAATGTATTATATAAATGTAATTTTTATTTACGATTAATAAAAATATGATCTTTTGATAATATTATATATTTATGTTTATTATCATTTATTATATTGTCTTATAATAAAAAACGTAAATGTTTACATGTATTATATGTCTTATAATAAAACGTATTAAATACATGTATTATATGTCTTATAATAAAAAAACGTAAAACGTAAATCATTTTTTTTAAGTTATTAACATGTTTTAAATTTGTAAAAAAAAAAATAAAAAAAAAATAAAAAATAAAAAACCCGGAACCGGCCCGACCCGCCCAAAACCCGCCCAAACCCGCCCAAGGGCCGGGCCGGGGCCCAATAAGACCGGCCCCGCCCCGGCCCGCAACCCGCCCAAGCCCGGCCCGCCCGGCCCGTGTATAGGGCCCGGGCCTGATCCCCCCAGCCCAGCCCGCCTAGGCCCGGCCCGCGGGTCAGCCCGACCCGGCCCGGAGCCACCCCTACTGGTTGTTAGTACTACGCCAATTTTGTAGTTATAGATTGAGATATATATAAATGTATAAAAATGATGGACGATAGAAAAAAAAAATGTATTTGATGCAAGTTTTTTTCTCAAATGCATATACACCGCAGCATTTTTTTTAAATCCAAAACAAATTTGTCATTTATATAAAACTTTGAAAATGTGTTATATAGTATTATTTTAAACTTATTTTTTTTTTTTTTTTTCCGAATTCCTCAAATTCTAATGCATTATTATCTAATATATATAAGTAATGAGATGAGATAGACAGTTTATATAATGTCACATTAACCCCTTAATGGCGTATCAACTAAATTGATACCGGGGATATCACAAAAGAGACAATTATGGGATGACAAAATCTTCCGAGATTACCTTCTTTCTATGATTCATAACATAAATCTCAACTCATTTCTTATTTTCTTCCTCCATAAACAAATTTAAAAAAAAAAAAAAGTTTATAACGGTCGAGATTAATTAAAGCTTAAGCGTTAAGAATAAATTATATATATGGTAATAAGAAAATACGAAACGCGTGAATATATCATACACATTAACTACACAGCTTAAAAATCGCTTGATTCCAAAATCAACGAGATTTTAACCCTTTATTATAGAGGGCGTGTTGGTGAGAGGTTAGCAAATCCCCGGCCCCCTTAAAACCTCCTTCTGCTGCTTAGCATTGGCATTCTTTAGTATTATTACTAGTATTTTACCTTTTCTCTTTGACTCCCTAATTCTTTTTTTTTTTTTTTAGAAAGGAAAAAAAAATAAAAAATGGGTTTTGCAATGAAAATTGGTGTTTTTTTCATTTTGATGGCGATTGTTTTTGGTAAAACTAATGGGACGAGTTACAAGATTGGGGATTCTGCTGGATGGACAAACCATGGTGTCGATTACAAGTCTTGGGCGGCGTCTAAGGTTTTTCATGTTGGAGATGTCTTTTGTAAGTAAAATTTCTCTTGATTCTTTTTTTTTTTTTTTTTTAATTAATAAATTTTGGATCATAGCAAACGATAAATTAAATAGATGTTTGGAGACATGGAAGGAAATTAAAAAGAGAAAATTCAATGCCGAAAAGACAATGATTTTTTCTTTTTAGTAGTTTTATAAATGACATAAAAAAGATACATAATTATAATTATCGATCAATGGACATGACAACATGTTTATGCTTTGATTTAATTTTCAAGTGTTCCAGTACAACAAAGAATTCCACAACGTGGTTCGTGTGACTCATAAGAATTTCAACGCATGCAATTCCACATCTCCATACAAGACCCTCAACTCCGGCTACGATTCATTCACCGTCATGAGGCCTGGCCACTATTACTTCATTTGCGGCTTCGGAGACCACTGCCGAGATGGTCAACGTGTTGACATTCGGGTAGCCAGATCAGTCCAACCCCCAACTAACCCTCCAGCCTATATCTCCACCGTCTAACCCCCAACTATATCTCCACCGTCACAAGCTCCTCATGTTCCACCGTCTAACCCCCAACTATATCTCCACCGTCTAACCCTCCAACTATATCTCCACCGTCACAAGCTCCTCATGTTCCACCGTCTAACCCGCCAACTACATCTCCACCGTCTAACCCACCAACTATATCTCCACCGTCACCGGCTCCTCATGTTCCACCGTCTAACCCACCAACTATATCTCCACCGTCACCAGCTCCTTATGTGCCCGCTCCGGTCCCGGTTGAACCACCTCTTTATTCACCGGTGCCCACCCCAGGGGGTTCACCGGTTCCTTATGCACCCGTGCCAGCCCCGGCAAATTCCGGCAGTTCACAATATCCTGGCATTATTGGATATACAATGTTTTTAGCATCAGTGTTGATGGGAATCGGTTGGTTTTAGATATTTTAAAGGAATTATACAACGTATGATTATACAATGTGTAATTCTTTATCATAATACATGAGTTATATTTATTATTATAATATCATATTATAGTGGTGGTTGGTCTTTAGATGAATTAAATTATTCATGCTTTCTGTGTTTCTGTTATGTTAGAATTACGTACATCAGTTTATTAGAGGGAGATCCACGTGTTATCTTTTATTTTATTTTTAGTGTGTAATCGTGGTAATTAATAAACGCTATTATTGCTTTCACCTTGTCGTATTACTATTATTATTATTTTAACAGCATTTTTAGGGATATGTTTTTTTCCAATGGAAAATAAAAAATCTGTAGGGATATGTTAATCCGGGATATGTATTTTTTCCCACCGAAAATAAGAAATCTTTAGGGATATCTTAGTCCATGAAATTCGTTGACAATATATGAAAAGAAAAAAAATGAATCTTCTAGCTAATAAAGAAAGAGTGTAAGCCATTTTTTTTTGGCAAAAATTGCAGCTACACTTTTTTTTTGTTGTCAAGCAGCTACACTTTACATTGATTATTATAAATGCATGATAGAATTATTTGAGTGATGGTTAATATGTACAGTGCTTATAAGTTAAATGTAATGACACAATGCAATTCATGCGTGTTATAAATTAACTAATTACATTAAATAAGTTTTTCTGTTACATTCTTCCCAAAAGATCATAACACTTGGCATCATTTAAAGAAACTTTGAAAAGTGGATCTGTTTGGCAAAAACCATTCACCCCTCTTGTTTGATAAGAACCCTAATATACATTGATCCTATCAAAATCATCTTCACAAGGTCCTGTCAGGGGCGGCTGCAGGATTTTTAATATGGGATCAAAAATTTATAAAAAAAAATTTCGTATCACACATATACTTGGATATTCAATCTCTACATGTAATTATGGAGAAATAGATAAAAACAGAGGGTCAATTACACATATATATATGTTTATAAAAAAAATATTCTCCACTATTTGTACATAATATTTTTATTTAAGGGGGTCGGCGGCACCCCCAAAGCACTATGTAAAGCCGCCCTGGGTCCAGTGACTTGTAATACGTTCGAATTACAACCCGGACATACTTTTTCAAACATTTAGCATTGTACCGGATGTCAAATGAAATCGATTAGGGAAAGTTAAAAAAACGTGTTCTAAAAGAATATAATAATATATGTGAAAATGATATTTGTGTGATTTCTCTGGAGAGAATGCGGTGGTGAACAAGAACTGAAGAGAGTTTGAGAATGTGTTAACACAAGAGTAAACTTCAACTTATCTTTTATTCATTGATAATGTGGAGTATATGTAGATACAATTGAGGAGTTTGAAAGGTCCTAGACAAGATAGTGACCTTTCATAGAAAAAGTAAAAGCTATAAACGAGGCTAGATGCTTTTTAGTCTCTTACATAATAAATGTCTATGACATAAAGTGAACTAGAGTAAAAGCTATGTCTATGACTAGAGTTTGACATATTAATTGTTTATATGTACTACAATTAATATGTCTCTTTATAAATAAATAAAGTGTACACGAAAATCCGGCACATGAGTTCGGCGGGTTCGGTACCTATTTCGCCGAACCTCATCGACTTATCGACATGCCGAATATTGCCACACCCCCCTCAACCGGGTTGTATATGTTGATGCGACCAAGTTTGCTACTTAGTCCGCCGAACATGAGAGGTGGAATAGCTTTGGTGAGAATATACGCATTTTGGTCCGTCGAGGGAACATACCGGAATTTGGATAATCTTGGCATCAATCTTTTCCTTTAGGAAGTGTCCGTCAATGTCCACATGTTTTGTTTTGTCATGATGGATGGATCCTCTGCCATGCATAGTCTTTGAGTGATTATCACACAGAGTGTGATAGGTTCTTTGAAGAGGCCGCCGAAGTTCGTAAGTACTCTTTTGAGCCAAAGAGCTTCACAAATGCCTAAGACAAGTGCCACGAGTTCGGCTTCAAGATCGCTTCTAGACACGTAGGTTGTTTCTTGCTCCTCCAAGTAACAAGATTGCCCCATACATGGAACAAGAGCTTTGTGGTCGACCTTCTATCTATGTGGCATCCGGCCAATCGCATCGGTGTAGACCTTGATGGATCTATCGCGAGACTTGGTGAAGTGTAACCCTTGGCCGGGAGTAGACTTCAAATACCTCGTATTCTATTTATCGCATCCCAATGTTGCTCGGTAGGGCAATGCATGAACCGACTAACCGAATGACACCATATGCAATATCAGGTCTTGTATGGGAGAGGTAGATGAGTTTCCCTACAAGCCTTTGATATTGTTCTTTCCTGACAGCAGTGTCACCATGTAGCAGGGTATGATCATAACATTTATGTTTTGATTTAATTTTCAAGTGTTCCAGTACAACAAAGAATTCCACAACGTGGTTCGTGTGACTCATAAGAATTTCAATGCATGCAATTCCACATCTCCATACAAGACCCTCAACTCCGGTTACGATTCATTCACCGTCAACAGAGCCTGGCCACTATTACTTCATTTGCGGCTTCGGAGATCACTGCCGAGATGGTCAACGTGTTGACATTCGGGTAGCCAGATCAGTCCAACCCCCAACTAACCCGCCAGCTATATCTCCACCGTCTAACCCTCCAACTATATCTCCACCGTCACAAGCTCCTCATGTTCCACCGTCTAACCCGCCAGCTATATCTCCACCGTCTAACCCCCCAACTATATCTCCACCGTCACAAGCTCCTCATGTTCCACCGTCTAACCCACCAACTACATCTCCACCGTCTAACCCACCAACTATATCTCCACCGTCACCGGCTCCTCATGTTCCACCGTCTAACCCACCAACTATATCTCCACCGTCACCAGCACCTTATGTGCCCGCTCCGGTCCCAGTTGAACCACCTCTTTATTCACCGGTGCCCACCCCAGGGGGTTTACCGGTTCCTTATGCACCCGTGCCAGCCCCGGCAAATTCCGGCAATTCACAATATCCTGGCATTATTGGTTATACAATGTTTTTAGCATCAGTGTTGATTGGAATTGGTTGGTTTTAGATATTTTAAAGGAATTATACAACGTATGATTATACAATGTGTAATTCTTTATCATCATAATATATGAGTTATATTTTTATAATATCAAATTATTGTTTAAATTAGAGATAAAATATCATATTATAGGGGTGGTTGGTCTTTAGATGAATTAAATTATTCATGCTTTCTATGTTTCTGTTATGTTAGAATTAGAGGGTGATCCACATGTTATCTTTTATTTTATTTTTATTGTGTAATCGTGGTAATTAATAAACGATATTATTGCTTTCACCTTGTCGTATTATTATTATTATTGTTACTTTAACGGCATTTTTAGGGATATGTTTTTTTCCAATGGAAAATAAAAAATCTGTAGAGATATATTAGTCCGGGATATATATTTTTTCCCACCGAAAATAAGAAATATTTAGGGATACGTTAGTCGTACTTGGGTACATACCCTAGTAGTAATCCACTGAGTCTAACCTCGTTTTTAATTGGGAGACCAGGGTTCGAACCATGTTTGGAACGTGTATGACGTTATCCTTTTGTTTCCGGAAAAAAAAGATATGTTATTCCATGAAATTCGTTGACAATATATGAAAAGAAAAAAAAAAGAATCTTCTAGTGCTTATAAAGAAAGAGTGTAATGATATTTAAACCATTTAAATTTATAAGAAAGAGGTTTACGCCATATTTTATGGCAAAACTTGCAGCTACACTTTTTTTTTTGTCAAGCAGCTACACTTTACATTGATTATTATAAATGCATGATAGAATTATTTGAGTGATGGTTAATATGTACAGTGCTTATAAGTTAAATGTAATGACACAATGCAATTCATGCGTGTTATAAATTAACTAACTACATTAAATAAGTTTTTCGGTTACATTCTTCCCAAAAGATCATAACACTTAGCATCATTTAAAAAAAGATTGAAAAGTGGATGTGTTTGGCAAAAACCATTCACTCCTCTTGTTTGTTAAGAACTCTAATATACATTGATCTTATCAAAATCATCTTCACAAGGTCCAGTCAGGGGCGGGCCTGCAGGATTTTTACTATTGGGATCAGAAATTTATCAATTTTTTCCGTATCGCACATATACTTGGATATTCAATTTTATACATGTATTATGGAGAAATAGATAAAAACAATGGGTCAATTACACATATATATGCGTTCATAAAAAAAATTCTCCACTATTTGTACATAATATTTTTATTTTAAGGGGTCGACCGCACCCCAAAGCACTATGTAAAGCCGCCCTTGGGTCCAGTGTCTTGTATTACGTTCGAATTACAACCCGGACGATATCCGATATCATGACATACTTTTTCAAACATTTAGCATTGTACCGGATGTCAAATGAAATCGATTAGGGAAAGCTGAAAAAATGTGTTCTAAAAGAATATAATAATATATGTGAAAATGATATTGCGGTGAATACTAGGTTTGCGGCAACAGATGTGATTCATGGAAATATGGCTATATATGTGTGATTTCTCTGGAGAGAATGCGGTGGTGAACAAGAACAAGGCTGTCGGATTATAGCTTATGAGAGACAAATTGACAGAGTAGCTCTGTGTATATTAGTTCTTGGCCTCTTTCTATTACATTGTGATCCCATCTATATAGGCTAAGACTAAGTCGGTCGACTAAGTCGGTCTACTGTTAATGACAAGACAATTAAATGGATATAATTAGAGATAATCATATACATAATACAGGTAGACCGGTCAGCTGTCTGGATAAGTATTCCGGACAACGGAGTCGTTTTGTAGGTCGGACTCATATTTGCCTTGTCTTGATGTCAGTTTGATGATATGGGTAGAAATCACACGGAGTGGAGGTGTTCGGCTTACGACTGGCGAACAAGATCCGGCTTACAGATGGCGGACAGGTCCCGGCTTACGATGGCGGGTAGGATCCGGCTTATGAGCTGCGGTCTAAGGGGAATGAGGCCCAAGACCTGTTATATTGGGCTATCTGAATAGGCCCAATCCGGGTAAACAGGGCCCCAATCCGGTTCGGGTATATAAGAAAATATATTTCAAAAGTTAAATTTAGAAAACTATACACCGAAATCAGTTCACTTATGATTCCTCACAAAAATTATTTTGGGACATATTTTTTTTGAATGTTAACTACTTAAGTTTAAAATATATTATTTTGAATCATATTTTTTCAAGTTTTTTTTTTCCTATTTAAGGATGATTCCTTTCGTTGCTATACATATGTCTTAGCAGAAAAACGGGTAATTCTGATGTATAGAGTCTCTATTAGACTTAACCGTTGGATATGTGCCACGTATAAAAAAGACAAAACAGTTTTTGTTTTACATACACGTGACACAGATCCAACGATTGAGTCTAATAAAGACTCACTACATCAGAATTTCCCCAGAAAAACCTATTACAATTCTGGAGAATAAAAGATCACGTACCCTTGCTTTTAATTTTGTCATTATCCATCCCGTCCTTTTGCATGATATATGGAAAATGATATGGGCATTACATATATTGTGAACATCCACTACCACCATATCCCCCAAAGATTAAAGCACACCCATTAAAATGAATGGTCAAATTATTTTTAGACACGTATGTACTTCCTTCTGTATACACATTAATACCTACCTTCCTAACATTAACCTATCACGGGTGTACAATAATTGTCTTTACAAAACCCACTCTCAAGCAGGGGCGGACCCAGCCCTTTAGGGGTGGGATGCATGGACTCCATTCAAATTTTCGGACGAAGTTACTAATTTACCACTCTTATAATATTAAAACTGTGTTTATATATTATTCCAGCAATTTCTAATATAATTATTCATTTAGTTCAACTGGTTAGAAGATTTATTATATATCCTAAGGTAATGAGTTTGAAACTTGGCTATTGACTTTTTTTTTTCTTTTAATTTTGGCCTCCACTGGAAAAAAACTAATGACTTTTTTTTTCTATTTTCTTTTAATTTTAGCTTCCACTTAAAAAAAATCCTGGATCCGTCAATGCTCTCAAGTCTCACTCCAATTTTGCCACACTGTAATTCAACTTTCACTTGAATCTCCTTATCCAGTGGTCAAAGACCTCAACAAAATAAACAAATTACTATTAGAGGGGAGAATTTATTTTAAGCATCGAATTTAACAAGTTCAAACCAGAATTTAAATTCGATCCATCTTTTACCAAGAATAGGCCTGCACTTCTTCATTAAACACTGATTTATATGCCAAATACAAAAGATGTGATGCGCGAATGGGAAACATTCTTCAATTGCACCAAGAGCGCTAGATCCCTATCTGAAACAACCACCGATGGAAACGCTACTCCTTTTAAGACCATCCATCTTTTTAACGTATCCAATACCCATACAAATCGGTCTGTCGTCTCATTACTCAAATATGCAAACATAATAGGGTAAGTTTGCATTGTGGATGTGATACCCACAATCTCTAAGAGCAGTATCCCATACTCATTGATCTTGTACGTGGCGTCAATAATTAAAACCTACAGAAAATTCACATACATCTCTAGGCTTTTAGGATGAACCCAAAGAATACCTGTGATCTCACCAGTGTGTTCATTTTTCATAAAGTCGTACATGTATTTTTTAACCTTTAATTCTCTTAAAACCCACACAGCTTCAAATAACCCCCCAACTGCTCTTTCTTATACAATGCTTTGATATTGTAAAACTCCTAATTTCTGTAGTAATTGATGGGTCTTGTTGTTTATGTTAGTAATATCATCTGCAACGGAAACGATTTAAGGATCTAGATCTATAAATTACACGTAATAAAATAACTAGATCTATTCTACAAGGGGGTTGTAGAACATACCTCTTGGATCTCAAAATCCAAGTAGAAGAACCGCAATAGAAATAACAAATGAAGATGTGAAGAGCACCACGATCTTCCGTACGTGTGATCCAAGCAACTCCCGGTGGAAGGAAATCCTCGTCTCGAATCCTTCCGATATGCTACCCGGAAAAACTCCAAGATTTTCCCTTATTCTACTCTTGGCCGAAAATTTCACTTCTTCTCTCTAAGAGGAGAAGTCGAATTTTATGTGTAGTAAAAAGGCTTGGGAGAACTCTTTTTATATAGGAGAGTAATCATTGTCCTCCAAGGATTTTATTTTGCAAATAAATAAATCCAATAAATAAAAGATAATCTCATAATATTCTAGAACAAATCTAGAATAATATTTATCTTTATTTCTTACCATAAATATTTATCCAATAAATATTTTGTGCACGTGTCTTATTAATCCACAAGAAAACTAATTTCTTGTTGACTAAAAATATGCCTTGGCCGAAAATTCCCCTTGTGACCTAGTCACAACAATTTTCGGCCATAACACATTTTTTGGGCCAAGATTATGAAAAATATCTTTTTCACATATTTAATTATTTAGCCCAACTAGTTTAATAGTCCACTAAACAATTAATTCACATATCGTTTTAATTAAATTCTAATAAGAACTAAATTAATATTATTAGGATTCGACGTCCGAGAATAGCTATGCTATATAGGAGGCACGTCGGGGACCATGGACTAATAATCGGCGGCTCCGATAAATCAAATAAATAATTATCTTACGAACAGAATAATTATATTCGATAAATCAATCACAGGAATATGTCACCATAATCTCGTGACTGCACTCCTCCGATTACGAGATTATATTTATCTCCTCACGAGAATGATAATAAGTGTCCATTGATATAATTATTACATATGGATTAATCCTCCATAGACTGTTCATTCTAAATCGGGAAGTTACCGTTAACCCTTTTTAGAACCTCTTATCCTTATTTACCATTAACCCCCTAGTGATCAATTAATTCACACAACTCACCGGTAGCTAATCGGTGTAATATGAACTCTATGGATCGATCGGTTTCTAGGATTAACAAATAAGGAAAGCGTCATCTACTTCCATAAATGGAAGGAATGGATTCCGTATCCGTGATAACACGGACTACTCACTCAATCCGGTACAATGCCAAGATGGGGTAATTCGGACCACGGACTCGGTGTAATCCTTAACCGTCAAGTCAAACCTCATACTGATTCAAGCAGTTGACTTGATCACCTCAGGATTAAGATATATCCATAAATATGATCATCGATTGATTCGATAAGACTTCTCGATCACGGAATTATATCGTGAACTCTAATCGAATCGGTCCGGCCCCTATATGATATATCTATCATATATAAATGCCCCACTAGGTTCTCTTAACCGAAAGTCCGGATAAGACAATCACACCTATTGTGTTACGGGGCGCATTAATAGCACGTTAAAGGAGAGACCTGATACTCTCGATTAATTTCACTACGGGCTAATTGTATTTTAAGTACATCTTCACTAAGTCAATCCTCCCGTGTATATATCCCATACACTGAGTTAAGTGATTACATAAACGATATATTTTAGGGTTTTCTGTAGTGTAAATACTATTGTCACATCGGTGAATATGAGAATAATAAATATGAATAATAATATCATTTCATTTATTAAATAAAACAATTACAAAATTGTCTTTCGGACATTACACCTAACAGTTTCATCACACTAAGAATTTCTCGAGGAGCAGTGCTATTGGACATGTCACGCACTAATTATTTCTGGGTTGCGGTCAACCTTGAAGGATACTCAAATCCCTCTAAAATTTCAGCTGCTTCATGGTTATGAAAACCATTAACAACCTTCAAACCCCACTTCACACTGTGTGGTGGTTGTGCTACATCTCGAAGCTTAAATGAGCAACCACGTTTATACATTCCAGTATCCCTACTCATTGTATGTCCTTCGCGTGGCGGTTTATACAATCCTTCTTTTCCACAAATTAGAGTGCATCTCCGCATTTTATTTCCATTTTTACTACACGATTTATCTATGACAATCACAAAACTATTTTCATTACCAACTCTCCGAGCCCAATCTAGCATGGCATCTCTACTTTCAAATATCTATAGAAAAATCGAAGTATAAGAACAATATTATACTGTCTAAAATGAAAATAAGTAACGAATGTGGAAAATAACAACAACGATAACTAACCTGGTCAATTGTATATTTGGCTGTGTAATCACGCTCAACGTTGGGGATGCTCTCCCCATTAGGAAAATCATTCGTAAAATTGTTTCCAACTGGCCAACTATCCCCACTAGGAACATCATTTGTAAAATCATTTCCAAATGACAAACTACCAAAGAATGATGAATCGTTTCCAACTGGCCAACTATCCCCACTAGGAACATCATTTGTAAAATTATTTCCAAATGACGAACTACCAAAGAATGATGAATTGTAGGGATCCATGTTATGAATTACGAAAATCAATTGAATATGTGTTGAATGAGTATGTATGAAAGAGTTGGAGAAATTATGATGATTTTTTAGTAAGTGAAATGAGTCCAATATAGAGAAATTGAAGATGGGATGATAATGAGAAAATCTGAATGTGTACGTAGTTAGAATTGATAATAAGAAGATAAGATAAAATATAAATGAGAGGCTTCAATTTCTCTAAATTGTGTGGGTAGGAATGAAGATAAGAAGATGTAGGATTGAAGATAAGAAGAATCTGAATGAGTGTTTGTGAATAAAAATGATAGAGAAATGAGTGGTAAGAATTGAATATAAAAAAAATCCGAATGAGTGGTTGTGAATAAAAATGATAGAGAAATGTGACCATCAATACTACACTCGTTTTATTGATTTTATTTACTAAATTTCAATAACATAATAATATAAAAAAATACGTGTTAAAAATTTGTACAAAATTTTCAATTATAAAATAAAAACAACAAAATACAAATTAAGTTTAAAAAAAAATTGTTAAAAGATTTTACAAAAGAAAGAAAAAAAAAACAATGCTGGGGAGGGGAGGGGGGAGGGGGGATTAGTAGTCCTCTAAATATGATGATGGATACGATGCTAGGGACGTTTGAGCTTGGGAATGCATTATGCATGGATGATATGATTGTCTTCTTATATTATGCTTTTATTAATTAATAATCATGTTTGGCTTTGTTAAACGTTTCATTAGACTTTTATCTGGTACGTTTAAGATGCTTTCCTTTAAGATACATCATGTTTCGATATGGCTGTAAAACACCTTTACATCTCGATGTTTGTTTATGGTTTGTTATTTTTAAACTTGATCGAAATTGGTGTTGGGTGGATCACTCCTTTGTGGAGTCCAAGCCCACTAAATAATTGAAAAAATAATAATATGTCAAGTAGTATTTAAAGGGAACAAATTACGTTAATTTTTCACTATCTTCACAATAAAAATAGAGGCAAAAAAAAGAAAAAATTGCAGGATTTTTGGTGTCGCAGCAGTCTCTTTTCGGCGACGATCGGGCATTAAAATAGACTCCGATCGGCATGCAATTTTGAGGGCTTGTTCGTCTATCATTCTTCTTCAATATGAACGGTGAAATTTTTGTTTCAACGGTTCAATCTCCGGGAAAATGCCGCCGACTCTCTGCTGCGTTTCCGGTGATATTTTTCAACAACTCTTGTATTTTGTATTCTTAGTTGATGCTTTGATGTAGTTGAGTTGGTTGATGTGTTTGAAACACTTTTGTATCATCTTTTGCTGATTAGTGGAGTTTTTGTGGGCCTCGGCCTCGTGGTTTTTACTCTCTCACATCGAGAGGGGTTTTTCCATGTTAAAATTGTGGTGTTGATTTTCTTGTGTTTTCGTTTCGCTTTATTTGTGATTTATCTTCGTTGGGGCTGTCTCGTTTAATTCCGTTGTGTGTCATTGGGAAGACTTTGTGGGTATTTGTGATACGTGTGGTATTGCGGTTGTTTGTTTTCCCAACAAGTGATATCAGAGCCCCGGTTAGTTGATTTGGTTTTGAAGTGTTTTTGGTGAACTTTTTTTTTTTTGGTGAAATGGAAGACAACTTGAATAGAATGATCACTTTGAATGGGTCTAATTATTCCATATGGAAAAATAAAATGGAGGATCTTTTGTATGTGAAAAATTATTTTTTTTCGGTCTTCAGTGCTGAAAAACCTGAAGATAAAACAGATGAAAAGTGGAGTTTGTTGCATAGGGAAGTTTGTGGTTATAGTAGACAATGGGTTGATGATAATGTTTTAAATCACATTAGTGAGGAGAAACATGCTAGGTTTTTGTGGAAAAAGCTTGAAGACTTGTATGCCCGGAAAACCGGAAACAATAAGATGCTTTTGATGTATAAATTGATGAATTTGAGATATCATGATGGAACTCCTATGGCTAGATCATTTGAATAATTTCTTGGGTATTATGAACCAATTTAATGCTATGGGTATTAAGTTTGATGATGAAGTGCAGGGATGGATGCTTCTTGGCTCTTTACCGGAATCGTGGGAATTTTCGAAGTTCTCTATCTAATTCTACCCCAGATGGTGCTATGACCATTGATCTTGCCAAGACTAGTGTGTTGGAAGAAGAGACAATGAGGAAGGCACATGGTGTTTGCTCACAGTCAAATGTATTAGTTACCGAGTCACGGGGTAGAAGTCAAAGTAGAGCTTCTAAAGATAAAGGTCGAAGTAGAAGTAAATCCAATGGCAAGTACAAAATTTTTGAATGCAATCACTGTGGCAAGAAGGGACACATCAAGAAAGTTTGCTTTAAATTGAAACGGGAGAAAAAGGAAAACAATGATAAGAAAGATGATGAGAAGAAGGAAGATATAGTTAATGCAACTTCTTGTGATGATTTCCTTGTGTTTCAAGAGGTTGATGATATTATTCTTGCTAATGATATGACTATTTGGGTTGTTGACAGTGGTGCTTCGGTCCATGCTACTTCAAGAAGAGAGTTTTTCACATCATACACTCCAGGTGACTTTGGTGATGTGAGAACGGCTCAGGATTCTATCTTAAAGTGTGCATGTGTTGGAGATATTAGTTTGGAGACGTCTAATGGTACCAAACTGATTCTTAAACGGGTTAAGCATGTTCCAGGGATCCGGTTGAATTTGATTTCTGTTGGCAGACTGTGTGATGATGGTTATAATAACTCATTTTCTTGTGATAAGTGGAAGCTCACAAAGGGGTATTTAGTTGTGGCTAGAGGTACAAAGACATCTACACTTTTCTTGACTCAAGCCAAAGTTATTTTTGATGAGGCTCATGTAGTGGAGTCACGTGATGAGACCGAGTTGTGGCATAAGAGATTATGTCATATGAGCTTGAAAGGAATGATTGTCTTATCTAAGAAAAATTTATTGTCTTGTTTAATAGTTTGCATTTGGAGAAGTGTGCTCATTGTCTTGCATGGAAGCAATCTAGAGTTTCTTTTAAATCAAATCCACCTTCAAGAAAGTCAGAAGTACTTGAGCTTGTTCATTCTGATGTTTGTGGTCCTATGAAGACAAAGATGCTTGGTGGTTCCCGCTATTTTGTGACTTTTAATGATGATCACTCAAGAAAACTTTGGGTCTACACTTTGAAGACAAAAGATCAAGTGTTAGACGTGTTCAAGCATTTTCAAGTTTCAGTTGAAAGGGAAACTGGAAAGATGTTGAAGTGTATTCGAACTGACAATGGAGGTGAATACACCGGTCCATTTCATTATTATTGTAAGCAACATGGTATCATATATGAGAGAACACCGCCAAAGACTCCGCAGTTGAATGGCTTGGCGGAGAGGATGAACAGAACATTAGTGGAGAGAGTCCGATGTTTGCTTTCACAAGCCGGATTGCCTAAATCCTTTTAGGGTGAAGCTTTGTGTACAGTGGTTCATGTACTAAATATGTCCATGTGTTCATTTGCAGAATGATGTTCCTCAGAATGTATGGTCATGTAAAGATGTATCCTACTATTATTTACGAGTTTTTGGTTGTAAACCTTATGAGGTCTAAGTTTGATGCTAAGACTAAACAATGTATTTTTCTGGGTTATGGTCAAGATGAGTTTGGGTACAAATTTTATGATCTTGTTGACAAGAAAGTGATTAGAAGCCGATATGTTGTGTTTGAAGAGAATGAGACTTTGCAGGATGTTGATAAAAATCAGAGTTCAACACCTCAGGCTAGTGATGGTTCAACTGACTTGGAGATTATTTCTCTTACACCCATAGAGGATCATGGTGCAGTTGATGACCAGGGTAATTAGCAGGATGATGCAGTTGATATTGATCAAAACATTGACGATGATATGATTGAGGAACCAGTACCAGATGAGGATCCACCAGTTATTCCTAAGAGATCTACTATAGAGAGAAACCCTTCTACAAGATATCCGGTGGTTGAGTATGTTTTGCTCTCAGATAGTGGGGAGACAGAATGTTTTGAGGAAGCCATTGATGATGAACATAAAGATAAATGACTTGATGCTATGAAAGACGAGTTGGAGTCTTTGCTTGACAATCACACATATGAGTTGGTGAAATTGCCTAAGGGGAAGAAAGCTTTGAAGAATAAGTGGGTCTTCAGAATACCTCGGTATAAGGCAAGATTAGTAGTCAAAGGTTTTGGTCAGAGAAAGGGCATTGATTTTGGTGAGATTTTCTCTCCTGTTGTGAAAATGTCTTCTATCCGGACTATTCTTGGCTTGGCAGCTAGTCTTGATTTGGAGGTTGAACATATGGATGTTAAAAAAACTTTTCTTCATGGTGATTTGGAAGAAGACATCTACATCGAACAACCAGAGGGTTTTCAAGTGAAAGGAAAGGAGAATCTTGTGTGCAAGTTGAAGAAGAGCCTTTATGGGTTGAAGCAAGCGCCTATACATTGGTATAAGAAATTTGAGTCTGTCCTGAAGAAGCAGGGTTACCGGAAGACTACTTCAGATCATTGCGTGTTTATTAGCAGATTCTCAGAGGATGATTTTATCATTCTTTTACTTTGTTGATGATATTTTGATTGTTGGCAAGAATGCTTCAAGGATGGACAGGTTAAAGCAGCAGTTGAGCAAGTCTTTTGCCATGAAAGACTTGGGCCATGCAAATCATATTTTAGGGATGCAGATTACTCGTGACAGAGAGAACGGGAAAATTTATTTATCACAAGAGAAGTACATAATTCAGAGATTTAGCATGAGTGATGCTAAAGCAGTGTCCATTCCACTTGCATCTCATTTCAAGTTGAGTATCAAACAGTGTCCTTCTAGCGATGATGAAAAAGAAAGGATGCAGAAGGTCCCGTATGCTTCAGCAGTGGGTAGATTGATGTATGTCATGGTATGTACTAGACCAGACATAACTTATGCAGTTGGTAAGGTCAGTTGTTTTCTTTCTAATCATAGTAGAGAGCATTGGAATGCCGTGAAATGGATTATGAGATATCTCAGGGGTACTATTGATTTATGCCTTACTTTTGGTGGTGAAAAACCTGTGTTGGTTGGTTTCACTGATTCTGATATGGCAGGAGATGTTGATTCTTACAAGTCTACTTCAGGATATTTGGTTAATTTGTAGGGGGAGCTGTGTCATGGCAGTCGAGGTTGCAAAAATATGTTGCACTTTCAACTACTGAAGCTGAGTATATTGCAGCAACTGAAGCGTGTAAAGAGTTGTTGTGGATGAAGAAGTTTCTCCAAGAGCTCGGTTTGAAGCAAGATCAGTATGTGTTGCTTTGTGATAGCAAAGTGCTATTCATCTCGGTAAGAATGCAACATTTCATTCTAAGACCAAGCACATTGATGTTCGTTATCATTCGATTCGGGATGTGTTGGAGTTGAAGTTGCTAGAACTTGAAAAAATGCACACGGATGATAATGGTGCGGATATGTTGACAAAAGTGTTGACAAGGGAGAAGTTTGATATATGTCGTTCTATTGTGGGAATGACGAATTCCTCCACAATGTCGTGAGAGGGAGATTTGTTGGGTGGATCACTCTTTTGTAGAGCCAAAGCCACTAAATAAATGGAAAAATAATAATATGTCAAGTAGTATTTATAGGAACAAATTAGGTTAATTTTTTTACTAATCTTCACAATAAAAAGAGAGGCAAAAGGAGAAAAAATTCGCAGGATTTTTGGTGTTGCAGCAGTCTCTTTCCGGCGACGATCGGGCATCGAAACGGACTCCGATCGGCATGAAATTTTGAGGGTTTGTTCGTCTATCATTTTTCTTCACTATGAACGGTGGAATTTTTATTTTAATGGTTCAATCTCCGGGAAAGGCCGCCGACTGTCTGCTGCGTTTTTGGTGATAATTTTCAACAACTCTTGTATTTTGCATTCTTAGTTGATGTTTTGACGTAGTTGAGTTGGTTGATGTGTTTGAAACACTTTTCTATCATTTTTTGCTGATTAGTGGAGTTTTTGTGGGCCTCGGCCTCGTGGTTTTTACTCTCTCACATCGAGAGGGGTTTTTCACGTTAAAATTGTGGTGTTGATTTTCTTGTGTTTTCGTTTCGCTTTATTTGTGATTTATCTTCGTTGGGGCTGCCTCGTTTAATTCCGTTGCGTGTCATTGGAAAGACTTTGTGGGTATTTGTGATACGTGTGATATTGCGGTTGTTTGTTTTCCCAACAACTGGTACGACCAATGCATGTCCCGAGCCAGTCTTTTATTCTTCCGCTTTGTACTTAATGAATGATGATTTAAGACTTACGTATATATTTTTTGAAATATATATATATATATATGAGTGTCGGGCGTTTTTTTTTTACGGATAAGGATTTGATATCCGTAAGGGAAGGGCGGATCCGGCCTACCCAAGGGGGGGTCACGTGACCCCACTCATTTCAAAAATATATATATATATATATATATATATATATTTAGTATTAAAACTATGTAGTTTTGTTGTTAAAAAAATTTTATCGATAAAAATTGATGTTTTAACTTGGGAATTTTTTTTTGGTTAAAAGATGTATTCATGAAATATATAATCGATAAGAGCATCACAGACGTAATACTTAATGGGATTTTGATTCATGTATCGATATGCGGCTGTAGAGTCGCATCATTTAAGCGTGATGCTTCCTTTTGTTTCCTTCCTATAATCCCAAAAGTTCCCAAAATTAAGGGGAGGCGTCTATTTGGGTTGTTGAAGAAGGATCCTTCGGACGAGGAGCTGGCAAGACCGGAGGGGTCAAGACCGTGGAGTAATTGAGGAGATGAGTCGCAGTATAGTGTCAACGTTAGACGTGTCGCAGTATAGTGTCATACGGCGTGTCCACGTCTTCATAGACTACAATCTATCACCCGTGAAAATAAAAATAAAAAGACATGTTTGGGCTGGACCATTGATCTTGACAAAAAGCAAATTTAGTTCAGTATCAAGTGAAATTTCAATATACTGTATATAAAATCAAAGTATGACCCGACAGAGTACCAATTTTTTTTTCCAGGAACGTCGAAGTAAATTTGAACTAAGAACAGCTAAGATTAGAGATTTATGTTCCAGCACTAACAATCTATTTATTTCAGGGGCAAACGAGCCAAGATAACTTTGGGATTAATCATCTACCTCCGTCCCAAAATGTAAATCCGTTTAGCATTTTGAATTTATCCCAAAATATAAATCTATTTAGATAACTAATGAACCATTTATTACATTTTTCTACTTTTGACCCTCATTTATTATATACTAACCACTTTTCATTACTTTGCATTAACAACTGTCAAAAGTCATTTTAGTCTTTTTCGTCAAAATTAATGACACATAACTAATTTAACCATCTTTCTTAACCTGTGTGAAAAAGCCCAACGGACATACATTTTGGGACGGAGGTAGTATTTTATTACTGCAAAACAAATATGGGCATCGGTATTGGGATAACATCAAAATTTACTTTCGAGGCATCACACTGAGATTCATTCGACCTCTCAGAGCCGAATTTAAGCTCAACATTCGACTAGAGCCTCCTCCTACTAGAGCCAGCTCCGCTACGTGGCTTGTTAATGGCAGCTAAATGATCCATGATGGTACGTTCCCCACAGATCTTCCATTCACTTGCTGGACCAGAACTAGCACGGATCGTCGAACCCAATACTCTACCACTGTGATTTTTCACGAAAAAAACCTGATAAAGAGTGGAGGAGGAGTTTAATAGGTAAGATAATAATAGGCAATACAAAACAGAGAGTTTGAATATGGAACCAAGTAAAAAGTCTAAATAACTGAATGATCATTACACATCCATCCATGTGCACCATATGAAAACCGTCTTATTTATTTATTAACCAAATTCGTTCGGTAACCGCATGCACCTTGTAAGCTTTCCACTACAATGACGGTATGCGATTGGAGTTGTAGCAAAATGTGACAGGTACCAAATACCAATGAATAATGTTCCTTCCATATGGTAATTAAAAAAAATGCAATCGAGACCAGCACAAGTGGTATGGTCTACGTATGTTCTTATCGGGTGGATGAAATGGTAAAAAAAGAAATACCCGAATCTCATTAGTCTTGAACTTCTTGCCGAACAAATGTTGAAGAGTGAAAATTGCTGTCTGTCAAAATAAAAATATTTATCAGTACACTAAACTGCATCCAAAGCAAGCATATATAACCCCTTTATGCGTTTATTCTGAGATACTAATCCCTCCCTCCCTCCCTCCCTCCCTCCCTCTCTCTCTCTCTATATATATATATATATGAACAAGGAAAAATAAATGTAAATTAAGTAACCACCTTCATTGAAGGTGAAAAAGTATTGGATATTGCACAATGTAGGGGATTCCAAAGCGCTATCGGAGGGTATTATCCACTCCCCAAATAATAAGATAAAGTCACTATTATCCGAGTATAAAATGGTTGGCATTCCGTGATACGTTGATTTTAGGGTAAAATAATCTTTCAGTATTTAAACGAGCTCACAAATTACCTAATTTCCCAAATTCAGTTGATTCCAATTACCTTTACACTTTTATTGAAGGTGAAAGTTGCAATGCTGTCCATTTCCTCTTTTAAGAACTTGATGGCACTATCTACATCATACTCAGCCTGTTGAGAGTGCCCAACATTACCAATGAGTTCAAAGCGTCGTGTCTAAACAAACAAACAAAATTACAACTTCTATGGTGGATGAATGGGTAACAGCTAAATAAATGTATGCTGCTACTAGGCTCCAGAATTTTTCCCAGGAAGCAAGAGATGAATGGGAGCTGAGTACCTCATGACCGCTATTAGTGCCTGGAGCTGGGATCACAGAAACTGCATGAAGCAAAAGCAAAACTGAGTGGAAGACACTGACAGAGATAGATATGCACGAGCCAAAGGAAAAGGGTCTTACAAACATACCAGCAACAAAAGGTTTCTCGATGCTCCGGCTAGTAATTTTATTTGGTTCATCAAAAGACGGGAGAGCAAGGTCTGCTCGACAATTCATTAACCATTAGCGAAAAGGTTCAAAGGAGGACTTTTGACTAGAATGCTAATAAGATCTCCAAAGAAAATGAAGTTTTAGTTTGTTTGTTGCTAATAAATATCACACCATCACGGTAAACAAATCAAATATGTTCAAGTACAAAATGAAAATTAGTCCAAGGAGGACTTGCCTATAATGCTAATAACTCAAATAAAAGGTTTACTACTTGCTACTTCCTATGCCCAATTTTAAGTGTCCCAGTTGACTTTGCACACGGTTTAAGAAATGCATTAAAACTCTTAATTTTATGTGAACATGCCTAAACTGCCCTTATAAATATTTTTTGGATCAGTCATACTAAAAGTGACTTTCTAACTTCAATTATAAAAATTGACTTTCTAACTTCCACTAAGAAAAAGAAAATACAGCGAATGCAATTTACTCCAAGGTGTGTAATCCTCTATATGTGCCAATATTTATGCCCCAAATAGTGAATGGCGGCAGGTTGCTCCAATTTGATCTAAGTATATTAATGGTCAGCATTATCACTCATATTTTTGTAGAATTTTAGAGAAGAAAGTAGGAGAAAAGGAGAGATTTCTTGTTATTCAATATGTATGAACCTTATTACAAAGAGATGCTACTTATAGGACAAAGACTGTCCAATTTAAAGTAGCCAACGGTCCTGTACAGTGGCTGCTGAGACACTGTGTGGTAAAAACAGATTAAAAAAACAATTTACAGCCTTAAAAGACTTCGGAGCTAATATTAACCATAATAAGAGATATAATCAGGCTAATTAGACACTAATAATGATAATAAAGAGCAATAGTTCAACAAAACAAAACAAAATTTAAGAATGATTATCACTTGTATTAATTAGATAGATATCGTTGAAAGGTATAATTAGAAATTTATTGTTACTGGACAACAGTTTTGGAATATTCCAAAAAGGAACAAGGATGGACACTTAAAATGGGAGGGAGGGAGTATGACGAAAAGGAATCAGATGTTTGTGTGTACACACACAAACACACACGTAAATGGGTCATAACCCCCACCACCACCACTATCAGTTATCCTAGCTTTTTCCAACTCTACTTTTTCAAACTGTTCTGGCAGCATATGACTACAGAAGAATTTCTTGTTCACTCTGAAGATTGAAAAAAAACATTCCATGTGCATCCTCATACGATGTCACTATAGTCAACAATACTAAGAGAATATAACTCTAAAATATCAACACTACACACATATTCATTACAACTGAAACTCGAGACAATGCTAAGGAATCCAACATACCTTCAACTTCATAGATTAGAGCATCTTTCAGGTTACACGCATATTGGATAGCTTCATCAACCTATTAAAAATAAAAATAACATCTAAAATCTAAAATTAGAAGAAAAGTGTTCTCCAATCCGAAAAGTATTACTTGAGAAATAAAGAAAGAGGCAACGCACCTGACGTATCACACCCTCCAGATCTTCGGTCCTAGCTACTACACATAGTGAGTCTATCCCGTGCACAACAACATGCGTGAATCCATACAAATTCTCTGCTTTCCAAGAAGACAATGTTATCAAGCACATAAAGTACATACATATCTAAGCAGGCATGTTCGGATGGTCTATAAAATCACCAAACACAACTTACTGAGACAAAACATCCCCAACATAGCAAAAATAAAAAATAAAAAAATCCATTGTGAGAATCAACCTTTTAAAAGTATATCATAGGGTAACTTTAAAAAGGTGAGATTAAATGTAATCGACTTTTCAGTATTCAGCATGGTGCCAGGAAGTAAGTTGGTTTGTGTGTGTGGAACACTACCAAAGCAATGAAGTGCTTACCATGCCACTGATCTATACCACGGGCCGAGATGCATATTTTTTCCTCTTCCATGTCACCGACACAAATCAGAACAAATCATGAAAAAGGAGATAAACTGAGATTACTAGATAAATTTGTCAAACCAAAAGGATGCAAGGGTAAGGGTATACCGAAGGTACATCCACAAGCACGGCGGATATCTCGGAGACTCAATGCATGAAAGCGTCTATGATACATTTCTGATTAAAAATAGGAACCCAAAAAAAAAAAAAAAAAAAAAAAATCAAGTCAATCAATGCAAACAAGATCGAAGGTGTCTTAGAAAAAGAGATGTTAGGTAAGTGGCTACCGGCCGGATAGCCCCTCAAACCCAAGTCCGGACTGGGTGAGCGGTTACCCATCTGCTGCACTGGGGCAAACTGGCTTCTTCCGCTTTTAAGATTTTCCATACCTGATTCAAAAAAATAAAAAATAAAAAAAAATGGTAAACCCTGGGTTATCTTCAGATCAATCGATTATATTGAAGAAAAAACTCATACTGATACCTTTCTTTGAGGTACTTTCGAAGGATATCTCGGAATTTTGCACGTCAAACAGTGAATTACAGATAAATCGAGGGAAGAAAGATAACAAATCGGTGTAAAAAGAAAGGGTTTTTTTTTTTTTTTTTTTTTTTTTTTTTTTTTGGAAACTTGAAAAATATCCTTAAAAAATTAATTATTTGTGTGATATGTCTAAAAATAATAACATTTGGAAAATATTTCTGAAAAACATTTCGTTCTGTATTCACTATCGATTTGCTACGTAATCGCTACGAAATACTTTTCAGATATATTTTTTAAATATTATTATTTTGAGTCATATCACATATATAATTAACTTTTTAAGCATATTTTTTCAAGTTTCCCCCTTTTTTTTTCTGGGACACGCACACAATTTTATTCGGGCGACCGGTATGAACAGGTACGTTTTTTTGGTATGAACAAGGCAAATCTGTCGCTATTTGCTCTGTTCATAGCGACATATTTGCCCTGTTCATACCAAAAAAACGTCCTGTTCATACCGGTCGCCTTTTATCCGAGGTAAGACTCAAATCCGGAATCTCAATAACTACAACATTAACCGCAGCTGAGTCAATGACTTGTTGGTAGGTAAAAAAATTGGTTAAATGACCTAGAATTTGGCAAGATCGGATTTTTATCATGGAATTGCAAAGATACTCCATCCGTTTCGAAATAACTGAAGCAATTGTTAAAAAAAAATGTTTCAAAATAAATAAGACAATTACATTTTCAATGCAGCATTTATTATGATTTTCCTACATCTTATTTATTAAGGAGTGAGAGAATGAAAACAACAAGATACTCCCTCCGTTTCGAAATAATTGAAGCAGTTGCTAAAAAAATTTGTTTCAAAATAACTAAGACAGTTACATTTTCAATGCACAGCATTTATTAAGGAATGAGAGAATGAAAACAACATTGCATTAATTATAGACTAAGGGTTTGGTCATTTTGACATTCAAGTTGAAGCATTAACTCGCATCCTTAATATGCGTGTTTTTTGCAACTTCATCAGTTATTTTGGGACGGAGGGAGTATGTTTTTGTTTTTCTATAAAAAAATTTACGGAAAAAATTAATTTATACAGAGACTTCTTCTTTAAATGAAAAAAAACACTGGTGTTTTTTAAATCGCGTTATTAAATACATTTTAAAACGTACTACCTCAGTCCCAAAATATAAGTCGATTAACCCGGTAATCTCTGAGGTTCATAACCCGGATGTTCCGGGTTCGAGTCCTAGTTAGGGACAAAAAGTGTGTGTGCGTGTGTTTATTTCGTCTCCGTAAAAAAAAAAAAAAAAAAAAGCTTTTTGATTTCGTACTAAGTATGTTTTGAATACGAATTAAACATTTATTACATTTATCTTTCTCTACCTTTAATTTATTATCATCCACTCACTTTTCACTACTACACAACTTTTTTTATTAATAACACTCAAAAGAGTATTTTAGATTTTTATCATTAAAATTAATGTCACGTTAACTACCTATGGTGCACGGATACTTCATCCTTCAAGCGTATCCCGTATCCGATACGTATTGGATCCTCCCTTGGATATATATATATATATATATATATATATATATATATATATATATATATATATATAAACATTTTATTTTTATTATTTACGGTATAGTCCTTGTATTTTTATTATTTACAAATACATCATTGTATCCGTATCCTATATTTTTGTAAAATCAGATATCTACGTATCCCGTATCCGTGCATCCTAGTTATCTACAATCTTAAACTGTGTAAAAATATTTAAATTGACTTATATTTGGGATGGAGGTAGTAGGTGTTTTCGGTCTATTTAGGAGTCTCCATAAAATTTCATGTTTTTTATTAGGGAATTTACTAGAATCGAGAGCATTGATATTCGAAATGGGTCGTGGGTATACAGGAGCAGGACATAAAAGATAAAAAGAATTGGCAAAAAGGACATAGATCCTGAAAACATGTCATTAAGGACAAACTGATTATTAATGGAATAAAACACCCCTAATGCGTACAATCTGGGAATTGCGAGTCTGTCAGCAAAATGAACGCCGGCCAAATTTTTTCAAGGATAGTGATTTAGGCACAGGGTACACAGAATTCTGGACCAAAAATATAGTGATTTAGGCGGATGTTATTAAATATAGTGATTTAGGCACATGGTACACAGTTAATTCATTCAGTTACTTAATGTATTCAGAATTAAAATTTCAGATTTTAGATTTTACATTTCAGATTTAACAAAACAGGTAAGTCTGTTATCAGAGGATTGCACGGAGACCATACATATATAACAAGGGCAAATGGTATTGCCAAGTCTAAATATGGTAATGCAAGACAAATTGTTTAAATTTACACTTTACATTCCTTTGGTGTTATCAAATTTTGCCTTTGCAAGACATAACAAGAGACAGTTTTTGTAATGTTGTACAATTTTGATCTTACTTCTATTTTTGAAACGACGTCGTTTTGTTTTGTTTTCTTTACGCAAAGAATACGACTAGGTTTTAAATGAGCCTCCAGATTATTATACCCCTCCCCCGACCTTTCTCCTCTCTTCACTTTCTACATCATTTTACGTAGGGGTACACACGGAAATGAACAATCAAAAACCGAACCGAATTATAGTAATTCGGTTTAGTTATGTTCGGTTAATACGGTTCGATTTTGATTTGCACTGCGAAGAAACCGAAAAGTTCGGTTCGGTTCGGTTACGGTTAGTAATATAAATTGACGTAACCGAACCATTATAACCAAACTGTTATCCGAATCGATATCCGAACTAATATAACCGAACTTGTTTTAGTGCGTATTATCTAACATAGATAGGTATGCTATAAATGCTGGAGGTACGGATATATACTATTTGCAAAAAAAAAAAAAAAAAAAAATCCTTGTGGAGGTCGAAATCTATTTACTTTTGAAGACACAACACAACCTAATTAAGAGGAATGATCAGGGGTTGTCACTAATTGTCATCAATTGATTGTGTCTCTATTTCGTTACTCTTCTATCGTTACTCTTTTGATTTATGTATGGATCTCGTAATCACCATGCCTGATCTCAAAAGTGAAATCTCTGACTCGTCAACGACGGATTCTCCACCGTGTGCGCCCCCATTAATCGATCCAGTCGCTCAGCTTCAACTTGATGTTGGTATTACAGGGAGCAGGGAGCCGTTTGACACAATCTGTACACACTTATCTACTGTAGCGTTTTTTAAAAATGTTTTTTGACAACCTTGTTTTGAATTCTTTTATTTACTTTATTCCTGTTTTTACTCAGCTCAGTTTGGTAGTAGAGATGCCCGAAGGCGAAGACGGCAGGCCAAATTTTTCCCTTGTAAAAACTAAATCTATTGGTATGTCAATTTCAGCTTTAAAAGAACAATATAATCTCAGTTTATTTCTTCTTCCTGATTCATTATCATTTGTATTGGTGACATGAAAGTGATAAAAGTTTGCACCTGTGTCGATGCTGAGCGTTTCTTGAGGGGTAAGCACTTTATTGCTTTGGTTTTGTTCCAACTTACCACTCCATCCGGCTTGTAATTAGAAGTTCAATTTAGACCATATAATCCTATTTCAACCTTCTGCTTTTTGCCGTTTCCATGATGTTCAATCCATTTATAAACCATCCTTATATACTTGTTTAGACATGTGTCTAGTTTTTGTTCATGATAATAGTGTTTCTTGGAAAACAGACAAATCGTTGGGAATCACATGGGTTGCTCTGCACGGGATAGACTCAATATGTGTGGTAACTAAGAACAATGATCTGGTGCATCTGGTGTGTCTTTGTTTCTTAAGCATTGTTATTTACTTTTGGATGGGAGAGTACTTTTCTCCGAGTCTAGATTTCAGACGTTAAATTTTACTCTTATAATTCACAATAGGAACAAGAACTGTCGCGACCTGGGTGCACACATACTACGGCACTTTCCTCCGCTATTTTTGGAATGCTATAGTCAGCGAGGTTGAAGGTATGTTGGATTCCTTAGCATTCTCTCGAATGACTATATTTGTAGTGTAACCGGTCTTGTCTATAGTCCATCATACACTAATGCCTTAGAGTTATCTTCTCTTAATATTGTTGATTATATTGACATTGTTGGGTTTGGGTGGGGGTGGGGGATACACATGGAATACTAATCGCAATCTTGGTAGTGAAGAAGATAATATTTTGTAGATATAAACAGCCATAAATGGTTTGTAAACGTAGAGTTCAAATGTAATGTGGAAAAAGTAAGGATAACCGATGGAGGGGGGAGGGAGATATTTAAGTTGGCTGATAATTGTTATGACTTATGACCCATTTACTCGTTTGTGTGTGTACACACAAACATCTGTTTCCTTTTTTTTTATATACACACATATGATTCTTTTTTGTCGTGTTAAATTGTAATCCTTTGTTTTGTTTTGTTATGACTTATTTCCCATTACTTGTATGTTTGTGTGTGTACGCACAAACATCCTTTTATTTTATTTTCTTATATACACACACATATGATTCCTTATTGTCGTGTTACGTAATAAACTTCTGTTTTTTTGTTTGTTTTTTCTTTTCTTTTTCTTTCTGTGTGTGTATTGTAACATGATTGATTTGATTACTGTAGTCCCTCTAAAAAAAAATACTAAAAACTAAAATGTTATTGGCATACTAGAGAAAAGTTCTCTTTTGAACCTTTTGCTTAATAGTTAACGCATTGCTCGAGCAGGCATTGAAGGCCATATGTTTGGAAGGAGCCATAAGAGACCTTTCTCTGTTGGTATGTTTGTAACATCATTTTGCTTTAACACGTAACAAATGTATCTCCTCCCTCTTCTACTCATTTTTGCTTTTGTTTCATGCAGTTTCGGTAATTTCAGGCAGTAGTAAGGTTCGTAAAAGAAGTGGTCATGAGGTACTCAGCTTGCATCTATTTCTTGGATGCCTTTCTCTTTTTTAGCATATGAAAGCTAATAAGTATGTAAGAGTTACTTTGGACATGCATTGCCTCTATTTCTTTCTTCCTGCGAGAAATTCGGGAGCCTAGTAGCAGCATACCATGTTTCATCGGTTACCCATAATTTTGTTTGTTTGTTTAGACAAGACGCTTTGATCTCATTGGGGTAAAATGTTGGCACTCTCAACAGGCCTCAAGGGCGGAGTATCGTGCAAAAAGACCAGCAAGTTCTTACAAGAGGAAATGAAAAGCGGCTCAACTTTTACCTTTGATAAAACTATACAGGTAAAAGGAATCAACTAAACTTGGGAACTTGGGTATTTTGTGAGCTTGTTCAAGGACCAAAAGGTTATTTTGCCCACTATCAACGTATAGCCTAATGCCAACCATTTTTTTAGTTAGATATGACCCTGAATTCAGCATATTAACATACAATCAGTAGCTTTATTTTGGATGCTGGTTTAGTGTCGAAATAATAATAATAATAATTATTCTTATTATTCTTGCAGACAACAAGTTTCGATGAGATACGGTTTTCGTTTTGGGAGTGACTTTGTTTATTCCGCTTCTTTTTTCGTTCATCAACCCGGGAGTTTTAAGACCGATGAGATACGGTAGTGTATTTTTCAATTTATTAGGTCTATTTGGTTCCATATACTACTACCGCGTGTTTTGCATTGCCTATAATTCTAACTTCACTCTTTTCAGGTTTTTGCTTGGAAAAAAGATGATATTATTGGAAAGGAATTGCGGCAGATGAACCCTGGCCTTGAGGAGCTACTAGCTAGCATTGATGTGGCCGATAATGACCTTGACACGGTCTGATCATGCTCGTGCTTTAAGACTATTATGGATTTGAGATTTTATTTAGGGGTAAACATGTTTTTGTCTCTGCGTGGTTTACCCCTATTTTGACGTTGTGCTTATCTTGGCACATTTGTCCCTTGACTAATTTAAGGAACTTAAATATATAGTCTTAGCTATTTTAGTTCAAACTCACCTTGGTGGTGTCATTTTGACTTTGTATATTGAGATTTCACCTGAAAGTGAACTAAATTTGGCTTCTTGTCGAGCTCAATGGGCCAGTTTGGTTTTATTTATTTTTTGTTAATTTGGTGAGGATTAAGAAATTGCATTAAATAGAAAAGTTTATTACATTGTTCCCATTGGTGTCGATAACCCAATGGAAAAAAGACAAATGTCAATGGTAATCTGTCTTGCGATTAGCGGTGTATTTAGCGAATTCATGATTGACAATATTTTTTTACCCAAATGAAAACAATTTTACAATTAACATAACTCAGGTGCATGGGTTGCACCCATGCTAGGTGACTCTTTACATTTACTGATGGCGAAAAAACTACCTTTTTCAAGAAGGATGAACCAAATTTATGCCCCAAAAAAAAAAAAAAAAAGAATTTCCTTCACAATAGAGGCCGAAAGACATGACCTGGACCGATTGCAGTTGAAAGTTGAAGCTGACATATATTTATCGAAACCCTCTAAGGACCGTCGTTTTGGTGGATGACAAGGGAACCACGTATCGGGATGAAGATGGACTATTTTTGTTCCGTTCATTCAACTCTTGCAAGGCACATACCTTTACACAAGACCCATGTTGATTTTGTGTTTTTTTTTCACGCACTCAATTATTTTCTGAGTCCGTAAAACCACAATATTGTCCAGAGTGGGTCATAACAAAATCTTCATAACAAAATCTTCTTGTCCATTTGGTGGAATGGAGAAAAAAGACACCACATGAGGGAAACACACCGATGACGGTCGAATTATACCTAGTAAAGTCATCAATATTATCCTTAAATCGAGCTTAATTATATATACTTTATATTGAATCACATGTTTATAGTGTTTATTTAATGTTATGTGATTTATAAGATATAATTTGGTATTTATCTATTTTTATTATTAAAATGTGATTTACTGTGCGTTGATTATTGATTTTATAGAATACGGTGAATCGGAATATATCTACCGACAAAGGAAGTAAATCTCAAGGTAAATCGGAGCAGAATCGGATTCATTAAAAGATCGAGATTGACGTAGCACGAAGCGTGGAGTAAGGAACAAGAAAAGCCAACGAGTCAATCAGAAGGCAGTGAGCTCGCTGGCAGCGAGCCCATGATTCGCTGGGGGCGAGTTCGCGAAATCTCGAGGATCGGCTAAGGGTTATCTCTACACGTTTTAGGGTTTTCGAATATATTTTTAGGTCGGCCTAAACTCCTATATAAAAGCCTGAGCACGAATTTTATTAGTGACACTTTTAGAATACCTTAGATTACGCTTTACAAAATACAATACTATATCTTAGCTTTATTTTATTATGTTTCTTCATCACAGAGGCGATGGATTCATCAATTAGAGATCGCATTGAAGGATTGGAGGACCCTCCATCTACGAGGGTAATGCCTATCCAAATATGTTGTTTTTATTCGTAGATCTATTTTATTTCGTTATTGAAGAGAGTTTGAGAAAGTAAATAATACTTGAGTAAACTTCAACTTGTTTATTCATGTTGAAAGAATTAGTATAAATAGATACAAGAGAGGATCCTTACAAGAGAGGATCTTAGCTAGTAAAGTAAAAGTAACTAGAGCCGGCTAGAAGTAAATGCTAGAGTCGGCTATGTCTATGGCTATTACATAATAGGACAAGAGCCGGCTAGAAGTAAATGCTAGAGTCGGCTATGTCTATGGCTATTACATAATAGGACAAGAGGTAGTTACTTTATGACTTTTGGGACATATTAATTGTTTATTCAATACAATTAATATGTCTCTTGATACATAAGAAACATGTTACAATGTAACGTGTTATTAGTATAATAACAAAGTAATATTAACCATAATTAATATTAACCGGTGATCTGACAAATCACCACGTTCAATATTTGTGTTGGCCTGAACTAGGGACGAGACCAACTTTGATACTCGACCAGATTCCCTGTGGGATACGACCTTGACTCACCAATTCTAGGCTACAGTTGACCCGGTACACTGCCGGTGAGATTGGACACTTAGAAAAGGCCGATCAACTGTCTTCTTACCTTTGGGGAGAGCTGTTAGATCCCAAGTATGATTATCCAGGAGGGCAGTCATTTCAGTCTTGACAGCTGCCTTCCACTTATCATGTTGGAGAGCTTCCTGTATATTCTTAGGAATAGAGTGAGAATCCAAGTCCTGTGTAAACATGGCAAAAGCAGGTGATAACTGATCATAAGATAGATAATTATGAATAGAATGATCAGTAGTGCAAGATCTCTTTCCCTTCCTGATAGCAATAGGCCTATCATCAATGTCAGCAGGCTGCTGAGAGTCTGTAGGTTGCTGAGTGTCAGTAGGCTCGGGTCGCGGCAGGCTCGGTTCGGGAGGTTCGAGGATCGCAGCCGTCGTGAGTCGCAGGGTGCCGAGGTTCGATCGCCGAGAATCGCAGGTTGCCGAGGTTAAGAGTTTCCGAGGGAAATGATTTAGGTCAATTTCAATCGGGTTTCCATCGATGTTGCCTCGGTGAACTTGTTTGTAGTAGGGAGTCCTTTCAAAAAAAATTACATCCATAGAATTGTAAAATCTCTTTTCGAAGGAGAGTAACACTTGTAACCTTTCCGTCCTTTGCATATCCTAGGAAAATGCACTTGTGAGCTTTGGGATCAAGTTTGCTTCGTGTTGGGCATGGATATAAACAAACACAAGACAACCAAAGATTTTTGGAGGTAATTGGGAAATAAGATGAGGGCGGGGAGTGTTTGGTCGAAGGGTTTGGATAGGAGTTTTGAAGCCTAACACTCTACTTGGGAAGTCTCGTTGATTAAGTATGTGGCGATTAATATAGCTTCACCCCACATATACTTTGGAACATGTGTGGTGAACATGATTGATCTAGCCATCTCTAGTAGGTGCCTCGTTCTTTCTCTCAAAGCAACCCCATTTTGTTGAGGTGTTTCCACACAACTACCGATATGGACAATCCCCTTATCCATCAAGAAATTACCGAGGTTAGACTCATAGTATTCAAGTGCATTATCGCCTTTAAGATCTTGATCTTAGTGTCAAATTGAGTAGAGATCATGTTGTAAAATTCCCGAAAACTGTTCCAACTTCGATTTATCCTTCATTAAAAACAAACCATGTGTTTCTCGGTATGATCATCAATGATAGTGACAAACCACCTTTTCCCTGTTATACTTTTTACTCTTGAAGGTCCCCATACATCACTATGAATTAAAGTGAAAGGTGTGGAAGGCAAATAAGGTAGTTTGGTATACACAGATTTGGTAAGTTTGGCAAATTGACAAATATCACATTGAAGATCATTGACATTACATCCTTTAAATAATTCAGGAATTACAGACTTTAAATAACCAAAGCTTGGATGTCCTAGTCTATAATGCCATAACATGATATTGTCTAAGGTTTGAGTGCGAGGCCGCCGAGGCGGATTCGGTCTTCGCCTTCGTCTTCGGCAGGTTGACCACATACAATCCGAGCGTGGTTTAGCTCTCCCAATCACTTCCCGTGAAGAAGGGTCCCTGGAAGGTGCACCGATTCTTATTAAACACAAAAATTCAATTCAAATCTTTTGCAAGTTTATCGACGGATATGAGATTGCGTCTAATTTTGGAACAAATATGACATCCTTTAGGCATATCTTATTAGCGAGTTTAACATTTCCAAAACCTTTTGCATGAGAGATAGATCCATCGCGAGTCTTAATTTTATGAATTTGATGACATGGCATAAGGTGAGTTATGAGGTTTTTATTGCCAGTCGTATGAGAGGAGGCCCCAGAATCAACAATCCATGTTTCATTATTAATAGAAGAGTAGAATTTACCTGCACTAGCCTGAGTAGCCGTGTCAGTAGAGGGACTACCTTCTTTTTGTTGAGTGAGGAAGGCTTTGAATGCAGCAAACTGAGCATTCAACTTGTTATCATTTTCCTCTTCATTGACATGCCTGCCCTGACTTTCCCTGGTAGGCTTGGAGGATTTAGGCATGCCATGTAGCTTCCAAAGCAAGTGTCCTTGGTGTGATTTGTGCGTTTGCGGTGCTCACGAGAACAACTTTCCGGTTCGATCGCAGGCTTCCCGACGTCTTAGTAAACTCGGCGAGGCTTCCCGACGGTCGGCAGGTAGCACTTTCGGCAGGTTGTCGGCGGGGAGTTCGAAAGCATCACTTTTCTCCTCGCTTTCCTCATGTTTGACTTCAAAGCAAACATGGATTTGAGATTGGGGAGAGGTTTTATGGCAAGGATTCTTCCCCTAACATCATCAAGAGTAGGATTCATTCCGGTAAGAAACTTGAATACTCTCTTTTTCTCAATAATGTCCTTATAAAGGCGCATCCTTGACATCATTCCGGGGGTGAGTTTCCAACATATCTAGGTGTTGCCATGCCCTGCACGGTTGGTTGAAGTATTGAGTTACGTACATATCTCCTTGTCTCAGCTTTGAATCGAGCTTCAAGTTCATACACTTCGATGTATTGTCTTTCTTGGAGTAAAGATCCCCGGCATTATCCCGATCTCCTTTGCAAGTATCATACATCATAAAGTTCTCACTAATCTCTTTTGTCATTGATCTTGTGAGAATGGTCATGACTTGATTATTAGTAGTATCCCATGCTTCAAATCCTGGGTCATCTTCAGCAGGGGCAGGTTTAGAGCCGGACAGGTATCCCATCTTACCTTGTCCAGAGATGTACATTTTCATAGACCTTGACCGCAGCAAGTAGTTGTTGCCATCAAGCCTATGATTTGTGTAAGATGAAGAGTCAGTGACCCCAGTCTGCTGAGGCAGCTGGGACTCAACTGAGGGCGAGGAAGCTTCAGATAATGAAGACATTCTTGATTCAACCAGGTACTGAGAATTTGCAGCGGATTCAGGAGTTTAAGGCTCTGATACCATGAAGAGAGTTTGAGAAAGTAAATAATACTTGAGTAAACTTCAACTTGTTTATTCATGTTGAAAGAATTAGTATAAATAGATACAAGAGAGGATCTTAGCTAGTAAAGTAAAAGTAACTAGAGCCGGCTAGAAGTAAATACTAGAGTCGGCTATGTCTATGGCTATTACATAATAGGACAAGAGCCGGCTAGAAGTAAATGCTAGAGTCGGCTATGTCTATGGCTATTACATAATAGGACAAGAGGTAGTTACTTTATGACTTTTGGGACATATTAATTGTTTATTCAATACAATTAATATGTCTCTTGATACATAAGTAACATGTTACAATGTAACGTGTTATTAGTATAATAACAAAGTAATATTAACCATAATTAATATTAACCATAATATTTCCACAGTTATGGAGTAGTCGTTTGTGTATTGATTTCGTGATGTGGTTAATTAACAAACCCATATTCATGTAGCTCTGACCCGTACGAAGGCGTTTTATGAGAGAATGCGGGGGCAAGATCGGTCTCGGCGCGGCGAGCCTATGTCTCGCTGGTAGCCAGCCAGGCTGTTTCCACGATTTCTCTATGAACGACTTCGGCTACGACGTGCTTTCTGTTTTTCATATAAACATGTAATAGATCCGGCCAATTTGCTACATCGTTCTCGTAAATTAATATGATATATTGTGAAAATTGTCATGTTACTAGGACATTAGTTAGCCGATCGTTTAGGAGGTGTGCCAACCCGTCCACGGTGGTTGCCTAGACGAGGTGACGATTTTAGACCGGCATCCCTAGTTTGGTATAGCATGCTTGTTATATGATGTTCTATCTGTCCAAGGAAGGATTCGTAATTAAGCATAGGGATCTTCTATCCGTTCACGAATTAGATCCCAGTTTAGGGGATGACTCCCGTAGTCAAAATTTAATCAATCCTAATGTCTTTTCTGTCTCGGCTTAGATATACATATATGGGGGAGTAATTACTACTAGCGTAATCAATACCATTTGTTAGAGTCTTATAAAACCAAAAAAATAAGTGTTTTAGTGTCTACTGTAGAATTGTTAGTCTTTGTGTTTTCTATCGTGTCAACCTTTATCTCTACGTTATAGTTGGTCGTAGACCGCCCTTTCATCTATTTTTAGTTTAATAACGTTGTACTTGTTTAAGCCGAGTCTCTGTGGGATCGACCTCGACTCTAACTAACTATACTACGATTGAATCTAGTTCTCTTGCTAGTGTGTTATTTAGGTATCGAGTATTTTTATTACTTGACCCGACATCATACACAAAGGATGAATAAGACAATATGCTAAGAATAGCAACTGAAAAGACAACATTACCCAGGGGAAAAAAAAAAGACAACATTGGAATAAATGGCGCCGGAAAGGTAGACAAAGAATAGAAGGAAGGCAAACTAATTAAACATGAAGGGAAAGATTACCATGGATAGAACAATTCAATCACCATCGAGAGAGCAATTTCCACGGGGATGAGAAAATCTTAGGTCAATTTCCTGTTAATGAAAGTATGAGACTTACGCTCAATGGCGGATGCAGGATCCTGGGGTGAGTGGGCGATAATATTATAGATTTTTGGCCTACTTCAATGCCCAAAAAGTAACGCAAAGATTAAAATCATTCATATCAAAACATTTAGACATTGTTGCTTTCAAACTAATGATACCATCAATGTCAATAATGACCATATTATCTTCATAATATAAGAAGCAAGATATAAAAGCAAGATATTACTAATGATACCCCATTGGACTAAATGTAAAGCCATAATACATATTCTTCAAACTCAATAAATGAATCCCAAACCTAAATTCATCGGACTTCAAACTCCCTAATAAATAAATCCCGAATCCATAAATACTAGAATTACATAGTCTTAGGGATATGACACACACTTAAGGCAAGAGCATGATCTAACCAATTCAATAATACTCTCATTGGGAGCCTCCGCTACGTGGCTTGTTAATGACAGAGAGCCTCCTACTATGTGCCTTGTTAATGACAGCGAGCCCCCTCTTTCTACTAGAGGAGCCTCCGCTACATGGCTTGTTAATGACAACAACGAGCCTCCTTCTACTAGAGGAGCCTCCGCTACATGGCTTGTTAATGACAGCTAAATGATCCATGATGCTACGCTCCCCACGGATCAGAAATTCATTTACTGGAAGACCACGCCTCGTTGAACCCATTACTCTACCTCTGTATTTTTTCACGAAATAAACCTGATAAAGAGTAAAGAAGATGCTTAATAGGTAAGATAATAGGTAATGCAAAACAGAGTGTTTGAATATGGAAACAAAGCAAAGCCTAAATAACTGAATGATCCATCCATGTGCACCATATGAAAATTGTCTTATTTATTTATTAACCAAATCCGTTCAGTAACCGCATGCACCTTGTTTGCTTTCCACTTCGATGATGGTATGCGATTGGAGTTGTAGCAAAATGTGACAGGTACCAATGAATAATGTTCCTTCCATATAGTCATTAATTAAAAAAATAAAAATGCAATCGAGACCGCACAAGTGGTATGGTCTACTCTTATCAAAAAGAAGTACCTGAATCTCATTAGCCTTGAACTTCTTGCCGAACAAATGTTGAAGAGTGAAAATTGCTGTCTGTCAAATTAAAAATAATGATAATTATCAGTACTATCAGTACTCTAAACTGCATCCAAAGCAAGCATATAATCTCCCCCTCCCCTTCTAATACCCCTCCGTTTCGAAATAACTGAGGGAGTTGTCAAAAAGATTTGTTCCAAAATAACTGAGGTAGTTACATTTCCAATGAAGCATTTATTTTGTTTTTCCTACATCTACCCTTATTTATTAAAGAGTGAGAATAAATACAACATTCCATTAACTATAGACTAAGGGTTTTTTAAATGGTTGGAATTCCGCGAGATGTTGATTTTAGGGTAAAATAATCTTTCAGTATTTAAACGCACAAAATACCTAATTTCCCAAATTCAGTTGATTCCAATTACCTTTACACTTTTATTGAAGGTGAAAGTTGCACCGCTGTCCATTTCCTCTTGTAAGAACTTGATGGCACTGTCTACATGATACTCAGCACTTGAGGCCTGTTGAGAGTGCCCAACATTACCAATGAGTACAGAGCGTCATGTCAAAAAAAAAAAAAAAAACAAACAAAATTACAACTTCTACGGTGGATGAATGGGTAACAGCTAAATAATTGTATGATGCTACTATGCTCCAGAATCTTTCGCAAGAAGCAAGAGACGAATGGGAGCAGAGTACCTCATGACCGCTATTAGTGTCTGGGATCACAGAAACTGCATGAAACAAAAGCAAAACTGAGTGGAAGACGGAGAGAGATATGCACGAGTCAAAGGAAAAGGGTCTTGCAAACATACCAGCAACAAAAGGTTTCTCGATGCTCCGGCTAGTCATTTTAAAGGGTTCATCACACTGGAGAGCAAGGTCTGCTAGACAATTCATTAACCATTAGCCAAAGGTTCAAAGGAGGACTTTTGACTAGAATGCAAATAAGATGTCCGAAGAAAATGAAGTACTTGGTTTGCTTGTTTTTAATGAAGTACAAAAATGAAAATTAGTCCAAGGAGGACTTGCCTATAATGCTAATAACTCAAATAAAAGGTTTACTACTTACTACTTACTACTTCCTACGTCCCACTTTAAATGTCCCGGTTGACTTTGCACACGGTTTAAGAAATGCATTAAAGCTCTTAATTTTATGTGAAACATGCCAAAACTACCCTTATAAATATCTTTTAGATCGGTTATACTAAAAGTGACTTTCTAACTTCAACTACAAAAAATGGCTTTCTAACTTCCACCAAGGAAAATAAAATACAGCGAATGCAATTTAATATATCAACACTACACACTTATTCAATACAACAGAAACTCGAGACAATGCTAAGGAATCCAACATACCTTCAGCTTCATAGATTAAAGCATTGTTCAGGTTACACATATATGGGTCAACTTCCTTAACCTATTACGATTGGAGTTAAAGATAACATCTAAAATCTAAAATTAGAAGAAAAGTATTATCCCACCTGAAAAGCATTACTTGAGAAATAAAGAAAGAGCCAACGCACCTCACGTATCACACGCTCCAGATCTTCGGTCCTAGCTACAACACATAGTGAGTCCTCCCCATGCACAACAACCCGTGTGAATCCATACAGTTTCTCTGCTTTCCAAGGAGATGATGTTATCAAGCGCATAAAAAGCATACATATCTAACAAGGCATGTTCGGATGGTCTATAAAATCACCAAACACAATTTACTGAGACATAACACCCCCACCATAGCAAAAATAAAAAACAAAAAAATTTATTGTGAGAATCAACCTTTTAAAAGTATATCATAGGGCAACTTTAAAAAAGTGAGATTAAATGTAAGAAAAATTATTAAGACACAACCCCTCATCCCCAACCCATCCACATAAAAGATGGATTTGTGGTCTAGAATTTTTGTGTTATTTTGTTTTCTTTTTAAATGTTAAAATGTATGGTTATAAATGTTATGTGGATGATTTATGTTGATGAATTGTATGCTCTAAATAAATGTAATCGACTTTTCAGTATTCAGCATGGTGCCAGGAAGTAAGTTGGTTTGTGTGTGTGGAACACTACCAAAGCGATGAAGTGCTTACCATGCCACCGTTCTATACCACGGGCCGAGATGCAGATTTTTTCCTCTTCCATGTCACCGACACAAATCAGAACAAATCATGAAAAAGGAGATAAACTGAGATTACTAGATAAATTTGTCAAACCAAAAGGATGCAAGGGTATACCGAAGGTACATCCACAAGCACGGCGGCTATTTTGGAGACTAAGGGCATCAAAGCGTCTACTATACATTTCTGATTAAAAATAGGAAGAAAAAAAAAACAAATAAAGGAAATCAAGTCAACCAATGCAAACAAGATTGAGGGTGTCTTAGAAAAAGAGATGTTAAGTAAGTGGCTACCGGACGGATAGCCCCTCAAACCATGGTCAAACTGGCTTCTTCCGCTTTCGAAATTTTCCATGCCTGATTCAAAAACAAAAACAAAAACAAAAACAAAAACAAAAACAAAAAAAATTGAATTCAATCTTCAGATTTATCGTGAAAACGGGGCGCGGTTATCTTCAGGTCTACCGATTAGAGTGAAGCATACAGATGGTATAAAAGGTAAACCCTGGGTTATCTTCAGATCAATCGACTATGTTGAAGAAAAAACTCATATTGATACCTTTGTTTGAGGATATATTTTCGAAGGATATCTCGGAATTTTTCACGTCAAACAGTGAATTATTATTACAGATAAAGCGAGGAAGAAAGATAACAAATCGGGTAAAAAAAGAAAGGTTAAATGAGCTAGAATACGATAATCTACTGATAAAATTAGGGGGAATCGGCAAGATCGGTTTTTCTTTTATCAGAGAATTGCAAGATATAGTGTGTGTGTGTGTGTGTTTTTTTATTTTATTTTTTTGATATTTTTTATTTTTTAAACTAGACACCGTAGGGTTTTTTTTTTCTAGGGTGAAAATTAAATTCTACATAGACTTCTTCTTTAATTGAAAAAACGGTGATGTTTGCTGATGACGTCTATCTCAACGGGCCGGAGCTCAGGTCATTAGACCAGAAGGTCATAGGTTTAAATTTCGGATTAGTCTTATATAAGGAGGATGTTTGAGGAGTGACGTACGCGTCATTTTTGGACACATGATTTGAATTTAGATTCAAATTGTGTGGTCAGAAAGCTACTTGTGCAGCCACGATGCGAAATGGGTGACCATAGAAGACTAACCCTTAAATTTCTCTCTAAATCAAGTCATTAAATACTCCTTCCGTTTCAATTTATTTGTGACATATTCCTTTTATGGATGTCCTAAAATAAGTCTCATTATTAATGTTTCGACATAAATTTGTTTGTTAAATGTCTAAAATACCCACATATCAACATTTAGTGAAAAATACGAGGACAATATAAAAGGGGTGTAATTGTAAATTAGTCATGTATTTAATGACCAGACAATGTAATAAATGATGTTTCCTTAAATTTCAAGAGTTCCAAAATGTCCCAAACAAATTGGGACGGAGGGAGTACTTTTCAAAATGCAGGTGCATTCAATGTATTTAAGGAGTCTTCGTAAAATTTCATGTTTTTTAAAGAGGAAAGTTGTACATACATTATGCAATGTGTTTGTCCACCGTAGTGGAAAAATAAAAAGCTCATGTTTTCAAAATCGAGTCATTAAATACATTTTATAAAACGCATCGAGTCATTAAATACTCTTTTAAACGCAGATGTATTCGATGTATTTAAGGAGTCTCTATAAAATTTCATGTTTTTATTAGTGAATTTGCTAGATGCCCGAATGAGTCATTGATATTCGAAAGGGTCGTCGGTATGCAGGACATAATAGATTAAAAAAATTGGTAAAAATGACATGGGTTGTGAAAACACGTCATTAAGGACAAACTAATTTATTAATGGACTAAAACATCCCTAATGCGTACAATCTCGGAATTGCGAGTCCGTTAGCAAAATGAACGCCGGGCCGTTTTCGTCAACGCATTTCATATCAACTGCACCAAATAATCTGGATGGAAGGGCAAAGATTTCAGGGCCATTAAAGAGAGTCACGCTACTTTCAAAAGAATTTCTCTACATTTAAAGAGGAATCGAAACATCTAACCAATCTAGGGTTTGGAAATTTGATGAGAGTCAAATTGACTATCATTTAGTATGTGATTATACCCCGTTTATACCTCGTTTTATATGTTTTCGGAGACATTTGGTTGTATTTTGATGTATTTACACATTGGTTATCATTTCGAGACCTAGGACGGAATGTCCAAATATCTCGATGTTTTAGGTGTTTTCAATGTATTCTCGGTCACCCTAGTGTCCTGTAGGGGTTACGTGTGGTATTTGTTGTGATTTTGTACAGGTATTGGGTGTTCGAGATGACTGGAAGGCGAGATACGAGGGTTGGAACGTGTGCCCGAAGCTTAAACGTTCAAACGGATCAAAACTTGTTGGTACTACAATCACACCTTCCAATCATCTGCATTTTGATCCAACTTAGAGGCATTTTCTGGGCTGTACATGCTCATAAAAGTTGTAGACAATTTCATTAGCTTTCCAACTCATTTTGAATCACTGGATTTGGAGGACTACACACAAAGTTATGGCCGATTTACTGAAGATGTGTCAGTAGGCGTGCGCCTGGGAAATGCTAGGCACACGCCTACCGGTTAAATTGGTCCAGAAAGTTTCAGTCCGAGTTTTCAGCATGCTAGGCGTATGCCTAGCAAAGCCTAGGAGCACGCCTAGCATTCAGATCTCACTAAACACTATAAATACCGCCCTATATGAACTAGATCATCTCTCTCCTCTCCTAGATCGAATTTTCTGCACTTTTTCACCCCTGTAGATAGATTAGCTTAGTTTAGTCGTAGATGTTATATTCGGAGGATCTCGGTGATATCTTGACGTATTATTGACGGGATTTCGCTCGGAGATTCGATTTTCTACGGCCTAATATATTTGGTATTTCGTTTTCTTTCTTGTTCTTGCTTTCGATCTTTATTTTTGTTAACTATTTTTGTTGATTCTTGTTTTTTTGTGGTATAGTCGAGTTATATGATAGTCTATGAAATCGAGCTTTAGCTTGTTCTTGTGGTGTTCTTGATGTTTGACTTTTAATTCTCGATGTTACCTTAGTTCTAGAACTTATTCTTAATGACATTTAATGAACTCGTGACTTGATAATCGTATTTCACGTATCTTCTTTATAGATGTATTTTGCCAGAGGATAAGGGAACCAGGGTTCTAGGATCATCCTGTAAAACCGATTGAGTTGTTCAGATTCGGTTTCGTGTGTGAGGTTTATATCGGCTCGTCGAGCGTTTCATCGACCATAAACCGTGTTAGGTCAGTTAAATCCGGTCAGCGGACTGTTGAACCTGACATTGGAGGGTAGATATTGAAATAATGTCTATTCTCGGAATTAGGAGACGACACCCTTCGGGTGACATCGAGAACGTTTAGGTAAGTCGAGAACACTTCCGGGTTCAGCTAAGGTTTGTGAGTATTAGATCGGATCATAGCTCGGCTATCTCTTTTATATAGTTTTAACTCTTTTATTTTGTGCATTTTAGTTTGTAGAACCTGTGATTGACAACTCACCACGTTCAATTATTGTGTTGACCTAAACTAAGAACGCGACCGACTTTGGTACTCGACGAGATTCCCTGTGGGATACGACATTGACTCACCAATTCTAGGCTACAATTGACCCGATACCCTGCCGGTAAGATTGGACACTTGGAAACGGCCGATCAAGTTTTCTCGCGCCGTTGTCGGGGAATCGGGTTGATATCTTGTAAGTTAGTTGAGTTTTTAGGATTAGGTCGTTTTTCTTATTTGTTTTTTTATGTATAGTTTGTTTTATTTTGTTGTTGTTGAAGTGTGATGAGGGAAAAATTCACTGTTATTATTATAACAATTTACCCCACTTCTGATACCATTTTGAGCGTTATTATGTCATTTCGAGTCATAAATTCCTTAGATTTATCTAAGTACGTTAGTAGTAAGTATTATATAAAATATAATGTTTTTACTAGTTTTTGTACCGGTTTAGTAACCGGAGTGTCGTGTCGGATTTACGTTTGGTGTTTTGGTGGTTCATTGCGGGATTATACATTGACCAAGATTCCACGTAACGACATGTTTTGAGGCCTAAAAAGATGTATTTTGATGGATGGAAGAATGTGCCATAAGCTAACGAGTTCAAACGGATCAATTGTCCCGAATGCTTCTACCTTAGTAAAATATCTTCGACAGACATTTGACCCAACTTAGAGGCATTTTCTGGGGAAGAGTTCTTCATAAAAGTTGTAGATATTCAAATGAGCTTTCCAACGCATTTTGAATCACGTCAATTGGAGGTCTACAACTCAAGTTATGACTATTTTATCGATAAGCGCCGCAATAGAAACGCCGGGAAAAGTGGAGATATTCTCCCAACTTGATTATATTCTCCCATGTGGTGCGTGAGGGCGTGAGGACATGTGAGGATTCATCATTACATCCCACATGCTTCTAAATGATATCCCACGCATGTGCTCTTATATATATATATATATATATATATATATATATATATATATATATATATATATATATATATATATTTGTATATCTCTCCCTATATATACTCCCCCATTTCCATTCCTTCTTCCTTGCCCCTCTCCTTCCCCATCCTCCTTCATCTTTTCCTTTCTTTTAATTTATGTTTTGGGGGGCCTAAATTAGATATATATGTAGTTATAATGTCGGTGTAATAACCCGACTAGTTATCGTATTAATATAATTTCGTTTCCGTTTTTCTTTTATTGCTTTCTTTCATTTTTATGCAATTAGTATAAATACATATATATATATATATATATATATATATATATATATATATATATATATATATATATATATATATATATATATATATATATATATATATATATATATATACGTATATTATATATATCTATATCTATATATATCTTTATATATATCTATACGTATATCTATATATTTGTAGTTATTTTATTTCCGTTTTGTTTTCTTTCGTTTTGTTTCTTTTCTTTCTTGTTATATGTATATATCTATATATACGCATATATATCTATATACTAGTATTTATATATATATGTATGTATTTAGATATATATTTATATTTCGTTGTTATTTTCGTTGTTATGATTAGCTAAAGTAGTCACATAGTGAATCATGTAAAATTTGGTGAAATCAACCTTTGGAAGATAAAATTGGGAGTGTGTAGTGCTTTTTATTGTTATATCTCACATATTTCACGTCTTAGAACTTGTTATAACGGATTTGGGCTAGATTAGCTACCTAGGTCAAAAATCACACACATCATTCTTGAGAGTTGTTCGAGAGAATGGTGTGGGAAAAAGGGTTCTAAGATCGGGAGGTAAAACATACCGGGGTTTTAGGTCGTGAATTCAGGCCCGCGCTCATCGGTGTTTTATTATCAACATGGTAACTTGAATGTGGTAGTCTAGATTAGTGTAGTTTAGTGTTAGACCCCGGGGTTGAACTATGAAGTGCCGGGTGGTTCTTGAGCCAACGATGACAAGTTGTTTCACGGAGTCTTTCGGGTAGACCATGGATTAGGTAAAACTTCGGTTTATCGCTTTGACACATTCGCGTTAAGATGTTTGGTGTAGTACGTTGATGAGTATGAATCGGTAGTAACTTCGACCGAGTAATTTTTGGACTTGTTTCCGTAACGAGGGTTATATCAAGCGTCTCACAAACACTTAATCATGTTAGGATAATCGGTTTTCTAAAAAGAGAATTAATTAACCTCACATAGGATGTTAAAGGAGAGTTGTTCGATCTTAACATCGAATTAGGAGCACGCACCCGTGAGATTGAATGTGAGAGTTCGTTTGTTATAATGCACACTCCCGGTTTTGTCTATCCTTGGGGTTGAAATTAGCTATTTTGATCATGGTTCGGCTATGTTCTTAAATATATCTTTAAAACCAAGTAGTTAAATTGTCTTTCTTTCTTTTCTATCTTTAGCATCGTTATAGTATAAAAACAATCCAAAAACTTTGATCGCCTAGACTAAGAAACACGTTCACTTTGGTACTCACAACCACGTTTCCCTTGGGATCGACCTCGTACTCCCGTAGCTATCCTAACAATCGACCCGGTACTTTCTTTGTTTAGAGAGTTGGTTTACCCACAATTACGAGTCTTTATAAATATATTTTCGAGGGGTAAATAAAAGCTCATCAAAGTGTCACACCATCTATTTCGGTAGTGGTAGTGAAGATACCGTGATTGTGTTTGTGTTGTTTCCCTGATTTGCAGATAATGAATCCATACAACAATTACCGCTCATATCCTTACTCATTCGGATATTACAACTACGGTGTTATGGGTTACGGAACACAACCCTATTACCAGTTCAACCCATACACCGCATCATACAACAACAAGTGGGGGAATGCCCCAAGTTACTATGATCAACAACTCGATACTTCTCCACCTCCGGAATAAGAGATCTTAACTGATCAACAGGTGCCACTTGAGCAAACCGTTGAGAAGTTAAGTAAGGTAGTTCAATATCATTTCAACGAGTTTCGTGATGACTACGCAACAACACAAACAGCCATACGGAACTTGGAGCTTAAAGTGCAACCAACTGTTAGAGGAGATTGAGAGGAGAGAACAAGAAGGTATGCATGAAGGCACCCATGAGGAAATTAAGCTACGATGATGATATAAATCTTGTATCCATTAAGTCGTCTATTTCGTCTTCGTTTAGCCCTACTGTTGTACCTACGGAGGTGCACTCTATTGAGTTTGTTGTTGATATTGAGACTACTTGTTATTCTTCTTAGATGTAATATCGCCGGATGGATCATAGATCCACCCGATTACGCAACGGAAAGTACAAGATCTAGATCTAGTCAATTAAAATACATAAAATATAGATCTAAACCTACGAGGGGTTTAGATTGCTTACCGGTTTATGGTGTATAAACGTCAAGAACAATCTTCAATCCAAGCTACTCGATCCAATGAGATGCCACCGTCTTCCGACGTGTATCTCCAAGCAAGTGTTTCAAGCCGCCGGACCTCCTCGATATACAACCTTAGAAATTGCATGTTTAGATTGCATTGTTTTTTTCGAAAATCATGATGATGAATGCTTTGATATGTGGTTGAAGAGATGAATTGGGGTTGGTATTGTTTACTCGTTACATCTATTGTAAACTCATATAAATTCGTTTATATGAGTATAGGAAATTTTGTATTTTTTAGTTTCCTAGAAGTAGATATGTTTTGTTGTTGTTCCGTTTTTATTTTATTCCCAGAGATTGAGCCGTTGAAACGACAATCCCTCAGGTCAGAATGAAGAATAAAAGTTGAAGATCAGGCCCTCAAAATTTCGTGTCGATCGGAGTCCATCTCGATATCAGATCGCTGCTATAAAGTTACTGCTGTAACAGAAAAGCACAGCAGCCATAAAAACCCTAGCTGTGAGTTCGTCGATTTTCTGGAAGAGTTTGGAACGTTAAAACGACGATCCGACTGTTCAGATCGACTACCATGGAGTTATGAACAAGCCCTAAAAATTTCAGGTCGATCGGGATTTGTCTCGATGCCCGATCGGCCCGGGAAGACACTGCTGCGCTGCAGTTATAAACTGATGCAGCAGTTGGATCGGCGGCTTGCTGGGAACAATATGGCCGTCAAAACTCAGATCCAACCGTCCATATTAAAGTAGGAGGAGTGAAGAACAGGTCCATAAAGTTTCGTGACGATCAAAGTTCGTTTGGATGTCCGATTGTCGATAAAACGCAGCAGCAGATTAGAAAATAGTAAACCCTAGTTAGGGTTTGTGTATAAATTTTTTTAATAGGTTAGATACGGGGGTACCAACGATCCATCTCGGTGTTTATTTTTCCGTTATTTTTTTCGTGTATGATCGAAAATTGTATATAACCGGAAATTGCCATGACATGCATCTTCATGATTCCACTCCAATGCATACATGTAGCTAGTTTATTTCGAATAAATTAGGCATGTATAACTCGTATAATTAATTAAAAATCTTTTTTAATTAATATGTGGTAATTAATTAATTAAGTAACTAATTATTAAAACCGAGGAATCGGGTTTTGTCAATCGTTACGATTTTAGTGATGGATTCTCGGTGAATCCCACTTAGGTAAATCGTTGAGTTTTCGGTGAGCCTACCTTAAACAGAAACGAGATTACGCTTTAGTTGACAATTTAGAAATTGGAAAATCATTGTACACGGGTTCGGAAATGGTCTAACCATGGTTGGGCGAGTTAAAACCGAGCTACGGCTCGATTGCCTCCCCTCCACGTGTGACGTTTGCACGGAGGTTCGACAAGACTTAGCATATCCGATAAGCCTTCGGGCTAAACGGGGCTTCTCTTGCCGGATCCGACCGACAGTCACATATGTTCCAACGAATAAGACGACGTAGGCTTGCATACTTAACCGACCCTATTCGGAGTATATGATTTATTGTTTCTTATTGTCAAGACCAAAAGCGTAATTAGTAAACCCACCACTTTTTTCAAAACATTAAGTGGGAGCGGGGAAGACGACAGCCAACCTCACGGCCTCTACTATAGATGCAAGCACATGAGAGAAGGGTGACGCCTCGAGCCGCTTTGATTTCGGCCTCCTACGGATGGTGTTCACCCCTATCAAAATTCAAGGCTTGGTCTCCGAAAGGATATAATTTTGGGTACTCGTCGGGTCACTGACCGACCCTACGGCGGCATACTCGGGCGTACTTTGAGATCTGATATAGAAGGTCACACTCTTTATGGATATTTTCGAAATATCTAGGCTAGAAAAAGGAAGGTAATCGATGATTAAGGTCCGGGATATCTAATTCCCGTGAGATGTTCGATTCTCGAAGTTTAATCATTGAGAGAGATTGTCTCCGTCTAACCGTCACCTTTTTGACCTACCCTACGGCGGCACTGAGGTGCGAGTTAAATCCTTGGAATGGTAGGATAAACTTTTTATAGTTTATTATTCCTAAAATAAAAATTTATTAGTGAAAATTTATTTTTGAATTTAATTTTCTGTCATATTTATTTTACAACTAAATCTCCAGGCTACTAAACGGTTAGTAATAGGACTTCATTAAAAATCTGGAAAGTAACAAGTACGTTGTGAATTATCAATAAATGCAGTTAATTTTCCGGAAGAGATTTTTTCCCTTGAGCCTTTAAAAACTTAAGTGACATAGTATAAGTATGTCACGGATGTCACTCATGTTGAACGAAAGACGACCATGGAGAACAGCTCGGTATAAGGTGCTCAGCAGGAGGTTAAGCCTCTTGATGGGCAGAAGCAAAACCATGATTCAGCCCCAAAATCGGAAGAAAGGAGGACACCTATCCATGGAGAAAAACAAAATCATCACCGGAGCAGCTCGCCGGAGGAGGAAAGCAATAGCCAGAATCCATGGAGAACAGCGGCGGGTTAAAAAGAAGGAAAGCAGAAGGAAAGACAAAACCCATATTTACAGGACAAAGAGAGAAAGAATGAAGGAAAGCCACCTCCGGCAGGGCGCCGGAGGGGCGGAGACTGCCTGAGTTTTCTCTTTTTTTGAGCGAGAGAGGATGAGCAGAGAGAGAGAGTAGTATGACTGTGATTATCACTCAATGTTACCTGAACTTCATTTTTAGGGGAAATTTTAAAAATGTAATTACACAACAAATTTCTAAATTGAAAAATTAGAAAATCATATACAAAATCCCTACAGCCTGATGTTTTAGTTTTCCGTTTACGGGCTGAGAAACTTTAGCCTTAATATGCTGGTTAATTTGCTGTCGAAATTATTAATATATTGGCCTGTATGCAACAAATGCAATTATGTATAAGAAACGTAAGGATCGGCGGTTACAAGGGTTGATGAAAATAAATATCTAAAAGGTCTTCCGAAGCTATAACAAATTAGCAGCGGCGGCTGAAGAGTTAGGGTTGATGAATTCTTATTTATTTATGTATTTATTTATTTAACCTGCTTATTCCTATACGACAAAAAAAAAAAATTAAAAAATTAAAATTAAAAAAAAAAATATTTGCGTAAAAGGTCTTCCGCCGCAGTATATGGCCACAGGCATGGTCCCATTTACAGTCTGGTTTTATTTCATTATTATTAGCTTTTCCAATTACTTGTTTGGTCTTATTTATTTACAAAAATAAATAGCATATAAATAAATAAATAAATAAGATAAAATAAATAGCATATAAATACGTACGTATCAAGCCAGTCCAGGAGCATGAGGAAAAATGATATAGCTGTCATAAAATTTTATTTTAATTTGAATACAGTGATCCTTATTCTTAATTGTATTATTGACGGCAATAATTATGCGGCTACTAATTTATTAAGGCTTGAATTTTATTATGTATCTATGTTACGGGTAAATATACAAATAAGCTGTTCGGGAAAAAATTGATATTGCCATTAAAACTAAATAAATTCTGTTGCGTAATTTCGGTACACATGGCATCTTTGATACATTTAAGAGTGCTAAATTATAATACAACGTTATTTGTTTGATCCGTTATTTGTTTAATTTACAATTCCTTGTCCCGATTACGTAATTTGGCTGAGAAAACGCATCGTGATTTTATCATAAGCTTTAAGGGTCAGGAAATAGGAAGAAGGGTATTTTAATCCGAGTAAAATTATTGTCCTTATTGCAACTAAAAAAGGAGTGTGAATTAAACCTTAATATAGGAGAGAAAAGTGGATTTATAACTAAATTTTCCTTTATTTATTAGAGTAATTAGCGCAAAACATCTCTATCTTTGGGTCAAGTTTGAGACTTGCCACGTATATTTAAGTTTGAGCAATGATAAAGGCACAACAAAAATTACACAACGTGATCTCTCACCCTTGATTTTGATGAGTCTTAATTGATTGTGGTGTAGACTCATTAAAATCAAATGTGGAGATCACGTTGTGGCATCCGTTAATTAATTTTTGTTGTGTCTCTATTATTACTCATTTAAGTTTAGCATTTTTACCCTCCCTATCCTGTGTACTCCCTCCGTCTCGCAATATAAGTCTTTTTAATTTTTTTGTGTTGTCTCAAAATATAAGTCTTTCTCATAATTCAATACAATATTAAATACATTATTTTCACTTTCACACTAAAAATGCAATATTATTAGTCAGTCCCACAAAACAATACACTATTTTACATTAAAATATTAAAAAATAACTCATTTATTATGTTTTCTTAAACTGTGTGAAATAGTCAAAAGGCCTTATATTATGGGACGAAGGGAGTAATATTTTACCATCAAACATATATACGTACGTTATAAATGTTGTAAGTACGAATTATTGCCATAAATACGTATTATTGCCATAAATACGTATTATTGCCATCAAACATAAATACGTACGTTATAAATGTTGTAAACGTTATACGTACGTTATATTATGGGACGAAGGGAGTAATATACGTACGTTATAAATGTTGCCAAACAAAAAATAAAAAAATAAAAAAATAAAAAAAAAAAAAAAAATTGTTGTAAGTACGAATTATTACGTTTTGCCGTAGATAGAATCTATTTATTTTTGAATTAGGTATGGATCTCAAAAGCGTAATCACCATGCCTCTCAAAAGGTCTGACTCATCGATGACGGATTCTCCACCGTGTGCGCCCCTCTTAATCGATCCATCCGCTCCACTTCCACTTGATGTTGGTGTTGGTATTAGATGGAGCATGGAGCCGTTTGACCCATCAATCGATCCATCCGCTCCGCTTCCACTTGATATTGGTGCATGGAAGATGGAGCCGCTTGACACAATGCAGCTTGGCACAATCTCTACGCCGTTTGACACAATCTGTACGCAATTATCTACTGGCACAATCTTGCGTCAATTGTTTGGTATTCTTTTATTTACTTTATTCCTGTTTTTTACCCAGATCAGTTTGGTAGTAGAGATGCCCGAAGATATCAGGCCAAACTTTTCCTGGATTACTACGCCAAACCTCAGAATGACTACCCTGGTAAACACTAAATCTTTTGCTAATGTTAATTTCAGCTATAAAAGAAAAATATAATCTCAGTTTATTTCTTTCATGATTCATTATGATTTGTATTGGTGACACGAAAGTGATAAAAGCTTGCACCTGGCTCCGTGGTGACCGTTTCCATAGAGGTAAGCACTTTATTGCTTTGGTTGTGTTCCAACTTACTTTAAAAATGTCTTATACTCCATCCGGCTTTTTAGAAGTTCAATTTAGACCATATAATCCAATTTTAGCCGTGGCCATGGTGTTCAATCCATTTATAAACCATCCTTATATACTTGTTTAGATATGTGTGTAGTTTTTGTACATGATATAATAATGTCTTCTTGAAAACAGACAAATGGTTGGGAATCACGTGGGTTGCTTTGCACGGCATAGATTCGTTATGTGTGGTAACTAGGAACAAAGATCTGGTGCATCTGGTGTGTCATCTCTTTCTTTGTTTTTTTTAAGCATTGTTATATACTTTTTGGGTGGTAGAGTACTTTTCTAATCAAATTAGATTTCAAATGTTAAATTTTACTCTGATAATTCACATTAGGAACAAGAACTGTTGCGATCTGGGGGCACGCATACTACTGACTATTTCCTCCGCTTATTTTGGAATGTTATAGTCAACGAGGTTGAAGGTATGTTGGATTCCTTAGCATTCTCTCGAATGACTATATTTGTAGTGTAACCGGTCTTGATCATAGTCCTTACACTAATGCCTTGGAGTTATTTTCTCTTCGTATTGTTGATTATATTGACATTGTTTTTTTGGGTGGGGTTGGGGTGGGGGATACACATGGAATACTGTTCGCTATCTTGGCAGTGAACATGATATTATTTTTGTAGATATAAACTACCGAAATGGTTTGTAAACGTAGAGTTCAAACGTAATGCGGAAAAAGTAAGGATAACTGATGGAGGGGGAAGGAGATATTTAAGTTGGCTGATAATTGTTATGACTTTGGACCCATTTACTTGTTTGTTTGTGTGTGTACACACACATCTGTTTCCTTTTTTCTTATATATATTCACACATATTATTCCTTTTTGTCATGTTAAATAGTAAACTTTTGTCTGTTTGTTTGTTTTTTCTTTTCTTTTTCTTTTTCTTTCTCTGTGTGTATTGTAGCATGATTGATTTGATTATTGTAGTCCCTTTAAAAAAATTAAATAGAAAAAAACTAAATTGGTATTAACATTTTAGATAAAAGTTCTCTTTTGAACCTTTTGCTTAATAGACTACGCATTGCTCAAGCAGGCAATGAAGACTGTATGTTTGGAGGGAGCCGCAAGAGACCTTTCTCTGTTGGTATGTTTGTAACATCTTTTTGCTTTTACACGTAACATATGTATCTCCTCCCTCTTCCACTTATTTTTGCTTTTGTTTCATGCAGTTTCAGTAATTTCAGGCACTAGTAAGGTTCGTAAAAGAAGTGGTCATGAGGTACTCAGCTAGCATTTGTTTTCTTGGATGCTTTCTCTTTTTTAGCATATGAAAGCTAATAAGTATGTAAGAGTTACTTTGGATATGGATTGCCTCTATTTCTTGCTCCCTGCGAAAAATTCGGGAGCCTCGTAGCAGCATACCATGATTCATCAGTTACCCATTCATCCACCACAAAAGTTGTAATTTTGTTTGTTTGTTTACACAAGACGCTTTGATCTCATTGGGGTAAAATGTTGGCACTCTCAACAGGCCTCAAGGGCGGAGTATCGTGCAAAAAAGACCAGCAAGTTTTTACAGGAGGAAATGAAAAGCGGCGCAACTTTTACCTTTGATAAAACTGTACAGGTAAATAGAATCAACTAAACTTGGGAACTTGGGTATTTTGTGAGATTGTTCAAGTACCAAAATGTTATTTTACCCACTATCAACGTATAGCCGAATGCCAACCATTTTTTAGTTGGATATTGCTCTGAATTCAGCATATTATACATACATACATACAATCAATAGCTTTATTATGGATCTTAACAATAACAATTATTATTATTATTATTATTATTCTTGCAGACAACAATTTTTGCTTTTCAACATTTGTTCTGCCGGGAGTTTGAAGCTCATGAGATTCGGGTACTGTTTTGGGAGTGACTTTGTCTAATCCACTTCTTTTTAATCGTTTCATCAACCCAATAAGAACATTTTAAGACCTACTTTGGATGATGGCTTAGTGTATTATGATCATTCAATTTATTAGGTCTTATTTGGTTCCATATACTGCTAGTGTGTTTTGCATTGCCTATTAATCTAACTTCACTCTTTATCAGGTTTTTGCTTGGAAAAAAGATGATATTATTGGAAAGGAATTGCGGCAGATGCGTGAGAAGCCTGACCTTGAGGAGCTACTAACTAGCTTGAATGAGCCTGATAATGACCGACACGGTCTGATCTTGATCGTGCCTTAAGACTATTATACTAGTATTATGGATTTGGGATTTTATTTTGGGATAGACTCATTTTTGTCTCTTCGTGGTTAATCCTATTTTGACCTTGTGCTTATCTTGGCACATCTGTCCTCTGACTAATTTTTTTTTTCCCTTGACTAATTTAAGGAACTCAAATATGTAGTCTTTACTATTTTAGTTCAAACCCACCTTGGTGGTGTCATTCTGACTTTGTATATTGAAATTTCACCTGAAAGTGAACTAATTTTGGCTTCGTCGAGCTCAATGGGCCAGTTTTTTTTTTTTTTTTTTTTTTTTTTTTTTTGCTTTATGCCTCTGGTATCCGGAACTCACTGGTCCGACTAATCCGGAGTTTGACCCGTATCGTGCCTGCAGAGTCTGACTCTTATTCAGGGGTAAGGTCTGACCAAGAGCTCTTTCAACATGGTGCCTTAGAGAAGAATCGAACCGGTGACCTCTCTAGGCATTCTCAAGTCACTTACCACTTGAGTCAAGCTACTTGGTTCAATGGGCCAGTTTGGTTTTATTTATTTTTGTTAATTTGATGAGGATAAACAAATTGCATTAGATAGAAAAGTTTATTATATTGTTCCTATATGTTTTTTTTTGGTGGATGACGAGGGAACAACGCATCGGGATGAAGATGGACTATTTTTGTTCCGTTCATTCAACTCTTGCAAGGCACATATCTTTACACAAGACCTATGTTGATTTTGTGTTTTTGTTCCACGCATTCAATTATTTTCTGAGTCTGTAACCACAATATTGTCCAGGGTGGGCCAGAACAATATCTTCTTGTGTTCCCTCGGAGAAAAAAGACACCACACGAGGGAACACAAAAAGGGTGAATAAGACAATATGCTAGGAAGAACAACTGAAACGACTACATTGGAATAAAAGACGGCCAAAAGGTTCACAAAGAATAGAACAATGACAAACTAAAAGTATGGCAAAGACTACCATGGATAGAACAATTCAATCACCATGGAGAGAGCAAATTCCAGGCGGATGAGAAAAACTTAGGTTTGGTTTCCTGTTATTGAAACTTACGCTCAATGACGGATGTAGATAATATTATAGATTTTTTGCAATCAGAAAAATGCAGGGGGTGCTACTATATAATGTAATTTTAGAAACATATGAGTGTCAGCAGTACAAGTAATGTGGTGCCAATAACACCTCTATCATTTTTAAAATAAATACGGAATTTGTACAATAATATAAGCCACGCCTGTCGTTGCTATTGGTATTGACTCCATTCGGGAGAATAAATTAGATGCCAATTTGTATGCCAAGTAGATTTTGAAACCTCATATTTTGTTGAGGAACCTCAATGCCCAAAAAGTAACGTAAGGACTAAAATCATTCATATCAAAACATTGATACATTGTTGCTTTCAAACTAACGATACCATCAATGTCAATAATGATCATATTATCTACATCGTATAAGAAGCAAGATATGACCTATATTTATCAATTTAACAAACAAGGTTGAATGATGTGGACTAGAAACAAAACCAAGAGAGGTGACAACATGCGAAAATCTTTCAAATCATACTCGAAGGGCTTGTTTGAGGCCATATAATCTAAAAATTTGTCATGGATAGTAAGAAACACCAGGGGAATGAACTATATATGCTTCTTCCTTAAGGTCCCATTAAGAAAAATATTTTAACATCCATTGAGTAATTCCACTGACGAATAGATGCAACAACAACGAGAACTCGAATAGATGCAATCTTAGCCACATGAGCAAATGATTCTTTATAATTAATACCATACTATTGAACAAATCTTTTAGCTACCAAACGAGCTTTGTATCACTCAATATAACCATCTGACTTAGTCTTAACTTTACACACCCATCGAGAACTAGTACTATTATTACCTACCAGAAAAGAGAAGCGTGGAGTGTGTATGGTACCAATGCCAATCAATATCAGGGGTGTGCCATCAATAATCATAATAGCAAGGGAATAAAAATCATAATCATAAAAAATTAAGAAGAGATGTAAACAATAAAGACCTGAGGGCATATGAAGTATTGTTCTATGGAGTACGACTTTTGTTGTCATTTGTGATGATCGAAGTAGAAAACGAAATTAACTACTTTAAAGGATTATAACCCAAACATACACATAAAAAGATTTGAAAACCCACGACCTTTTACTAACGAAAAATCAACTTAATCGTTGAGGTAAACTTTATTGGATCGTTCAGATCCTATTTGGACCGGGAGATGTAGCGCTTTATCTACCGAATCTGAAAGGTTAAGATTGGCATACAGTTTTTCAAAAAAAAGATTGGCATACAGATTCTAATGCATCCCTCTTTTTCAATGAATCTGATTAATTAAATCTCTAAAGTATAGATTTTACATCATTTTCAGATTTTACTATGAATGTTCTAAGACTTAATAATATTTCAGCCGTAATAAAAGCCGACGAGATTTTCAATCGAAAAAATAGAAATTAAGCCCTGTTCTCTACGCAGCTCACCCCGCTTATGTGCCAAAACGTGTGTTTGGTAAGCCGCTACCAATTGAAATCCCCGCGTTCATTGCAGGGTACTGATTTCCTATTTCACCGTTCCCATAAAATTAGGTATGCTTGAAGTAAATCATTCAATCTTGTTGATATCGTTTTACCCGTAGGGGTCTCCGGTTGTAGTGATTATAAGTCTTGGTTTTTCTCGCTTTAGTGATTTCTCCGCATCGTCATTTTCTTGGTAGAAAATTCTCAAACTTTGTATGTAACGCGTTGCCCCTTCCTTTCGCTCCTTTCTTTTTTAATTGCAGAGCGATTTTGGGATTCTCGTTTCGACGGTCAAGAGTTAATTTAACGAATTTAGTTTGGAAGAATGATATCGGCAATTTCGGTACCAAAGGGTGCATTAAAATCGTGCTGTAAGGCGATCCTCCTTCAAAGGAAGTGATTGAAGAGATATTGAAAAACGAGTGTTGAAGGGATAATGTAAGTTCTAAATTAGTAAGTGCGTTTTTTGGTTCTAGGCAAAAGCAATAGTCCTCAATAGTGTCTTGCTGCTGCGCATTGAACTTAGGAGTCCTTTTTATCACTACTAGTTACCATTGATCCTACCTTTTCATGTTTTTCGTTTTTAGCTTATTCTTAGGGATGCATTTTGGCATGTTGTAAAGGGAGACCTTGATTTTTGTGGTGATAGAACTACGTGTGGTTGTGTAATTTTGGGGCTTATTGGTTTTCGCAGCGGGGATGATGAAGACGAAGACGAAGACGATGAAGAAGTTATAGATGCTGATACATCTAATCAAGATGATGATGTTGCGCAAGCACTTACTGCTTGCAGTGCTCTTGGAAAAGGTTCTGTGGGTAAAGACCTTGACACTGATAGCATGGCAGATGCCTTGAAGGAACTGAATATGGACGACTATGATGACGAATATGATGGTATGTCTTCGTCTACTTATAAATACTTGTGTATCTTTTCATCTAATGCAAGTTCTTCCTTTTCTCCCGCTTCGTCTAGCCATTTGCCGAATACGGTGTTTGTGTGATATATTCTGTTAGAAAATAGATATTTATTTTATCTTTTGTAAGTCACTGTGTGGAGTTGACATGTGTCCTCCTTATCTTTTTCTGTTTTAGTCTCCATATAAGGATATGTAACAAACGGTGGTACATTGACTCAATCATTCTGAGAATCTAATACAAAGATTATGTTTTCATTGTCCTCTTATCTTGGTAGCAGAGCCTAACATCCATGGCCACCACCACCGCTGCTCCGGCACCGGAAAATGCAGAGCTAGGAGCTACCGGAAATGCTGTCAACAACGACAGCTCTCCTCAGCTTGGAACAACAACAACAACAACCATTCCAATCTTGGGTTCAAATGCCACCAGCTACATGCAGACCACAAGACTTGGATCTATAGCACCAGGGATGAGTCTACCAGTCCTCTCCGGTGGAATAGTTACTGGCATTCCTGTTCTGAGCTCAGGTCTGTCTCAAAATGCTGTGTCTTCTTTTTTTCCGATCTGAATCACCTTATCCGAATGTAAGAACCACTATACCTTCTCCTCCGTTGTTTGGAGCCTTAAACTCAAATCCAACCTCACCTCTGCATCCACCCTTTTCTAGCAACCTAAATCTGACCTGTACTGTTAAATTGGATAGGAACAATTACCTTTTGCGGAGATATACCGTTCTTCCCATCATCAAAGGATATAAACTGGAAGATCATTTGTTCAGTCCTACTCCTCATTTTCATAACACCACTGGGTTTCATGTGTTGAATGATGACTGGCTCACTAAGGATAATCTGTTGATGGGCTGGCTTTTGGGATCCATGACTGAGCAGGCTTTGAGTGAAGTTGTTGGATGTGGTACTGCTCATGAAATCTAGACAACCCTTGAAAGTTTATTCAATAGTAGATCTGAATCCAGAATGTTGGAGTACAAAGATGCCTTGTCCAAAGCATCCAAGGGTTCAAAATCTATGTCAGATTACCTTGCTCAAATGAAGTCGTATTCTGATAATCTGGTTGCAGCTGGCTATCCCATATCCAAATCAGAACTGATACTAGCCACACTGGGAGGCTTGGATAGGGACTATGAGTTTGTAGTGGTAAATATTACCTCCAGAGTTGGTTCTTTGAGCTGGCAGGATGTTCAATCCCAACTCATAACACATGAAAGGCTTATATCAAGATACAATGGAGCTGGTCCTACTGCCAATCCGGTCCAAGGATATCAAATGAGGGGAACCAACTCTTATGGAAACAACAGTGGCAGGCCTCCTCAACAACAAACTACTGGAGGAAGAGGAAGAAACAATGGCAGGGGTGGTAGAGGCAGAGGTAGAGGAGGAAGTGGTAGAGGATCAGGTGCCTACACAGGAAACAAAATGGTTTGTCAACTATGTGGGAAAACTGGGCACATTGTCACCTCCTGCTGGCACAGGTTTGAAGAAGACTTTGTCCCTCCAAGTAGCATCACTGGAAATGATCAAAAACCTGCTTCAGCTTATGTTGCCTCCCCACAATCGGTGAGTGATCCTGCCTGGTACATGGACAGTGGGGCTTCAAACCACCTAACTGCTGATCTGAACAATCTTCACTTGAGTTCAGGTTATACAGGTTCTGAATCTTTAGCTGTTGGAAATGGTGAGAGGTTGCCCATTTTGCATATTGGACACACACACATTCCCACACACTGTCCACATATCACCCTAGCCTTAAAAGATATCTTACATGTACCACTTATTACCAAGAACCTTATCAGTTTGTCTAAATTGCTATATGATAATCATGTAACCATTGAATTTACTCCCTTTTCTTGCTATGTGAAGGACAAAACAACAGGGAAACTGCTTCTGCAAGGAATGCTCAAGGATGGTCTGTATCAGATTCTGGTTCCAAATGAAGACTCCCTTCACTCCAAAATCAAGCCCTTATCCATCACTCGAAATTTGTTCCCACTTCTCTTAGTGCTCTCCTAAGTATGATCAATCCTAATAAGGATCCTAATGTATGGCATAGAAGGCTAGGTCATCCATCTAGACTTGTTTTGAGTCAAATTCTTCAGACTTGTAATGTTAATGTGAATGATCATTTGACCTTCGTGATGCTTGTCGGTTTGGTAAGGGCCATGCCCTACCTTATTTAAATTCGAATCTCATGCTTCAAATGTTCTTGACTTGGTGCATTCGATGTTTGGGGTCCCGCCCTGTTAAATCCACACGGTTTTTCTTATTATGTGCACTTCATTGATGATTTGGTCTAGATACACTTGGATCTTCCCTTTAAAAACAAAATCTGAAGTCTATCACACATTTGTTCAGTATAAAAAATTAGTTGAAAATCAGTTTGGAAGAAAAATCAAGTGTTTGCAATCCGGCGGGGGGGAGTATAGAAGCCTAGAAAACTACTTAAAAGATCAAGGAGTAGAGTTCAGACACCCCTGTCCTCATGCTCACCAACAAAATGGTAGAGCTGAGAGAAAACATAGGCATATTGTTGAACTTGGTCTTACACAAATGGCACATGCATCTCTCCCTTTGAAATTCTGGTGGGACAGTTTTCTTGAAGCTGTTACTGTTATTAATGTTCTACCAACACCGGTCTGCAAAATAAATCACCATTTGAGGTTCTCTATAACAAGAAACCTGACTACAAATTCTATAAGGTCTTTGGATGTGCCTGCTTCCCTCACACCAGACCTTTCTATCCTACTAAATTCAAATATCATACTAGCAAATGCACCTATATAGGCATTAGTCCTCATCACAAAGGGTACAAGTGTCTGGATATGTCAGGAAGAATTTTCATTACCAGAAATGTTACTTTCAATGAGAGTGAGTTTCCTTTCAAAGAAGGATTCTCATAAGGACCTCATAGAGAAATATGCACTGATCCTAATCTTTTCACTCTACCCCTTCCTTTGTCTGGATTTGAAACTCATCATCAAGAACTACAATCTGATACTGATTCATCTGAGAGGAGAAGTGCAGAGCAGACTCCTGCTTCAAGTCCAACACAACAAGAGGTACAAATTTCTTCTCCTATCCCTTATGTCTCTGATTTACACACACAAGGGTCAGAGTCAGATCAACCCGGCACACACACACACACACACACTTCAGTCCTGGATCAACTGACACCATTAATCATCACTTTGATACCCCTTCAAATTTACCTCAATCACCTACCACTGAGGATTCACCTCTTATTTCTGAACCAACACCTTGCCCTCCAATTGTTCAAGGTCACCCTATGCAAACCCGTTCTAAAAGTGGTATTTACAAACCTAAGACCTATTCCACTCAAATTCAATCAAATGTGCTCCCTGATCACCTCTCTGAACCAACTAAAGTTTCGAAAGGCGTAACATGTCGAGTGGAGACAGGCCATGATCAAAGAATTTGAAGCATTGCACAACAATGAAACTTGGGTTTTGGTTCCACCTTCCAGAAATCAAAATGTGGTTGGTAGTAAGTGGGTCTTTAAACTGAAATTGAAGCCTGATGGGACCATTTTAAAACACAAAGCAAGACTTGTTGCCAAGGGGTTTCATCAGACTTATGGTGTTGATTTTACAGAAACCTTCAGTCCAGTTGCCAAGGCATCAACAATCGGGTTGTCTTGGCCCCTAGCGATTAGTACGAACCGGAACATTCACCAAGTAGACATAGACAATGCCTTCCTAAATGGCCCTCTGTCGGAAGATGTATATATGCATCAACCTGAAGGGTTTGTGGACAAGACCAGACCTCACTATGTGTGTAAGTTACAGAAAGCATTGTATGGTCTCAAACAGGCACCCAGGGCCTGGTTCAGTGCATTGAGGTCTCAGATGTTACAATGGGGTTTTCATCAGTCTGTTTCTGATTCTTCTCTTTTCATACTCAAAGCGATAAGCATCGTTATATGTTCTAGTGTATGTTGATGACATTCTTGTGACAGGAGACTCACAGGCTCTAATTCAGAAATTTATCACAATGCTGCATTCAAAATTTGCTCTCAAAGATCTTGGACTGTATCTCACTTCCTTGGCATGGAAGCTTATAGAAATGCAGATGGTCTTTTTCTGTCTCAAGGACATTATGCTTCTCAACTTCTCAAAAGACTGCAGCTGGATCATTTAAAGCCCTGTGATATTCCTATGACACCTGGACAGCACCTGTCTCCAGATCAAGGTGAACCCATGATCAACCCTACTGTCTATAGAAGTGCTATTGGTGGTTTACAGTACTTAACATCTACAAGACCTGACATATCTTATTCAGTAAACTATCTCGGTCAGTTTATGCAAAGCCCTACACAGGATCACTGGGCTGCTGTAAAAAAATTGTTGAGATATGTTCAGGGTACCTTACAATATGGGATAATGTTTAAATCTGGGGGAAAAATGCATCTGTCTGGTTTCAGTGATGCAGATTGGGCATGCTATCCATCTGATAGGAAGTCCTTTGCAGGATACCGTGTTTATATTGGTGATTCTCTAGTATCCTGGAGTTCCAAGAAACAGAATGTTGTATCTAGATCAAGTGCTGAATCTGAGTACAGGTCCTTAGCTAATCTGTCCTCAGAGATATTCTGGATCAAGCAGTTACTTCAAGAAATGGGAATCAAGCTAAGTGTGACACCAGTTGCTTGGTGTGATAATCTAAGTGCTACCTTCCTGGCTCAAAATCCGGTGTACCATGCTAGAACTAAACATATTGAAGTGGACATTCACTACATTCGCAATCAGGTCCTAGATAAACAGCTTTCAGTTCAGTTTGTCCCATCCTCCATGCAGCTTGCTGATGTTCTAACCAAAGCTCTCCCAGCACCACAGTTGAAGTTTTTCAGACACAAACTGAATGTGGTAGCTGTCCCCACCTTCAGTTTGAGGGGGATGTTAGAAAATAGATATTTATTTTATCTTTTGTAACAAGTGTCACTGTGTGGAGTTGACATGTGTCCTCCTTATCTTTTTCTGTTTTAGTCTCCATATAAGGATATGTAACAAACGGTGGTACATTGACTCAATCATTCTGAGAATCTAATACAAAGATTATGTTTTCACTGTCCTCTTATCTCCAGTTCAACTTAAGCTACAAGAAGTGGCATTTGTAATTTCACTTCTTTACAGATGAACTAGGTTGAAATAGCATTCTTGGGTGCATATTAGCTGTATAGTTAAGATTTTCTTTATCGTTTTCCGGTTATTGTATTGTGAACTTTTTCACGTGAGCTCATTGTCATTGATATGATGATATCAGGCTTAGAGCTTTTTGATTCAGCCTCAGGACTCCAGAATGTGTATTACCCAAGCAATGATATGTATCCGTATCTGAAAGATAAGGTTATACATTTATGATTTTTTTTAACAATCAATTATTTCTCTACCTGCTGTTTAGAAACACGTGTTTGTTGTCATCTCAGGGTTATGATTCCGAAGAGCTTGATGATATCACGATAAAAGCTGAGGATAGCGTAATAATTTGTGCACGTAATGAGGACTACTTCAGTCACCTGGAGGTATGTAGGAGTCACTTTGGAGGTTTTTGGTTCAGTAATCTTTTGATATATCCCCTTTGCAGTTCTTGAATTAGTTGTGCGTTTGAGATCGATGGTTTCATATAGGTATGGATATTAGAGGAGTCAGAAAGTGATTCAAACATGTATATCCATCATGATATTATCATTCCAGCCTTTCCTCTCTGTATGGCTTGGCTTGATTGTCCTATTAAAGGAGGAGAAAAAGGTAGATCCGACAGTTTGATAATTCTGTCAAATTCCGGTGTTTTTGTCCTTTTTTTTATAATAATTTTCTTAATGATATACCACCATGTTGTTTCCAGGTAACTTCATAGCTGTAGGCTCCATGGATCCTGCCATTGAAATTTGGACCTAGATATGGTATGTATATTGAGTTATTAATCTTGCCTGTTATCTTAGTGAAATCGGCCTTAATGCAAATTTTTAATGACCGTATCTGCTTTGACTTTTATTCAGATGGATGAAGTTCAACCTTGAAGCTGTGATCAGCAGTTGATAAGATGTTTTCATGGCCTTTTTGTTTCACTAATGGGCTTTGTAACTGTGTACTTGTGAAACTTTCCTATGCTTTACGCATGCCCTGCTAATCAGTTTTTACTCTCCAGAAATCCACAAAGTACAAAGAAGACAGTCACACTGATGCTGTACTGGGACTTGCTTGGAACAAGGAGTACAGGTCTGAAGTTCATCGGTTGTTGCTATCTTCAAAGAATGAGTAATATATATATATATATATATATATATATATATAATAACTCGCGCGAGTAGTGATCGATAATGGTAGTGTCAAATAGTATTACAATGTCTTTTGGGTTGTTTTAATTAGTACTGCCCGGAGGAACGAATCAATAGACTGAAGGATCTTTCTTCAATCCAATTAGACTCATCGATCTCTTCCAAAGAGACGCCTCCCCCTTAACCTTAATTTTGGAAACTTGTTTTGGGATTCTAGGAAGGAAGCTTCAGGCTTTAAATATGATGCGACTCTAGCTATCCTTATGACATCAACCGCATAACAATACATCAATCAAATTCCTCAATAAGTATTTGTGTCCGGATACAACCATATCGAAACAAGAAGTTACTCAAAGGAAATTAAGCATCTTAAACTTACTATATTCAAGTCTAACCAAACATGAAATTAATAATATAAAAGGACAATCAAGTCATCCACGATCATTAAGTATCTCTAATGCTTCCTTTCCGGATACAACCATATCGAAATCTTAAACTTACTAGATTAAAGTCTAATTAAACGTTTAACAAATCCAAACATGAAATTAATACTAATATAAAAGGACAATCAAGTGGTTCAATAGAAAAGAGACAATTAATCAAGTCACGTACCCATCCATCATCATATCCATCCTTCATCGTACCTGTCAATCTTGGGCAAGGGACATACACAATATAGGGATAAGTATAGTTGTATTCGATAAGAGGTAGAAGAATCGGATTAACGGGCAAGGGACATACACAATATAGGTATAAGTATAGTTGTATTTGATAAGAGGTACGTAGAAGAATCGGATTAACTATTCTAGAATAAGCGTCTTGGATTGACTATTCTAGATCAAGCGAGGACGCTAAGTAGTTATTGGATCTATTATGGTTCTCAAGTTGCGTCACCGTGCCCAAATTCTGAGGCGTTACATAAACTATAATACTTTTTTATTACAAAAATACCTTAATTAAATTGATGCATGATATTCGGTATATCTAACAATCATCTACATTTAAGTTCGATGGTTCAAAATTGATGATGATATTCAATATAGTTTCCTCTATTATGATAATATGATCTACATTTAGATATTTGTATCTACTATTGATTAAAGATCTAAGTAAGAATTATAAGTACTATTTCAATATATTTCTTATTTTTCTCTCTCTTTATTTACCCCCCGTGTCAAAACCTTTACCACATTATCTATTGGAGAATGATTTAGACACCACCCTAATCCACATAAATTATCCACACAATACTTTATAACCAGATATTTTAACTTTTAAAAGAAAAACAAAAATAATACAAAAATTATAGACCACAGATTTCAATTTTCGGGGGATCGGTCCACATAAATTCTGTGCCTTTATCATTTTCCTTATCTATTATCATCTACATTTAGATATTTGTTTCCACTGAGTAACATCTAATAAAAAAAAATATATAATTATTTCAACATGTTTTATTATTTTTCTTCCTCTTTCTTCAACCCTCATGTTGACCCCTTTACCACATAATGTATGTCTGAAATTTCACTCTTATTGATGAAATGCACCATTTGTGTAAATCGAATGTAATTTCATCTGTAATGTTGCTATGATAATAACAAAATGACATAATACACTTTGATACTTCAAGAGCCCTATGCACAATAAACCAAGAAAAAAACATATATAGAGATAATCACAAAATATTATACCTGGTACCTTTAATTTCAACTTGCTCCAGTCCACCCTCAATCAAATGATTCTGTAGGTGACGCTAAGTGCATTGGGATCATTAGGGTCGTCTCTGGTGTCGGTTCTAGTTGCATAGGGCGAGTTACAGTCCTCTGGTTGATCTTGTTCCAACACAGTAATGTCTACATGGTCTCTGTGGAAGATGATAATCCGGATATCTCCACCGGCTCCCCAAACTTGCAGGGTGGCCTTGCGGACAGCCTTGTAGGCAAAGTCAAATGCCTGCTCGGGAGTAAAGTTTTGCCGGAAGCTGCCAAACAAAGGACTTACCACCGGTGTACCACATCCTATGGATACAATTGGTTCATTGATCTCCTCCATCACATAATCTCTAGCTCCACCTTTCTTGATGTTAAATATGTGATATTGGTCTGTGGAAATAATATTTCCAACTAAAAGGAGATTTAAGCTCAATTCCTTGTTGGCCCATCTATCGGAATGGTTGGCATTGATATGATTAGTAATGAATCTCGCTACATTTTCCACTGAGTTGACGTGTGGAAACTCAACATTTGATAATGAAGTTTCCACATCTTTCACACAATTTATATCTCCTGAACAACCATAGTGGATATTTTGATATGCTTTAAAAGCTTTGTTGCAATCAGGATCAACAAGTGCAACAAGTGCAAAGCCCTGACATTTCATTGCCAGAATCGTAGTGTGTGAAGTATCCATTGAAGTGTTCTTGAAGGAAGCTAGCTGGAGAAGATAGAGTTTGAAGATATGTTGGAGAAGAATGAAAGATAGATTGGCTTTCTTTGTTTTAAAATAAATTTAAAAAAAGCTTTGACGGTCTTTCCTTCATTAAAAGCATGCTATCTGTGTATCAACAGACAAGTACATGCGTGTCGATGATTGATTGGAGGATGTGAGGAGAACACAAAAGGACGGGATGGTTAAATTAAAAGCAAAGATACTGTGATATTTTTTTCCCCAAAATAGTAATAGGGTTTTCTGCAAAGACTTGTAGTAAATAAAAAAGTAATCATCCTTAAATAGGAAATTTGAAAAAATATGATTCAAAATAATAACACGGGAAGTTTTTGTGTAGTATATTTATATGTATCTAATTGACCGATAAAAAAATCTGGACCACACAATTTGAATTATGTTTAACATTGAAACGTGTCCAGTTTGCCAAATGTGTGTATTCCGTATATGGTGGATGCACTCAATAACTTCCCTAATAACACATGTAAACAAAATAATAGTTTACATTCAAAAAAACAAGGGACTCATAGGTTTACTCTCTCAAGTTTATACCATTTTTACACAATCATCATCTCACCACATATTTTCACTTATAAAAAAATTAATAAAAAAAACCTTGAAACAATCACAAACACCCGATTATCATGGGTGTAAACATGGTGTATTGGGAGAGTAACTCTATCATTACCCGAAAAGATATGTCCCAAAATAATTTCTGTGGTGAATCCTAAGCGAACTGATTTCGGTGTATAGTTTTTTAAATTGAACTTTTGAAATATATTTTCACATATGTTATTCTATCTTTTTCTTCTTTTTTGAGGGAATATGTTATTCTTTTAGAACACATTTTTTCAAGTTTCCCTAATCGATTTCATTTGACATCCGCTACAAAGTTAAATGTTTGAAAAAATAAGTATGTCACGATATCGGATATCGTTCGGGTTGTAATTTGAACGTAATACAAGTGACTGGACCTCGTGAAGATGATTTTGATAGGATCAATATATATTAGGGTTCTTAACAAACAAGAGGCCAGAGTGAATGGTTTTTGCCAAACACATCCTCTTTTCAAACTTTCTTTAAATGGTGCTAAGTGTTATGATCTTTTGGGAAAGATATGTAACCGAAAAGCTTAAGTTTTGGGGCACTTTGAGAGCTGTTGGGCTTGATGTAAGTGATTAGACTCCTAAGATACGCGGATGCCTACTAACTAGCTGCTCAACAGATATGATAAACCTAGAAAAACGAATTCCTCTCGAATCAACGAGATTCACCCAAAAGATACCTTAAACGGCGTAAAGGCACAAATATTTATCACCGGTTCTTTTGAAAGAAGGCCTTTAAAGCCACCTCCGTAAATCTAATTAAGGCACGACAACATTGTTTAAAAATAGACATTAACTGAGATGCCTTAAAAGGTAAAGGTAAATTTATTGAGGCCGTCCACAACGACTAGCCTTTGTATAGGTTTGACTGATGCCTACAGGGCTTCCTACAAAATAAATAGGCCTTTAATTGGGCAAAAATATACAAATAAATACTAAAAAAAAATGCTAAAATAATAAGGCGGATTCTATTGATTGGCACCACAATTACACATAAAATTTAACATGTAAATGTGGTGCCGAAAGTAAAAACTAGATGCCAATAGAACTCAACAATAAAAAATTGCTCTAAGTGGCTTAAAGAGCTAGGGCGGAGCTACTAAGGGCATAGGGGATGCGTGCCTCCTCGATTTTTTGAGAAATTACTGGTATAATTTTATGTATTTTGATATTAGCTTAGTTTAAGTATATATTTATTTGTCAGTCGCCAATAATGAGTAATAGAATGGCCGGTGGGGTGGTTAAACTCTTAGTTTTAATGATGAAGGTTATTGGATCAATTCCATATGATGTTATTATACTTTTTATAACCATTTTGTTTCTTCAATTATGCCTTATAATAGGGATAATGATAGGGATCTGTTGTGGAGTATTTTAAATTGTGATGTTGTAAAACAGGAATATACATTATTTTATATTATTTAATTGATAAAATATAGTGTTTCTGATGTGATTTCTTGAAAAGGGAGGATGAAATGAAATAGTATTGATAGTGCGACAATAAAATAGACACGAAAAATTACTACACAACACACTTTTAGATCATTGATTATAATGTGAGACCTATTGATCAAATAGGATCCGTAAAAATCTATCGTAGAAAATGTTGTTGTGGTATTTTGTTGTGACACAAACAATTGTTGAAATGGAATTGGTTGTGAGATTGTTAAGAGAAAAAAAATGTTGAATTGAAAGTTAAAAGATGCATTAAAAATAAAAGATTTTTTAAGCAAAAAAAAAAAAGACTTATTGAAAAAGACAAAAACATTTACAAAATTATAAAAATGACACTATATACTTAAAGACAATAATACCCTTTCAAATCCTTTTTTTTTTAAAAGAACCGCTCCACTTATTTGTTGCTATACCCACGTACTTGATTGGGCTAGTGGAGCAACAAATAAGTGGAAATAACTGCAAATTGACCTATTTCTTAACAATTACCAGACCCAAATCCTTTTTCAAGAAATAACTGCAAATTGACCTATTTCTTGACAATTACCAGACCCAAATCCGGTTTTGCCCAATGATTAAAAAAATAAAAGAAGGAAAAACTGCAAAAACGTGGATTCGAGCAAAAACGTGGACGCCCTTGAAAATAAAAAACTTCCGCATGAACAAATTCCCCTCCCCACCCTCCGAATACCACCCAAAACTCATGTTCCCACTCCTCTTCTGATTATCGCAGTTATGTTTTGATTTCATCCTCTTTGTAGTAGCACAACAAATTCATTCTCCATATCATACGTGACATTGCCGTATTTACCCTTTTTATTCTTTACCCAATTATGTGAACAAATTCCGTCAAATATTACGTGGATGCGATTCTTACACTAATCATGCTTTAATGCCATCTCGGCAGCAAACAATATAAAGCTGGTCCCTCGATTCTCAAATTTCCTTTTGTGTTCATGTTTGGTTGTAAATTCGATTTTTTTTAGGCGATAATTTCGATTACCTAATATACTTTTATGTTGATTTTTTTATTTTTCCCAGATGTTCGTCTACACCGAGTAAAGTTTCTTTTATTCATCTACACCCAGTAAAGTCGAAGTAACTTAATAACTTTTTCATCGTTTTGAGCGGGTCAAATGCACATTTATTTCATTTTTTTTCGTTTGCATTTTACTTACCATAACACCTTTTATGTTCATTTCTAAAAAGTTTTGGAGGTCTGTGATTGCTTTAATTTTACAGGGATCAATAAATTTCATAAGTTCTTGAATTTTTTTTCCCACTTGACTATTTGAAGGTTAATGATTCTGTAAATCACATGACGAATGTTTTGTTATTTTTTTCGGTTACCATGGGTAATTATAGATTGTTATCATTGTATCATAACTGATTTATCATTTCATGTGATTGGGAAGTCTCATGTCTAATATTGAGAGGATGTGAGAATTAAGTACTTACAGTGGACTTTGAAGGAGGAAATTTAGCTTCCATGGAAAAGTAATGTAGATGATGAGGTGCATATGTCAAGGGAGCATCTAAGATCGAGTTGATGTTGGAATGGTGTCTCACTTTCAACAATGGTGGCTCATTTCAAGCATGTGGTTAGCTATTCAAATGGAGGCTAACTATTCAAATGATGGCTCCTAAAAACGTCTCCCATTGCTGCTAGGAAGATGTCCTACGGAAGAAAAAAAATGACACCATGTTCACCTATATAAACTACCCCTTCCTCATTTGTAATATCATCCCATTTTCAGCTAAGTATTAGCTTCGGTACAAAGTGAGGATCCTGAGAGATAAATTTGTGTGTAAATTTTCTCTAATCTGAAAATTGTTGTTCCCGTGGATGTAGGCGAATTGCCGAACCATGTTAAATCTGTGTTCTTATTCTTCCATTTACATTCCGCTGCGCTTTACTTATCGTTTCGGGTGTTTCCGTACAACAGTTGATTATGACATAATTCCTTCTTCAGAGTCCCAAGAAACAAGGGATTTCTCTACAAGTTGTGTTTCTTCTCGAACCTGCGAAAATGACTCTGCAGATGCAACGCGAAAGTGACACCAAGGCAGATGCAACGCGAAAGTGAGAATGAATACTTGAATTATGAGGTTGGTTTACATCCTGTTTGGTATAAATACACATTCTTTCTCATAACTTTCATCAATTAATTTAGCTAGCTAAATGTTAAAAACTCTTTTGAAAGACTTTTAATACTCTGTGATGTATCAGCTAGAACCTAGCTCCAAGTTTGGTATGAATAAACATTCTTTCTGCTAGAAGCTAACTCCAATTCATTTGATATATCAGCTAGAAACTAACCCGTGCAATAAGTACTCATTCGTCGCATTGTCCTCTTACATTTGTCATCAACCTTCTTCTCATCTCCATTGATGTCAACAAAATTTTAGAAATATTCTTCTTTGTGGTCACATGGTGCACGGGGCGGGTTGAGATCTTTGGAATTGAAGCAAAAAAATACTACATCCAGTGGCCTATAACTTTGGTGCAGTGTTGTATACGCCCGAAGGTAAAGCATCTTCTGGTCAAAATTTCATCCGAAGATTTTGAAATTCCATTCGAACTGCGTTTTTGTTTGCATAAACTGATTGTTTACATAATCTGTTTTATTGTTTACATAATATGTTTCATTCAATCATCATGTTGTTAGCAAATTCTCATTTGTCGGAACTCGGAAGTAACCGAGTCTGTATGGAGCCTTCCCCTCCTCTTACAAACTATAAAAAAGGTATGTCTCGCATTTCATGTTCTGGACATGTTCCTTGATCGAACTATTCTTTTTCTTTTTCGTATCCATATTTATATTTATTGCTCTTTTATATTGCTCTATGCAGATAGGAATGAAGCATGTTAATTCGGTAGACTTCAGCGATCTTCATGTGTTCCCGTGGTTGAAGTAAATCTTTGATTCTTTGAAAACTTTTACTTTGGTTAATACTCTCATGACTATATTAGTGTCCTTTATTCTATGAATTTGTTGCAACTTTTGAGTTTGTTTCTTCTTCACCGCCTCAGCAGAGCATGCTGAAATACACATTTAATTGAAGTTTCTAGGTTCAGAAGCTCAACTTTTGATTTAGAAGCGTGAAAAAAATTAAGGGAATTTATTTGGAGCAAACTTACAATACCTGGACGATAATACAGTTACATCCGTTGAACTTTGTTGTATCCGATTTAAACGAATATTAAGGTATAAATACATGGAGTCATTGGGTTGTCTCACTTCTGCATATTGCATTTCTTAGTCTTTGTATTCGTTCTTTTCTATAGGAAATCAAAAGGTATGTTCTTCTTAATTTGAGGGCAGAGTAAGAAAACTGTACCTCACTAGATATAATATGTACTTACCATCAAAGCAGTCAATGCAAGTCTCAGTGCATTAATCACGGGAGATACTGTGCACCTGATCCTGAGCAACAAGTTGGGACAAGATATGAAGGGAAAGACGTGGTCTTCGAGAACTTGAGGCAATTGTGTGTGCACGGAATTGCTAATGAGAGTAATCGCTCATGGGTTTGGTGAGATTATGTTACAGATTTTCACTATAGGTGCTCAATGAAAGAAAAGAAATATACCAAAGATTGTGCGGAAGATTTCATGAAATCATTCAGTAGTTCTTAATTTGAGGGAAAATTCTTTGATTTTCCTTTTTCATTTTCATATGGTTTTGTTTTAAAGAAAGATAGTTAGTTCCCTCACCTCAAAATATGATACTGATCTACCAGTTGATAAAATCCAGAAGTGCATAGGTGATCCGGAAGCTGTTGCAGAAAATGAAGTTCTAAAATCTGAGCAATATCTTCAGGTTTTGTATTTTTTATCAGGCCTGTTCATATGTATATATGTGTGTGTGTTATATGTTTATTTTGGGGAGGTGAGAAGGGGTAAAATACTTTGCATGAAATATTTGTATCAAGAATGATAACCATAATCCCTTTCAACTTTTGATTTCGTTGGAATAAAGATTGGCAAGGGATCTTGAGGTGATGTTACCATCTTGCCAACCTTGAATGGAGTTCAGTACAGAGGTTTGTTATACATTTCCATTCATTTTTTTGGAACATATGTCTGATTTTAGTGTTGTTTTTTCCTATAATGTTCTATTTCTCCCTTTCTCATGCCATATTGGAGGAAGCCATGGCATTATCCGGAGGAATAACACTGATGCCTTTATAGGCAATTATATCAATGCTGAATAAGCAACAAGTATGTGTAGTTTAACGAACATTAGCAATCATAAGTATATATAGTTCAAGGAACAATAGTCTAATTTTGGCTTCATGATGGGGAAGTTACTTTTTATCTTAATTGCATATATTATGGTTCTTCTAGAATTTATTTGTTTTGAGATGTCTTGGTATTTTCGGTTGGTAACTAAACGTGGGTTATGATGACAGGAGATGACGGCTAAAAGATGACATAGCATGAAGTATTTTCGGTTGCTACGGATGTTTGGGTAATAAGTTGCTACAGATGTTTCTTGGCTTATCTTTGATGATGTTCATTTAATGTGTCATAGCGAAAGAGATGTAGTTTGGGAAGAAAGTATTGTCATAGCGAAAGAGATGTAGCTTTTCACATTCATTCAATGACTTTACTGATATTACTAAATTTTGAGATCTTGCCTGCCATGCCGTTGTAGATTTTTGCTAGGAACTGTGCGACTGTGATGGAACAAAAGACATGTTTTACCGGTGTGAAACTGGTGTGAATAATGGCCATAAATTTGAAATCGACGACCAAGAAATTCCACGAATTTCAATCCAAATATGAAGAGAGCTTGGTATCATTTGTTAAAATTGTCCTATCGGCTATCGCCTTCTACACCTTTGGTTCATCCTAACAATGAAATAGAGAATCAGTTTTTTTTCCCTCTCATTTTCGTTAATCCATGGTTTAGTTAAAGGTTCTATCTTGATGATTGTTTGAAAACATGTCAGAACATATATCTTGTTTTTTCTTGGTAGTTCATTGACTGAATTCATTACTTTAGTTTGCTTGAATATTATCCTCTGCTTTTGTTAGGTTTCATCAGCGGTGGACCTCCGGACCTCTTTGGACCATGTGACAATGGTATGGTAATGTCGATTTTGTTTAAGCTTCAATGGAAAAAGAAGTTTTGGGCATGTTTGTTATCATGCTAATCATTATGTAGCTTGGGGACTAGAAAGTTCAGAATGGTTACGGAATCATTTTTTCATAAATTGTTTTATTCATATCCTTATACACTGAGTTTATTGCTTGGATGTTTTAAGGGCAAAAAGTGACCATGGATCTTATTTTTGTACTACTCATGTAATATATGTGAATCTTCCCTTCGATCTATGCTTACAATTACTTCACTATCTTCATTTCACTTTCCATTTTGCAGCTATCACAGGCATGGGTCAAAGATGAATGTAATATTTCCTCCTCACTGGATCCCTCTCTCTCTCTCTCTGCCCTTTAAAAGTAGTGATGTAATAGAAATTGTTGGAGGGTTATGGATATGATAAGTATATTATGTTAAGAGGTATATGATTGAGAAATTGTTGGGACATAGTTGATTTGGTTATATACAATCAATCTTTGTTGTTAAGAGAATTGGCAAGAATTAGGTATTGCTTTCTCCGACCCACCCAGAAATCCTTTAAAAGGTAACCAGGGTCCCTCATTGTTCATCATGGTTACCTTTTAAAGGAGTCTTTCAATTTTCTTTTCTGCTTAGGAGGTAGGGTAAAACCTGGTGTTATATATAATGTTGTTTTGCTCATAGCTATTATTTAATGGTTACCATCATGCAAGAACTATTTATCATGGAATTGGATTTTGAGTTGCATTAACCTACAGTTACACTGCTAATGCAATTGCGCAATATATCCCTTTTTATAATTCAATTGCGCTCCTGGAATGTTACATCTTTGAATAGTTCAAAAAGAAAAGTGAGATTGATTTGTTGATTATGAACGAATACACTTATATCATAATTTAATAATCTATTTCAAATTGTATATCATCATGTGTATTGCATGGGTTTTCTACTGGTACCATAGGTGGAACTATATGGGAGTAAATGGGTTTTCGGACTCAGTTAAAAATAAAAATACTCCATATTTTATTCATAAAAAAATATTTTAGACCTCGAATTTTTTTTTTTTACTTTATAAAATATTTACGAACTTTGTTGGATATAATATCTAGATCAGCCTTTGCACAGTACTATAACGTTTTAGTGGAGTAATGTAAAAACTACACCAAATCATTGTAGATGGAAGGTTTACTTGCATAAATTCCTTATTAAAAAAATCAAAATTAGAAAAGACTGACTTGATGCATAGGACACTTTTTGTTGTACAATTCAATTGCAACAATAATGAAAAGGACTTTTGCCATGTGAGTCTTTAAGGAAACAAGCAGCTTTTTCTCTTTGGATTCCTGAAAAAATAATACTGGATCATTTGTCCATATGAACACGCATTTCAGATGATCTGTATCTTTTTTTTCTTTTTCTTTTTTTAAACCTTGCTTTGTAGAATAATTGAGTAGGCGTAAAATGTAAAATATGTCAAAAAAACAAAAATGTAAAATATATTTGGGAAAATGGAAAACTAAGATTTGCAGACAAACATGTAAATGAAGCTATTATTTCCATTGTGCCGAATGACCAATCATTATCAAATTATATTCGATTATTTAAAACTCGGCTCTTAGAAGTAAAAACCAGCTTTCCGTATGTATATTGTGAGAATCGTTTTTTAGAAATCAGTTTTTGGCTTAGGTGCGATGCATCTATAATCGCCCGTGATACAAATAAAGACTCTCATATGTAAAATGACTATCTTTTCTGACTTGGTTGATAGTTTCTGTTGGAAAATTTTGATGAATAAGAATTTGACAGAAATTGTAGAAGACTTCAAGGCACGTAAAGCGTTATTTTTTAAGAGATGCTTCGTCCCACACGAATTGTCACTAAGGGATCAAACGAAAATCTCTCTCGGGATACAATGAAGGTGTTTGATTCAAACTGTGACTTGTTTGAATCAAACCCGATGACACTCGAAGTTTTTCTGATGATGTTGTCAGAACTTATGAATTTTCGTCTCCATACTTGTGTCTTTTATAGGCTGTAAGTACCCCATAAACGAATGGAGGTACTCCTTGCACGAAAGGTAGGGTTGTCACTGTTCACCGGATGAAAGCATGCAACCCTTATATGAAAGGGTAAGTACATATCAGTTCGAAAATGCATGTATCTGAAAATCCGAAAATGCATATCCCTTCATGAACTAATGCATGTATTGGTTTAGGTTTCGGGGGCGTTGCCCCCGAACCTCCACAAGTTGGCGCTGAACCCCGTTTCGTTGCAATAACATTATTTCGATCGGCAACTCGTATGCAAGCGATTACAAAAATATTTATGAAAAAATATCTAACAGTTTCTTTTATGGGAAGTTTGAGAAAATATGTTTTAAAAGCATAATATTTGTGTAGTATGCTCTGTAAATAATGTTTTCAAATTTATGCTTCGGTAGGATTTTCATAGCACACCACATAAATTCGTGGGTTTTCGGTATCCGCCCAAGAATAACCGTCGCTGATTAAAAAAAAAAATTACCCACGCAATACCCACATATATATAAGTGATATTGCAGGGAATACCATATTTGCGGTAACAGTGATATATAGAGAATATAAGGCTGTGTATGAGTGATTTCTCCAGAGAGAAGGTGGTGGCTATCAAGAACAAGGCTGCCGGACTAATGCTTATGAGAGGAAACACAGGTGAGTCGATAAATTGACAGATTAGCTCTATGTATATTAGCTCTTGGATCCCTTCTTATTACATTGTGATCTCGTATATATAGGCATAAACTAAGTCGGTCGAGACTATTCATGACAAGACATTAAGAGATATATTTAAGGATAATCATACAAATAAATACAAGTGGACCGGCCAGCTATTTGGATAAGTATGGCGGGTAGCGGACTCATATGTATGCCGGACTCGTATCTTTCTTGTCTTGATGTCAGCCTGATAGTATGGGAGGTTCTACTGTGACCGAGAAATCGGATAGGAACTTGATCCGGCTTATGATCAGCAGACAGGATCCGGCTTATGAATTGCGGACTGGGTCCGGCTTATGGATTGCAAACTAAGAGGATGGAGGCCCAAGATCTGTTATTGGGCTATGAGATAGGCCAAATCTGGATGAACAGGGCCCCAATCCGGTTCGGGTATATCAATGGCCCCCTACTTTGTGCCCGGCGTGCCCGTGGAGGCGGAGAGTAGAGCTCAAAGAAGTGGTAGAGAACTGCACCCTAATGTTGTCGTTTGTGATAGAAAGACGCCGATAATGACTATCGGGCTTAAATCAGTGTGACATTGTGTTGCAAGTTACTAATGTATGTTATGCATAGTAGCGAACAGGCTTAGTCGCCGACACTGACTATTGGGCTTGCATGCCGATAATGTTAATCGGGCTTGAATCAGTGTCAGTATCGCATTGCGAATTACCGATATGTGCTGTGCATTGTTGCGAACAGGCTTTGATACCGTTCTATGGAACGAACGGGTTTAGATGGCCGTAAGCCATGTTGAGTGGAGGCCATAAGCCATTTTAAGTTGAGGCCGTAAGCCAAAATAATCTGAGGCCGTAAGCCTTGTTGAGTTAAGGCCGTAGGCCAGAGCAGTTGAGCGGTTGTATGGGTTCGTGAAACGTCAAGTCGGTTACATTAATTGACATGACGTTTGACCTGAACCGTCCTCTCTTCTGATTGGCTGAGCTACCCTGAAAACCGTTCCCAGCAATAATAGGTTTGAATTTTGAATTCGAACCGACGCTTCCCCTCATTTTCTCATCTATAAATAGGGGCTTTCTCCCTAACTTTTACACTTTTTCCTCCTTTGATATAATTTTCGGCAAAAGGATTCCGGCGAGATAAGCAGTTTCCGACAAGTGAAGCTAGAGGATTCCGGTGAAAGCTCGTATTTTTCAACTTCTTTCACGTTTCCCACCTATCCAGGTATGATTTTGCTGCTTTTCGATTTCAGTTATGCTTTTCCTCTTCGTTTAGGGGTTGAACTTGATTGAGATGAGGCTAGAATTTAGGGTTCCACTGATTGTGAATAGTACATTCATTCCATCATGCTTCGATGTGCTTGTACCCCTTCCTAGAAATTCATCGATTGTAGACGCCCAGGATGTTGCCATTATTTATTTGAGTGTTTGGTTTGGGGTTTTTTCTGGGTTGATAGTTAGGGAGAATGGAGGGGCGAGGTGTTGGGGTGTGATTATGCTCACCTCGGCCCGACTTCCACGTCTAGGTGATTTGACTGATCCACCTCGCCCTGTTTCTTTTCCAGAATGTCTTTGCAATCACGTACCCAATCTGATGAAGAAGTTCGTGCTGCGGCTGGCTATGGCTCTGATGAAGTCGACATGAAGGAGGTCGATGTAAGCGATGAGGAGGAGGTTGTCGAAGATGAAGGAGAGGCAATCGTAGTCGAGTCTGACTCAGGCGCTGAGGAGGATGAGGAGGAGGTCGAGCTCATTGGTGAAGGTATAGCATGGGGTGAGGTCGATGATGATGACCAAACGAAAATTATCGACCTTATTCATAAAATCCAAAGGGTGGTGACGCCCAGGGCTGCTACTCGCAGCGCGGAGATCAAGGAAGCCGTGGAGATGTCGAAGAGGATTGTAGCGTCCAAGAAAGCTGCGGTGTCCAAGAAAACGTCCGCATCCGGGCCCCCAAGAAAAATAAAAGGCCGCGCAAGAAGAGATCAATCGCGGTTGAGATGGAGTTGGCGGAACAAAAGCGTTATGATAGCGATCTTGGAGCTCGATGGAAGGAGTTCCGAAATCGGGCTGATTATACCACGGCGCTGACCGCCTTTGACATTCCGGATGACTATTGGTTTGTCAGTATGGGTGCGACGAACGTGTCACAGACTTGTTGTTAAGAAAAACGTCTAGATCAAACAGTGCCGTGGATTACGTGAAGTTTGTTTATAGTAGGGTAAGGTAGGGTGTACCACGTATGTCCTATTCCACTATGATGACCAAAAGCTCACGACAGTCAGTTTATAGCTGCCTTATGATTGGAGTAAGGTAGGGGATTATCTTGAAATGTCCTATTCTGCTATGAGGGCAAAAGCTTATTCTGATGTGTGTTAGAAAAGTGTGAAAAAAGTGAAAATATTGAAATATATTATTATGAATAAGTAAGGACTTAGTTATCGTTAATCTTATACCCAGTATAAATTGAAGGATATGTTGTAGGGATTATCCTCTGAGTCTGTCAGAAATGTTTTAGATATTCTCTACTATTTCTTTTTGGGATATGTATGTTTTGTAAAGTGCTTGTTATAATTTTTGAATATTTCTAACTTAGATGGGAAACCGGGCTAGTTTTGGTTTGAATAACTTTCAAATTGTGGAACTTAGTGGAAGTTTATTATGGCTATGCACACACTACACGGGTGAACTTCTAAGTTATTGAATATACTTCATATTTGTATGGATGTTTATTTGTCTCGAGCTTGACTTTGTTTTGTTTTGCTCGAGACGAGCAAAAGATAAGTGTGGGGGAGTTGTTAAGGGTCAATTTGTAGTGTTTTATAAGGATATATTTTATATCAATATTCCCCATATATGGATGTTTTTCATAGAAATCGAGCTTATAATCGATTAATTGAGTAAATGGTGTTTCTAATAGGTTAAATTGCAGAACGTAGCGATTTATGTGTTTAAATCATGATTTTATATTATTTTAGGATTATGTTACGCTTTGGTATGTTTTTCCTACATTGTAGATACACATTGTTGATGGAAAGGATGATTTTAAAGAGATGAATTCGAGTGGAAAATCCCGAAATATACTCGTAATACGACGGGCCAATCAAAAAGGCGTTTTCTGAAGAAGAGTCCTTAATGAAAGTTGTAGAGTTTTCCGAGAGCTTTTTTATGACATTCGGATCATAATTTTTGGAGGTCTACAACTCAAGATATGAATTTTAGAAGTTTGAGTCCATGCAGTGGACGTGCGTCCATGATTCAGGGCGTCCAACCCAGCCGACTTAAGCAGCCGACCTAAACCTCTATATAAACAGCCGCATGATCAACCCTAATGCTACACAATTCATTCAGCCGCATTATTCACAGTAAAGCAGCAGCAACTTGGCTTTTCAAGGCCGGTCACCCGAACCTTGTGCTCGGGTGATCCGGGTTAGATTAGGATGTCGTTTTTCTTCCGTTTTCGATTCATGGATTCAATCATGTACCAAACTACGTGAGTTTATTTATTTAATTTATTCAGTCCTTATTCGTTTTTCATGATCTTTAATTTATGTTGTATCTTTCTTTGATTATGATGCTATGTGTGAACTTTATCGAGAGATTGGTTTGCGATTGATAGTTACAACATACGGAAGTTGCGTAAACTAGATCACCATAGAAAGATAGGATTTTTAATCATTAATGATGACAAATTAATCGATTAATCATCTAGGTTGTTAGATTCTAAAATACGAGAGTTAACCTGAATCTACACCTTCGTTTTGTATGGAATATGGGTCTCAACATTCGAAAGAGGAGAGATCGGTAATTGAATTCACTAAGGAATTAGGGGTTCATAGCTTGAGAAAACAGATTCACTAAGAGGGTTTGTGTCTTGTGTAAAGGTGAAACCACAACTTGAATTAAAATCATGAGATGAACTAGGATTGAAATCACTTGGTTTGTATGATGTTTGATCCCATGTATCCTTAGTTTAGGTTTTTATTATTTGTTCTAGTTTAGATTTAGTTTACTTGTTCTATGAGTTTATTTGTTAGTTCTTCGTTTATTTGTTTTCGTTAGTAACAATTGAGAGAATTAATTAGATTAGATTCAACATCCCTTTTCCCTGAGGATCGATACCCGTACTTATCCAACTTTACTAGCAACTACCCGGTATTCGGCCGGTTAGGAGGTAGTTTTGCATGGTAGTATATGTTTATAAATTTTCTTTTGTTTTAATGATGCAAAATCTCCCCAACACTTGTGGTCGAGAGGCTGAGGATTATTTGTGGTTGCATTACGACCACCTAGTTGCCGGACTTCGGCTGCCCTTTGATCCATTCTTCATCAAATTCATGGAGGAGCTGAAGGTTATGCCCTACGACCTTACCCTAGGGGTATATTTTTACTTGAAAATGAATTATATGTTAGATGTTTTCTATTGATAAACATGGGTGGATGCATACCGGAGATCTTGGATGCCGTTCATAATAATAAGTCGGCTTCGTGGTCACGAGCTGTCGATGCCGGTGTTACTTTACTTCTATGGCTTTAACAGAAAAGGAGGAGATGGCCAAATCCAACCAAGGAGCAGATCGAGCAGTGGTAGACCTCAACTTTTATTTGATCTCTCTGACAAAGTAACGGACTGGGACAAAAGATGCAAGAAAGTGGAGTCTCGAGTACAACAAGGAATTCCACAACGTGGTTCATGTGACTAATAAGAATTTCAACGCATGCAATTCCACATCTCCATACAAGACCCTCAACTCTGGCTACGATTCATTCACCGTCAAGAGGCATGGCCACTATTACTTCTTTTGCGGCTTCGGCGACCACTACCGAGACGGTCAACGTGTTGACATTCGGGTAGCCAGATCAGTCCAACCCCCAACACTACAAAAAATAGACCTTTTCGTGACAAAAAAATTCGTCGCGAAAAGTGCTGATTTTCGTCATTAAAAGCTTTCGTGACAAAATTTTTTTGTCGCGGCGTTTGTTGTGTAAACAGTGACGCTAAAGGTGCCTATTGTGACAAACCAGAGTATTAGTCACTAAAGAAATTCAGTCGCGACGAATCTCTTACTTTTGTCACCAAAGCTTTTCATGACAAAACGCTAAATTTCTCACCAGATAGTTTTTCATGCAACAAAATTTTTGTCACAAAATAATGAACATTTTATCACTAATTAAGTGTTGTCACCAAAGGGTACAAACACATTTTTACATTAATGGTTAATATTGACAAACGTTTTGTCACTAGAAGTCATATTCTTATAATATTAATTATAATAATATTAATAAAAATAATAATAATTATAAATAATAAATATTCGAAATAAAATAATAGAAAAATAGAAAATAATAATAATAATAGTAATAAATAATAAATATTCGAAATATATAAATAGAAAATAACAATAATAAATAATAAATATTCAAATATAATAATAGAAAAAAAGAAAAAAAAATAAATAATAAAAGAAAATGGGACAAAAGAAATCTAATATATACTGTTTGAGCTTCTATTGGCAGACAGAGCATGATTTCCACTTTCTATTTCAACTTTTTCTGCACCACCCATTGCTTTACATAACCTAGACAAAAAAGTCCACACAATCAAAATAAACACACATGCCCAGAAACATGTTTAGAATATTGCTACCTGGGTTTGAGACATACACCGGAAACGATATGGTTTGGAAACTGTGTACTAGTCATAATAGAATATCCAAAGGAAAAAAGCAAGTTAAAATATTGCTAATGTACAAAAAAGTTGGGGGCTCGAAATATGTACGTTAGGTTCTGCCACATATGGTTCTGAAATGTGCAAACTTATGTCAGTGCATCGTGTTTCCCCATTGGTCAATGAATAGGGAAATAGAAAAATATAGTACCTTGGTAAATGCTCGATCCAGGAACAAAGAGATGTTATTGCTTTCAGTTGCAGCAAACTTCATCCCGTTCAAGGCACGAATCAGATAAACACAAAGTATGTTCTTGGAAGTAAGCAGCCAGCTCATTAGTGTTGGTCATCAATATACTCTGAGCATTATATCTTCACAAAACTGTAGCAGGATATTAACTTGACAGAATGTTGTGTCCTAACAGAACCATAGAACAAATGCAAGTTATTGATCTGAAGATAACAAAGACACAACCGATATGCAAGATACTTGACACACGAAAAGAGAGCAATACAAAGAACACTTGAACGGAAAGTGAATGACTTAACCAAGCAAAAAGACCGAAGCAAACTAAAGCTAACAACCCGAATTAGAGACTTATGCAAAAACAGACTACACCTAAAACATACTGGCTCTTTTGATTAGCAATTGTTAGAGGCTTTCGATGCTTACGATTTTCCCCATCACCATATACCTTCATTGCCAATCAACAACTTAAAAAAAGGTTAACTTTCTGTATTTGTATCTTTGGCATACACCAATTAAGAAATAGAACGTAACATAGCATTCGTCACATGCATACATCAAAATGCAGTCCTGTCAATCAGTAGCAGTGTACACCTTAAAAGAGGATACATAAAGTTGAGTTCCTGCAGAAAATGTAACAGGGACTATTGCACCTAATAAGCATTAAAAAAAGAGGGAAAACACACACACACACACACACACACACACACACACACACACACACCACGATGAGCATTTTCATTGCCAGTCATGGTCGATTCAAGAAATTCCTTATATCCTGAGTCCACCTCCGAACATGAAGCTCTGTAACGAGAAGTGTTGTTTTGTCCTCTTCCTCTATAATCCCACTCACATTATAGGTCACCCCACCTTCCTTTGTGGCTGTTATCTCAATGGTTCATCTAACTCCAAGTGCCATGAGATAGGATAAAGTTTTGTGTATATGTACCTAGAACTTGCATGATCTTTACCTCCATGTGTATAGAAAGTAGCTGCATGAATAGGGAAGAAATGAAACTATTCACAAAAGATTCCACCAACAAAAAAACAGCAAAAACTTGATTTATCAAAATATTTTTCATCTATAATGTACCTCTTTTTACAGTTCATCTATAATGTGCTAGAATCATCTCATATTGAACTTTACTCCAAGTGCTGGTGTTAAACCACCAAAACCAGCAAATATGTCCAACGTCGCATGTCGATTTGTAAGGGATGTTTCCTTCACCTTGGCGTCATCAAGATTATCTTCTCCGTCTACACACTTAACCTTTTCTTCCTAGAAGCAGGGCCATCGTGCAACTTCCCAGCTTTCTGTATTTTTATCTTTGGGGCAAGAACATAAACTGTTGTAATTTTAAGGGGAAAAAGAGCCGGTTTAATCAATAAAAATAAAAGCCAGTTCAGATCATTTATTCCCCTAATCAGAAAACCAAGAAGCATTGAAAAGAATACTATGAGAAGCAGATCAACAAGAGCTATTCATCAGGCTATTCATATTACGGAATACTCTTCACGAGATAAGAGACTGAAAGCAACAAATAAAATTAAAAAAATACATCCATTCTCAGTACTCCAAACACGAGCTAACATTACCAACAAAAATAATTGAAGAGGATGAGAAGACAATGCCTTTCAAGTAACCATTCCTCCCAGTATTCTAGCAAAATAGAAGTCCAAAAATACACCTGAAAAAACATAGAAACAGAATTCACTCAATAATTTAATTATATTCTTTGCAATTACTTTACGACAAGATACAACAACACACAGACGAGAAAAAGAAAAAGAAAGAGGAGTACTCTGGTGTAAGCCTATCCGTTTATTCCGATCCAAAAGGTCACTTCGATTCGGTGTTGGAAGAATTCCCGCCTTGAAGCGAAGAGTCGAAACAGAGCAATTAATATAGCACAAAGAAAGAACTCCATTTCGGAATTATCAACCGAAGGCGAGTTTAGATGCATCAAGTACAAAATTGATGAGAGATTTGGCGCGGAGAGTAACGAGAGGCTTCCGTCCACCCGGTATCCACCATCGCTCTCAGAGCTCGTACTTCTATGGCAATCGAATGGGAAGAGGAATGCTTGGAATCGGGCAACGAATCTATGGAATCTATGGAATTATTGAGGAAGGTACAACGGGTGCTTGAGGTAGAATTTCGAGAGGTTAGGTCGAGTTTTTCCGAGAGCTTTCGAGAAATAAGAATGACGAGGGATCCAAACAAGTGAAAGAGTTTTGACCTAGTATATAGTTATAAAGCGGGATACTGGGATGTGATCGAGCCGAACCAATACATTTTGGGCCTTGAATTCGATTCCACTATAAAATCCTTGGCTTGAAATTCGAAAGAGTCATAAAAATGTAAGATTGAACTCGACTCATCTAGTATTTGATATTATTTGGCTCGGTTCGGCTCATAAGCTCAATTACTTCTCAATAATTTATGTAATTTGTCTAATACTCAACTCGACTCATCTAATATTTGACTCGAACTAAAGATTTATACATATTAATATTTAATGATCTTCCCCTAAAATATATATTTGACGATCTTGACTTAAAAAAACATTTAATAATCTTTATACAAATATAATTAATTATATAATCATTTATTATTTATGAGCTTTCGTGATAAAATATGGTTGTCACATAAGTTTTTATGGATACCGTGATAAAGATGTTGTCATTAAAACCTCATGCCAAATGATATACACGTGAAAGCATGGCTTTGGTGACAACTCACCAAACCTTACGTGACAATGTCTTTTTTTGTCACTAGAATACAATTTTCTGTGACAAACAAACTTATTCTCACTAGAAGCTACTATTTGGAGACAACTCTACTCTTTGTCACCAAATGTTTGTCACGAAAGATTCTTTTTTTTGTAGTGCAACTAACCCGCCAGCTATATCTCCACCGTCTAACCCGCCAACTATATCTCCACCGTCACCGGCTCCTCATGTTCCACCGTCACCAGCTCCTTATATGCTCCAGTCCCAGTTGAACCACCTCTTTATTCACCGGTGAACCCTTATGCACCCGTGCCAGCCCCGGCAAATTCCGGCAGTTCACAATATCCTGGCATTATCGGTTATACAATGATTTTAGCATCAGTGTTGATGGGAATTGGTTGGTTTTAGATATTTTAAAGGAATTATACAACGTATGATTATACAATGTGTAATTCTTTATCATAATACATGAGTTATATTTATTATTATAATATCATATTATAGGGGTGGTTGGTCTATGAATTAAATTATTCATGCTTTCTATGTTTCTGTTATGTTAGAATTACGTACATCAGTTTATTAGAGGGAGATCCACGTGTTATCTTTTATTTTATTTTTATTGTGTAATCGTGGTAATTAATAAACGCTATTATTGCTTTCACCTTGTCGTATTATTATTATTATTATTATTATTATTATTATTATTATTTTAACAGCATCTTTAGGGATATGTTTTTTCCAAATGGAAAATAAAAAATCTGTAGGGATATGTTAGTCCGGGATATGTATTTTTTCCCACCGAAAATAAGAAATCTTTAGGGATATGTTAGTCATGAAATTCGTTGACAATATATGAAACGAAAAAAAAAAAAAGAATCTTCTAGTGCTTATAAAGAAAGAGTGTAATGATATTAAACCATTTAAATTTATAAGAAAGAGGTTTAAGCCATTTTTTATGCCAAAACTTGCAGTTACACTTTTTTTTTTTGTCAAGCAGCTACACTTTACATTGATTATTATAAATGCATGATAGAATTATTTGAGTGATGGTTAATATGCACAGTGCTTATAAGTTAAATGTAATGACACAATGCAATTCATGCGTGTTATAAATTAACTAACTACATTAAATAAGTTTTTCGGTTACATTCTTCCTAAAAGACCATAACACTTGGCATCATTTTAAAGAAAGTTTGAAAAGTGGATCTGTTTTGCAAAAACCATTCACCCCTCTTGTTTGTTAAGAATCCCGATATACATTGATCCTATCAAAATCATCTTCACAAGGTCCAGTCAGGGGCGGCTGTAGTATTTTTATTATGGAGGTCAAAAATTTAACAATTTTTTGTCCCCGTATCACACATATACTTGGATATTCAATTTTATACATGTAATTATAAAGAAATAGATAAAGACAGGGGGTCAATTACACACACACACAGATATATATATATATATATGCGTTTATAAAAAAAATTCTCCACTATTTGTACATAATGTTTTTATTTTAGGAGGTCGGCCGCACCCCAAAGACTATGTAAAGCCGCCTCTGGGTCCATTGACTTGTATTATGTTTGAATTACAACCCGGACGATATCCGATATCGTGACATACTTTTTCAAACATTTAGCATTGTATTGGATGCCAAATGAAATCGATTAGGGAAAGTTGAAAAAATGTGTTCCAAAAGAATAACATATGTGAAAATATAATTCAAAAGTTAAATTTAGAAAACTGTTCACCAAAATCAGCTCGCTTATGATTCCTCACAAATATTATTTTGGGACATATTTTTTTCGAATGTTAACTACTTAAGTTTGAAATATATTATTTTTGAATCATATTTTTTCAAGTTTTTTTCCCCCCTATTTAAGGATGATTCCTTTCGATGTTTTACATATGTCTTAGCAGAAAAACAGGTAGTTTCTATATATAGAGTCTCTATTAGACTCAACCGTTGGATATGTGCCACATATAAGAAAGACAAAATAGTTTTTGTTTTATATACACGTGACACAGATTCAACGATCGAGTCTAACGGAGACCCACTTCATCAGAATTTTCCAGAAAAACCTATTACAATTCTGGAGAATAAAAGATCACGTATCCCTTGCTTTTAATTTTGTCATTATCCATCCCGTCCTTTTGCATGATATATGGAAAATGATATGGACATTACATGTATTATGCACATACACTACCACTAAATCCCCCGATGATTAAAGTACACCCATTAAAATAAATGATCAAGATTGTTTAGTGATACATCCACTACACATCATACGTGTACCGGATGCATCACCATGATATATGTTTCTTCCTCACCCGTCAAATTATTTTTAGACACATATGTACTTCCTTCTTTATACACATTAATACCTACCTTCCTAACATTATGAACCTATCACGGGTGTACAGTACATAAGAGTATCCACTATAGGTTATAGCAAAGTGGATGTGGTTGTATTGTGAACAAAAAGATGACACACATTTATTAATATTTTAACGAGACACATTTCTTTACTACTATAACTCATGTTACCTCACTTAAAGAAAAGAAATGTGAGAGTAGATGTGTTAATTCACCTCCCACACCATGTATCACCGCAATGTGTTTAATTGAGTTATAGCAGAGAATATGTGATACCAAATCCTTTCACAGTGTGGAAGACTAAGCCACAGCGAGTACTCTAACTTGTCTTTACAAAACCCACTCTCAAGTTTCGGACCAATTTTGTCTCATTGTAATTTAACTTTCACATGAATCTCCTTATCCAATGGTCAAAGACCTCAACAAAATAAACAAATTACTATTAGAGGGGAGAATTTATTTTAAGCTCATTTATACCGTGTTAAAGAAGATGAAGTTAAAAAAATATGAAGTTGAAAACGATACCTGTTATTTAATATAAATATCAAACCGAAAGAATATAATACATGTTATTCTACACAATTATTAATACGATGAAATTCAAACGTATTCTTTTTTTAATCCATTGAAATAAAATGCCGATAACATAATAATATTATAATATAAAAAATTTAGATCAAACTTATGAATATATGTTTGTAACTTCTTTTGCCTTGTGAATGTTTTTTTTTAGGGGTGTAGATAAATATCTGACTTGTTTATTTTATATTTATTTTTACAAAGCCACACTGAAAGGAGCTTTTGAAATCAGACAATATGATGAGACTAATACATATACTAGTATGCTTTACCCTAAAAAAAATTAAAAATAATACATCTACAGATCTACTCTCTTTGTTTCTATTTAATTATCGCATGTTTTGAGTTAACATCAAAATGTCAATAACATATTTTTTGAATATAACTAATACAATGTTGTTTTCAATCTCACACCCATTAATAAATAATGATAGATGTAAAAAATAAATAAACAATGTTTTGAAAATGTAACTACGTCAGATAAAAAAGAAATTTTATTTTTCACAGGTACGACGTACAGTTAAATAAGAACATGAGGAGTATTATACTATAGCGGATCTTTGTAGGGATGAACATGATCCGGTTTGACAGGTTTTTTCCGTTTATAAAATGAAACAATTTTATACGGTTTGTGTGTATATATATTGAGTATTGTATTTTATAAACAAAAGAGATTAAAAAAATCATAAGTATGTATTTTAATTTGATTAAATACTCTATCATCAATTATAGAGAGGATCTCACTCACTCTAAATAGTACAGAGGCTAGGAGAATCACAAGAAAATATTAAAAAGCAATAGTAACGTTTGGGAATCACAAACAAAGTAATAAAAGTGATAGGTAAAAGACTCCTCAAAAAAAAAAAAAAAAAAAAAAAGGGTAAAAGACAAGGAAAATATATTTGATGTATTGAGAAATCACCATCAACTAGATATGATGTACAATGATATAGAAAAAGGATAAAATAAATAAACTTTGAACGGTGTAATTTACAAGAAATTCTTTATGACATTTATATAAGAAGGTAAGATGATATTTATCTTCTAGTACACTCCAACCGAGCAATGTATAACAGAGAATGCAAGTAAGATTTTCAGTAGATTACAACATTTTAGTGTTCTAATCGTTGCATATTGTTTTACGTATCTATTCATGTACTTCTTACTTTTCAATTTAAGTGATTGATATGTGATCATAAAGATATGTTCTTTTATATTTGACTAAGTTCAATATTATAAAACAATATTTATTATGATTTTCGTAATTCCCTACAATTTTTTTTTTGTCTAATAAATAAAAACCTAAACAATCGTTCATGCAATCAGTGACGGATGCATATCTTAACTAAGAGGTAGTAAGTTAACATAACAAATGATTATTTTAAGGGGGTGTGGCCGGTTGGTGGAGCAAATGACACACGTAATGTATATAATAGTGGTTTTTTTCGGATTAAAGGGCAGTTGCCTCATGGTTATATGTGGACGCCTATGCATGCAATGCAATTACAAGAATGTTTAACTCGAAATTTGATATCAACTGTAATGACTTGTCTTGAAATACCAATATTTTCTAAAAGTGAATCGCTTGGCATATGCTTCACATGTCAGTCTTTTTGAACCTACATTATCCGCTAGTTTAAAGTCGAATGACTGTTGATAATGCGTTATGGTGTAATCAAGTCGATACTTACCGGGGCTCGACTCATCTAAAAGATTATGGATTCAAAACTCGTTTCGAACTCGCACGAGCAGTAAAATGTAAGATAGAACTCGATCCGCTAACAATTCATATATAATGATTCAGACATTTATTTTTCAAATGTTATCTTTTAAGGCATATCACACAAACAAAAATATTTAAAAGTATATATATATATATATCATTGTGCGGTTTTAGTTAAGTAAAATGATATGTCCAACCCCTAAAAAAAATGATATGTCCACTACACACGTAGACACGGCATTTTCCATTACATACTTTATCACCATTGAATGAAATGTAGTACTACACATTCATTGACATGGGTCCAACATAATTAATGTGTTAAAAGTGTATTGTGAAAGATGTTGTCTATTTATGTAGTGTATATCATCACCCGTTGCTTAAACGGGTAAAGTGAAAATGAGCATCACGTTGGTGGACCACCTTGCAAGTGATTTGTTCCATAGAAAGAATCTTGTACGAAAAGCAAAACTTAGTAATTGTGGGGTGAATTAAAAGGTAGACGTGGACAATACATTTTTGTAACATTTGAAGTTAAAAGGAGCTTTATCAATAAAAGGTATCTATTTCCTTAGTTTTTTTATACTGTTATATTTCGGTTTTTGTCGTTTTTATTTAAAAAAAAAAACAAAGTTAAAAGGAGGATGCGGACAATAAAAGGTAATATCACCGATTTCGTAGGTAATTTGCACCGAATCCGTTCTGAAATATTAATTGCAAATTATTTCATAATATCATGATATATCATCATTTGACTTTAAAAATGTTGAATGTCTATTTTCGATGGATATGAAGGGGTTGAATATGTAAAATACATATTCACAAGAATTAATACTCCCTCGTTGCTTCGTCCCATTTTATTTATCTGATTTAACTTTTCACATAAATTAAGAAAAATGTATTTAGTGTTTTGAATCTCATTAAATGGTTCAATATTTTACACATATACTTCCTCCGTTTTTTTAACCGTCACTTTCACAATTTGCAATTTTTACATTTATCTGTCATTTTATATTTCCAATACAACATTAATTATTTTTCCACTTATGCACTCGTATTAATTACAAGATTTAAATAAAATCTTACATTTCAAAGTGTAAAATATACATGAGGCAGTTGCTAAAAAAAATTTGTTTCAAAATAAGTGAGGCAGTTAAATTTTCAATACAACATTTATTGAGGAGTGAAAAAATAAATATTGTACAATAATACATTAATAGAATAATTTTTTTTATACTTATTTTGACATTAAAATTAAATAATTAACTCACATTCTTAATATACGTGTTTTATACAAAAACACAGTTATTTTAAAATGGAGGGAGTAGTATTTATTTTTTCCAAAAAAGAAAAACTATCACGGGTGTACTACAAAACTTGTTTTTACAAACCCACTCTCTAGTCAAATTGAAGGAAAAAGCACACACACATCAGAGGCAGTAATGCACATTTGTAGAGGGAAATATCCGGTGACTGAATGGTGGAATATGTGTTATGTGTATAAAAAACAATACTGCTTTATTTGTTTATAGGTGTGGTATAAAAATCTAACGATTGAGTCTAATAAAGATTCTCGACATAAAAAATATCCGTTGGTGACTGTTTTCTTTGAGGAAGAAGGTTGAGGTTGAGGAGTTTTATGGTGCAATTTTAATTTGTACTCAATGGTGCATATTGGCACACCTACTCGTAGTTGGCATTAAATTATTATTATTATATAGTTGTACTATTCAACTACCATTTTTATTTCATATATTTTAATAGTGATAAGATACTGGGATAAAATTAATAAAATCAAATAGCAAAGGTTAATTGTATTAGTACCAGATTCGTTTTATTCTCCCTTCGTTTCCATTTATCTGCGGCGGTTGCCGTGTGTGGAGTGATTTACGGAACGTATGAATTATTCGGTGGGCAAATATTTTTTGTCCTATTGGTCCGGTGATATAATTTCGGCCGTCGAATTAATTATTGAGGTAGACATACGCGTTGCTTCTCTGACTAGGTCATCCCTTCCTATGCTTGGGAAAAGGACGAGAAGTTTGCTTGTGCAACGAACGATGGTCAAACTGGATTGATCAGTGTGATGACAGTGAAACTGTCTGTTGGGCACAAAAGTGATGCTCCGTATAGAGCTAGTGAGATTAGCTTTAAGATCTGCTTACTTGCTTGAAGAATCTTGTTTGTGACACTATAACTAGGATTTGCAAATTTCAAATATGTTTATCCATTGAGGAACATGGAGTTTGAAATTTGATCATAATCACAAGTGTCAAGTATGTGTTAAAGCCGTGTTGGCGAACTCACCGGTTGACCGTAGAAAGGAACACATAACCTCTAGATTCATGTAATCTAGAGGTAATAGAAGTATCTCGCTACTTTTATTGATGATAGCACCAGATATTGATATGCTGAAAAGCGAAAATAAGGCTCGTGATGCCTTGAGAGTGATCGGAATGAAGGTGACAATAAACATAGCAAACGGATGAGATGTATCCGTAGTGAGTGTAGCGGTGGATATGATGTATTGTTTCATGAGTCTTGCTAAGGCATGGCATCATTCATCAAACAACTACACCATACACACATCAGTTTAGTGGTATTGCTGCATGCAAGAACCAAACTCTAAAAGAGTTGATGAATGCTATGTTGATAAGTTTGAGTTTATCTCAGAACTTGTGGGGGAAGCTGTCATCTCAGCAAAATTCATTCTGACCAAGATCCCTTCAGTGAAGAAGGATGACACCCCATATGAGTTGTGGAAAGGTTGTGGTTTAGCTGCAGATTCTTGGAAATGTGGGGGTGTTTGGCTAAGGTCGAAGTGCCTAAACCAAAGTGAGTGATACCTAAAATCATTAGTGCCTATTATTTTGGGTGAATAAATCAGACATCAATGATGTACATGGACATGTCATCATCGAGTCTAAGAATATGGTGTGCCTTGCGGATATCTTCTCTTGTAAGGAAAGTGTTAAAGACAAATTCTATCGTGTGTTGTTAATAGTTTGGATTTGGATATGTTATCTTTGGTTGCACAATTGATTGGTTTCGTAAATCAATATTGATACCTGCGTGTGTTCTCTTCTTATTGTTGAAGTCTTTATATTACTAGTAAATAACATATCCACTCCCTCAGAATCTTTCTGTCATTAATGGAGCTGATCTGTTGACGTTTTCAATATACGTGGTTAACTATAAAAAGGGAATGAAATAATTATTTACAGTTCCTATGTGCAATATATCAATTACTTGGAGTTGGACACGGTACGTGTGTTAGTTTACAACAATTAATGACAAATATATAGACTATTTGTAAAGTTGAGAAATTCTGGTGAAAATTGTGAGCATTCACAATTTGTTCGTTCTGTTTAAATGGAATTATGTGTCTGACTCCACGTAATATACGTAGTTATGAGGTCTAAAATATTGGTTTCTCAAACACGACACCTATCCCAACAAGCTTAAGATAAAAAAGAACGAACGTAAATCACTTTTAAGCTTGTTGGGATAGGTGTCGTGTGTGGAGTGATTTACGGAACGTATCCGCAATTAGGGGAAGTAATTACGGATTATTAAACTCGAGAATAAATAACTTGAATTAATTCGTATTATCTAAGAGATCTAACAAATAATTATATCTGCACAGATCTAACTCAAACAAAGAATAATAAAATACGGTGCAGAAGATAAAGGACTAGAGATCAAACCGATGCGAGTAGTTACTCAATCCTTAAGACAAATTGCTCCGGTATGGTGCCCACGGTAGTAGCAAATGTCTCCCAAGATACAACGGCTTTACGTCTCGGATTTCGAGGCACTTAAAAAATCCGAGCTCCGGCGAACTTACATAGTGCTCAAACTTCTCTTCGACCCAAAATGTAGATGTATATGAGAGTGGATCCTATTCATATATGTGTAAAAGTCGATTCGGTTTTCCCGATCGCACGTATTTTACACAAATTTTAGACATTAATTTCTCATTCACCCGATATCCGAATCGAGTGATTCAAAAACCCACCATTATCTACTCCGTGAGTAGAATTTAATCATATAAATAACTCTCGATGATATACATCGGAGCCTATCCAAAATTAACGCTAAAGTTGACCGTTTGACCTAGTCGATTTGGTTTTTTCTCCAACACATTTGTAGAGGGAAATATCCGGTGACTGAATCGTTGAATATGTGTTATGTGTATAAAATAACAATACTGCTTTATTTGTTTATAGGTGTGGTATAAAAATCTAACGATCGAGTCTAATAAAGATTCTCGACATCAAAAATATCCGTTGCAGACTGTTTTCTTTGAGGAAGAAGGTTGAGGTTGAGAGTTCTATGGTGCAAGTTTAATTTGTATTCAATGGTGCATATTGGCACACCTACTCGTA